>OU015503.1:26033264-26723264 GCA_907164885.2 Dolomedes plantarius
TTTTGAAAATTTTTTTTAATTTCTCCTAAAGCTAGAAAAAACAATTTTAGGTAGCCTCTTCTAACGAAACTACCGGGGGTTATTAACGTAGGATTACTTATCATTGCTTACCTCTTTTGTATGTATATATGTACATATGTGTATATATATGCACATATATATATATATATTTGTATGTATGTATGTCAAAATTTGGACGCATTTTGGTACTTTTCTGTTTAACTGTTTACTGCTTGCCCAAGCGATACAAACTGGGTTTGGCGCGCTGCCAAAATTATAACTAGCGACGACGCGACGGACGGTTTTAATTTTGCTTTCCGAAGGACGGAGTCTGAAATTTTGAGTTCCAGAGGACTGTTATGGAGGAACGTTATCCTACGTTAAAATAGAGTCATATTTATAAAGAAGAAGAGTGTTTAACTCACAGTAAAATTTTCATTTTTCTGAATAAATGATTTTTGTAACTACTGTTGATTGAAAATATTGATTTGCTTGTCGGGTCTTTTAGCTTTTAAAAGGTACCTGATCCCTTGAACGCCAAAATTAACAATAAAACAAGCCTTTAACGCCAAAATCTTTAATAAAACAAGCCTTTAATGCCAAAATCCACAAGAAAAACAAATCATTTTTAAGACGTTTAACAGAGGAAGAAAAAATAATGAATTCTATCAATAACACTTTAGTGCGTATTTAAAATCTAGAAGCGATTTTTTAAAAGATTTTTCAAAAATTCATATTATTATTACTTTTTAAATTTACAATAATTCCGCCATGATTTTCGCACTAAAATTTGCCTTCTAAAGTTCAGTGTACATATAAAAAAATTTTCAGGTAGTCTCTTTGAACGAAACTACCGCGGGTTATTAAGGTAGGATTACTTATCGTTGCTTACCTCTTTTGTAGGTATATATGTATGTATGTATTATGTATATATGTATCTACATATATGTACGTATGTATATATTGTAACGTAGTCAATAATAAAACAAGCGTTTCGCTTCAATTACTTTACTGCTCTACCTTAAACACTACAACTACAAAAAAGCAAGTATGTACTGCGAGTTAGAATTTACAGTTAGATATGTCAGGACGGCTTCGGGTTCACCGACAACGCAGCCTATAAGGCCGGACCAAGAGAGCTGCGTCTCTCTCTGGCTCTCAAAATAACAGATCTCTTCTCTCGTGGAGTATTGGGGGTCTTCTTTTATACGGTCGGCGAATTAAAAAGCTTTCTCCGGCGTTTTAAGTGCTCGTAAGTGTCCAAAGTTTATGGGATTCCACATGTCGCTATAGTGTCAAAATTCTGGAGAGCCCTCGAACCACTCTGGGATTTATGTTTTCTATAGCGTCAGAACCGGACATTACACGAACTTTATGGCCTCTTATCCTAGAGTTTATGAGACCGCTCAGTTTAACATTTCGCCGATAGATGACATGTTCATGTTGAGGGGTAGGAACGGGCATCACATACAGTGATTTCAGCTTATAAGAATCACGTTTGTTATTACTGTTTTTGATTCTTATAAGCGGTTGATTCTTATACGGGAAATTTAGGTTTTTGGACAGGCATACACACCTATATATACATATATTAGATAATTTACCATAAAATACTCTTTAATTTACGTTAATTATCTTTTATTAAAATTATTTTTTATAATTTTAAAAATACAACTTCATTTCTAGACCAATAAGTAGATACACATTATTATAGTAAGAGAAGAAAAAAAATCCAATATTTGTTACAACATACCAGCTTAACAGTTTTAACATTTCAACTACAGGAAGGGAGCAAGAAAAAGTTTTCTATGGTAGTTTGACGTAATGAAGTTTTCAGGAGGCTGCTTCAATACTCTTTCAATACTAATAGTCGCAGACGAAGATTCACCTTCTAGCTTACGTTTCACGGTTTGATAACGTGCTGAATCTACTAATGTCACGTTTGCCTAAGTGATAGTGGACACTTCGCCGAAGATTTATGTATTTCAGGGTCCAGGAAGCCGCAACCAGAATGTGGGAGGTGGGAAAAAAAAGGGCCCCTATTTTTGTTTGTCAGTGCAGAAAAGTGAAATCGTACCCGGACGGGTAATGATGCCCCTGGGTCTAGCTAATAGGACAGTGTTGTGCTAAATTGTTTGAGGGGAAACTATTATGTTATGTCTAACAAAGAAAGGAATGAATTTTAAGACTATATTCCATCCCATCTTATCAATTTTTCTTAAAAAAAAAAAAAGAACTTCGTGCCTTTTTAGGGTTTAAGTGGCTTTTTTTAGAAAAATGAAAGGAAAGCGAAGAGTGTAAACGGATTCTTATAACCGGTGGATTGATTCTTTAAAGCGAAAATTTTAACATGGAAATAATGCATTTGTTTTTGTTTTCGCGATATTGATTCTTATAAACGGTTGATTCTTATAACCACTGATCACTATAAGCGGTGGTTACTGTACTTATATAATTGCAATTTTAGTGTAGTAATGGAGACAACGTCCCAATATATACATATATGTATTCAAAATTTTGACGCATTTTGGTACTTTTCTGTTTAATTGTTTACTGTTTGCACAAGCGATACAGACTGGGTTTGGCGCTCTGCCAAAATTATAACTCGCGACGACGGAAAATTTTAGCGTCTGAAATTTTGCTTTCCGGAGGATCGTTATGGAGGAACGTAATACTACGTTAAAATACTTTAACAATTTGAAAATTGTCGTTAAAAAATGTTTAAATTTAATAAAGAATGTTTAGGTTTAGACATCTGCTGAAGCAGTTGCTCTATTGACATAATTTTTTCACATTTATGCATAGGTTTCAAAAGAATGTGGCTTCAAAATTCATAAATATTTCATTTATAAATCGTTGAATCACTTTAGGGTCCAAAAAATTATATTTTCATAGAAATTTTTTGCTTTAGAGAAAATATTTTTAAGAATGTTTTCTCCTCTAAATCAAAAAATTCTGAAGCCAGTTTAATGAAATGAGATAATGAAATGATATAATTTTAGGCTAAGAAAAAAAAAATATGCCGGGCTTTTTTGGAGGGGCAATTGCCCCTACTGTCCCCCATCCTTGGAGCCGCCGATGGTTTAAATGTTTATTGCTTGTCCAAGCGATACACACTGGGTTTGGCACGCTACCAAAATTATAACTCGCGAGGTACGGACGGACGGTTTTAGCGTCTGAAATTTTGCATTCCGGAGGACCGTTAATTTAGGAATGTAATCCTACGTTAAAATGTTTAGTTAGCAGTTATATAAAATTCTTCAATTCGCGGTCGTTTTAAAACGATCAAACCAATTTTTTTTTAATCACCATTGACTTTTCGGATCACTTCTTGGGTTCTCCCAGAACACCAATACGAACCAGTGGCGTAGAGGCATGTTTGTTGAAATTACGCCAAACCGTAGCCAACATTCACATATTTGTTGGATTTTATCGATTCGACAGCAGAATTTTTTTTACCTTTGCCTACCGTTTACCGCTTTTAATACTGGAACTAATCCACTGGAACTAAGTTTTATAATTCAGAATTCTCATTTATAAAACGTAGTCTCTGAACCTCATTATTCATCTTCTTACAAAGAGTAATAATAATTAGACGCTAAAAGTTCATTAATGAAGAAAAAAAGTTTTTAATGAGAAACGAAGTTTGAGTTATTTCTTTCTTTTTTCCACCTGCTTATACCATCCTCTTTTTGATAGCTCATTACGGCTATTTATGCAAGAATCGAGATCGTTATAATGAAATTCAATTTTTATGAGTACTTTAAGCAAAAACCGTTAGCTGGAAGTCGATATTCCGCGCAATGCGAGAATTACGAGTCATTTTGATAACATAATCCTACAAGAAATCGTCTGCAGCTAATCGTTACCTGTTGTTTGAAGACAATTTTGGAGAGAAGTAGCCTAATTCCGACGAAAATTTGAATATTCGAAACGTATTTTGAAAGTTTAAGGCTGCTGTATACAAACCCTATTGGATTCGCTCACCTCAATGTTAACCTATGGAAAAAATGTGTCCAAGGATTGCCGACTTGGATTGAAAGATTTTTTTGAAAAAAAATTGTACTCCGTAATACAGAAAGAAATTTTACCCCTTGGAGAATTTTTCTTTTTTTTTTCAAAAGAATGCAAATAATATTTTGAAATTTAAATTATTCGGAGGGAAAAATATGGCATAGTGTGTTTTAAATGTTCCTAAATTCCTTTGTTGGACGCAATTTATCAAACGGATCCTGTTGCAAGGTGCAGAAAAGTTCAGGATATCTGATAATACCATTTATATTCGATTATCAGCATTTAAGTAGCTATCACTAGTAGACACATTTTCTCCATTGGTTAACATTGACGTGAGTGAATCCAATAGGGTTAGTACACAGCAGCCTTAAACTTTTTCCCTTTAGCAGTTTTCTAATCACAAATTATTAGCAAATAAATACTTTTCATATGAAGGTAAACATTTAATAAACAACGAGTGGTTTTTTTTTTTTAATTGGGGTTAGTACACAGCTGCTTTAATCACTTCCGGAGTACTCTGGCGTTCATTTATTGTTCGTTTATGTATATTTTTCAATGAATAAAGCAAGAAGCGAATTATTTGCATGCACTGTCCGGTGGCAGATTTAGAAGGTGATTAAAAACATAAAGCTTAGATGATTGAAACTACAGTTATTTTTAATCATATTTCCTCATTTAGTTTTCATGAAGTTGGATTTATTTTCGCTTTCATTGTTGGCATCTGTCGTCTGAGATCATTCCATTCAATGCGCGTGATTTTCAAAAGTACTTTTATTGTAATTTAGTTTTTTCAAAAAACACAAACATAAAACATAGCTGATTGAAACTAAAGTTATTTTTAATCATCGTATTTTGATCACCATTTTAATTCTCGTCATTTAGTTTTGATGAAAATGGGTTTATTTTCAGATTAATTGTTGCCCTCTGTCTTCTGTGATCATTTAATCTAATGCGCATGTTTTTCAAAAAAGTTTTATTTTGAATTAAGTTTTAAAGTAAGTAACACGAACATATAACGTAGCTGATTGAAACCACGGTTTTTTTCAATCATCGTTTTTTTATCATCATTTTTGTTACCGCTTCTCTATCGCTTGGCGCCATTATTGTTCCCCCTTCTGTATCTTCCCCTTGGCGCTAATTTTGCTTTGTACGGCAACCCTATGGATGCCGAAGTTCATTCACCTCGAAGCGTTCGAAGCTTGTTGTTCGGAGCTATGTCTCGTCGGTGCGTTGTGCACATTTAAAACTCTCGTTGTTTGTTGAAAATAAAAACATTTCGAACCAATTTACAGTCCATCAATTAATTATGTTAAAGAACCAGCAAAGTTTAAGTGGTAAATCGTACCATTGATTTGGTCCGCTCTCTCGGAGATCGAATCTTTTAATTTGAGCTGTATTTAGCCATTTCGTTTTGTTCTCGGATTTTAATTATGGCGGATGAAGATATTACATCGTTGAATAGGAAACGTGGTGGAATCAAAGCGCAAATAACTAGACTGCAATCATCGATAAAGGATCAAGAAACTAATAAAGATGTCGAAATAGAAGAATCAAAGTGAAATTGGAAAAAGTTCGAAAATTAAACGATCAGATCGAGTGTTTGCGTCTGGAATACTACAAAGTCGTTAAAGATGAAGATTTGAATGAAATCGAAGATAGTTTTGCTGAAATAGAGTCTGATATTCTGAAACTTGAGGTAAGCCTCAAACGTATTTATAATAATTGTATGCATAATAATGTTGAAAATAGTAATGCTAGTACTCAAATTAAAAGTAATAATGTCCAAATTAAACTACCAGAAATTCCATTACCGAAGTTTTCGGGTAATATTGAGGAATGGAACTTGTTTAAAACCCAATTTGACTCGTTAATTTCGTCGAACAATCAACTATCTGAGTCGCAAAAGCTATACTATTTGCAGTCATGCTTAGTGGGAAGTGCGGCTCGGATAATGTCAACTGACGACTCATTTTGTTCTTTATTAAAGGCTTTGGAAAATAGATTTAATAATAAGAGACTTATTGTAAATACCCACATTTCAGAATTACTTTCAATTGAAAGGTTACACAACGAATGTGCTAAGGATTTAAGATCACTAATTGATCAGCTATATAAACATTTAAGAGCTTTAAAATTATTCGATTTGGATTTGGATAAATTAAGTGAAGCCATGTTGATAAATATTGTTTTGCAAAAGTTGGATAAAGAAACACGCAAACAATTTGAAATGACTTTAACGTCAAATGAGTTAACAAATTGGAGCACGTTTACAACCTTTATTGAAAAAAGATGTCAAATTTTGGAAAATCTACAAAATAATATCACCCAACCACCAAAATCGAAACTGAATTTTCAGAATTCCAAAACGCGCACTTTCGTAACGAAAATGAATAATTCTTCATCTAAGTGCCCAGTATGCCATTTATCAAATCATCCTATTTATAATGTAAGAATTTTCTTGACTTGAATGCTATGGAACGTTAAATATGGTTAAAAATCTCTCGCTTTGTATCTTATGTTTAAATTCGGGGCATAAATTGACTTCTTGCCGCCAATCTAAGTATTTGTGTAAGATTTGTAATGGTCGTCATAATTATCTCTTACACCGATATGGAAATCCCTCTAACGAAGAATTGAATATTGCGCAAGCTGAAACAATAACTCCAGAGCTGAAAAATGACTCGCCACCTGCAGATACTTCTTCCTCTGCTTGTTTGTTTATAAAAATAAAAGTGTTCTCCTTTCAACAGCTGTAGTACTTGTGCAAAATATTTATGGCCAGTTTATGAGAGCAAGAGTAATCCTTGACAGTGCTTCTCAGTCTAATTTCATAACTAAGCAATTTGTTGATAATGCTAATTTAAGGAAACAAAAAATAAATATTTCGGTTTCGGGATTAGGAGGAATACCTACTCCAATTGAATATGAAGTTTTTGCTAACATAGCAAATGGAAATGGATCGTTCTTTTCGTTGCAAAACTTTTTAGTCGTCGATAAAATTACGGATATGGTTCCGGCAACAAATTTGAATTTAGAAAATATAGAAATTCCACAAGTTATGTTGGCAGATCCTGAATTCACCAAGCCATCCCGAATTGATATGCTTTTGGGAGCTGAGACTTTCTTTGAAATTGTTAAGGGTGAACAAATACGTTCATCTGTAAATTCATTACTATTTCAGAATACTGTGTTTGGTTATGTCGCTAGTGGCTATGTAAATACAAATAATCAAGGGCCATATACTAATTTATGTAGTTTAATTTGTCAAAGTGAAAACATAGAAAAGATAGTCGAAAAATTCTGGTCTGTGGAAAATATTAGTGAAGATCAGACTATCCTTAGTAAAGAAGAAGAGTTTTGTGAGTCACATTTTAAAGAAACTCACAAAAGAAATAAAGATGGTCGCTTCGTAGTTAAAATGCCCATGAAAGAAGGATTTTTGGGTGAATCTAAGGCCTTAGCCAACGTTAGACTTAATCAATTAGTAAAGCGGTTGCATAAAAATTCGATGATGCAAAATTTATATAAAGAATTATAACCGAGTATGAAAACTTGGGCCATATGGAAAAGGTAGCTAACGATCAGAATTGTGAAGGGTCGTATTATCTGCCGCATCATGGTGTTTACAAACCTGAAAATTCGACCACAAAATTAAGGGTTGTATTTAGCGCCAGTGCTCCTAGTACTTCGGGAAAAAGTCTAAATGACTTGCTTCTTGCCGGTGCAGTGCAAGAAAACATTTGTGATATAATGGTGAGATTTCGGACATATAAGTACGCCTTTACTGCAGATATTAAAAAGATGTATCGCCAAATATTGATTGAGGAATCTCAAAGAGATTTACTAAAGATATTATGGAAAGAAAACATAAATGAGTTAGCAACTACATATCGGCTTAGCACTGTCACCTACGGCACAAAATCGGCCCCATTTCTCGCTATTCGTTGTTTAAAGCAGCTAGCTTTGGATGAAGCAGACAAATTTCCGCTCGCCGCTGAAGTTACCCTTAATGATGTTTACATGGATGATTTTGTCTCGGGTGCTTCTACTTTAGAAACTGCACGAGAATTGCAGTGCCAGTTGACGCAAATGCTTCACACTTGTGGAATGCAACTCCACAAATGGAAGTCTAATTCCAATGACCTTCTGAATAGTGTTTCGGAGAAGTGTCCTGAACATAAATTTACTTCGGGTTTAGATCCAACTGTTAAAGCACTCGGAATAATTTGGAACCCTCAAGAAGACATATTTTGTTTTAAAGTAGTGATAAATGAGAAATCTTCTTACACTAAACGTGACGTCTTGTCAACAATTGCAAGACTGTATGATCCTCTTGGTTTGATAGGCCCAATCATTTCTAAAGCTAAGATTTTTCTGCAAAGGCTATGGATTAGAAAGCTTTTTTGGGATGAACCTTTGCCAGAAAACATTTTGTTAGAATGGAAACAATTTGTTTCGTGCCTAAGATCTGTTGAAGAAATAAAAATTAACAGATGTGTTGACTGACAGTGCCGATAAGATCATACTTCGAGGGTTTTCTGATGCTTCCGAATCTGCTTATGGATCAGTTATATATCTAATTTGTATTGCTAAGGACAATACTGTGTCTTCTCATCTCATAGCCAGTAAATCTCGTGTTGCACCATTAAAAACTATGTCTGTGCCTCGTCTTGAGTTATCAGGATGCCTACTCTTATCGCAACTGATAGTCAAGGTTCGCAATTCTCTAAAGTTGAAAATTGATGAAGTTTGTCTTTACACAGATTCGACAATTGCTCTGGCATGGATCAAGACACCGGCATATAAACTTAAGACTTTCGTTGGAAACAGAGTTTCTAAAATTCAAACTTAACGGAATCGCATCAATGGAAACACATTTCTTCATCTAGCAATCCTGCTGATATTATTTCTCGTGGATCTTCGCCCCATGAACTTTCAAGTTTGTCGCTGTGGTGGCAAGGTCCTGGACTTGTAGAGGATCCATTGGTACCCCCATCTCAGTTGATGTGCCTCTTCAAGAATCGCAGCTTTACCAAGATGAACTTAAAAAACTTTCTGACATTACTTACTTAACACTAAAGAAAATACATTTTCGAGTGATTTCCTTAATTTGTCGAATAACTACGTTAAATTAATCTGTATTTTTAGTTTTATTTGCAGGTTTGTATTTAATGTTAAAAACAAAATGAAAATAATCGGCCCAGTTACAAACGAGGAATTAGAAAGGGCTAAAAAAAATTAATTAAAATTATTCAGGTAAGTGAATTTGATAAGGAAATCAAAACACTAAAGAACGGTGAATCGGTGAAGAAAGGCCAGGTAAGCCACTTAAATGCTTTTTTAGACGAAGAAGATTTGTTAAGAGTAGGTGGTCGTTTGGCTCATGCCAATATAAGTTATGATAATAAACATCAAATAATACTACCTAGAAAACACAAACTGACTACTCTCATATTCCAGCATTATCACTTAAAGAACTTTCATGCAGGACCTCAATCCTTATTACATTTTGTTCGCCAAGAATTTTGGCCCATTGGAGGTAAAAATCGCAAGAAAGGTAGTGCACAACTGTATAACTTGCTTTAGACACAAACCTACTACTTTAGATCAATTAATGGGAAATTTGCCTCCAGAGAGAGTCAACCCCACTCCTGTCTTTTTTAACACAGGTGTAGATTTTTGTGGTCCCTTTTACATTCGATATAAGTATCAAAGAAAGGGTAATTTACACAAGGTGTATGTAGCTATTTTTGTTTGTTTAGTTACTAAGGCCATACATCTTGAGATAGTTTTCGATCTAACTTCACAAGCATTTATTGCTTGCTTGAAGAGATTTTTCGCTCGTAGAGGAAAATGTTCAACCTTATTTAGTGATAATGCTAAGACCTTTATAGGAGCTAGTCTAGAATTGAAAAAACTCGCGTCACTTGCTAATTTTCATGATGAACGTTTATCTAGATTTTTGGCTACGGAGAATATCTCCTGGAAATTCCTTCCCCCTCGAGCCCCGAATTTCGGTGGACTCTGGGAGTCAGGTGTCAAGTCCTTCAAGCATCATCTAAAAAGAACTGTTGCTGATGCCAAATTATTTTATGAGGAATTTTTGACGGTTGTCACCCAAATTGAAGGCATCTTAAATTCAAGGCCAATTTCTCCATTATCATCTCATGCCTCGGACTTAGAATCCTTAACTCCTGGTCATTTTTTAATAGGTCGGCCCATAAATTCGATCCCAGAGCCTCCTTTAATAAATGAATCAGACAATAAATTATCCCGTTGGCAACGATTAACCAAAATGGTTGAACAAATTTGGAAACGTTGGTCCATTGATTATTTAAACCATTTGCAAGAACGGAAAAAATGGCAATTTGCTAAAAACAACATTAAAGAAAATGCAATGGTTCTACTAAAGGAAGACAACCTTCCACCCTTTAAATGGTGTCGTGGCAGGATAAGTCAAGTCATTCCAGGCAAGGATGGCAAAATTCGAGTAGCAATTGTAAAAACTAAAAATGGTTATTTTAAAAGACCAATTTCTAAAATTTGCCTCCTACCCATTGAAAATTGATCTCTTTGAAGTTATTATAAACAAAAAGATCTGTACGTATTTAATTGTATATTTTTCTGTATATATTGACTTTAACTTTATTTTTCTGTACAATTTTATATATTTTTCTGTATATATTTGCTTTCACTTTATTTTCTGTACAATTGTATATACTTTAATATTTACGAAAAACAAAAAAAAAACGGAATGTCAATTTGTTGCATTGTGCTGAACTTCGAAAAATTATTGTAACTTGTCTTGTAATTTGTGTTGCATGTCATAGACAAGCAACGCGGGGCGGTATGTTACCGCTTCTCTATCGCTTGGCGCCATTATTGTTCCCCCTTCTGTATTCTTCCCCTTGGCGCTAATTTTGCTTTGTACGGCAACCCTATGGATGCCGAAGTTCATTCACCTCGAAGCGTTCGAAGCTTGTTGTTCGGAGCTATGTCTCGTCGGTGCGTTGTGCACATTTAAAACTCTCGTTGTTTGTTGAAAATAAAAACATTTCGAACCAATTTACAGTCCATCAATTAATTATGTTAAAGAACCAGCAAAGTTTAAGTGGTAAATCGTACCAATTTTATTTTTCGCCATTTAGCTTTGATGAAAAGGGATTTATTTTGAGTTTCATCAATGGTTTCTGTCGCTTGAAATCATTCTATACAATGCACGTAATTTTCAAAAAAGTTTATTGTAATTTGAATTTTTTTCAAAAAACACAAACATAAAATACAGTTGATTGAAATTATAATTATTTTTAATCATCCTTTTTTCAATTCCTACTATTAGTTCACACTCTCTCTATATATATATCTTGTTCAAATTTTCAATCGTTAATAAAAGTACTTTTTATTCATCCACTCAAGTTCAAATACATTTTTTTAAGCTTGTAGTGGATGACACTTCATGTTAATACAGTTTTTCAAATATTAATTCATTAATTAAATTTAATTAATCAATTTTTGTTTTAACACTCTCTATATATATATCTTGTTCAAATTTTCAATCGTTAATAAAAGTACTTTTTATTCATCCACTCAAGTTCAAATACATTTTTTAAACTTGTAGTGGATGACACTTGATGTTAATACAGTTTTTTCAAATATTAATTCATTAATTAAATTTAATTAATCAATTTTTGATTTAGACCTAGAGCGTCTCTTGCTCTTGAATAGTAATTTCCCTCTTGTTACTGTGTAAACGGTAGCACTACGGTATCGCGGGCTTCTCCCGTCCTGTAGGTTGCGACATCGAATCCCCAACCTGACAAACTTTTTCTCTCTCTTTCCCCCCCCCCCCTAATCTCGCACAGTAGGCAAGGTTCTGGCAGGCAATCCTTTTTTTCAATTCCTACTATTAGTTCACACTCAAATTTTTCTTTGTTGACCTAAGTAGGAATTGACTTTAAAAATTTTTTTTTATATATTACTTGTTTCTTCATCATTTTGATTCTCGTCATTTAGTTTTGATGAAAATGGGTTTCAGCTTAATTGTTGATTCATATATATCGTCTGTGATCATTCAATTCAATGCACTTGTCTTTCAAAAATACTTTTGTTTTAATTTAATTTCCTTTGAAAAAACACAGACATAACTTATAGCTTATTGAAACCACGGTTTATTTAAATTATCATTTTAAACTTCGTCATTCAGCTTTGATGAAAATGGATTTCAATTTCATTTTTGCTATTTATAGTCTAAGATCATTAAATGTAATACTCGTATTCTTCAAAAATATTTTTAATTTTAATTAATTTTTAAAAAAATTAAATTAAAATTTAATACATAAAAATTAAAATAATTTCTAAATATTTTTAATTTAAATCTTCTTAATAAATTGTACGTAAAAATATTAACTACTGAAACAATATAAAAATTTTAAAATAACTAACGAGATTTTCATTAAATGTCCTGCTTTCACACTAAAAAAAAAAAAAAAAAAAAAAACAGATTCAAAATTATGCATTTTTAAGCTGTGATTAGAAAATTTCCGAGACGGAAATTCTCCACAATTTATCCTGGAGACTGGAGATCAGAGAAACCAACTGACGCATCGCCTCGGAATTTTTACTATCATTTTTGACTTGTAGCAACGGAACCGTTTTGTCATAGAGACTGAAATGTAATCTTCTAAAGGATATAGCGCTCAAGGCAAAAGAGGATATAAAATTGTGACAGTGATTTACAACCGCAACTTTCTATTATGCGCCTCAGTTTTTATTTTTGGTGGTCCTCTGGTTGCTAAATAAAAGATGCATGACTCACAAAGTGGCGTTGATACTGATGAATTTTCAAGCCCACGATTCTTAGAATGATGAGGAATTTAGCTTTAGATATACTATACGATAATCTGCCAGTTTTCATGTGACAAATAAAACGTTCTCTGGCTTAACATTCTCTACCCTGTCGCTGCGGGCAACTGATCTAGAACAACAGCTTTTATATTAAAAGAAATTCCACTAAAAATAACCTATAGTAGAGCCAACGTTTAATTCCTCTAAATATAATTTAAAAAACAATCATACCAATCTCCGAAGGACGAGAAGAGAAAAGCGATGAGTTAGAGAGAGACAGCGATCAAGGATTTGTTGTTGTTGCTTATGCCCCCTGGACGGAATGTATTCCAGATCAGGTCCATATAGACTAGCGTGCTGAGGGGGGGGGGATGGGGGGGCGACTCCGGTTTACAGGACTGTTCGCCACATTTTTCGACGATTTTGGTAAGCGGGAATAAAAATCGTTTGCTGCAAAAGAACTAATTGCAATTGTACTATGTTTTTAAAGTCAAAATTATCGTCTGCGGCTTGAAAGTTTTGTTTTTATTCAAAATGGCGTTTTTAACAAGCAGTGGTTCGAAGGCTACATTTATGCTCTTTCCGAAGAGAAATATGCATACTCCGTTATCCAAAAACGATGTGAGAGTCATGGTTTTGTGATATCTAAAGCGTCGATAGGTAATATCGTCAACAAGAAAGGAAAAAAACGTCAAATTGGAGCTTCAAGTGGGACAAAAATTCCAAACAAGTATCCAAGGAAAAAACGAACATCTTAGACTATTGCAAAGGTACGTTGTTTAATGTTAAAAGAAAATCCCCCTAGTCAAAGGACAGTTGCGAAATCATTAAAATGATCTGTGTCCACTGTAAACAAAATGATAAACGTTGATTTAAATCTTAAGAAAGTGAAAAAACGCAATGTGCATCGTCTTCTTCCAAATCATATCGCTGAACGCAGGACACGCTGCAGAATTCTATATGAGAAACACTTATCCAAAGAAAAATGGAAAACAATTGTCACAATAGATGAATCATGGGTGTATTTAAATGATTGCAACAAAAAAAAAAGGAGCCATTTATTATCATAAAAAGGGAAAAAAATTTAAGTACATGGTTCAAAGAATCGAAAGAAAGTTTTTCTAAGGGATTCATGATTGTTACTGGTTTTTTTATAATGGCAAGTTAAAAATAAAGAGAATTGAAAAAAATGTCAAGATTAACTCCAAATACTATCAGGAACATATTTTATCGCCAATTTTTCTGAATGAAATACCATCGCTTTACCCACAGTGCCATCAAACTGTGAGACTCCATCAGGACAAAGCTAGCAGTCACACATCAAAATCCACTGTAAATTTCCTAAAAGAAATGGAACAAAAAACTGGTATCAAGGCCATACCCTTCACTGATATCCCTACTAAATCTCCCGATGTATCACCTATGGATTTTTGTGCTTTCGGACTTTTAAAATCTGCATTATCCAAACGTCGTCCCAAAACCCTTACAGGACTCTGGAAAGCTGTTCAGGAGGAATGGGATAGAATACCTCTTCTGAACTTCAAAAGGCATTATTATCCTGGAAATTGCGGTGTCGAAAGATAGTTTAGAATAAGGGATGTCAAATAGAACATTTAAAACACAAGAATTCTATGTAATTTAGTTTTGTGAATACAATATACATCGTCTAAAAAATGTGTGAACAGCCTCTGTATAATGTCCCACAAGAGTCGGAGTCCGACTTAGCCAGGTGCCACCTCAATTTTGACCGAGCAACCCCAGGGGCGACATCTGGGGATTCGTACTTTCCCCACCCACCGACTTTAAAGAAGGACTTTCCTTTCTACGGATTTAACGTACCCATATCCGGCCTAGAGACGAAGAAATTTAATGGCACTTGTTGGGATTCGACCCGAGCACCCTCACTACCGAGAGCCAACACGCTATCACTAGGCTACCTCTGGCCTAGATCAGGATTTAAAGTATCTATATTGTAATCTTGCGTGAAAATCTACTTTTATCTATATAATACTAAAATTCTGAGTTTTTTTTCCATAATTCAAGAGCGAAATATTTTTTACTGAACAGCATCATATTTGAAACCCGTCGTATGGAAAGAAACAGAATGAAACCTTACCAGGAGGGCTACTTAAATGTAAGTATCTTCAATACTGTTGTACCGGTCGGCTGTTATTGGCCGCTTTTTAGGCTTATTCTAATTTTTGGCAAAACACTAAATGAAAAGTTGTTATCTACTGAACATCGCTGAATGGGCGGTTCGAATCCTGGTAAGTACCACTGAATGTTCTCGAGTGTATGCCGGGTATGGGCATGATAAGTCTGTAAAATTGTCATGCCATTGGACAAGAAGTCGGAGTGAATCGGAATTTTTCAGTCAGGGGGAATTAGCGACAATAACAACAACAATTAAACTCTACTGTTTCTGGATTTGCTGAGAAGTGGTCCCAAATAAGTGATAAATACATGAATTGATTTCTGTCATGTTCGTCCCCTGAAATTTCCTTGTTGCTTGCCGTCCTCCAAGATTGGAGAACAGTTACCATCTTAGATTAAAATACTGATAAATCGCTACTGGGAATGAATTATGTCATTCCCAGTGGTGATTTATGATCATCACTATGTCATTCTGAGATGAAGCTAAATATATTTGCCTTGAAGACAGGTGCAATAATTCCAAAGAATAGTGCTTCGTGCGAAAGACTTTTCACTTGGAAGAATACTTTTCTAACGAGGCTTAAAATTAGACCTTCAAATGCTACTAGCGTGGATACTTGATTAAAAGTTTCATGCTGAGAGTAGATTCATTAATTCTTTTCCACTTTAAATTCCTGCTCCAGTTTGGAAGAATTCCATCAGCTGGAATTGGTATAAAATGACCTAATTAAATGATTTATTAATCAAAATTTATATTTGTGAGAATCTGGGTTTTTTTTATAGTGACAAATTTTCAAAAATTTTGTATAAATACGTGATATTATTTACTTCCTGACAAGAAAATTGTCACAAACAATTTTTGAACCACCAAAATTTTAGGTAAACCACCTAGTTAGAAATCAGTTGGCCGGAATGATAACTAAAATTTGAATCCTCGTGGCATCCTTAATACACTCATGGATAAAAAAATTAGCGCACCAAGAAGGAGTCGTCAAAATGAAACGAAATTTTACATACGTAATGACTACTTTGATATAAGTAAATGATAAGAAAATCAAAGAAAAAAGGATAATTTATTTCAGAGAAAAAGGCAAAAGAACGGAGGAGTTAATACTCCGTTGGACCCCTCTAGTGCGAATGCACGATGCGTTACGATCGGGCATTGAGTCATACAAGTTCTGTATGATGTCATGAGACATTTCGTTCCATATTTGCTGTAACCTTGCCTCTAGTTCGTTCAAACTCGTGGGATGCCCAACTCGTCGTCCCAAATGATCCCAGATATGCTCGATTGGAGACAAATCTGGGGATCGGGCAGGCCAAGGAAGGGTAGTAACAGTGCGGAGACTGTCTTGTGACACCCTTGCCGTATGAGGCCGAGCATTGTCTTGTTGAAAAATGGCTCCTGGGAGCCGTTGCATGAGTGGCAACACATTGTGGTTGCAGGATTCATGAACATACCGCTGGGCTGTCATGGTGCCACGGAACAATACTAGGGGTGACCGTGTATTGTAGGCAATGACACCCCATACCATCACACCAGCTGTGGGAGCGATGTGTCGCTGTACAGCAAAGGCAGGATTGAAGCGTTGAACACGGGCTCTCCACACACGAACACGATTGTCATCACTGCCGAGATTGAATCTGGATTCGTCGCTAAAGACGACCTGGTTCCATTCCGCTGCAGTCCAGTTTCCCTCGTGCGCGGCAAAACTCCAAACGGAGGCGTCGATGGGTGGGCGTCAAGGGCAGCACACGTAATGGGCGCCGCGATACCAACTGTCCTTCAGCCAGGCGCCTTCGTATGGTTCGAGAAGACACAGAGGCCCCTAGTGAAGGTGCTACCTGTGCCTGGATGGCGGCCGATGAAGCAGTTGGCTGTACGCGTGCATTTCTTACGATGTGGCGGTCTTCTCGACGACTGGTCTGTCGAGGGCGTCCTGAGCCTGGTCCTTCGTGTACATGACATCTCTCGGGTCCCACTGGTCCCAACAACCTCCTCACAACACAATCAGAAGCGGCCTAATTGACGAGCTACTCGCCTAGCTGACCACCCAGCTTCCATCATCCCGACGATTCTCCCCCTCTCAAACTGCGACAACTGCTTATATTGTCTTCGAACACGGGCGTAATGGCATGTCTATCTCAGCTCTTCCTTTGTAAATTGATTCAGCACACTCAAACAAGCTTTGGTTACCTGTTTTATACTCCACAGAGTACGATGTTCACGCCCTCTACGGGCTAGACGTAATGCGCAATCACGCATTACGCATGTACGCATTTCTAATCATTTGCATATCTCCCGACATGTACCTTCATTGCAAGTTTCGTTACGATTCCGCAATTATTTCTTGGTGCGCTAATTTTTTTGCCCATGAGTGTAATAACTTTTAGTTTACTCAAAACGAATTATATAGCTCTATATATTATCGATTAAATCCCTGTAATATTCAGAAGTAAAGGTCATACTTTTACATCTGTGTTTAAACTTTTATATTTTTAAAGTTAATTTGATTAAGATGGTGTATCAGTTGACTTCGTAGATGTTCAGTCCCTATTAAAACACGAGGAATTTTTTCTCATATACCACAGTTTTTCTAATTACATGTTCTTATGACTTTTACGTCTGAATTTAAACTTTTATATTCTTAAAAATAATTTGATTAAGATGGCGTATCGATTGACTTCGTAGATGTTCAGTCCCTATTAAATCAAGAGGAATGTTTCTAATATACTAATATTTAGCTAATTACACAAGAACAAATGCATATACGACTTTTACTTCTGAATTTAGTTTTATATTTTTTAACGTTAGTTTGATTAAGATGGTGTATAGTGGTTTAAGTCTCGCTCATATTGCAAAATCTAGTCCAGTGATGCGCAAGCTGTGGGTCGTGACTCACAGAGGGGTAGTGAAATTTTGGAGGGGTCGCGGAGAGTCTGAAGTAAATTTATACCATACTAAATTATTTAATTTAAAAAACTTACTTTAAACTTTCCATAATTACATATTTAAAAGTTTTTCATTTATTTTATTTATATGTTAAAAGTATATGATATTGTTACATAAGATATCAAACAGTCTTACAAGGCTATATTTCTTTCATTCGTTTTACCTATATGAGAGAGACTGGGTTTTCAAAATGATTTTCTTTATATGTTAAAAATATATGAAATTGTTAAATAAGATGTCAAACAGTCTTACAGGGCTGCATTGCTTCTATTCGCTTTACGTATTTCGTTTTACGTATGTCGCTTTACGTTTTTTTAACGGTGACATGAGAGTAGCATTCTCAAATATTTCCCCAAATATTAAACAAATATTATCTGAGAATATTACATATTTTAAATACTTTCATTTATTTTATTTATATGTTAAAAATATATGATATTGTTACATAAGATGTCAAACAGTCTTACAGGGCTATATTTCTTTCATTCGTTATTACCTATATGTGCGAGACTGGGTTTTCAAAATGATTTTGTTTATATGTTAAAAATATATGAAATTGTTAAATAAGATGTCAAACAGTCTTACAGGGCTGCATTGCTTCTATTCGCTTTATGGATTTCGCTTTACGTTTTTTTAACGGTGACATGAGACTAGCATTCTCAAATATTTCCCCAAATATTAAACAAATATTATCTGAGGTCTAGGTTCACCCTTTTAATTCATATTTTTTTAGTTTAGTGATTCTAGTTTTTATAAATAAAAATTAAGTTTATTATTTTCAATTTTAGTATGAGGCTTATAATTTAAAAATCTTGCTCCCTATTTTAATTTTAATTTTTTTTTAATTTTACCTAAATGAAATACAAATGCGTGTATATAAAACAGTTCCGTAACTGACTGACTGACTGACTGACATATAACGCAAAGACCAAACCGTTGGAACTGAAGGGCTGAAATTTTGCATGGCGATTCTTCTTATAGTGTAGGGGTGCACTAAAAAAGATTTTTGAAAAATTCTTCTTAGATTTTTTAAATTAAATTTTTAAATTGTTTAGTAAACTTTTTTAAGTTTGCATTTAAAATAATAATCGGAGGGTTCTAAAATTTATATCACGAGAAAGATCATAAAAATTCCTTTAAATTGAAATCTTTTTCGAATCTTTACCTCCATTTTCTAATTTTTTATTAATTTTTAAAGATTAATTTTTAGAATTAAATTTATTAAATGCTGATCACGTGGTTTCATTTCTTTTAATTTTGCGTCACGTGCATAACAACGAAATAGACAAAAAAAAATTTCTTACTGATGCGGCAGACGATTGGACATTATCCAAAAAAATATTAACATACAGTAAAAGAAATGTTCCACATACAGTAAAAGAAATGTTTTTATCAATATTGCTTATTTCGTTTTTCTATTCTTTTGTAAACATTTCCCTAGTTTTAATATAAAAAATTGTTATTACCAATACATTTTCATTGGCGGTCGCGTGATTTATTTATCAAAATGAAATGGGTCGTGGTCGAAAACTTTTCGCGCACAACTGTTCTAGTCAATAAAAATTCTGTTTTTCAATCCATACAAAAGATTTACACCCCTACGGATGTAAACTTGCATAATATTTTTTATAAATATATTTTTTATAAATATATTTTTCGTTTTTTTACATCAATTGCATACATTGATCGTTGTATTTATTATAAATATATATATATATATATATACATATTTTTGGCATTAATTGCGTAGATTGACCGTTGTATTTAATTTGAATGTATTCCGTAGCGAAGCACGGGTTTTCAGCTAGTTTAAATATAAAGTTTTAGTCGCATGAGATGGGCCGGGCGGCCTTGTGGTACAGCAATCTGGTTTTCGGTGCTGAGGGTGCTCAGATTGAATCCTGGAGAAGGGCCACAAAAAATGCCTCCGTTTATGTCGCCCCTTCATAGGGGGCAATGCTGGTCCGCCTATGTGGCGCCCCCATAATTAAATGGCCAGCAAAACTGCGGTGAATTATAGGCGAATGTCTTCGTGGCAAGTGCCTCAGCATTGGAAAAAAAAAAGAGACATGAGATTTGGCAAAAAAACAAGTGTAGATGGTAAAGAAGCCATTTTTTATAGCTATTATGCAAAGTAAATATATACCGAAAATCTGCAGTCCATTGATTTTTGAAATAGCTTCTCAATATTTGCTTATTTCGTTTTTCTATTCTTTTGTTAACATTTCCCAAGTTTTAATTTAAAAAAATTGTTATTACCAATACACTTTCATTGGCGGTCGCGTGATTTATTTATCAAAATGAAATGGGTCGGCGTGGTCGAAAACTTTTTGCGCACCACTGTTCTAGTCAATAAAAATTCTGTTTTTCATCCATACAAAAGTTTTATACCCCTACGGATGTAAACTTGCATAATATTTTTTTAAAATTTTTAATATATATTTCACATCATTTCGGACAACTAAAAAATTGCTTTCTCTACAGAATTTATAATTCAATAAAATTCCTACAGCGGAAAATATTTTAAGCTTTTAATATTAGTCAAACAAATGCTTCCCGCTTATTCGCTCACTGGGGCAATTTATTTTTGCTCACAGTGCAAATAATTTTCACTCGTGAGAGACAAACAGCGCAGGTGCAATTGTAATTCAAATATTTTGGTTGTCTTCTGGGAACAAGCGATTAGTTACGGAAGAATGAGAAAAACATTTCGATTTTTTGTTTGTCTTGTTTTTTTCAATTTTAATGTTCTTTCTTTATAGATTTGTATGGAGGCACATCAGAAGAAATCGAGAATCTTATCTCCACATGTTAAGGCTGTTGTGTACTAACCCTATTGGATTCGTTCACCTCAGAGTTAACCTATTGAGAAAATGTGTCTACTATTGACAGCTACATAAATTCTGATAAGCCAATAAAAATTGTATTTTCAGATAGCCTGAACTTTTCTGCACCTTGCAACAGGATTCGCTTTATAAATTACATCCACCAAAGGAATTTAGGAGCGTTTTAAACACAATAGACCAAATTTCACTCTCCCCGAATAATTAAAATTTTGCTGTGTACTAATCCTATTGGATTCGTTCACCTCAATGTTAACCTATGGAGAAAATGTGTCCAAGGATTGCCGACTTGGATTGAAAGATTTTTTTTAAAATTGGACTCCGTAATAGAGAAAGAAAATTTACACCTTGGGGCATTTTTCATTTTTTTAAAATGCGAATAATATTTTAAAATTTAATAAATTTTCTGGGAATCAATCTGGTATAGTGTGTTTTAAGCGCCCATGAATTCCTTTGGTGGGCGCAATTTATAAAATGAATCCTGCTGCAAGATGCAGAAAAATTCAGGCTATCTAAAAATACCATTTCTATTGGATCATCAGCATTTATGAAGCTGTCAATAAATAGTACACACATTTTCTCCATAAGTAAATTTTGAGGTGAGCGAATCCAATAGGGTTAGTACACATCAACCTTATACCCTTCAGCAATTTTCTAATTATATATATAATAGCCGTTGTCTCTGTATAACACTTCCGGGCTGTACTCGTCTTTCAATTGAAGCGTCTTTCAATTGAAAACAGCCGGTTAGGCTTAATTTCAATTTCAGATGTGGATCGGAATTTTTTCTTACCTAAAAATTAATATCTTCTCCATCAAATCACGTTTGTTCAGCCTATTTTTCTATAAAACATTCAGGACTAAACAAATTGGATGCTTTTAGCTGTATATTTAGCGGTTTTTAAAATTCTGTTTACTTTTGCGATGAATTCTGAAAGTACACAAACTTGAATGTGAATGAATCAAGTAGCTCAAGTATTCATATCACGTAGTGAGCTGTGAAAAACTGGATGGCAGTCTACTACTCCAATCGCATGAAAAACTAAATAAATAAAAAATAATGAAAGGGTTTGCTTTTACAAGGTGTGGATTAAATGCAATATTGTTAGATAATTCGGGATATTTTTTAACTTTCATATACTTTTTCCATTATGACGTCATTATTAGTATTATGACGTCAAAATGACGGGTCACCTTCTAGTCAAAGAATATTAGCAAATGAATACTTTGCATATGAAGGTAAACGTTTAAATAAGCAGCGAGTAGTTTTTTTTAAATTTCAAGTTTTTAATAGATAATATTTTACAGGACATCAAAATTATTGAACACTATCGATACAAAATTTAAAACTGCTTTTTGAAAAAATTTAAATTAAAGCAAAAAGATTTTTGAAATACACGCCCGTATTTCATTGAAAGGTTTATTTTTAAATGCAGAAAGCAGAATTCAGATATATGAATTTGTTAATCAGTGATTAGAAAAATACTGGGAGGAAAATTCCCGTAGTTCAACGTGCGAAAGGCTAATCTGCTAATGCTTAGGAATGGAAATTGTTACTTGCTAAACTTTGATTAGAAAGATACTCGGCAGAAAATTTCCCGTAGTTTAACATGCGAAATGATAATTGCTAATCTGCTAAATATTAGCAATGAAAAATAGAAATTGCTGATTAATGATTAGAAAGATACTTCTCTATGGCGGCCAGTAAGGGTTCCGAAACAAAGTGGCCGTTTTGAGGGGTGGCCGTCGAAAACAGGTTTCTTCCATAACATTTTCTATGTAAGGTATTTAATCGATTCTGAACAAAATAGGCTAGCGGGGTAGCTAGAGAAGTTTCACAACACGCACACATACTTTGTTTATATATATATATATATATATATATATATATATATATATATATATATACAGTGATTTCCGCTTATAAGAATCACGTTTGTTATTACTGTTTTTGATTCTTATAGCCGAAATTTGGCTTTTTGGACAGCCACACACACACCTATATATACATATACTAGCGGCCCGTCCCGACTTTGTCCGGGTTGAACAAAATATTATACCAATAAATTTCCCGTTGATAGCCAATAAATTGTAAATCTTTTTTACCTTAATAATAACCTAAATAATACCTTAAATTAATTTTATGTTAATCAATAATTAAAATAAATTTTTTAAAAGAAAAAGGCGTTCCGGAGAACGGCTAGGTTCGAACCGCTAGCTTCAGAACAGAAGCCCACCGCGATAGCACTACGATAAGGATCGTTGAAGACTTCGGCACAAAAAGCGGTAGAGGACAGTAGCGGTAACAATGGAGATTGTTAGGATTAAGCCCCTAACTTTATTTCTACTGATTAGATATACATAATTTATAGCCTATGTCCATCTGGAATACTGTACCTTTCAAACAGTGAAAGAATTTTTCAAATAGGTACAGTGGTTCTGAAGATGACCCTCCACGTACAAAATCGCTCTCTCTTTATATATAAGTATATAGATGATCAGATATGCATAATATATAGCCTATGTCCATCTGGAATAATGTACCTTTCAAACAGTGAAAGAATTTTTCAAATAGGTGCAGTGGTTCTGCAGATTACCCTCCATGTACAAAATCGCTCTCTCTTTATATATAAGTATAGATGATCAGATATACGTAATATATAGCCTATGTCCATCTGGAATAATGTACCTTTCAAACAGTGAAAGAATTTTTCAAATAGGTGCAGTGGTTCCGGAGATTACCCTCCACGTACAAAATCGCTCTCTCTCTTTATATGTAAGTATAGATTATAGAAGTATAGATACACATTGGTATCTCAAAATTGGAGTAAGAGATGAAATAAAAATACAAAAATAAAAAAAGGATTTTAAGTAAAAAATGTTCTTTTAATTATTTTAAGCACCTAAAATAATATTCAAATTAATATTACGTTACTTAATAATTGTGTGCACGGCCGCCATCTTGGATTTTTTTGCGCCAACTTGGCGATTTTACCGTGTTTTGAGGAGTGGAAAATTTCTCGCCAATGTGTTTTAAGCGGTGTTTTCAAAACGCTGGACTTTGAATTTTTTTAGCTTTTTTAATAAAAACCACCTGTTAAAATTATGAAACTTAGAAAAATTTTTGAAAAATCATTTAAACTTTGGACTTAGATTTATTTTTGGGTTTTTGAGAAAAACCACTTTTTTGAAAAAATCATTCTCAAATATTGGAAATTTTCGGTTTTTCTTTTAGCTTTTTTAATAAAAACGACCTTTTTAAATTGTGAAACTTAGAAATATTTTGAAAAATCATTTAATCGTTGGACTGAGATTTTTTTTGTCATTTTTAATTAAAAACTACTTTTCAAATTATGATCCATATGAAAACTTGTTCAAATGAATTTTACTTACAGATAAAATTTCAATGCCATCTACTCAGTTTGCCCTAACTCTTGACTAATAGCAATGAATCACCAAAATATTATGCCAATATATTGTTAATTAGAAAAAAAATACAGCATTTTCGTACCACCTAAATAACTTGCAATTTAAAAATTATCTCAAATTCAGCTTTGAAAAATGTAAAATAATTATGAACCCATAAATTTATGGTGAGTAACCAGATCCTCTTTTTTTTTCTTTTTGGTTAGGGCATTGTGGTAATGAAATTTTACTTCAGATTTGACCTTAACCAAATATTTGGTGCATACAATAAAATCGGGACAAGGATTATTTGACCATTTATCCTACTGTGTTGGAAATAAGAAAAAAAAACCCTTTTCCTAAACCAATAACTTAACCTTAACTAACTTTTTAACTTAGGTTCCTGGGGAGAGAGAAGTTGAACTTCAGTTATTTAAATTTATTTGTAATCCACTACAACTTGGAATTATAAAATATTTTAAAATATATTGTATTTAAAATGTATACTGTATTTTACATTTTACGAAAAAATGATGGCAGATAATTTTTACTTCAAATAAATGAAATGGTGTATCATTATAGTATACTAATTGACAATCGATAAACAAAATTAAAAGCAACTTAAATTTAATAAGTTAACGAAAAACTGATAATGGATTCAAAAATTTTCAACAAAAAGACTCTTAGTTTTAAAAATAATTTACTCTTTTGAGTATAGTCAATTTGACTCAGATTTCCAGGTCAAGGCCAAGATCTGACCTAAAATTATTATACTGTAATTAAAAGATCACATCAGAAATAACTGTTTGATCTTAAAATTAGAGAATTTGACATTGGGTTATTTTTACCAGAACGCAATAATTATCGCCATGCGAAATGCGCCAAACCCTGGCGAAAAAATCCAAGATGGCGGCCGTGCACACAAATTTAGAGTATCCCCCCTAACTTTATTTCTACTGATCATATATACATAATATATAGCCTATGTCCATCTGGAATAATTTACCTTTCAAACAGTGAAAGAATTTTTCAAATAGGTGCAGTGGTTCCGGAGATTACCCTCCACGTACAAAATCGCCCTCTCTCTTTATATATAAGTATAGATTAGATAATTTACCATAAAATACTCTTTAATTTACATTAACTATCTTTTATTAAAATTATTTTTTATAGTTTTAAAAATAAAACTTAATTTTTAGACCTATAAGTAGATACACATGATTATAGTAAGAGAAGAAAAAATACAATATTTGTTACAAGTTACAACATACCTGCTTAAAAGTTTTAACATTTCAACTACAGGAAGGGAGCAAGATAAAGTTTTCTATGGAAGTTTGACATAATGAAGTTTTCAGAAGGCTGTTTATACCTCTTTCAATACTTATAGTCTCAGACGAAGATTTACTCGGACGGGTAAAGTTGCACCCGGGTTAAGCTAATAGGACAGTGTTGTGGTAAAGCGTTTAAGGGGAAACTATTATGTTATGTCTAATAAAGAAAGGGGTGAATTTTACGACTATATTAAGATAGGATATCTTATCAATCTTTCTTAAAAAAAAAGAAAGAACTTCGTGCCTTTTAAGGGTTTAAGTAGCTTTTTTGGAAAAATGAAAGGAAAGCGAAGAGTGTAAACTGATTCTTAAAACCGGTGGATTGATTCTTTAAAGCGAAAATTTTAACATGGAAATAATTCATTTGTTTTTGTTTTCGCGATATTGATTCTTATAAACGGTTGATTCTTATAACCAGTGATCACTATAAGCGGTGGTTACTGTATATATATATATATATATATATATATATATATATATAATATATATATATATATATATATATATATATATATATATATATATATATATATATATATATAAAGTATGTGAGAGTGCGTGTGTAATTTAAAATAACAGACTAAACATTAAAAGATAAATCTAAAGTGCTTTTTACTATGAATATATTCTATCTGTAGATAACAAAAGAGCTTAATTCATTTCGAAAACATGACACAAATTTTAAAAGAAAAATGAACAAATTTTCGTTTCGGAGAGAGAGATCTGAGAACATCATTACAAGCGGTCTGATGTTTAATCAGGTAGATAAAAAAAAGGGGGGAGGGTAAGATATCCATTAATTGAAACGATTTATCCAATATTCCTTTGCTAGTAGCCGCTGACACTTATGTAATTGTTTCAGTCTCTTTTTTTCCCTTTATCTCGAGCGTGTGTAACTAACTGGTTTGCTGTCAAGGTGATTCAAATGTTTCAGTTCGTGATGTCATAGCTGAAGTCACGCATAATCTCGTTCCAGCGAATTAAACACGTGAAACTGAACGTTCTATTTTTTTTTATTTCCACTCTTGTGTTACGCGGATTTCGCGAAAGAAAATAAAAGATATCTGCGCGAATTTCATTCAGAATGGGAAACGCTGTGAATACATAATTTTAATTAAACTACAGAGTCGTAAGATTTTCATTTCCAGCGTGCCTCGTGGAGTGTGACGGAGAATTGTGATGCAGAATTTTCAGATTTTATCTGATACTTTTGAATCACATAATGGTAAATTCCCGTTAATTAAGGTAATTTATTGCGTTAGGCGGTGGGACCAGCAGTTGACCTTGCAGAGCTCCAGTTACAGTGTTAAGCTGCGGGGGATTTTCTTCTTTGTGTTTATCTAATCGCAGATTAGCAAATGATTATTTTTTAATTCTGATTTATGCATTTGGAAGTAAAAATTTGAATGCAAACACTGGGCTTTTCTAACATCTTTTAAGATGAATTTATTTTTCGAAAAAAACTATCGCATTTATTGGACCATAAGACGCACCTTTTTACATTAAATAATCGACTTGTAATTGTAGTGCGTCTTAAAGTCCGAAGGTAACATTAAAGTAAAACGAATATTTTATTATATATAATTATTATACGTATTATATATATATATATATATATATATATATATACCGGGTGGTTATAATTAAACTTTCCCTATAAACGGTATCCTACAGCGTAAACGGCTGAACGGAATGCAACGAAATATTGTATATGGGCTATACACGAGATGCGCTCACGGAATTTCGAAAAAAAAATTTAGTTCCAAAATGTCCACCAGAGGGCGCTTTTTCGGAAAAAACATGAAATTTAAAACAATAAACGACCCAAACGGAATACAGAAACAATATTAACATTTATTGACTAGTTTCTGATCACCTTGTCATCAAACCACATTAAGCAAAGGGAGAAACAGAAACAGTTCAGTTTGCAAAAACAAGAACAGATGAGGACGAAATTGCACAAGAGGAGCAGTTGTTAATCATGTCAAGGACGATGTAGGGAAAGCTGCTCCACGTGACCACCTTCATTCACCTGCAAAATTTCAAATCGATGGATGTGAGCGCATCCCGTTTGTAGCCCATATACGAAATTTCGTTGCATTCCGTTCACCCGTTTAAGCTGTAGGATGCCGTTTATTGGGGAAGTTTAATTATAACCACCCACATGACAACGTCTGGTGTATCGTGGTCTGGTGTATCGTGGAGGTGTTGCGACTTTGAATGACTTAAAGAACTCCATAACGCTTCATGTGCGAAGCCTCACAACTGACCAGTTACGATCTGCTGTTGAACACACTGTCCATCGACTTGAAATTATACAGGTGAATGAAAGTGGTCACGTGGAGCAGCTTTCCCTACATCGTCCTGGACACTATTAACAACTTCTCCTCTTGTGCAATTTCGTCCTAATCTGTTCTTGTTCCTGCAAGCTGAACTGTTTTTGGTTTCTCCCTTACCTTTACTTAATGTGGTTCGATGACAAGGTGATCAGAAACTAGTCAATAAATGTTAATATTGTTTCTGCATTCCGTTTTGGTCGTTTATTGTGTTAAATTTCATGTTTTCCTTGAAATGGTGCCCTCTGGTGGACATTTTGGAACTTTTTTTTTCTTTAAATTCAGTGAGCGCATCTCGTGTATAGCCCATATACAAAATTTCGTTGCATTCCGTTCACCCGTTTGCGCTGTAGGATGCCGTTTATAGGGGAAGTTTAATTATAACCACCCGGTATATATATATATATATATATATATATATATATATATATATATATATATATATATATATATATATATACAATGGAATCTCGACCAATCATTCTCCGAATCATCGTTTTCCCATATTTGTCGTTTATTTCACCCAGTCCCGACGATCATATTGCTTTGTTATGTTTCCGCATTGATCATTCAGTTCAGTCTGTCCCTTGAAAAACGATAGATAGAGATTCCACTGTGTATATATATATATATATATATATATATATATATATATATATATATATATATATATATATTATAAGTATTTAATATGTAGTATTTATTATATTTATTAAATATATTTCTTATCTTTATTAAGAAATTGAAAGTATCTTTTTATACCTAACAAAATACAAAATATTCTTTTTCAAAAATCCCCCCATAAATTTGAAGTTCGTCTCATCGTCTGGTGCATCTTATGTTTCGAAAATTATTTTTATTTCATAGACGTCTCTCTGAAAAATAAACACCCGAAAAATTTGAATTTTCAGAAACTATGCGCTATCAATTTGAATGTCTGCCTTCATATGCATAAAACAGAATTCAAAAATATGCATCAGCCAAACTGCGATTAGTAAAATACAGAGAGAAAATTCTCCATTGCTTAAGAATGGCACTAAAGACCCGCCTAACTGAAGTCCAAAGCAGATACGCAACTGATGCCTTGCCCCGAGTTCAAGAATTTAATCATGTTTAATAATTTCTTCTATTTCTAGGTCTTCAGAATGCCTATTTTAAAACTCCACGCGGCAGGCCCGTAACCCAGGGGCGTAACGGAGGTAACGAGTGTTAAGGTGCCGTTTCTATAGCCACTCCTCCCCTCTCGTCCACACGCAACTTGTTGTATGCGTATTTGTGAGCATGAACTCCTAATGTAATTTTGTACCTCATGGCAACGCATGTGCCTTGCGGTGTCCTTGGACGTGCCCCGGGGTCAATTGTCTTCCTGGGCCCACTTCCTTCACTTCACCTCTGATGAGATTCTTTATTCTCCAAGTCTGGGCATAAAGAGCTGTGATAAATAAATGGACTTTTTAACCGTTTAAGGAAGTTTGTTTTGCCAATGCGGGGTATTTATCAATGAAAACATTGGCACACAATCTTCGAGAATCGTTGGTTGATTTCAATGGGGGTACCCTATAGGTGAGCCAACAGCACCCCCTCCTGTTAATATATATATATATATATATATATATATATATATATATATAATGGCATTAACTGCATACATTGACCGTTGTATTTAATTTCAATGTACTCCGTAGCGAAGCAAGGATATTCAGCTAGTATGACATAAACATGGCCGGTCCCATAGATGAGGCAGCTTGGCGACCGCCTCAGTCACCGAATTTAAAAAGGTGCCAAAATAAGAGAATAACAATACAAAAAAGTTTTAGGTATCTGAAGCAATTAATTACGGAAATGCAATCAAGGAATTTGTTGCAATAAAGGCTCTAGGAATGATTTCATAATTATTTTTATTGCATAAGAAATTACATTCAAATTTAGTCACTCTTACTTTTTGAATTATGTAATTTAAAAAAATTGTGTGTTTTACTTCTAAATTAGTAAAACTTTTATCTAATACATATTTTCCTCCAAATTCCCGTTATTCCAATAAGTAGACTATTTCATAGTGATACGTTCATCACATAAAGTCTGTGAGAAGATTTGAAAAGAATCCTTTTTAAAACTTGCCTTAGGGCACCACATTTGAACGGCGCGGCCCTGGACAATGAAACTCAACTTCGAGAAACTCACTTTTCTCAAAGTTCAGTTTTATTTAAAAAGAAAGCTTAAGAGGTCTAAAATATGATTTTCTCCCGTTAGCAAAAAGCTGTGAATCATTTAATGCATATTTAACAAAAGGGATTTTGCTTTCTGAGGATCGCTACTTGTGAAAAAAGGATGTTGTTGTTTCCAACGCGGCGACATTCGCCCATTGTGTATACATACTATATACAGAGGCTGTTCACACATTTTTTAGACGATGTATATTGTATTCACAAAACTAAATTACATAAAATTCTTGTGTTTTAAATGTTCTATTTGACATCCCTTATTCTGAACTATCTTTCGACACCGCAATTTCCAGGATAATAATGCCTTTTGAAGTGTCAGAAGAGGTATTCTATCCCACTCCTCCTGGACAGCTTTCCAGAGTCCTGCAAAGGTTTTGGGACGACGTTTGGATAATGCAGATTTTAAAAGTCCGAAAGCACAAAAATCTATAGGTGATACATCGGGAGATTTAGTAGGGATATCAGTGAAGGGTATGGCCTTGATACCAGTTTTTTGTTCCATTTCTTTTAGGAAATTTACAGTGGATTTTGATGTGTGACTGCTAGCTTTGTCCTGATGGAGTCTCACAGATTGATGGCACTGTGGGTAAAGCGATGGTATTTCATTCAGAAAAATTGGCGATAAAATATGTTCCTGATAGTATTTGGAGTTAATCTTGACATTTTTTTCCACTCTCTTTATTTTTAACTTGCCATTATAAGAAAAACCAGCAACAATCATGAATCCCTTAGAAAAACTTTCTTTCGATTCTTTGAACCATGTACTTAAATTTTTTTCTCCCCTTTTATGATAATAAATGGCTCTTTTTTTGTTGCAATCATTTAAATACACCCATGATTCATCTATTGTGACAATTGTTTTCCATTTTTCTTTGGATAAGTGTTTCTCGTATAGAATTCTGCAGCGTGTCCTGCGTTCAGTGATATGATTTGGAAGAAGACGATGCACATTGCGTTTTTTCGCTTTATTAAGATTTAAATCAACGTTTATCACTTTGTTTACAGTGGACACCGAGCATTTTAATGATTTTGCAACTGTCCTTTGACTAGGGGGATTTTCTTTTAACATTAAGCAACGTACCTTTGCAATAGTCGAAGATGTCCGTTTGTTCCTTGGATACTTGTTTGGAATTTTTGTCCCACTTGAGGCTCCAATTTGACATTTTTTTCCTTTCTCGTTGACGATATTACCTATCGACGCTTTAGATATCACAAAACCATGACTCTCACATCGTTTTTGGATAACGGAGTATGCATATTTCTCTTCGGAAAGAGCATAAATGTAGCCTTCGAACCACTGCTTTGTTAAAAACTTCATTTTGAATAAAACCAAAACTTTCAAGCCGCAGACGATAATTTTGACTTTTAAAAACATAGTACAATTGCAATTATTTCTTTTGCAGCAAATGATTTTTTATTACCGCTTACCAAAATCGTCTAAAAAATGTGCGAACAGCCTCTGTATATATATATGTGTATGTGTGTGTGTGTGTGTGGAGGGGAATCAGAAATACATCAGGAACATTAGACACGGACATCAGGGACGAATTAATAGACAGACGGTCTATTCAAGACGGGGCACTTTACATGAAAAATTAACATAAAAACATTAAACATTAAAGATTGGCTACGTCTATGTCGAAGTTCGTAATTCGAAGTTCGTCTAAGCGTTACCGCTTTTTCTCGGCAACTAATGAAGAAAAGTATCGTCTCTAGTGTGTACTGCGCGCAGGTGGTGGAACGGGAATGCAAACAGGGGGGTAGAGCTTTTCTCCTCCTTCACATTTTTTTATACCCCACCCTACAATAATGGACCGGACCCCAGCGAATTGCATAAAATCCGACTACATGTCGGATTTTAAGCAAATCCATTTGCTCACTCGTGACCTGTTAAGGTTAAATACGATACGCAAAGTGGTAATGTCGTTAGTTCTGCGTGTGAAATTGTGACAATATGTCGAAACGAAAGGAACTTTGTGACTTTGAAAGAGGTGTTATTGCTGGTTATTACATTAGTGGCAAGTCTATTCACGCAATTCCGGTAGAATTACAGAGCCACGGTCAACTGTCGGGGATGTCGTGAAGAAGAGGAAGACTAAGGGAGTTGGGAGACGAACTGCATACATTGATCGTCCCCGTAAACTGACCGAACGGCATTGGCGTGTCCTGAAGCGTGAGGTTTGTAATAACCGCAAGAAACCACTCCAAATCATCAACAGTGAGTTCCAACAGACAGCAAGTGTTACGGTGACGACCCCCCCCCCAATACTTTGCGGAAAGAACTGCATGCCATCAATATCCACGGATGTGTTGCCGCACACAAATCAAACCTCACCCCATCCAACAAAGCCGGCAGACTCGCTTGGTGTTTGCAACGTCGCAACTGGACTGTGGGCCACTGGAAAACTGTTTTATGGAGCGACGAGTCACGCTACACGCACTTCCAGTCGGATGGGCGTGCTTGGGTTTCGCGAATGCCAGGCGAACGTCTGTTACCCGAGAGCATCGTTCCAACTCTCAAGTTCGGTGGTGGTGGTGTACTAGTTTTGGGGGGGGGGTTTCGTGGTATGGCCTGGGACCTTTGCATATTGTTCCTGGTAAATTGAACGCAAACGCCTACATGAACATTTTGGGCAATCAGGTACTTCTTACGCTCTGGCAATTTTATGGAATGGACGAATGTTACTTCCAGGACGACAACGCGCCTTGTCATGTTGCAGCTTCTGTCAAGCAGTGGTATGAAGATATGGATTTAAAACGTCTTCCCTGACCTGCTCAGAGTCCCGATCTAAACCCCATAGAACATTTGTGGGACGAGTTAGAGCGACGCTTACGGACCAGGGAACCATGTCCGAAATCTGCAGCTGAGCTGGCCACATTCTTGCACCAGGAATGGACACAAATACACATAGCTGTGTATCAAAACCTTGCTCAAAGTATGCCCAGAGAGGTTGCTTAGTGTAATTGCAGCACGTGGGGGACCATCCCCCAATTAAAGCATGTATATCTTGCTGTCCGGTCCATTATTGTAGGGTAATGTGTGCGTATATACATACATATATAATGAAAAAGATACATATATAATATAAAAGACTGTATAAGATATCAAATTCAGATTTTTTTAGAAATTTCATTTATATTTGAAGTGTGTTTTGGAGCTGTTTCCCTTATAAGGGGGAGGAGAAAGAGGACTCAAAAGCTTCAAAGTTCTTCACATACCTTATGAGGACCTAGAACGAACAGACTTTAATATAATTTTACTGACCTTTTAGGGCATAGATTCTTAAACTGTGGTCCGCGGACCCATAGGGGTCCGCGTAGCCATTACCGAGGGTCCGCGAAACAATTTTGACATTAACAATCTATACTTGAACAAGATATTCTCGTGGAATTATCATGCGATACGTCTTTGAAACTACAATTCAACAAAAATGAACTCACAAACTTTTGGTTATTTCTCAGATCTGATTACCCTGCACTTGCAAATGAAGCCCTCCAACAGTTGATTCTGTTCTGCACAACATATTTATGTATACAGGCTTTTTCGGTAGTGTTATATATATATGAAATCAAAGTATAGAAAAAAACTCAATGTAGAAGCGGACCTCAGAATAAAACTTTCCAACATAGAGCCTGACATTGAAGTTCTGGTTTCAAGAGAACCACTGCACCCATCTCATTAAGTAAAAATCATTTACAGAAAACATATTTTAATAAGATAGATCTATTTTGACCAATATTTGACCAAGAAATGCTTGTATGATTTTAATGTATTATGATTTGTAACTTTTAAAATTCTTTTTACTACTGTTTTTATTTATCTTATGTTTTTTATTCTATGTCCTAATAAAAATGTTCGCCTCTATAAATGCGCAAGACTATTTATTAAAATAACCAGCGATACATTTTTACCAATATTTATTATAACGTAGTGCCTATGAGATTATTGAGCCAGAAATTAAATCTCAAAAACGACTTAAAATGCCTAGAGTTGGGATGGGGTCCGCAAAAAGAAATGTTGTTCAAGAGGGGGTCCTCGGACTACATAAATTTAAGAACCCCTGTTTTAGGGTATGACACATGTATTTAAAGACGCCTTGCACGTATGCCAAACTAAGAACTAATGCCACACTCTGCCTTCCTTATCTTACGTTTAATTATCTTAATTGCTCTTAGTTTGTTTTAAAAAATATCCGATTCGTTTGTTTGTAGTGAATGGTAGTCAAATCGACGCGAAACCAGTTATGTCAAAGCCAGAAACACTGTTTTCAAATTAATCTTTCAAACCACGTCGGGGCGTGAGATGCTGTCAACCAGAACTCAACACGTCTACTGGTTTGTTTCACAATTCCCGAAAACTTCCCGGCAAAGTTGCCTTTATTTTTGAAAAAAACTGGGTGGAGAGGATTCTTTATTTAAATAAGGCAGTTTTAACGAAAAGTTTCACGAATCGTGAAACAAACGCGCTGCATGCGTTAAGCTTGGGTCGACAGCCTCTAAAACCACGCCCTCGTTTAAAAGTGATTAATTTTAATCTAGTGTTCGTCGTATTTCTGGCTCTAACTAGCCAGGTTTCGCGCCGTTTCCATTACCATTCGGAGCATGTAGACGAATCGTATGTTTTCTTTTAACGAAACGGAACAAAACAATATAAATAAATGAATAGAGTGCTTTATTGAACAGGAAATAAAACTAAATCTAACGTAAGATATTAAGGCTGTTGTGCACTAACCCTGTTGGATTCGCTCACCTCAATGTTAAAGTGACTGCCTATGTTGAAAATGCCATTTTTTGACTATTTTGATCAATTTAATTTTTTGCAAGAATCTTGTAATTCAATCTTTTGTCTTTTCAAAACAGTTTTGATTTTCATTCTACGTCAATTAGAAGCAGAGTTATAGCTATTTTAATAAACATCGTCTAATAGAAAATTTAAGTGACAAACAACTTTAAATGCGTCCACTTTTTGACCATTTTGGTCAATTTTATTTTTTTGCAAGAATCTTGTAATTCAATCTTTTCTCTTTTCAAAACCGCTTAGATTTTCATTCTACATCAATTAGAAGCAGAGTTATCGCTATTTTAAAACACATCGTCTAATACAAAATTGAAGTGACAAACAACTTTAAAGGCGTTTTTCTCAGAATTATGTTTTTTAGCACAAATCTCTACCATTATCATGATATTTCAGATAATAATGCATATAATTTGATAAAATTTTCAGGAAATGTTTTAGATGCTATTGTTAATGAAATGACGTACAATAATTGATGTATAATAAATAGTTTTTTGTTTGGGGCTGTTTTTATAAGGAAAGGAATGACAAATTGGGGAAAATTTTCATATTGGAACATAAAATTGTTTGTATTATTTTTGCATTTTAAAATTTCTCTTAGATTGTGAGTCATTTTGAAGATAACTGTTATATGTATCATGTGTAAGAAGGAAATTAAAATAGTAGCATTAGAATTTTGTTTAGAGTGATAAGCGCTTTAGCTAAATTTCATTAAAAATTACTTCAAATTGACCAATTTATAAAAAAGTATGGTATTTACAGGAAAGTTTTCTTTTATTTTTTATTTTTAAATGTTGTTTTACCATAAGAGACCAAAAAATCCTTAAAAAAATTGGCTCCGAACGTAGGCAGTCACCTTAACCTACGGAGAAAAGTGTGTCTACTATTTACCGCTACATAAATGCCGATAATCCAATAAAAATGGTATTTTCAGATAGCCTGAACTTTTCTGCACCATGCAACACGATTCAGTTTATAAATTTCGCCCAACAAAGGAACTGATGAGCGTTTGAAACACACTAGACCAGATTTATTCCTCGAATAATTTAAAATTTAAAATATTATTCGCATTTTTTTAAACGAAAAATGCCCCAAGATGCAAAATTTCTTTCTCTATTACGGAGTACAATTTAAATAGAAAAAACTTTCAATAGAAGTCGGCAATCCTTGGACACATTTTCTCCATATGTTAACATTGAGGTGAGCGAATCCAATAAGGTTAGTACACAGCAGCCTTAAGCATTTGATTTTACCCTTTTACACCCGTCGCTATGGTGAATTAAGTCTTTTGAGGAATGACTTGACGTTTTCATTTTTTAAAAACCTAAATTCATGCATATTTTAAGTAACAAACTGTAACTGTAACTGTGTGACAAAATGTATCTGGCATTGTCCCTCTGTTTGAGGGAAAAGCATTCCCAGTTTATTCCGTATAACACATTACTGCAAAAAGTTGTTGTTGTTGTTGTTTCTAATGCCCCCTGGTCGGAATGTATTCCAGACCAGGTCCAAAAGGGGTAGCGGGCAGAGGGGGTGGAGCTACGGTTTATAATGGCACCACAAGGATCGGAGGCTGATTTAGCCAGGTGCCACCTCAATTTTGACGGAGCACCCCCCCCCCCCCCAGGCCCATCCAATCTGTTGGAACTGAAAAATGCGATCCATCGAGAGGTGTCATGTATATATTCGGACCTGCTGCACTCTGCCGTTGCTGGATTTGTGACTCGCCTGCAATATATTATCCCCTGTGGTGGGGGTCATGTGGAACACCTACTGCTGTAATAAACGATTTAGAAGCATTCTTTCCGTTATTTGCGTATCTTTTTTTGACTTGTGTACGTCAGCGCCACCTGTCAGCTGTTTTTTGAGTTTTTTTTTTTTACTGTCTTAAAAAAATTCCCGTGACCTAGCGATGCTAACCCTCCAAACGTTTTTGTATTTTGGTTATTTTTCAGGTTTTTATGAATTTTTAAAGTTGCTACGGACTTTTTGCCCACCCGGTAGGTATATACACTGAAGTGCCACTGAATTAGGGATACCTACCTAGTAACGAGTTGGGCCTCCTCTGGCCTTGATAACGGCTGCCACACGACGAGGCATAGATTCAACAAGTTTCTGGAAACGTTCCACGGGAATGGCTTGCCAGATATTGGCTAAAGCTGTCCATAATTCAGTAAGGTTCTTTGCTGCTGTGTGATGGCCTTTCACGCCTTGTTCCAAAACATCCCAAAGATGCTCAATAGGATTTAAGTCTGGGCTTCTAGGTGGCCAATTCATGACAGAGAAGTCAGAGGAATGCTCATCCAACCAGCCAGTAGCCAACCGGGACTTGTGAGAGGTACAGTTGTCTTGCTGGAAAACTCCATTACCGTGCGGATAACAGAACAGCATAAACGGATGGAGGTGATCACCCAACAACTCTACGTACCGAATTGCATTGAGGGAGGTTGGTACACGCACCAAAGATCCCAAACTGTGCCACGAAAAAACACCCCAGACCATGATTGAGCCACCATGCCCTTGTACAGTTCCAGCCAGGCATGCAGGATCCATGGCTTCATGAGCCTGACACCATATTCTCAGCCCGATGGCGAGTATAGAGCAATGGTACTCTCGTAGGTCGACGGCTCCCGAATTCCATACGGTGAAGCGAGCGCTGCACAGTCCGTTTACTGACTGTACGACTGGCACCGTCATTAAACTGGGTGGTAATTTGAGCTAATGTTTGGCTTCGCTGGCTACGTACAATACGCCTGAGCCGTCTCTCACCACGCACTGTCAAGGCTAATTGTCCTTTGCAGTTTGCCCGATCGCTAGTTTTTTTTCCACCATCCATGTATTCTTGGTATACTCTTGACACTATCGACCTTGAAAATCCTAGCTGTCTGACGATTTCGGAAACTGAATGGCCCATGCGTCGCGCACCTGCGATTTGTCCCCGATCGAAGGCGTCTAAATCAAGCAGTTTACCCATACTGGCAATTCCAACAACTAATTCAGAACAACCACAGTACGCGCTATATATGCAGTTACCACAGCGCCCTCACTTGCGCATACATGATGCGCAGCGCTGCACAATTTGCATAGGCTTTGCTATCCCTAATTCAGTGGCACTTCAGTGTATATATATATATATATATATATATATATATATATATATATATATATACACACAAAAGAGGTAAGCAACGAAAAGTAGTCCTACGTTAATAACCCGCGGTAGGTTCGTTAGAAGAGACTACCAGAATTTTTTTTTCTACTTTTTTTCTAGAGCAAAATGTTTTATTTACAGACGATTTTCGCTACATCCCACCCTCTCATATACCTTAAACTATTGTTTCCTCTCTCCCCTGGATCATCACCTGCCTATAATCCCTTTAATGCCCCATCCTAGAACGCCTTCTCTGACGGCACATTCTCTTTGCACATGACTTCCCCCACGGTCTCAGTTACTCTCTGCTTAAATCGATAGCTCAATTCAGTTTCCACAACAGATGGCGAAATTCTTAACCCTAATCTTGTTATTTATTCTATAGTTCTCTCCTCTACCTAACGGTAAACGGAACAGTTTCGCCAGTTTTTGAAATTCACAGGAAATATTTTTAGAATGGGAGCTATGTGGTGACTGACCTACAGCTGCAAAGGAAACAGCTGGCTACGCCGAGGAACGCGATTTACGGCTGACAATAGTCATGGCGGGTGTATTCATTACTGTAACAAAAGACACAATGGCCAGTTATGCGGATTCAAAACGCAGGTAGATGCCAGCGTATAAATAAGATATAAATTGGTAGTGTATAGGTGTGTTTGCGCATAATACTGAAATGTTAAAACAAATTTATATCGAGTAGATCGAATGGCGTACTGGTTTTAAAAGAACCACGGGTATTTACACCCACTTCTCTGAATATGTATCAAAATCGGGGCTCCCATACCTTGGTTTTTCAAATCCAGATCTGGGTTTTTCAGTAAACATATGGGTTTATGGTTTTTTTTTTTTTTCAAAACTATCTCAAAAACTGAGTTATTCCCTTGTAAAGTTAAAAATATACCAAAAACATTTATATTTATTTCTTACTGTAGGCATAATTTAATTACATAAATGTAATAATGTAATTTAATTATGTAATTATGTAAATTAAGGCTGCTATGTAGTAACCCTATTGGATTCGCTCTCCACAATTTTTACCAATAGATAAAATTTGTCTGCTATTGACAGCTACATAAATGCCGATAATCCAATAAAAATGGTATTTTCAGATAGCCTAGACTTTTCTGCTGCAGGATTCGTTTTATAAATTTCGTCCACCAAAGGAATTTAAAAGCATTTTAAACAAACTATACCAGATTTTTCTGCCGAATAATTTAAATTTTAAAATATTATTTGCTTTATTTAAAAAAATGCCCCAAAGTATAAAATTACTTTCTCTGTTACGGAGCACAATTTTTTAAAAAAAATCTCTAAATCCAAGTCGGCAATCCTTGGTCACATCTTCTCCACAGTTTAACATTGAGTTGAGCGAATCCAATAGGGTTAGTACACAGCAGCCTTAAGTGTTTCATTTTAGCCTTTTACACCCATCGTTATGGTGAATTAGATCTTTTAAAGAATAACATGACGTTTTTCATTTTTTTAAACCTAAATTCATACATATTTTAAATAACAAAATGTAACTGTAACTGTGTAACAAAATGTAACTGTCATTCTTTCTCTTTTTACAGGCAAAACATCACTTCGTATCACCTTAATGAATGTAAAATGATTCAAGTGGCGATCAATTCTATTGAATCGTGATATGCAGTGAAACCTCTCTAGCCGTCCACCCCTCTAAACGGCCATATATTTTGTTTAGAACCGATTAAAGACTCCATAGAGCCAACGTTATGGAAGAAACCTCTTTCAACAGCCACCCCTTACAACGACCCCTTTTTTTTCGGAACCAAGACTGGCCGCCATAAAGAAGTTTCACTGTATTTCCATCTTACGAAACCATCCCGGAATTTTGGTATTTGTAACGTAATATCAAAGGTAGATTCAACAATACCAGATATGTAATCTTATCAAACTTCATGACCCATTTGACGATCTTATGTCACACTTCTCATAGCTCTGAGGGTGTTTTTTCCCCTATCCAAAAAATACTAAAATACAATAAAGATATGTTCCTCAAACTGTACTATATTAACTGTACTATATTCTTTAGTATATCCTATTAGATTTAATTTGAATATTTTCTTCTACATTATTTTGTCTATAAAAATATCCCTTCCGATTTTTTTATAAATATATATATATATATATATATATGTCGGACACTGGAGCTTCACGCCCGATTGAAATACATCTTAATCCGAAACTTGAGAACCATGATGCAGTCGGTGAACCGGTGGCATAGACATTCATTAATTAAATCCATCAAACAGCAAGATGTTAACACAACAGGCATAAAACACTTCAAATGATCTTCCTAAACATCTTTATTAAATTTCTTTAAACCTCTCAGCTCCATAATTAATAAAATTACTTCCCAACCCTTCCCAAAAATACGTACCGTCGAGCGGCACGTCCTATCATTTCCTATCCATCCATGACTCTGGCGATAAATCCTTTGTTCATAGCTTTTAACGAACGCTTAGTGACGCTCATTAGTTATGCGTGATGTCATATCGGATCTTATTGCTAAACTCAGCATTTCCTTTCTCTTCGACACTCAAACCACAGATGCGCCAAGATTATATAATGAAAAGGGGAATTTCCCTCTAGAATCTGTGGTTCTTCGGAGATTGAATCAAGCCGACCCATTAATTCCATTTTCACTGCAATACATGCGCCGCTTATTTGAACTCCCAGACTTTTTAATTGTTAAATCCTATATTTTAATAACTAAAATCCCATTTTAAGGTCGCGTGATCGCCCCCCATATTTAAGCCTCACAACTTTCCCCCCCCCCGTCCCCCTGAAGGCGTGCACACAAGGAGTAGCTAATTCTCTGCAGCACGTCCTCAGAAGAGAAAACACAAAATTCAATTTCAAAGATTTTTTCTAACCCACTGGAAAATATGCTGAGTTGGGACGTCTCCCACACTACAAAAATTAACTAATAACCCTAGCTACTGAAACTCATCATCATCTTGTTAACCCATTTAAACAAACTAAAATTAAATTACATTTACGATTAGAATAGGGCGATCGTTCTCCTGAAGGCGTGCCCACAAAGAATGGCCAGTTCTCTGCAACACGTCTCCAGAAGAGAAAAACAACAAAAAAAACTTGATGACTCATCAACTGAAAATTGCTGCTCAGGGCGGGCCCTCCCCGCACAGCAAACTCAGAAGAAACCCCACAAAATTATTCCTAATTACAACTTGATTCAACCACATTGATATTAACTAAATTTTCCTAAATATTTGACATCTAATTTTTAAAAAAAACTAAAATTAAAATTCTTATTTACTATACTAAATCGTGCACCTAACCCCATGGAGCTGAGAAAAATACAAGTTACATAAATGTCTCCATTCGAGACAGAAGTTACATTGAATCACTTAAAATATGACAACAATAACACAGCAGTAATTATCAAAATAAATTGTAAAAGAATATTACATCAACATTATTAATAGAACACTAAAATGAAATTTAATAAACACAAAATATAACTTGAACTTGTAAAAAAAATGGTAATTAAAATTTCTGTGAACACCCGCACTATTCTTTTTAGCTCAAGAAAAACGCTTTGTGCACCTTGAGTCCACTACCTAAAAAATGAGTCCTGACTTTAAAATTGACAAAGTTCAGAGTTCTTGAAATATTTACTGTTCTTGTAAAAAATTGGGGTGTCACAAAACTTCATACAAAATAATTTTATTTATAACACTATTATTAGAATTTAAAACCCTTCCTCAGATGTCTGTTATGGTGGTCATACTCCACAACAGCACTGGGAATTTTATTAAGAGCTTTCAGCGTATCATCGGGGATACCTGATTCCTCCGAAACTTCAAATTTGACACAACAAAATCACTAGTGAAAAACATAACCCTAATACATATTTCAAATTCTCTAATATTTCAAAAAAAATTTTCGTTTTCACCATGATGTACAAAATATTATACCTCTGAGTTTTACAAAATAATGAAGCATGTCTCTACACTCATGCTTATCTGAAAATTACAGGGAGACCTCCAAAACTAGTAAATGAAGTGGCGACCAAAAACACACAAGAAATGAATATCAAATTATTAACCAAAAGCACAATAACAATTTTAAAAGATCAACTTTAAATGATTATACTCAAAATACACAATATTTATGAATATGAAAAAGGCAATTAAATCATTGAGGTATGAAATTAACTTTCAATACAACACTTTCCTATACATTTTAATACCATAAACTTTTCATTTCATTCAAAAACCAATTTTAAAACCTACTCAAGTTTGAAGTAAACATGGTTGAACTCATGCTTAGTTCTGCTTCTAGACACAATTTGATAAAACATGTTAATACTCTCACATTTTGATCAAAACTCACAATTCTACCAATTTCAAAAATGAAAACTTCAGACCTTACATCTTTATCAATACAACTCAATTCCCTACCTCACAAATATCATATATCAAATAAATTTATATCAATACACTAAAAAACACTTATAAAATTATATCCAAAATTTATCAATTATATACACTTGAGCACCGATATGCACTATACTAAAAAATAAGCACTTTTAATCAATAAACCTTAAAAATATTTACAAAATGACGAGACTGCCAACAGCAACAAAACCAAAATGAACAATTTAACCCTATTATGTTCTAAAATTTTCCAATAATTATACCAAAACTCATAAATTTTCAAAACAAAATGAAATTACAATTTTCAAAATTTTACCAATATTTGTTACTAATATTCTGCTATCTAGCTTTCCCCCCTCCCCGAAAACCAAATAGGATTGACTGGAATGATCATCCCCAGAAAACAATTTTCAACATGTACTTAATTTTAACAATATTAAAATTTTCATTTTTTACTACCAATAGTTTCAAATTGTCAGAACATTTTTTACTGAATTTTAACTTTTGTATTTTAACCACAATTTCCAAAATTTACAAAAAATTTTCACATTTTACATATAATAGTTACTTATTTCAATTTTCATCAATACAATTTCAATTTTTAAAATTTCAATACCTTAAAGTCAAAAGTAATTCACATCTTCAACTTGTACAATTGCTAATTTAACCAATTTAGTAATTTTTCATATTTCTCATTTTTAATAACATTTTTTTAGAACCATTTGTTTTTAATTTATCGCGACATAGTTATTAACATTATTATTAATTCATGTAACATTACACTTCAAAACTATTTGGCATGTTTATTTTGTAAATTTAAAACAAAACGCTTACCTTAATTTTATCCCAATTTAACTTAATTTAATTTTTTACCTATTTATTTGTTTAGATTTCACAACAATTTTCTTCTTAAAATTGATCCTGAAAACGGCAGACAGTCCCGGAGAGCCACGGAAATCTTGTTTCGCACACATCCTGACGCTGGGAAAATTTTGTGAAGAAAGAAAGAAAAAAAAAATACGCTGAAGTTTCACACACAAAACATTTTCGATGACAAAAGATGGCACAACACCGCTGACACATCTCATAACAGCCATGTTGCCGCTTGGGGACAACCTTATTCAATTAATTTTGAAAAACGATGACTAATTTTTAACTGGTTTTTGTAGCACAAAATGTAGAACACTTTTAACGATGAGCAGCCGACACGACGAAAAATTTTACTAATTTCATAATTTTAAACACAGATGACATCACTGCCTTAATTTTTGAAGCGCAGAAATATGATGATCACAGGTCGAAGATTTTTCTTAATACGATGAAATTTTTTTTTTTTTTTTGATTACTTGAATTTTAAAGGCTGGTTTCCCACAGCGAAAAGGTTGCAGAATCGCTGTCGACTTTTGTCGGGCATTGGAGCTTCACGCCCGATCGAAATACATCTTAATCCGAAACTTGAGAACCATGATGCAGTCGGTGAACCGGTGGCATAGACATTCATTAATTAAATCCATCAAACAGCAAGATGTTAACACAACAGGCATAAAACACTTCAAATGATCTTCCTAAACATCTTTATTAAATTTCTTTAAACCTATCAGCTCCATAATTAATAAAATTACTTCCCAACCCTTCCCAAAAATACGTACCGTCGAGCGGCACGTCCTATCATTTCCTATCCATCCATGACTCTGGCGATAAATCCTTTGTTCATAGCTTTTAACGAACGCTTAGTGACGCTCATTAGTTATGCGTGATGTCATATCGGATCTTATTGCTAAACTCAGCATTTCCTTTCTCTTCGACACTCAAACCACAGATGCGCCAAGATTATATAATGAAAAGGGGAATTTCCTTCTAGAATCTGTGGTTCTTCGGAGATTGAATCAAGCCGACCCATTAATTCCATTTTCACTGCAATACATGCGCCGCTTATTTGAACTCCCAGACTTTTTAATTGTTAAATCCTATATTTTAATAACTAAAATCCCATTTTAAGGTCGCGTGATCGCCCCCCATATTTAAGCCTCACATATATATATATATACATTTACATCAATTGTATACATTAATCGTCGTATTTATTATACACACACATATATATCTATCTATATATATATATATATATATATTTACATCAATTGTATGCATTAATCGTCGTATTTATTATACACACATATATATATATATATATATATATATTTTCGGCATTAATTGCATACATTGACCGTTGTATTTAATTTGAATGTACTCCGTAGCGAAGTGCGGCTTTTCAACTAGTCTTATATATAAAGCAGAAACGGGAAATGGGTCGTGTGATCATCTGTAAATTAAATTAGAGATGATTATGAAATGGATCAAATTGGACGACAATCAAATAAAATTGATTTGAAGTAATTTTAAGAATGGGGTGTATATAACTTATTTGTATTATTTTATCATTTTTTAATTAAAAAATGTTTTTTAAAAATCTGGGGGATATTTTAGATGCAATTTGGTTTTATTACACTTTTCCCGCTGGGAAACCTGATTTAAATAAAGGCACTGACTCCGGTTAACTTTTGTCAAGTAGAATTTTGAGGACCTTGAAATGCAATTGATAGATTTTCAGTTTGTTAAACAATACAGTTTCTAATTACACTGATGGTGGTGTTTTGAGGTTTGATTTCCCCACTCATGAATTGCTGTACATTAAGTCTAAATTTCTAAATTTACGCCCTGCCGCAGATATAAGTGCAGAAATCTCACGGGTACGCTTTTACTTAAGATATTTCTAATATCTGGATTTCAACTAGTGATGCGACATTGATAACAAAACATCGATGTTTTGAAACATCGATATTCAATATTAAAACATCGATGCTAATAAAACATCGCCCCAAAACCATCGATGTTTTTAAACATCGATGTTTTAGAACATCCATTTTTTAAAACTGGTTTAGTAACCTCTAACATTAATGTTACTTCGATTAGTCGTGGTAGTGGGGGGGGGGGGGTATTTAATTTTATTCTCTGATTGGGCTGACACAAATGACCAAAACTTGGTTGCTTTTGCGTTGGGCTACATTGATGACTCAAAATTCTCGTTGTAAATATCGCCGGGTTTTGACCTCAAATGTCCAGATAAATTCATGGTATTGCCAGAAGTTTTGAGGGACTTCAGGCAAATATTGCATTTTGCCAATTTGTCAGAGGTTTTGCAAAAATATTTCCAAACGGTACTTTTGGGAGGCATCTTACTAATAATATTAACGTCAACTTATATAAAACCAGAACAAAACAAATACTTAAATGGCTGCTCTCGTGTATATACTATTTGTAAAATAAAACCCCATGGAAGGTTCTGATGTGTCAGCAACATTCCAAGCGCTCTGATTGGCTCATTGGTTGTTGATTGCCATTTGTCTATTTGCCAAGGAATAGTTCCTCCTTTTGTATTCGTCCTTTTCAGAATTCAGACTTACATTTACTGAGTGGGAAAATTATGCTATGTGGTAATTTTTTTTTATTATGGTACTTTTTCATTAATAAAAAACATCGAGACAACGTAAAACATCGAGCACAAAACATCGATGTTAAAAAAACATCGGCTTCAATAAATCGATGTTTAAAACATCGATGTTTTTATGAAAACATCGATGTTTTGAAAACATCGACATCGATGTCGCATCCCTAATTTCAACAAAAATTGTAACATATCGTGACCTTCCTTTCATTTTGTTGCATCCTGTTCTAAACTGGAAAAAAAGAATGCATTGGTTTACTGCTTCCAAATCAGTCAACCAATACTTTGCAGTTCATTTTGTTTATCGGTTATTTTTAGGACAGGACATTTTGTTTATATATTTGCTAGCTTAGGAGGCTTGAAAACGATACCTGTACAGTGTCAGCTCTTTTAACGATTTATTTTGGAGGTAATTATTCATTAATCTTTTTAAAAAAGACTGCGTTAATTCTTTTGAATTGTCATAAAAAGCAATACATTTACCATATTGGTAATCTTTAATGGTTGACTAATTGCATTTATAAATAAGTAATTTTTTAGGTTCCCCTAAAAGAACTAGAGCCCCCCCCCCACACACACACACACGTTACGGCCCAGTCGTGTCAGTTAGCTATAAAACTAAAGTAAACTAAATCAAACCAGCTATAAATAGAAGTAAATCAGTATCCACTTATTTCAAATATAACATGTCGATGACTTATTTTCAAGATGTCGTAACTCACTTTTTTTTTTGTTTAAATTGAGTTCTAAGTACCACGATGATGAATTAGCATTCTCCCCTTGCTTCCAATACCACTTAAGTTGCACCCAATAGGAAGTGAGCATTTGCATAGTTGGCAATGTGACGTATGATTGCAGTCGATTCGAATTATGAATGAATTATTCATCTAAAATTATGAGTAACTAGTTGGTACCCGTCAAAACATGACAACTGGATAGTAAATAACTTCTATTCAAAAACAAAAATGGCACAAAGAAAGCTCGAGAGATTCCTCGGAATAAAAAAATTAGCGTGTTTATGCGGCCTCGTGCTTAGTAAGTATCTAAAGACACATTTAAACATGTCACTGAGCATGCTCAAAAACAAATTAATGTGTTTATGCGGCCTCGTGCTTAGTGACCATCTAAAGCCGGATTTTAAAGTGTGACTGAGCATGCGCAGAAAACAATTTTTAACTGTAAATTATCACTGTTTAATAGAAATACCGGTTACAAAAACCAAATTTGATACATCTATAGATTAAAATCTTTCTTTTATGACCAAAATGAAGTAAATCGATGCAGTAGTTTTCTCTTACGGACTGCCCAAAGCATCGGCTTAGCAACTTAAATATAGGGACAGTTTAATACAGAAGAACCCCGTTATAGTGAACCCGGTATATAACGAACTCCTGGATATAGCGAACGAACATTTTGGTCTCGCCGTTTCCCTATTGTATTTAATGCTAATTTATCCTTTTATAGCGAACCTCCGAAATCTTAAAAATCTGCTATAACGAACCTTTTTTTCTGTAGACTACTGGATTATTATTTATTTTTTAACTTTTAAAGAATGTTAAAGATACAACGAATGAAGAAGAAGATGATGATGAAGATTTACCTATCGCGATGTGGATAGAAAAGCACAAAATTTCATCATTCTCAGATTGTGACATGCAATTGTTCGAAACATATGATGATGAAGTCATAACATGTGAAAATCTGACTGGTGAAAATATTGTGGAGGAAATTACAATTCATTTTTAATAGATTTTATCATTTTTTTAAATACATCATTATTGAATACCCATAGCAACTAATGAATTATGCATTTTGTGAACTCTAACATTTTCTTAAAGGTTCGGATATAGCGAACCATCGGATATGGCGAACAAAACCTTTGGTCCCTTGAAGTTCGTTATAACGGGATTCGACTGTAACATTATACATCCATGCTCAAAATTTAGAAAAAGGTGGACTAATTTATTTATTAAATATTAAATAAGAAGTTTTTCCTCTTTCCCGAACAATTAATTCCCCATTTGGGACTACGTCCTATCGCGAATAAGCCTCCGATATATTAGCGAGTGGGGTTTCCGTATAACGTCCATCGAACCAGCTTATCGACCATTTTGGGAACTAAGCAAGCACGCTCTATCCTTTCCGGTGTCCTGCGTAATCTGAAATCCGTGCGTTACTCTGGGTGCACGATTCTATTGTCCATTGTTAACCTCTGATACTTTTTCTCGTTAAATTATGCTTCACTGTCTCTCTAAGCATGTCAGACACGTAGCAGAGATTCAGCGTACCTTATAAAAGGAACAGAGCTTCCAATTGGTCGTATAATGTTTCAGACGACAAGGGGCATATCAGTAAACGCGAACGTAATTTTAGTAAGATTGGAAGATAAGGTTGAATGACTGGCATGGGTATAATCGTCCTGCCCGAGTTTGACCCCTGGGTAAGTGCAGATACTGGCAGTTTTCGGGTTTTTCAGCTGAATTTCTGTGAATGGATGAAGGCTGCTATGTACTAACCGTATTGGATTCGCTCACCTCAATGTTAACCTGTAGAGAAAATGTGTCTGCTATTGACAGCTACGTAAATTCTGATAAGCCAATAAAAATTGTATTTTTAGATAGCCTGAACTTTTCTGCACCGTGCAACAGGATTTATTTTATAAATGTCGTCCAATAAAGGAATTTATGAGCGTTTAAAACACACTATACCAGCTTTTCCCCCGAATAATTTAAATTTTAAAATACAGTTTGTCCGGGATAAAAGTATCCAAAAGTTATGATCTATTTTTACGGAACTACCCATTACATTTTTTAAAAAATTATTTAAATAGAAAGAACATTTCATAAAGTTTTAATATCAATCATAGATTTTGATCCTAGTAACATAGATTTCGATGTGTGCACCTTAAGCACGACTAACGTCTAAACGGTAATCCAGTTCTCTCCAAGTGTTTTGTAGCATATCAGGAGTTATTACACGAATTGCTTGAATGATACGCTTCTTCAACTCGTCCACAGTTTCATTTTTTTGGTTATACACAACGGATTTAATGAATCTCCAAGCAAAACAAAGACTTGTTTTGCTTGGAGATTCATTAAATCCGTTGTGTATAACCAAAAAAAATGAAACTGTGGACGAGTTGAAGAAGCGTATCATTCAAGCAATTCGTGTAATAACTCCTGATATGCTACGAAACACTTGGAAAGAACTGGATTACCGTTTAGACGTTAGTCGTGCTAGAAAAGGTGCACACATCGAAATCTATGATTGATATTAAAACTTGGTGAGATGTTCTTTCTAGTTAAACAATTTATTTAAAATTCTAATAGGCAGTTCCGTAAAAATAAGCCATAACATTTGGATACTTTTAGCCCGGGCACCCTGTATTATTTTCATTAAAAAAAAAGAAAAATGCCCCAAAGTGTATAGGTTAACATTGAGGTGAACAAATCCAATAGGTTTTGTACACACGAGCCTTAACAGATTTTATTTATTTATTAATTTTTTTAAACCTATCTTGCGTTTCCTTGGCGGTAAGTCCTTATTCAATATTCGCGTTCGGGAATAGAGATACGACATCGATAACAAAACATCGATATTCAATATTAAAACATCGATGCTAATAAAACATCTCCCAAAAACCATCGATGTTTTTCAACATCGATGTTTTAGAACATCCATTTTTTAAAACTGGTTTAGTAATCTCTAACATTAATGTTACTTCCGTTAGTCGTGGGGGGAGGGGGTGATTTAATTTTACTCTCTGATTGGGCAGGCACAAATGACAAAAACTTGGTTGCTTTGGGCTACATTGATGAGTCAAAATTCTCGCTGTAAATACCGCCATGTTTTGCCTTCAAATGTCCGGATAAATTCGTGGTATTGCCAGAAGTTTTGAGGGACTTAAGGCAAATATTGCATTTCTCCAATTTGTCAGTGGTTTTGTAAAAATATTTCCAAACGGTACTTTTGGGAGGCATCTTACTAATAATATTAACGTCAACTTATATAAAACCAGAACAAAACAAAAACTTAAATGGAAGCACTCGTGTATATACTATTTGTAAAATAAAACCCCATGGAAGGTTCTGGAGTGTCAGGAACATTCCAAGCGCCCTGATTGGTTCATTGGATATTAATTGCCATTTGTCTGTTTGCTAAGGAATCATTCCCCCTTTTGTATTCGTCCTTTTCAGAATTCAGACTTACATTTACTGAGTGTGAAAATTATGCTACGTGGTAAATTTTTTTTATTACGGTACTTTTTCATTAAAAAAAAAAACAACGAGACAACGTAAAACATCGAGCACAAAACATCGATGTTAAAAAAACATCGGCTTCAATAAATCGATGCTTAAAACATCGATGTTTTGAAAACATCGACATCGATGTCGCATCGATGTCCCTATTCGGGAACTGTAGTTCCTACTAGACACCAGAGCCAATTGTGATAATCAAAAACCATGCAGCTGAAAAAGACGTGCTCGGAAAAGAAAAGGCAAGGAAGGAGGTAGAAAAAAACTCAAAAGTCAATCTAAAAGAAATTATTGAAATTATTATAGTAATTATTAACAGTATTTTAAAAAATATTGAAATATTTGGGACCTACAGATTTGTATTATGTACATTCCCTCAAATAAATAAACGAACAATGGAACCATACAAGAACCAAATAATTTATGTTTAATTTTTAATTTTAAAAAAGACAACATTATTAAAAAAGAAACATAATATTATATCATATTTCCATAAATGTCTGACATTCACATATGAAAAAATTACCCTCAATTAAAAATATTATCTATTATGTTTTATTGTACTAAACAATAATTGATATAGGATGTTGAATTTTTCATAACGTTGTGTTTTTAAAACTCTAAAATTATACAAAAATTATTTGGTTCTGATAAGGTTCTGTTGTTCATTTTTTTTGTGTGTGTGGGGGGGGGGGGACTGTAAGTATTAAACCATCATAGGAGAAATCCGCATTAAATGTATTTGTTAAGACTCAATCATCCTAGATCTGTACTTTGATCTGTACTAAAAATTAGGTTAGTATCATAGAATCGTATAACTAAGGAAGGATTCTATTCCTCCTCATTAAACGTAAATATAAGAGTTTAGTAAAGGTAAATATGCATTTATTAGTAGTCAATCGTCTTAGATCTGTACTTTCAAATGTACTAGAAATTAGGCTAGTATCATAGAATAGTATAACTAAGGTGGGATTGTATCTCTCCTTAATAAAGGTAAATATGAGGGTTAAGTAAAGGTAAACATGCATTTATTAATAATCAACCCTCCTAGATCTGTATATTTGCATGTACTAGAAATTAGGTTAGTATCATAGAATCGTATAACTAGGGGGGGGGGATTCTATTCCTCCTTAAAAAGGTAAGTATTAGGGTTTAGTAAAGGTAAATATGTATTTATTAATAATCAATCCTCCTAGATCTGTATATTGACATGTACTAGAAATTAGGTTAGTATCATAGAATCGTATCACTAAGGAGGAATTCTATTCCTCCTTTAAAAGGTAAGTATTAGGGTTTAGTAAAGGTAAATATGCATTTATTAATAATCAATCCTCCTAGATCTGTATATTGACATGTAATAGAAATTACATTAGTGTCATAGAATCGTTTAACTAAGGAGGGATTGTATCCCTCCTTAGTGAAGTAGCCATATATGAGTAGCCATAAAGAGAGAGAAATTTTATCACAATACAATATCCAAAGAAGTTTCGAAACAACCACAGACTAATAACTACAGAGCACTAACTGTACGAACTGGAATTATAAAGATTGCTTTCTGAGGAGTAATACAAGAGCTCGGAGACTTCTGAAAGCATCGAAAAAATTACTTTGTGCGATGCTTAGAAACCAGTTAAGAAACAAGTCGATGTTACAATCTGGAGAAACTCGGTTCCCTAACCTGAGTTGATGAACCATTTTCTCTCTCCTATGTCGTAACAGTATTTGTTCCACCTGCTCTGATCCAACATTCGGAGAGGATAAAAAAAAGAAAAAAAAAAAGACAAGTTGACTACACGAGGGAGGAAATGCTTTTTCTCTCTCTGTCGAAGGTCGAATAAATAATTGTAATACTTTTGCCCTTCCTCCTTTCATGCCTGAAATCACGGTCGCGATTACAGAGATCCACCCAAAATCTGGCATTTCTTTCTATGTACGTTTTAATGGAACAAGAAACTTTTGATGCCTCACTTTGCAGGCCTGTAACTGAACACTGAATCCAAGGTTACTGTCTGGTCAGTCCCAATGTCCAAGCTGGTACATGTTAAATACTTCATGGTGTGTTCTCTCCTTGCACTATTTATTTATCTATTTATTAGCATAAACCCTTTATAAACGTGTCTATATTTTTTACAGAACTATATTATCCGCATTTGCAATAAAAGTTGCAAATACTTCATGATTAAAATAATCCATCATTTACAGCAATAGTGATGTAAACAAGAGCTATAACCTCTCAGGTTATACACCAGGGGTGGCCAAGGTAAATATTATTAAGGCTGTTGTGTACTACCCTATTGGATTCGCTCACCTCAATCTTAACCTATGGAGAAAATGTGCCTGCTCTTTTACAGCTACATAAATGCTGATAATCCAATAAAAATAGTATTTTCAGATAGCCTGGGCTTTTCTGCACCTTGCAACAGGATTCATTTTCTAAATTTCGTCCACCAAATGAATTAAAGTGCGTTTAAAACACTCTAGACCAGATTATTTCCCTGAACAATTTAGATTTAAAAAATATTATTTGCAATTTTGAAAAAAAAAAAAAGAAAAATGTCCCAAGGTGTAAACTTTCTTTTTTTTATTACGGAGTACAATTTTTTAAATAAAATCTTTCAATCCAAGTCGGCAATCCTTGTACGCATTTTCTCCATAGGTTAACATGAAGGTGAGCGAATCCAATAGGGTTAGTACATCGCAACCTTAAGAGCCATTTCGGTATGTCTACATACTAAGAAGAGCCCAAAACAGCAAAAGTTTATACTTAATATGAAAGAAATTTTTAAGCGGTATTTTTTCCTAATGTTTTTATCAAATATTTGGTTCTTCTATTGGTAGAATAATTAATATTTTAAAATTCTTTAATAGCTTTAATACATTTAATAATTACTTTTCTTTTAATTGTTTTGCTAAATGATTCAAAGCTTGCATATTTTGCAGTTCGTAGCCATTCAGTCACAAGTTGACTTGCCAACAGTGAGCTATTTAACGTAGGATTACGTTCCTCCATAACGGTCCTTCAGAAAGCAAAATTTCAGATGCTAAAACCATCCATCCATCCTTGCGAATTATAATTTTGTCAGCGTGCCAAACCCAGTCTGTATCGCTTCTATAAGCAGTAAATAGTTAAACAGAAAAGTACCAAAAGGCATTCAAATTTTGACATACACATACTATATATATATATATATATATATATATATATATATATATATATATATATATATATATATATTTATATATATATATATATACGTACATATATATAGATACATATATACATACAAAAGAGGTAAGCAGCAATAAGTAATCCTACGTTAATAACCCGCGGTAGTTTCGTTAGAAGAGACTACCTGAATCTTTTTTTTCTTCTTAATCACCGTAAATGTTGACTACTAGGATTCGCATCTAAGAGTTGTACCAAAAATAGAGGTTATTCGACATGCAGCTAATTTATGGGCCCGCTGCATTGAAAATTTAAAAAAAAGTACCGCCAATTTTATAGTCTTATATTCTAGCAAGAGAAAAAAGTATGAAATAAAAATACTTATAATTAAAAAAGAAATCACAGAGCAGTAAGACATTCTTGTATAAATTATTTGAAAAACTAATCATTGAACCAAGAGCCACAAAAAATGATAAAGAGCCACAGTTTGGGCATCCTTGTGTTATGGAGCGTACTCGCATATTTTCAATTTGAAGATCATTAGCGACTTGATTTTGAAACAGCGAGTTGAAGATAAAAGTAAACGGTGATTAAACGCCGCACGCTCTGGCCATGCACTGATTTGGCGACGGGAGAGAGTGCCAAATCGGTTTGGCGCTGTCTCCGCGTGCGGCGTTTAAACTCGCCGTTTCAAAAGCAAGTCACTAAGGATCTTCAAATTGAAAACGTGAACGTATGCTCCCTAACACTTCGTATATATTCTTTTGTTTTTATTTTAATCCTTGAATAACTAGAGCAGGGAATCCCAACCTTTTTTACGTTTGCGGAACTTGAGAATGAGATTAGAAACTCGGGAAACCCATGTTAGAGTTTCAGTTTTTTCCAATATTTTCAATATTAAATCAAGGCGGAATCCGTATCAGGAGCATGTCAAATTGAAGTTCAAATAAATACTGACTGCCTTGCTGATTTTATTTATTTATTGAAAGATGTAAGTACCAAACACCTGAATAAAATATATTGATACAGTTTCAAAAATAGCCATGGGAATCAGTGTAATATTACACTAGCGGAATACAATGGAAATCACTAAGAATAGTTATGTTTTATTAACGTAAGACTTGAGATTCGTGCTTAGAAAACAACTGTTTGATATAAATTTAAGAGAACCAATTTTAAGAGGGCCCTAAAATATCTTTTGTTTATCCCTTAAAAAATCTCGCGGCACACCTGGCCTTTCTTGCAGGAGATGGCGTTTCTCCAGGACGATAATCCCCCTATACATACAGCTAAATCTATCAAGTATTGGTTTGAAGAGCATGAAAAAGAAGTCAAATATCTTATCTTACGTGTACAATCTTCCCCCCCCCCCCCCCGACTATATATCATCCAACCACCGTGATCTGTATAAGCGGATAGAGTCAGGTATCGATATCAACCACAGCATCTCTACAGGAACTTTCATTATTTTTCCCTGAAGAATGGTATAATATTTTCTTAACCACTATTTATGACTTGCATAATCCAATTCCAATGTGAATCAGGTGGTATTACATGACAAAGGTGCTCCTGCGCCGAATTAATAAGAATTTATTTTTTAAATGTAATCCCTTTTATAACATTATGTAATATTTTTTCAGCAATATCAATATTTACTCTAACGGTCGCAGTAAATAAAATTATTCATCATTTAACAACATCAATGGTGGAAACAAAAGAGATGTAACTCCTCACGGTATCAACTTTGTTCGTAAATTTTTCAGATGCATTTATACTCGCAATAATGATTGCAATAAATAAAATGATTCCTCATTAATATCATCGGTGGTGCAAACAAAAGAGATCCACCTCAGGGTATGTATCGCTCTTGTATGCATTGAAATCCCAGGAGGATTGTAAGTCATGAGGTATAATAATATATAATAATAATTTCTTATAGCACAGATGCAATTTCCTAAGGAAGAAATGACGGTGAAATTGAAGAAAGGACCCCCAAATTAGACTTCCTCTCATGGTGAGGTGAACCAACACTACTCCGAATGTGCTGTTGAAAATTATATCACGTGAGGCTGCAAACGTTTTATTTAAAGAAATATTATCTAGTTATGTTTATTTATTATTTTTCTTTTGTGGTAAATGTAAATTTTATTTTCATTATCCTTTAACTGTGTCATTTTAGTGGCTGAGTTATGGCAGCAGTGAGATCTCGTTTTCTTGTTCGTTCTAAGAGAGTGCTACGCTTTTTTTTAGGCTTGCATTTCGGTGTGTTTACGTTGCAATAAACATGTTTTTACCACAATTTGGAATTTCATGAGTGATCTTTTATCTTTATAAAGAACTATCTGAATACCCATGCTTCGCTACGGAGTACATTCAAATTAAATACAACGGTCAATGTATATAATTAATGCCAAAAGAAAAATTATATATACTTGTATTTATAATAAATATAATAATCAATGTTATGCAATTGATGTAAAAAAAACGAAATAATGTATTTATAAAAAAATCGTAACGGATATTTTTATAGACAAAATAATGTAGATGAAAATATTCAAATTAAATCTAATAGAATATACTAAAGAACAAAGTACAGTTTTGTACAGTTTGAGGAACATTTCTTTTAGTGTATTTTAATATTTTTTTTGGATAATATCCAATCGTCTGCCGCATTAGCAAGAAAAAAAATATTTTTGTATATTTCGTTGTTATGCACGTGACGCAAAATTAGTTTAAAGTATCACAAAAAGAAAAGAAACCACGTGATCAACATTTGATAAATTAAATTCTAAAAATTAATCTTTAAAAATTCACCAAAAATCAGAAAATGGAGGTAAAGATTCGAAAAAGATTTCATTTTAAAGGAATTTTTATGATATTTCTCGTGATATAAATTTTATAACCCTCGAATTATTATTTCAAATGCAAACTTTAAAGAATGTTACAAAAAGAGCTTAAAAATTTAATTTAAAAAAATCTCAGAAGAATTTTTCATAAATTTCTCTTAGTGCACCCCTACACTAAGAAGAAATGCCATGCAAAATTTCAACCCTTTAGGCCCAGCGGTTTGGTCAGTGCGTTGTCTGTCAGTCAGTCAATCAGTCAGTTGCGGAACTGTTTTATATACTACTAGCGGCTCGTCCCGACTTTGTCCGGGTTGAACAAAATATTATACCAATAAATTTCCAGTTGATAGCCAATAAATTGTAAATCTTTTTTTACCTTAATAATAACCTAAATAATACCTTAAATTAATTTTATGTTAGTTAATAATTAAAATAATTTTTTTAAAGAAAAAGGCGTGCCGGAGAACGACTAGGTTCGAACCGCTAGCGTCAGAACAGAAGCCCACCGCGATAGCACCACGATAAGGATCGTTGAAATCTTCGGAACAAAAAGCGGAAGAAGACAGTAGCGGTAACAATGGAGATTGTTAGGATTAAGCCCCTAACTTTATTTCTACTGATCAGATATACATAATATATAGCCTATGTCCATCTGGAATAATGTACCTTTCAAACAGTGAAAGAATTTTTCAAATAGGTACAGTGGTTCTGAAGATTACCCTCCACGTACAAAATCGCTCTCTCTTTATATATAAGTATAGATAGCACCACGCTAAGAATCGTTGAAGACTTCGGCACAAAAAGCGGTAGAGGACAGTAGCGGTAACAATGGAGATTGTTAGGATTAAGCCCCTAACTTTATTTCTACTGATTAGATATACATAATATATAGCCTATGTCCATCTGGAATACAGTACCTTTCAAACAGTGATAGAATTTTTCAAATAGGTAAAGTGGTTCTGAAGATTACCCTCCACGTACAAAATCGCTCTCTCTTTATATATAAGTATAGATATACATAGATTACACTTTGTTTAACAATGTCATATTTTAACATACAAAAAAATTTAAACAAAAATATTAAAATATGTAATCATAGAAAATGTAAAACATGTTTTTAATAAAACAATTCAGTAGGATATAAATTTACTTCAGACCATCCACGGCCAATCCAATTTTTTTTTTTCATAATCCCTCTGTGGGTCGTAACCCACGGTTTGTGGCCCACTGCCCTACACAAGAAAAGTTCTTCGTGTCCTTACTGATGACGTATCAGAATAAACACCATTTGTTACAATTATTTTTCAGCACAAATTCTTTTATTCTACACTTGGTTGTACTCAATATGTACAAAAGGCGTTCCATAAAAACTGAGAATAATTTTTTTTTAAAAGAAAGAAATACAGGTATAGCAAAATATATGTCATTCTTTTCAAAATATCTCGCCTCAGGTGATATGCAACGGTCCCACAGTTCACTCCATCTTTCAAAGCATGTGGCGAGTGCATTTTGTGGAAGATGATGCTTCAGTGAACTCTGCACAGCTGAAATAACGTCAGCATCTGAATTGAGTTTTGTTCCTCCGTATAAAATGCCACTTTTCCCGGCATATACTGTCAATCGAACATTATGATCACTCTCTGGACTCCACCCTCTTTAATATTGTCGTTTCTGAAAAAGAAGAAAAAATCTATTATTAACTGAAATTCCACAACTCTTCCACAATTCTTAAGGCTGCTGTGTACTAACCCTACTGAATTCGCTCTCTTCAGTGTTAACCTATGGAGAAAATGTGTCCAAGGATTATCGACTTGGATTGAAAGATTTTTTCAATTCCTACTATTAGTTCACATTCTCTCTATATATATCTTGTTCAAATTTTCAATCGTTAATAAAAGTAATTTTTCTTCATCCACTCAAGTTCAAATACATTTTTTTAAACTTGTAGTGGATGACACTTGATGTTAATACAGTTTTTTCAAATATTAATTCATTAATTAAATTTAATTAATCAATTTTAGTTTTAGACCTAGAGCGTCTCTCGCTCTTGAATAGTAATTTTCCTCTTGTTACTGTGTAAACGGTAGCACTGCGGTATCGCGAGCTTCTCCCGTCCTGTAGGTTGAGAGATCGAATCTCCAACCTGACAAACTTTTTCTCTGTCTTCCCCCCCCCCCCCTCCTAATCTTGCACCAGTAGTCAAGGTTATGGCAGGCAATCCTTTTTTTCAATTCCTACTATTAGTTCACACTCAAATTTTTTCTTTGTTGACCTAAGTAGGAATTGACTTTAAAAATCTTTTTTTATATATTACTTGTTTTTAAAGAAAAATTGTACTTTGTAATAGAGAAAGAAATTTAACACCTTGGGACATTTTTCATTTTTTTGAAATGCAAATAATATTTTAAAATTTAAATTATTCAGGGAAGAAATCTTGTGTAGTGTGTTTTGAACGCTCCTAAATTCCTTTGGTGGACGAAATTTATAAAATGAATCCTGTCGCATGATGCAGAAAAGTTCAGTCTATCTGAAAATACCATTTCTATTGGATTATCGGCATTTATGTAGCTGTCAATAGTAGACACATTTTCTCCATAGGTTAACATTGAGGTGAGCGAATCCGACAGGCTTAGTACACATCAGCCTTAATTCTGTATCACTCGACTCCATTGCTGTATGCCAGTGGTGAGCAAACTGTGTGTCAGAAAAAGAATTGGAGGGGTCCCGGATAGTTTAAAGCAAATTTATGACCTTGAATAACTTAATTTAAAAATATGCTTTAAATTTTCTATAGCATATTTATACTATTTTCATTTATATTATTTATATGATACGATATTATGGGATAAAAATATATGACATGACTAGCTGAAAACCCGCGCTTTGCTACGGAGTACATTCAAATTAAATACAACGGTCAACGGATGCAATTTATGCCAAAAAATAAATATATATATTTATAATAAATGCGATGATCAATGTATACAATTGATGTAAAATATATATCTATCTATATATATATATATTTATAAAAAAATCGTAAGGGATATGCATTTTTTTTGGCTAATATCCAATCGTCTGCTGCATTAGAAAGAGAAAAAAATATTTTTTTTTTGTCTATTTAGTTGTTACGCACGTGACGATAAATTTATCGAAAGTACCAGAAAAAGAAATCACGTGATCAGCATTTAATAAATTAAATTCTAAAAACTAATCTTTAAAAATTCACCAAAAATCAGGAAATGGAGGTAAAAATTCGAAAAAAATTTCATTTTGAAGGAATTTTTATGATCTTTCTCGTGATATAAATTTTATAACCCTCAATGTATTATTTTAAATGCAAACGTAAAAAAAGCTTAAAAAATAGCATAAAAATTTAATTTTAAAAAATCTAAGAAGAATTTTTGAAAAATCTTTCTTAGTGCACCCCTACACTGTTAGAAGAATCGCCATGCAAAATTTCAGCCCTTTAGGTCCAGCGGTTTGGTCTGTGCGTTGTATGTCAGTCAGTCAGTCAGTCAGTGAATGAATGAGTCAGTTACGGAACTGTTTTATATACATACTAGCTGAAAACCCGCGCTTCGCTACGGAGTACATTCAAATTAAATACAACGGTAAATGTATGCAATTAATGCCAAAAAAAATAAATATATATATTTATAATAAATGAGACGATCAATATATACAACTGATGTAAAAAATTATTTATATATATATATATATTTATAAAAAAATCATAAGGAATATTTATTTTTTTTTGGATAATATCCAATCGTCTGCTGCATTGGAAAGAAAAAATGTTTTTTTTGTCTATTTAGTTGTTATTCACGTGACGATAAATTTATTGAAAGTACCAGAAAAAGAAATCACGTGATCAGCATTTAATAAATTAAATTCTAAAAATGAATCTTTAAAAATTCACCCAAAATCAGGAAATGGAGGTTAGAATTCGAAAAAAAATTCATTTTGAAGGAATTTTTATGATCTTTCTCGTGATATAAATTTTATAACCCTCAATGTATTATTTTAAATGCAAACGTAAAAAAGTTTAAAAAACAGCTTAAAAATTTAATTTAAAAAATCTAAGAAGAATTTTTGAAAAATCTTTCTTAGTGCACCCCTACACGATTAGAAGAATCGCCATGCAAAATTTCAGCCCTTTAGGTCCAGCGGTTTGGTCTGTGCGTTGTATGTCAGTCAGTCAGTGAATGAATGAATGAGTCAGTTACGGAACTGTTTTATATATATAGATAGACTAGCTGAAAACCCGCGCTTCGCTACGGAGTACATTCAAATTAAATACAACGGTCAATGTATGCAATTAATGCCAAAATATATATATATATATTTATAAAAAAATCGTAAGGGATTTATTTTTTTGGATAATATCCAATCGTCTGCTGCATTAGAAAGAAAAAGAATATCATTTTTGTCTATTTAGTTGTTATGCACGTGACGATAAATTTATTTAAAGTACCAGAAAAAGAAATCACGTGATCAACATTTAATAAATAAAATTCTAGAAATTAATCTTTAAAAATTCACCAAAAATCAGAAAATCAAGGTAAAGGTTCGAAAAAGATTTCATTTTGAAGGAATTTTTATGATGTTTCTCGTGATATAAATTTTATAATCCGCAATGTATTATTTTAAATGCAAACGTAAAAAAAGTTTAAAAAACAGCTTAAAAATTTAATTTAAAAAAATCTAAGAAGAATTTTAGAAAAATCTTTCTTAGTGCACCCCTACACTATTAGAAGAATCGCCATGCAAAATTTCAGCCCTTTAGGTCCAGCGGTTTGGTCTGTGCGTTGTATGTCAGTCAGTCAGTGAATGAATGAATGAATGAATGAATGAGTCAGTTACGGAACCGTTTTATATATATAGATATAGATATGATACGATATTATGGGATAAAAATATATGATATGATATTGTTATGCATATTCCTCGACTTACAACCGAGATAGGGACCGAGACATTGGTCGCAAGTCGAGTTGGTCGTAAGTCGAGTTTCAAACAATTTTTTTTGTATATGTACATACATATATTTTTAGCTTTCATGCATACATACGTAATTTTAAATACATTGTATTTAGAAGACATAAATTATTCTTCGTCATCCTTCCTTATGTTAGCAGAATCCATTGGTTCGGAATTTGCGACAGAAGATACGCTGCAAGTTTTTTTTTTAACAAAGTTATCCAAGGTAGTTTAACAGTTTGCGTTTTCTTTTCTTTGTATATTGTCTGGTAGCAAGCCAGAATTTTCTGAATACGACGATTTACGCTTGTGAATCTTTCTTAATTTGGATCAATTGCTTATAATTGTTGTAGTCCTTTATTAATATAGTGAAAAGCTGAAGCCATTTTTGAAGCCAATGAAGGTTAATTTGATTTATCGTGTGGATATCGAAACTATTGCATCATACGTTTTTATTATTGCGTCATAAATTTTTGCAGTATTGCAGAATATAACATCATATTTTTAATAATTATGTAATACATATAGGTATGTAATGTACATTCGAGAAACAGTATTTTTTAGGGGGAAAAATATATTTTTTTTTAATTTAAAAAAATCGATCGTCAGTGCGAGCGGTCGTAATTCGAAAAATACCTGTATAAAGTGTCAAACAGTCTAGCAAGGCTACACTTATATTGCTTCCATTCGCTTCTACCAATCTGTATGTGAATGGCTTTTCAAGAGTAGTTGCTACAAAAACCATACAATGATCAAAACTTAACTCTGAAAGAGGATGCGAGAGTAGCACTCAAAATATTTCAACAAATATTGAACAAATATTATTCGAGGTCCAGGCTCACCCTTATATTTAAATCTGCTTTAGTTTTATATAAACTGATGTAGTTTATAATTTTCAATGTTTTAATATGAGGCTTATAATTTTGAAATCATGCTACCTAAATGAAATACAAAAAAATATTAATATTTCCATGTGGAAGTTTGGATCTCATGAGATTTGTCAAAAAACAAGTGATGAACATAAGCAAGGCATTTATTTTATTGTTAATATATACCCAAAGTCTATAGTTCATCTATTTTTAAAATAGTTTGTCAAAGTTTGCTTATTTCTCTTTTCTCTTTTCTAGTTAACATTTACCTGATTTGAAAAAAAAAATTGCCACTATCAAAAAAAATGTTCATTGGGGGTCGTGCGATTTTTTATTTAAAGGAAGTGGGTCGCGGTCGAAGAAAGTTTGCGCACCATTGTTGTATGCAAAACACGTACATTCTTTAAACAATTGCTCAACGACGGAAACAGAATCGTCTGCCACGTTTAAAAACTTTCGTCACCGATTCTTCTCTCATTCAGAAAGTCGTCTGCAGTTTCATTTTTCACTTTCGCCTTGTTGCCAACTCTAGAAAAAAAAATACTCTCAGTTTTTATGGAACGTCCTTTGTAAACGCACAGTTATTGCTACTTTTGTTTATGTAAACAAATCGAAGCATTAACTATTATTTAACTGGCATTTTGATCGATATTATTTAACTTCTCATTAATTTTTGTCTGTTTTAGTTTTATATAAAGAGATGCAGTTTATAATTTTTAATGTTTTAATATAAAGCTTGTAATTTTGAAATCATGCCCTTTTACCTAAATGAAACACAGATACATATTGATATTTCAATATGAAGCTTGGATCACGTGAGATTTGGCAAAAACAGCTGTGCAAGGCATTTTTTTTATTGTCAATATATACCCACAATATATGGTTCATCGAGTTTTAAAATAGTTTGTCAAAATTTGCGTACTTCTTTTTTATATTTTTTTGTTAACATTTTCCTGGTTTTAAAAAAAAATTGCCACTACCAAAAAAAATTTTCACTGGGTGTCTCGAGATTTTTTATTTGAAAAAAGTGAGTCGCGGTCGAAGAAAGCTTTCACACCACTGCTGTATGCAAAACGCGTACTTTCTCTAAACAACTGCTCAACGAAAAAAACAGAATCATCTGCCACGTTTAAAAATTTTTGCCACCGGTTCCTCTCTCATACAGAATATCGTCTGAAGTTTCATTTTTCACTTTCGCCTTGTTGCCAACTCGAGAAAATAAAAAATACTCTCAGTTTTTATGGAACGTCCTTTGTAAATGCCCAGTTATTGCTACTTTTGTTTATGTAAACTATGTGAAACATTCAGACCCGACTTTGACACCATGGGGCCCTGGGCAAAGCAGACTTTGGGGGCCCCCTTCAAGGACAGATCCAGAGGGGAACACGTCCCCCCTCCTCAGGACCAGATTTCCACATGAACATGTGGGACACTCACCCTGGCCTCCCTTAAATCGGGACCAGAAATTCAAAAAAATTTCGACCGACAAGTCAAAAATTTGAAGAAAATAATGAATATTAATAAAAGGTGTTAATTAATTAATTTACTTTTTAATGTTAATAAATAAAATCATGAAATTTTCTTTTGAAATTCAAAATAAATCACAGTCTGGAGTTATTACAACTCCCCTCTCCCACTCACCCACCCCCCAAAAAAAATTAAACCAGAAAAGCTTATGGACGTAAGCATGCTTTCACTATAGTGGGTGCACTGTGCTCCACCCAGGATTTTTTTCTGTATCCGCCACTGCACCCCTTTACTATATTAACCAAAAAACAAATTCTCAAAACTATGTACAACTTTATACTAAATTAGGGGGCCCATAATTTTGGGGGCCCTGGGCAAGTGCCCCACTTGCCCATGCGGAAATCTGGGCCTGGAAACATTAACTACTATTATTTAACCAGCATTCTGATCGAAATTATTTTACTTTCAGTAGAGTAACACCGGGATACAACAATTTTCCTTCCACGTCTACAGTACTAGTGACGATAAATTGATTTAAAGGAGATTAATTTCTGTCTTACCCTGAGATGCTTCGGACAGAGGAAACTCTGGGAATCGTTAAATCGATTACACGTTTTCATTGAATGACATCTTTTAGATTCTATCACGTCAGAATAACTGGATGACGCTCAGCTTAGTCGTTTGCTCTTTTCAGTGGAATTTGGCGATAAGAATTCGTTGATGACATATTTGGAGTTGAAAATACAGAAAAGACGTTTAACGATTTTTCTTCTTAAAATAAATTTGTGAATGGATGTAGTGTTATTTATGCCTTATTTGTTGTTCTTCCTTTCCTAATTCAGAAAATAATTAAAAGCATTGATTACCTTGTAACCATATGAAAAAGTATAATTCTATCTATCAGTGGAATTTATAAATCAAATAGCGGACGTCCAATTTTCTTGTTTTATAAACGCAGATGCTTAGTTAAGGCAGCTGTGTACTAACCCTGTTGAATTCGCTCACCTCAATGTTAACCTATGGAGAAAATGTGTCCAAGGATTGCTGACGTGGAATGAAAGGGTTTAAAAAAATTTACTCCGTAATAGAGAAAGAAATTTGACACCTTGGAGCATTTTTCGTTTTTTTTTAAATGCAAATAATACTTTAAAATCTAAATTATTCTGGGAAAATATCTGGTATAGTGTGTTTTAAACGCTCCTTTGGTGGTCGCAATTTATAAATGAATGCAAGGTGCGGAAATCAGTGGCGTAGCGAGCATAACTGGCGCCCGGGGCACGATACCTTTGTGGCGCCCCCCCTGAAAAACATATAGTAATATAATATATAGACCCTATATTGGCGCCCTCGATAAACATATAATAACATAATATATAGACCTTATATTGGCACTCCCCCCCGAAAAGCATATAGTAACATAATATATAGACCTTATGTTGGTGTCCTCCCCTAAAAACATTTAGTAATATAATATATAGACCTTATATTGGCGCCCCCCACAAAATAATATAGTAATATAATATATATATATACCTTATATTGGCGCCCTCCCCGAAAAACATATAGTAATATAATATATAGACCTTATATTGGGGACCTCCACTGAAAAACATAGTAATATAATATATAGACCTTATATTGGCATCCGACTCGAAAACATAGTAATATAATATATGGATCTTACATTGGCACCCCTCTGCGAGTGGCTCCCGGGGCATGATAGAGCCCCTTGCCCCCCCCCCCCTTTGCTACGCCACTGGCAGAAATGTTCAGGCTATCTGGTAATACAGTTATTATTGGATTATCAGAATTTATGTAGCTGTAAACAGTTGACACATATTCTCCATAGGTTGACATTGAAGTGAGGGAATCCAATAGGGTTTGTATACAGCAGCCTTAACATACATTTTTAGAATTATTATCGCATTCCAAGAATTTACGCGTCGTAATGATGCAGACAATTAAATGCAAAATTCTGAGCTCAGAAAGCTTGTAAAAACATTTCTTTTTAAAAGCACCAAGACGGCTTTTCACTTGTGGAAACATCAATAATATTTTAGAGATTGTGTGCTTCGAAACTACGAACTGCAAACGAATCCGGTTCACAAAATAACCGGTTGCAGTGAATATGATTGTAATAGAAGAGTTGGAGTTTGAAAATGTTCTCATGAAACTTAAAAAAATATAAAAAAAATTCTACTGTTCATGATCCTAATGAAACATTATTTTAAAAAAAAATACGTGAAAAAGCCGTTTTTGAAACCATCTCCGGCATTGGCGAACGCTATTTTCCGTGGACCTCTCCGCGTGACGCTGTGTGCACGCTTCGTGGAGTGTCACGTGACCCACTCAGACGAAAATGTGCGAATGACACAGAGTAGTTTCTGTTGCTAGGTTACAGCAGATGAAGCATGCTGAAAAAAGTATTTTGCTGCTTTTTATTTTCTTTCCCCCGGTGGCAACGTGTTTAAATCTACAGCTTTCTGAATCGAGAAAGAATGATTTGATGAGAATCAAAATGTCTCGTTTAATAAAAGTAATAAAAACTCCAAGGGAAAGGAATGCTGCAATTCCCCCTCTCAATATAAATTACATTATACTGCTCGAAATTGAGCATTATTTGTCTCCTCCGGAATTACTTAATGGTAATCTAGGAAGTATGTTTTCTCTGAATTTTGTTTTTCTTTTATACCCTACATATGAAATAAACCCTTAAAAAACTAAATTATTCAACGTATTTTAATGAAAGAAAAATCGACTCAGATGTATCCTCTGTGAATATCGAATTTGTTGGACGCTTAGACATAAAGTGCATTTTAAATTTTAAATAAAAAACCGACGTTGTAATTAAGATATTACTATCAAACTCTCATTGATTGAAATTCGCTAATTTATTGAGGGTCTGCTATAATAGGAAGCTCGTGAGCCGCTAATTATGGTTAAAAATCTTACGTACAAATACACACAGATTAAAAGTTACTTAAGGCTGCGTACTAGGGATGCGACATCGATAACAAAACATCGATGTTTTGAAACATCGATGCTAATAAAACATCGCCTAAAATCCATCGATGTTTTTAAACATCGATATTTTAGAACATCCATTTTTTAAAACTGGTTCAGCAATCTCTAACATTAATATTACTTCGGTTAGTCGTGGATGGGGGGAGGAATTTAATTTTACTCTCTGATTGGGCTGACACAAATGACAAAAACTTGGTTGCTTTTGCCTTGGGCTACATTGATGACTCAAAATTCTCTTTGTAAAGATCGCCATGTTTTGCCTTCAAATGTTCAGATAAATTCGTGGTATTGCCAGAAGTTTTGAGGGACTTAAGGCAAATATTGCATTTCGCCAATTTGCCAGAGGTTTTGCAAAAATATTTCCAAAAGGTACTTTTGGGAGGTATCTTACTAATAATATTAACATCAATTTATATAAAACCAGAACAAAACAAAAACTTAAATGGCTGCTCTCGTGTATATACTATTTGTAAAATAAAACCCCATGGAAGGTTCTGGAGTGTCAGGAACATTCCAAATGCTCTGACTGGTTCATTGGTTGTTGATTGCCATTTGTCTGTTTGCTAAGGAATCGTTCCCCCTTTTGTATTCGTCCTTTTCAGAATTCAGACTTACATTTACTGAGTGTGAAAATTATGCTACGGGGTAAATTTTTTTTTTATTATGGTACTTTTTCATTACAAAAAAAAAAAAAAAAAACATCGAGACAACGTAAAACATCGATGTTAAAAAACATCGGCTTCAACAAATCGATGTCGATGTTTAAAACATCGACATCGATGTCGCATCCCTACTGTGTACTAACCCTATTGGATTCGCTCACCTCAGTGATAACCTATGGAGAAAATGTGTCCAAGCATTGCCGACTTGGATTGAAAGATTTTGTTTAAAAGATTTATACTCCGTAATAGAGAACGAAATTTTACACCTTGGGGCATTTTTCGTTTCTTAAAAAAAAATGAAAATTCTATTTTAAAATTTAAATTAATCGGGAAAAATACATTGAGTAAGCTTTTAACAAGAAAAAGTTTTCGTACAAGTAAGGTATAATTAAGTATTTAGAAGCACAAATAATTATCTTCTTTTTTTTTGCAGCTATAAGTGGTACATGTTTTTCTAAATTATCTGTTTTCTCTCATAATCGATAACACTATAATATATTTGGAATAGTACCTTGGAAATTGCCGAGCGAAAATTAAGTTTAAAATCATCTTCAACGTAACAAACATTTTATACTGTTTTTAAATGCGACATATTTCACGGTGCAGACAGAAAGTTACATTTAATTAGTTTAGTGTTTTAATTAGTTAATAATTTGTTTTAGGTTGGTTTTTTTCTATTGAAATTTCAAATCGATTGTTCACATCGAAAGTGAATTTAACTAACACAAAGTGCGTAAAAGGAATTTTTTATTTTTAGGCTGTTAAAATTTTTCACTGGTGCTGAATTTCTAATAATTTGCTTATTTTCATAGCAATTCCTGATTTACAGCGGATTATTCTGTCAGACTGCTTAATTTTATTTAATTTCTTTATTTTATTTTGTTTTTGTCAGAGAATGGCCAGCTTTTTTCACAGAGATGTAAGACCATACATACAGATACCTCGGCAGAGAGGTGTTTAGTTTAAACATCAAAGAGAATTTTGGAAAGTTATATATATACAGTGATTTCCGCTTATAAGAATCACGTTTGTTATTACTGTTTTTGATTCTTATAAGCGGTTGATTCTTATAGCCGAAATTTAGGTTTTTGGGCAGGCACACACACACCAATATATACATATATAAGATAATTTACCAAAAAATACTCTTTAATTTACGTTAATTATCTTTTATTAAAATTATTTTTTTATAATTTTAAAAATACAACTTAATTTTTAGACCTATAAGTAGATACACGTGATTATAGTAAGAGAAGAAAAAATCCAATATTTGTTACAACATACCTGCTTAACAGTTTTAACATTTTCAACTACAGGAAGGGAGCAAGATAAAGTTTTCTACGGTAGTTTGACGTAATGAAGTTTTCAGGAGGCTGTTTATACCTCTTTCAATACTAATAGTCTCAGAAGAAGATTCACCCTCTAGCTTACATTTCGCGGTTTCATAACGTGCTGAATCTACTAATGTCACGTTTGCCTAAGTGGTAGTAGACACTTCGCCGAAGATTTATGTGTTTCAGGATCCAGGAAGCCGCAACCAGGATGTGGGAGGTGGAAAAAAAGAGTCCCTATTTTTGTTTGTCAGTGGAGAAAAGAGAAATCGGACCCGGACGGGTAAAGATGCCCCGGGTCAAGCTAATAGGACAGTGTTGTGCTAAAGCGTTTAAGGGGAAACTATTATGTTATGTCTAACAAAGAAAGGGATGAATTTAATGAATATATTCCATTCCATCTTATCAATCTTTCTTTTAAAAAAATAAGAAATAACTTCGTGCCTTTTGAAGGTTTAAGTGGTTTTTTGGAAAAAATGAAAGGAAAGCGAAGAGTGTAAACTGATTCTTAAACCGGTGGATTGATTCTTTAAAGCGAAAATTTAACATGGAAAATAATACATTGTTTTTGTTTTCGCGATATTGATTCTTATAAACGGTTGATTCTTATAACCACTGATCACTATAAGCGGTGGTTACTGTATATATATATATATATATATTATTTGTTTATTTATATATATATATATATATACATATATATATATACATATTATATATATATATATATATATTATATATATATACATATTATATATATACATATTTATATATATATATATATATATATAATATATATATATTATATATATATATATATATATATATATAGATATATATATATATATATATATATAGATATATATATATATATATATATATATATATATATATATATCTGAAGTTAAAATCTTATATCTTTGGAAATTACGAGTGAAGGAATGATCACCCAAACCGTTAATTGACGGTCCACGTACGTAGAAATATGCGTATAAAATTCCTTCAAAATTAAAAATAGATAGCAGAAAGAAATCAGTTAATACGAAATTCATCAAAATGAAATAAAGATATGACTTATTGAACCATCTGTCGAGGGACATAAAGAAAATACTGAAAATTAAGATTTGATAATTCTCACACAATTTTTTTTTCTTTAAACATAAAATGATGGTTGTGCCGTAAAAAACTACTTGCTCCCGAGAAGCTTTTAGCGCGTGTTTTTCTTCCTCTTCTCTAATCGCTCTCCAAATATTGCTTCAGCGCAGTATGCGAGTTGGTTAAATATCACATTTCCGAGCATTAAAACTATCCTTTTTGTAAAGTTTGCTTTAAAGCCCAGATAAGGCAAAATGATTTTAAATGATCGATTAAAAATAAAGAGGCATATGGTTTTCTAAAATATCGAGTTTCAATTCAATAACGAACGATATCTCGAAAACCAGAAAATACATTCTCAAACACAGACAAACATATGTATTTATATGCATGTTTATATATATATATATATATATGTAGGAACTCGATCTCCTGCGAGTCCCCACTTTTACTAGAAACTGTGGTCGGTGTCTAGGGGTTGTTAGAAACCTTTCCGCTTACTGCACGGCGGAACTAGACTCTCTTATACTCAGAGTATAATAGTACTCAATTAAAGACAGAGTCACTGCTTAAAACACAACACTATATATTGACACATATAAACTAATTACAGTTATAGAAATATGTTGCATATAAAATTAGACGTCAAGCCGCACCAGGCCTCCACAATCAAAATGGGTTACAGTATCCGGCCGTCTGCCGAGACAGGATTGACTAAGCCGCCGTCTGCTGCTTATCAGGAGCCAACGTCATGCCCCCTTCGAGACTGTCTCTCCCGTCGCAGTCGTCTGCTGCTTTCAGCACCTCTTACCAGGTCGGGACCCAATCTCAGTCTCCCCTCAAAAACTTTTCTCCCCGTTCATCTCTCGAAAACCTAATAGCGCTGTCGTCGCATAGCGTACACGGCGACATATAGCTGGAGCCCTGGGATAACACAATTCCCATATATATATATATATATATATATACAGTGGGTGATCGGTTAACGAACAGTTCGGACTGCGAACAATTCGGATAACGAACACTTTCACGAAAGATTTTTGTGTTCGGAGAACGAACATATGTTCGGATAAGGAACTAAAACGAATTCTACGGAACACCTCTGTGACAAAAGGTCGAAAAAAGTTTCTAGTAGTCCAAGATCAACCAAGGGTTGGTTCAGTGAGTTTATCTAATAATTCTAATCAAGAGGTCTACAAACGACACAATTTTAGTTATAAATATTTATTTTACATGTATGTATAACCCTTAAAGGGGGTCTACAAATTGCCACTAATCTAAGAGCCATGCTTACATGACGAAGTTCCATCTAGTCGAATTCTAAAAACAGTGGGGCGCTGCTCGCTACGTCATACATTTCGTCACAACCTCTCGTCAGAGCTCGGAGCACTCGACACGGCCGCATACTGCGTAGTTTGCGTCGAGACTTTGTGAATTGTACACGTAACCTTTATGTACGCTAGTTGGTTTTTGCCCTTCTGAATTTTTGAACCCCTTATAAAAAATAAATTAAAGTAAAAATAAAATATTCTGGCAATATTATGAGGCCTAAATAAAGTGGAGTGTCAAGACTGTGTGCTCACCATATAAACCAAGCAAGAGATTATAGCAATGTAGAGAGTGAGCAGAAGATATCTGATGTTGCTAGGCAATATGGCTTGAACAGGTCTACAGTAGGCACAATCTTAGCTAAGAAAGATATCATCAAGAAGACTCAAGTAGCTAAAGGAGTAACGAAAATCACACCTGGGAAGCAAATAAGTGCCATCCATGAAAAAATGGAGAGGGTGCTTTTAGTTTGGATAAACGAAAGGGAAATGAAAAGAGATGTAACTAGTACGGCCATCATTCAAGAGAAGGCTAGAAAAATTTTTGAGAAGTTGAATGAACAAACTCCAGGTTCGTCATCCTAGAAGTTAGAATTCAAGGCTACCACTGGCTGGATTGCAAAGTTTAAAAGGAGATCTGGCATTAAACATGTGGTAATGCATGGTGAGTCTGCAGTGCAGATAAAGAGAAGCTGAGAAGTTCTGTCTCAAATTTCAAGAATTCATTGAAAAAGAAGGGTATTGTGACGTAGGCAGTAATAACGACAGCGTTCGCTTCAATTACTTTACTACGCCACCTTAAACAACTACAAACTACAACTACACAATACAACTACAAAAGCAAGTATGTACAGCGATGTTAGAATTTACATGTTAGAGATGTCAGGACGGCTCGGGTTCACAGACCAACTCTGGCCTACAGAAGGCCTCTCGGACCAGAGCGCCGTCTCTCTCAACACTCAAAACAGATCTCTCTCCCTTAGAGTATTGGGGGTCCTTCTTTTATACGGCCGGCGAATTCAAAAGCTTTCTCCGGCGCTTTAAGTGGTCGTAAGGGTCCAAAGTTTATGGGATTCCACATGTCGCTATAGTGTCAAAATTCTGGAGAGCCCTTGAACAACTCAGGTATTTATGCCTTTTTTAACGTCAGAAAACGCATATACACGAAATTTATGGCCTCTTATCCTAGAGTTTATGAGACCGCCTCAGTTAACATTTCGCCGATAGATGACAAGTTCATGTTGAGGGGTAGGAACGAGCATCACAGACTTATATAGTTACAATTTTCGTGGAGTAATGGAGACAACGTCACAGTATTGTCTACAAAAAAATTTTCAATTGTGATGAAACAGGTTTGTTTGGAAGCGCATGCGGAACCGTACCTACATAAAAAAAGATGAGAAAAGTTTTCCTGGGCTTAAATCCATGAAAGACCGATTGACGTTACTTTTGGGAGCTAACGCTATTGGTGATATGAAGCTTAAACCACTTCTCGTTTATTACTCTGAGAATCCTAGAGCATTCAAAAAATTTCCATAATCAAGAAAAGACTGCCAGTGATGTGCAGATCAAATCAGAGGGCATGGGTCCAGCAGGTTCTTTTCAAAGAATGGCTGTTTGAAGTTTGTGCTCCTAGCATCAAGGACTACCTTGACACCAATGACTTGCCATTGAAAGCACTGCTGCTATTGGACAATGCACCAGGACACCCAAAGGAAATTGAAAGATAATTTGCTGATAGACTTTCCCTGGCTGACAGTTCAGTTTCTACCTCCGAATACAACTTCGTTGTTCAGCAAATGGATCAGGAGGTTATTGCGGGTTTCAAGAAATTGTATAATCGCACGCTGTTTCGTCGGTGTTTCGAAGCATTCCAATTATCTTGAACAATAACATTAAAAACATTTTGGAAAGAAAAATTTGACATTCTTGAATCTATCCGACTCATTCAAAAGGCGTGGTCAGAACTCACTCAACGACAGTTGATTTCTGCTTGGCGAAAACTGTCTATCTTGTGTTCAGGGAGACGGAGATAATGCCCCTGAAATTATGAATGAAATTGGGACCATTGCTTAAGATCTGAAATTGGAGGTGAACGGGATGACATTAAAGAGCTCATAATGGAACATGAAGATGAGCTATTAACAAAAGAACTCCAAGAAATCTTGAATGAAGAACACCAGCGAAATGTATCTACTTCTGAAAAGAGAAGAAGACGAAAGAGGATCAATGACGAAATCTGCTATTAAATATCTTTATAGAAGTATGAGGATGTCAGGGCAACGGTCTTAGAATGGCACCCAAACCAAAGCCGATGTCAATAGGGTTGGGGATCTCTACAATGCTATAATCACTTCTAGAAAATTCTGAAGAGAGAAAAGCAATCGACATTGGACATGTTCTTTAACGACCCTTAACCAAAAAATGATTGATTAATGTGCAAGACTGTATTATTTTGGTAAAAAATAAACTTACTAAGAAATTATAAATATTATCTTTAAATTTAATTTTTAGGGCCTCCAGGACGAATTAATCGAAGTCCCATAAAATCTATGGTAAATCGATGATCGGTTAACGAACATTTCGGTTTACGAACATAGTCATGGAACGGATTATGTTCGTAAACAGATCACTCACTGTATATATATATATATTATATATATATATATATATATATATATATATATATATATTATATAATATATATATATTATATAATTACATATATATATATATATATATATATACATACATATATATATATATATATATATTATAGATATATATATATATATATATATATATATATATATATATTACATCATATATATATATATATATATATACATACATATAATATAATATTATATACATATATATATATACAATCTATATATAGATTATATATATATATTATATATATATATATATATATATATATATATATATATATGCATTGCATTTTCCCGGCGTTTAACGCGCACTTTTAATACAAAAAATAGGATCGAAATTTACGGGTGCTCGTTATATGCCGGATATAAAATAAGAGATTTAAAAATAAGGAAAAGATGAACATAAAAATAGATAGATTTCTACATGTACCTAAATGCTGTTTATTTTAAATAAATGACCATATCTTATGAACTTAAAAATTTTAATTATCGGATAACATGAATAGTTCGTCATATTCGTCGTCCGTACATCTTCAGGCACATCATCGAATTCTGTTTCATTTCACCCTCACTATTACTCTGATCAATAAATAAATATCATCTTCCGTTCCATCTAGATTGTTAGATATACTACAATTTTTAAAATGACTTTTGAATCATGTCAGGTAAATTTCATTCCATGCTTTTACTATCCACTCACACACTATTTCTAGACTGGCATGACTCATTTGGCCTCCTGTTGTAACGTTTTTTCACCTTCGAACATGCACGTGTTTCCATTGTCGTTAAAATTTCCTTTGCAATGGTTTATTGACACACGCATCTAAAGGCCGAACTAATGGCGTCAATCCGCCTGGAATAACTGCCATGCCCGTGTTACACTCTTTCATCAATTTCTTCGTATTATATGTTATATGGGATCTGAACATGTCCCAAACTAAAAATTTTCTGGATTCTTTATCACCAGGAATTATTACTCCCTCAAGCATTCCCCCCACCACATACAGTTCCCCTTATCGGTCGTCATTTCAGTATACCATTGTTCAAAAGCCAGGGAAAATCCGACTCAAAAGATAAGAGCATTGCACGTGTACATTTCAGGTTTCTTCGTCAAGTAAAAGGTGCGCGTTATATGGAGAATATACCTAAAAATTAAAAAATGCAGTTTAAATTTATAGGTTATACGCCGGAAAATACGGTATATATAGTATATATATATATATAACAGTTCCGTAACTGACTGACTTACTGACATACAACGCACAGACCAAACCGCTGGACCTAGAGGGCTGAAATTTTGCATGGCGATTCTTCTTATGGTGTAGAGGTGCACTAAGAAAGATTTTTTCAAAAATTATTCTTAGATATTTTTAAATTAAATTTTTAAGCTGTTTTAGTAACTTTTTTTAAGTTTGCATTTAAAATAATTATTTGAGGGTTATAAAAGTTATAATACGAGAAACATCATAAAAATTCCTTTAAAATGAAATATTTTTCGAATCTTTATCTCCATTTTCTGATTTTTGGTGAATTTTTAAAGATTAATTTTTAGAATTTAATTTATTGAATGCTGTTCACGTGATTTCTTTTTCTGGTTCTTTAAATAAATTTATCGTCACGTGCATAACAACTAAATAGATAAAAAAATATTTTTCTTCTATTACTAATGCGGCAGACGATTGGACATTATCCAAAAAAATATTAAAATACAGTAAAAGATATGTTCCTCAAACTGTACTATATTAACTGTACTATATTCTTTAGTATGTCCTATTAGATTTAATTCTTCTACATTATTTCTTCTACATTATTTTGTCTATAAAAATATCCGTTACTATTTTTTTATAAATATATTTTTTCGTTTTTTTTTACATCAATTGCATACATTGATCGTTGTATTTATTATAATATATTTATACATATTTTTGGCATTAATTGCGTACATTGACCGTTGTATTTAATTTGAATGTACACCCTAGGGAAGTACGGGTTTTCAGCTAGTATATATGAGGCGGTGAAAGGCAAAGTGGTGTAAGTCACATTTTCAACTTTTTTTAATTAAGGGCAAAAATGTAATCCCCATGTTCAATTTACAGTGGAATTGCAAATTATTATTATTGGCAATATTATAATCATTTGCAATTATATATATATATATTGACATTAATTGCATACATTGCCCGTTTCATTTATATATATATATTATACATATTTTTGGCATTAATTGCGTACATTGACCGTTGTATTTAATTTGAATGTACACCCTAGGTAGTATATATATATATATATATATTGACATTAATTGCATACATTGCCCGTTTCATTTATATATATATATATATATATATATATATATTGGCATTAAGTGGATACATTGACCGTTGTATTTAATTTGAATGTACACCATAGCGAAGCACGGGTATTCAGCTACTCTTGTATGTTTTTATATTTCATTCCATGGCTTTACAACGATCTTCATCCACATTGTCTCACTTTCCCTTAGTTTAGCTTTAAATACACGACCAATCTTTTGTAGAAATAACTATCATATAAACACAGTTTTGTAGCATAAGCAGATGGGGGGGAAAACACTAATAGGAAGAACTTAAAGTTTTGAGACATTACCTATCGACTGCACGTAAGTAGGGTAATAGGGAAAGGGGTGATCTTTGTTTGCTATAAAACCCAACCTACCACACGCGGGGATAATTAGTTACCGGGGGTAACGGCAAAGCCCTTTAAATGATGATTAAACCAGATCACCGGCCTCAGATAACGGATAGCACTCTAGCGAAGCGCATGTTTTCGCGGTCGAAGTGACGATAACTGTTAGAGAAAGAAAAAATCGTTTGCAAACAACAAAATTGCTTTGCTCAACTCGATGTGACAAGAAAAATTAAGGATTAATTCCTGATCACAAATTCAGACACGAAGGATAAAAGATTATAAATCATAGAAAAACGGTCAACGGTCTAGAACATTTGTGCACAAACTTTGGGTCGCGACCCATAAAGGTTTCGTGAAAAAAAAATGACGGGATCGCTGATACTTTGAAGTAAATTTAAATCATATGAATTATTTATTAAAAATATGCTTTAGTTTTTCTATAAATGCATATTTTAAATTTTTTAACGTGTTAAAAATATATGATATAGTATTGTTAAACAAAGGGGTCAACCTGTCTTTCAATGCTATACGTACTTATCATTGTTTTTATGCGACTTTACCTAATCTGTGTGCGGCTGGGTACTCAAAATGAGTAGCTATGAAAACCGAACAACGATCGAAATTTAAGACTACTGTGGACTAACCCTATTGGATTCGCTCACCCCACTGTTGACCTATGGAGAAAATTAGACCGGTACATACTGCTTAAAGCCGATTCCGGATGGCTACAAACGTCCACGTCAAAAGTGGGACTCGAACCCACAGACTCTGGTACCAAAAGCCAGCGCCCTAGTCATTCGGCCATAGCCCACCATAGCCGGCCATAGCCAGCCTAGTCATTCGGTTATGTATGTATATATATATATATATATACAGTTGGTTCTCTGTTTAACGACTTTCAAGGGACCGTGAAAAATCGTCCTTAAGGTGACTGCCTACGTTGAAAATGCCATTTTTTGACTATTTTGGTCAACTTCATATTTTGCAAGAATCTTGTAAATCAATGTTTTCTCTTTTTAAAACCGTTTTGATTTTTATTCTCCGTCAATTAGACGCAGAGTTATAGCTATTTTAATAAAAAATTGAAGTGACAAAACAACTTTAGATGCGTCCATTTTTTTGACATTTTTGGTCAATTTTATTTTTTGCAAGAATCTTGTAATTCAATCTTTCTTTTTTCAAAACCGCTTAGATTTTCATTCTACATCAATAGAAGCAGAGTATAGGTATTTTTAATAAAAATTGTTTAATACAAAATTGAACAGTGACAAACACTTTAAAGGCGTTTTTCTCAGAATTATTGTTTTTTAGCACAAATCGCTACCGTTATCATGATATTTACATAATAATGCATAAATTTGATAAAATTTCAGGAAATGTTTTTTAGATGCTATTGTTAATGAAATGACGTACAATAATTGATGTATAATAATAGTTTATGGTTTTGGGGCTGTTTTTATAAGGAAAGGAATGACGAATTGGGGAAAATTTTCGTATTGGAACATAAAATTGTCCGTATTATTTTTGCATTTTAAAATTTCTCTTAGATTGTAGGTCATTTTGAAGATAACTGTTATATGTATCATGTGAAAGAAGGAAATTAAAATAGTAGCATTAGAATTTTGTTCAGAGTGATAAGCGTTTTAGCTAAATTTCATTAAAAATTACTTCAAATTGACCAATTTATAAAAAAGTATGGTATTTAGAGAAAAGTTTTTTTAAAATTTTTATTTTTAAATGCTGTTTTACCATAAGAGACCAAAAAATCCTTAAAAAAACAATTTTAAAAAAAATGGCTAGATCGTCCTTAAACAGAATTTGTGAAAAAATAACATTTCCCTTCCCACTTTACAGGCTAAGGACTGTCAATATATTTCTTAATATATTAGCGTATTTAAAAATGTTATTTTTATTATCATCATTATTTTATTCACAAAAAGTTATTTTAAATTACATTGAAAAAAAAATAGTACAAACAATACAATAAATTACGTTTTAAAAAATTCAAAAAGTGTTGATTGCTTCATTCGCCTTGTTTTCGTTATTCTCTTTTCCCGATTTTCTAAAATGTTAAATGAGTCACCTTCCATTTTCGATGTAATATAGCGTCGGAGAACATCTAGAGCAGAAATTGCATCTGTGTAAGACTGTGGCAGTGTCTCGTTTTCCGTGTCTTCAACTTCACCTTCATCGTCTGACTCTGTGTTTTCGTTTACAATATCTTCATAAATTTGTTCTACATTTCTGAAATCTGTTGTTAAAACATATTTATCACAATTGTAGAAATCTTGAATTGAAACATCCTCATCTTCAACAAGACTTCTCCATTCTTCAGGGGTAATGTCATCTTCGTTGATTTCTGCATCCGTACTTTGCAGTTCCACTACAAGTTCTTTGTGAATTCCAGCAACGCGAAAGCAGTTTTTTATTGTGGATGAAGAAACTTCTTTCCATGCTGATGTTATCATGTGCATTGCTTCCAAGATTGTAAATTTTCTAATTTTTATACTGTCAGCCGAAGACTTTCTGTAGTATGCTTTCACACTGCTAATGATACCCAGGTCTAATGGCTGCAACTTGCTAGTGCAATTAGCTGGTAAGAAATGGATAGTCAAATTTGTAAGTCCAGGGATATTTGGAGTATGTGCAGTGCATCGGTCGATTAAAAGAAAAACTTTTCTCTTTTTTCGATGCATTTTTGCATCAAATTTTCTAATCCAGTCAATAAAAATTTGTGATGTCATCCACGCTTTATTGTTATTGCGGTACTCACAAGGTTTCGTGGTGATATTCTTAAAACACCTTGGTTGCTTTGATTTGCCTATAACTAGTGGTGGAAATTTCTCAGATCCATCCGAATTAGTGCACAGTAAAACAGTCAATCGTTCCTTACTGTGTTTTCCACCAAAACACTTTTCGCTCATATACGTTAAGGTTTTATTAGGCACCATATTGTAGAATAGGCCCGTCTCATCTGCATTGAATATGTTCTTCTCATCATATCCATCTAATATCCCCTTGAGCACTATTTTCCATTCATCCACTATTTTTTCATCTACGGAGCCACTTTCGCCAGATATGCTTTTAAATACAAGCCCGTATCTCTCTTTGGACTTTGTTAGCCAACCAGCCGAAGCTTGAAAATTTTGCATTCCAAACTTTTCTTCCAGAATAATAGCATTTTCTTTAAATATCACTCCGTAAATTGGAATGTTAGATGCTCTTTCTTGATGAAACCATTGCAGGACTGCCTTCTCAAACTCTTCTGATCGGCCACATTGAATTTTCTGCCGTTTGGATTTGGATACCAAACCAAATTTTTGTGCTGCTTCAAGAATTTTCTCTTTGCTTGCTAAAATGCCTTTGAGAGTAGACTCGGGTAGCTGAAATTGTCTTGCGGATTGGACTTTTTTATTCCAACACTTTCTTCCCAGTTTTCAATAATTTTCACTTTTTCGTGTAGCGTAAGATGCTTTCGCTTTGATGCCATTTTGCTCTGCTCACCTCGTATTCGTACTGGAATGAGCTCCTACACACAACCATGAATTCTCTAAACATGAATACGTACTTCCCAGAAGGAGTGAGAGAGGGGTGCTTTTGGACAGTTCGTAAATCACATGAGAACATGGTAGGTACAATAGAGTGATTCCACACCCGCACTAAGAAATTCGATCCACCAGGGAAGAATGTCCGATTTTCCGAGAAACAGTAATCCTCCCCCCCCCCCTCCCGCGGTTTTTTCCACTGCAACAAGTCTATGATTGCAACAAACATAAAGGAAATTCTGGGTCTGTTATTGAAACCAAACTCCCCCACAGAAAGTAACCCTCCTGTACATAAAATGTTGAAGAAAAAGTTTATCATTTAAGAAAAAATCGTCGTTAAATAGAAACAAAATCGTCGTTAAATAGAATTTTTTTACGTCGAAGGGACCGGGACCGGGAAATATCGTCTTTAAATAGAGATCGTCGTTAAGTAGAGCGTCGTTAAACAGAGAACCAACTGTATATATATATATATATATAAAACCTATTATTCACTTATCTATTCATATTTTTCACTTATCTTTTCATATTTTTGGTTCCAGGCTGTAGTAGTTTATGGCTTATACTGGTTTTTCACTTTGTCTAATATATATATATATATATATATATATATATATATATATATATATATATACCGGGTGTCCCAAAAATGACCGACGATCAATTAAAGAAAATCAATTAAAGAAAAACGGAAGGCAATAGAAATGTGCGGTTTGCTGCATTCTGCTTAGGGAACCAGGGAATTTATTCTCACCAATTTTCAAAATTAGTTACAAAGTTCGTCAACAGATGGCGCTGCTGACTGGGAAGAACTATAAAACAATGTTTTCAAAGCAAGAGGCATACGCAAGTGGCATGGATTGGCCTCCCTATTCGCCAGATTTCACGCAATGCGATGTTTTCTTTGGGGGTACTTGAAAGACCAGCTGTATCGTCACAATCCGCAAACTGTAGATGAACTAGAACAATACATCTCTGCTGCTTGTCAGAACATTCAAACTGAAATGTTTGCACGAGCGTCTGCGAATTTTGACCCCAGACTGCGCCACGTTGTTGCTGCAAACGGTGGTTATTTAGAAAACATTGTTTTGTAGTTTTCCCAGTCAGCAGCGCCATCTGTTGACAAATTTTGTAACTAATTTTGAAAATTGGTGAGAATAAATTCCCTGGTTACCTAAGCAGAATGCAGCAAACCGCACATTTCTATCGCCTTCCATTTTTCTTTAATTGATATTTCAAATTGTCGGTTATTTTGGGGACACCCGGTATATATATATATATATATATATATATATATATAACCATAGTAATGACTTCTAGACGTATGAGATGGTTATGTGGTACATGGGCATGAAGCACTTTGGTTCCTACACTCTTTTATGGACATACGTAGATCATATTAGTGGCATATCCAATTCAAAGTTCATAATGTGTATAAGTGAGTAGCGCCAACACGTAACCTCAGCAAAACTTCGCACCTAATCTCTGCTTACGTCACACTCTCTGACATGTCCCATCCCTGCAATACGACTCTGTGTCATTCTAAAACAAGCGATATCCAGACGCGACCTATGGCTCGGTCCTTTGTAAAAACTGTATCTGGAACGCGATGATTAACTCCCTAAAAGAGTTTCCTGCACAGATTTGAGTCGATTTCCCACCGACTTCCTTTCATTCTTTTTTCCCTCTCGCGGACATTCAATTCATGGCTCTATACTCTTCTCGGCAGCCATAGCACATAGCAAAAGGGAGATGAAGGCCTTCCTCTTTCTTTGTCGCAGTCGTTCAGTAACCGAGTAAAAGAGGAAAAGAATAAGAGCAGAGGAAAAAAGGGGGAAAGTGACGAAAGAGTAGGAATAGATAGAGTCTTCCAGGATGAAAAAAGGAAAGTTACCCTATTTTTATGCTAAGCGAACTCGTTCTAGTAATCTGACTTTCATTCACGTTGTCATATAGTGTTTCCAGCCAGCTTTTCTCCTTTGTTTGATGATCTACAGCAGATGATTCGTAAACTTTTTACGTTTGAGGCACCCTTGGGAATGAGATTAGAAACTCCGGGGACCCTTGTTAAAATATTAGTTTTTCTTTTCGATTTTTTTAAATTATTAAATTAAAGTGGAATATATTTCAGGAACATGTTAATTTTATATTCAAACAAACACATACTCCATTGCTGATTTTAGTCTTTTATTGAAAGACTAGCTGAATACCCGTGCTTCGCTACGGAGAACATTCAAATAAACGGCCAATGTATGCAATAATGTCAAACAAAAAAATATATATAATAAAAAATTCGTAGCGGATATTTTTATAGACAAAATTATGTAGAAGAAAATATTCAAATTAAATACAACGGTTAATGTATGCAATTAATTTGTATATTTAATATACATAAAACATAGTATTTTGAATTAAATTCTTATAAAAACTTCCATCTCAATTAGTATAGTGGTTAAATTTTATCTTCTACTGAATTTTAATTCTTTTGTCAACTTATTTCGGTGTTATGCACGTGGCGCAAAATTAATTTGAAGTATCACAAAAAAAAGTCAAAATTGAGGTGGCACCTGGCTAAGTCGGACTCCGACTCTTGTGGGGACATTATACAGAGGCTGTTCACACATTTTTTAGACGATGTATATTGTATTCACAAAACTAAATTACATAAAATTCTTGTGTTTTAAATATTCTATTTGACATCCCTTATTCTGAACTATCTTTCGACACCGCAATTTCCAGGATAATAATACCTTTTGAAGTGTCAGAAGAGGTATTTTATCCCATTCCTCCTGAACAGCTTTCCAGAGTCCTGTAAGGGTTTTGGGACGACGTTTGGATAATGCAGATTTTAAAAGTCCGAAAGCACAAAAATCCATAGGTGATACATCGGGAGATTTAGTAGGGATATCAGTGAAGGGTATGGCCTTGATACCAATTTTTTGTTCCATTTCTTTTAGGAAATTTACAGTGGATTTTGATGTGTGACTGCTAGCTTTGTCCTGATGGAGTCTCACAGTTTGATGGCACTGTGGGTAAAGCGATGGTATTTCATTCAGAAAAATTGGCGATAAAATATGTTCCTGATAGTATTTGGAGTTAATCTTGACATTTATTTCCACTCTCTTTATTTTTAACTTGCCATTATAAGAAAAACCAGCAACAATCATGAATCCTTTAGAAAAACTTTCTTTCGATTTGAACCATGCACTTAAATTTTTTTCTCCCCTTTTATGATAATAAATGGCTCTTTTTTTGTTGCAATCATTTAAATACACCCATGATTCATCTATTGTGACAATTGTTTTCTATTTTTCTTTGGATAAGTGTTTCTCATATAGAATTCTGCAGCGTGTCCTGCGTTCAGCGATATGATTTGGAAGAAGACGATGCACATTGCGTTTTTTCGCTTTCTTAAGATTTAAATCAACGTTTATCATTTTGTTTACAGTGGACACAGAGCATTTTAATGATTTCGCAACTGTCCTTTGACTAGGGGGATTTTCTTTTAACATTAAACAACGTACCTTTGCAATAGTCGAAGATGTCCGTTTTTTCCTTTGATACTTGTTTGGAATTTTTGTCCCACTTGAGGCTCCAATTTGACATTTTTTTTCTTCTTGTTGACGATATTACCTATCGACGCTTTAGATATCACAAAACCATGACTCTCACATCGTTTTTGGATAACGGAGTATGCATATTTCTCTTCGGAAAGAGCATAAATGTAGCCTTCGAACCACTGCTTTGTTAAAAACGCCATTTTGAATAAAAACAAAACTTTCAAGTCACAGACAATAATTTTGACTTTTAAAAACATAGTACAATTGCAATTATTTCTTTTGCAACTAACGATTTTTTTTTTACCGGTTACCAAAATCGTCTAAAAATGTGCGAACAGCCTCTGTATAGATAATTAACAAACACTTTAACAGGATATATTAATATAGTTTCAAAATTGGCAATGGGATTCGGAATAGTTTTGTACTAGAGGACTACAGTGGAAATCGCTGAAAAGATTTGTTTTATTAATGTGAGACTTGCGATGGATGCTCAGAGCATTGGTGAGCAAACTTTGGGTCCCGACCCACTGATGGGTCATTTAACAAAAAAAACTGGAAGGGTAACGGATGGTTTGAAGAAAATTTATGTCAAATTTAATCATTCAATTTAAATAATTGAATTTATTTTCTAAAATTACATATTTTTAATTTTCAATTTTTATTTTTTTAATATTGTAACGAATTCCCAGTTTGGGTTCGGTGATTGAATGGACTTTGAATAAGACGGAATAAAAACAAAGATTTATTTACAGGAAGTCGAAATACTACAGCTTATAGATCGTCAGAAACTGGCTACAGTGATTCTAACATAAACTCTAGATCACAGAAGTACGGAAAAACTCAACACAAAGGATGCGGCACGAAGTCGCACTTATCGCGGCATAAATCTCAGTAAAGAAATCTCACAGTTAACAGCGGCGCTTTTGACAAGCTCGAAGCACAACTCAAAACTGATATATGAACCCCGAATCGAGGCTATATTTATAGCTTCTCGAGTCTGGGAATTTCAACAATGTTCCAGAAAATACCAGGCTTGGAAAATTCGCCAAATTGGCACCCCAAAAAATAATTGCCAAAAACGTCGCCAACAAGCCAATATCCAGTCAATTTGGCGAGATACCATAGAAACCCTTTGTTAAATGCATGGTACTGCAGAAATTTAGCTAATATGACTATTTACATGGAACAAACGATAATAATGCATTATTTTTCAAGCAGAATAACAATTTTAACGGTAATTTAGGCTAAAGACATACAATAATTTACAAAATTCGTAACTATATGTTAAAAAATTATATGACATTGTTAAGTAAAGTGTGAAACGGTTTTACCAAACACAAGTGTAGATGGTAAACAGGACATTTTTTTAACTGTTATTATGTAAAATAAATATATTTGTTAGAATTCTCATAATTTTTTAAAAATATTGTGTTTCTACCAAAACATTTTCATTGTGATCGAGGGTTTTTTTATTTAAAGAAAGTGGTTCGCCGGCGAAAAAAGTTTGCACACCCCTGACTTAGAGCACGAATGTTTGATATCGAGCCTAACAGTTGTGGGCGTGAGGGTAAGTTATTTATTCTCAGGAACGAATGCATCGATTTGTGTTACAATCTGTCGGGCGTAAGAGTAATGAATTCAACTTAATATTTATTTGAAGTGAGCTGTACTGATCATTTTTGTTCATTTAAAAGAAAAAAAATCTCGCGGCACCCTTTTCAGGTATCATAACGCAAATCGCACTCCCGGAAGCAAAAGTGAACAACCCCAAAACGAAACATTTGAAGAAAATCAACTTAAAGAATACTATACAGCTTGAAGTAGCATTATAATAACACTGATACAACCGCCCTCAGGTGGACAAATTACGAGATAGAGATGCGTCGCTTTTCGTGCACGAAAGAGCACTTCACACATATTTTTCAATGACCCCAAAACTGCCATTTTTTGGCTTGTGTCACTTTTCTTCCCGGGGTGGGATACAACTCAGCTACTAATTAAGATATCCTGTCTGAAAGTCAAAGGTCCAAAGTTATAAACAGGTTACAGCAGGCATGCGTACGAAATTCTGGCCTCACAGAGAGGCAGGCCCTGATTTTCCATTAGGCCCGGTAGGCCCGGGCCTAGCTAGCCCCCCCCCCCAAAAAAAAAAAAATAAATAAAATAAAAAATAAATAAAGAAATAAATAAATAAAAAATCCCAATTCAATTTTTAGTTTACCTTTTTTAATAGCAATTTTTTTCTATATCCTTTCAAATTTGATTGATAGGTTCATCATATGTATAGTTATATGTATAATCTATATATGTATATAAAACAGTTACGTAACTGACTGACATACAACGCACAGACCAAACCGCTAGACCTAAAGGGCTGAAATTTTGCATAACGATTTTTCTTATAGTGTAAGGGTGCACTAAGAAAGATTTTTAAAAAATTCGCCTTAGATTTTTTTAAATTAAATTTTTAAGCTGTTTTTGAAATATTCTTTAAAGTTTGCATTTTAAATAATAATTTGAGAGTTATAAAATTTATATCACGAGAAAGATCATAAAAATTCCTTTAAAGTGAGATCTTTTTCGAACCTTTACCTCCATTTTCTGATTTTTGGTGAATTTTTAAATATTAATTTTTAGAATTTAATTTATTAAATGCTGATCACGTGATTTCTTTTTCTAGTACTTAAAATATATTTATCGTCACGTGCATAACAACTAAATAGACAAAAAAAAAATTTTTCTTGTAAATGCGGTAGACGATTGGACATTATCAAAAAAAATATTAAAATACAATAAAAGATATTATGTTCCTCAAACTGTACTGTATTAACTGTACTATATTCTGTAGTATGTCCTAGTACATTTAATTCGAATATTTTCTTCTACATTATTTGACTATAAAAATATCCCTTGCGATTTTTTATATATATATATATTTTTGTTTTTTTTACATCAATTGCATACATTGATCTTTGTATTTATTATAAATAAATAAATATATATTTATTTATTTATTTATTTATTTATTTTGGCATTAATTGCATACATTGACCGTTGTATTTTATTTGAATGTACTCCGTAGCGAAGTGCAGGTTATCAGCTAGTTCATCATATGTATGTTATAGTATATGTAAGGGATTAATAAGTTTTTCTGGTTGCATTGTATTGGTGTTTTGATGATGAAGTCAATATGTTGTATTGCTTTTTGTTATTTGATAATGTTCTAGGCCTCTTCCCTTCAAATAGCCAATTCTTGGTAAAATAATACTTTCACAATGATTCATGATTATTTTTTTTTTGTGTGTGTGTCAATTTTGGAAATTTTACGCCCACATCAGAGTTAGGGGGCCCCCATCCCGAGTTGTGCCTATAGTCAAGAAATTTCTAAATCGGGCCCTGGAGACTTGAGCTTGAGATAAGCCCGCATTTCGTCAGCCTGTGACCTTCTGATGCCCGTAACGGACAAATCTCGTACATCACGGAGCTACACATGCGAAGTATCTACAACGTTGGCTCAATGAGATCTGTGTAAATCATTTACACTCGTGAAGATCGATTATGATTTCTGAAAGTTATAGTCATTAGAAGTGACTTAAAAGCTACCTCCGCTCGACGGCGCATAAGAATCACATAAACAGTCCAACCCATTTAAAACTTAATAAAGACAGCGAAGCGTGGGTCATCCGAAAAAGTTGCACTCGCGCATGGGGTACATGCTGTAAACGCCGAAAACTGGCTGACGAACAAGCGGCCAGTAAGGGCCTGTTCACATAGGAGTCCGTTGCGTAGCGTTAAGGAAAAGATGACGTTGAGACGAAAATAAACCAATCATAGGCGTAAAAAATTTCATTGCTAATCGTTTGGAGGCATATGATTGGTTTATTTTCGTCTCAACGTCATCTTTTCCTTAACGCAACGCAACGGACTCCTATGTGAACAGGCCCTAAATCAGTATTGCCATCTAACAGCAATTCTGGGGAAACTGCGTTAAGGCTGCTGTGTACTAACCCTATTGGAATCGCCCGACTAGATGTTAACCTATGGAGAATATGTGTTCAAGGATTGCTAACTTGGATTGAAAACTTTTTAAGCGAAAATTGTACTCCGTAATAGAGAGAGAAATTTGACACCTTGGGGCATTTTTCGTTTAAAAAAATGCAAATAATATTTTAAATTATTCGGTGAAAATTCTGGTCTAGTGTGTTTTAAACGCTCCTAAATTCGTTTGGTGAACGCAATGTATAAAATGCATCCTGTTGCAAGGTGCAAGAAAGTTCAAGCTATCTGAAAATACCATTTTTAATGGATTATCGGAATTTATGTAGCTGTCCATAGTAGAAACATTTTCTCCATAGGTTAACATTGAGGTGAGCGAATCCAATAGGGTTAGTACACAGCAGCTTTAAATAAATTCAGTCGCTCAATGTAACCGTCGTTTGCTTTCAATCCCTAACCACAAGACGTGCACTGTCTACCTCCGCGAAGTATACACCGTTATTTGTTTTTGTTCTTTTAATTTCTTATTTTGGTCTTTAGGCTGAAACGTCTTGAATTTAAATTTCATCCTACTGAGATAGAAACGAGTTCTAAAAATAACATCAACCTAGCCATTCGGATAGCATTATCAGTAAATGTATGGCAGCATGTCTATTAACATTGCATTTAAATTTCACTATCACTGTTTCCACATTTTAATTTCAGTGTCTCGAAGAGGTCAGAGGTAAAGGAAAAAAAAGTTTTTCAAAATAACTGTAAAAAGAATCATGCTTCCCGGAAGAACTGTTTATTACGTACATAAGATCCGTGAATGACTTCAACAAGACTCTATTGCAGAAACTTATGCAGAAATTCTTTATCGTCTGCGCTATAGACTTCACAAGCAATCATACTTTAACATGCAAAATAATTTTTTTTTCTTTTGGATATCTATTTAACCTCTTTTTAACGATTCTTAGCTTATATTTTAGAAAATTTGATGCCTTGTATCGGTGCCCATCGGAAGTGAATTAATTAATAAACTTCTCCCCATTTTGACCCCTCAGCGTGAGATCATAAGATGGTTAATTCTCCATTTTAAACTTTAAAAGTCTTTTTTGCCCTTTTCAAGAAGCAAGGGGAAAACGATTTTGCTCCTCCTGCAACTTTAGTAACATCTGTGCTCTAGATTTTCTTGAATATGTCATATAAATGCGCCATATCTTTCCTTAAGTTGGGAAAAAATAATAAGACTATTAATTAATAATAAGACTATTAATAATAAAAAGACTAATAATAATAAGACTATTAATAACTATTAATAATAAGACTATAAATAATAAGACTATTAATATTATAATAAAATAATAATAATAGTCCAAAGAAATAATATCGTTTAACTATGATAATTTATAATACCCCTTTACAGATTTCCAGAAACATTCTTGCAAACCTTTAAGGCTGCTGTCTACTAACGCTATTTTATTCGCTCACCTCAATGCTAACCTATGGAGAAAAAGTGTCCAAGGATTGCCGACTTAGATTCAAAGATTTTTTTTAACACAGGATTAGGTTCCTCAATAACGGTCCTCCGGAAAGAAAAAATACAGAGTCCGTCGCGAATTATAATTTTGGCAATGCGCCATACCCATAGCTGTAAACAGTTAAACAGAAAAGTACCAAAATGCGTCCAAAAATAAAATAGTGGTAGGCAATGATAAGTAATCCTACGTTAATAACCCTCGATAGTTTCGTTAGAAGAGACTACCTGAAGTATACATTTTTTTTATAATTGTACTCCTTGATAGAGAAAGAAATTTGACATATTGAGGCATTTTTCGTTTAAAAAAATGCAAACAATATTTTTAAATTGAAATTATTCGGGGGTAAAATCTGGTATAGTCTGTTTAAACGGTCATAAAATTCCTTTGGTATATGAAATTTATAAAATGAAGCCTGTTGCAAGGCGAAGAAAAGTTCAAGTTATCTGAAAACACCCTTTTTATTGGATTATCAGCATTTATGTAGCTGTAAATTGTAGGAAAAATTTGTCCATTGGTTAACATTGAGGTGAGCGAAACCAATGAGGTTAGTACACAGCAGCCTTAATAATAGATATATGTTGGGGGGGTGGGAATTTTTCAACATTGCTGTGCAGTATTCGGCGGATTACGCAGTTATCAGTATCACTGAAATATTTTTTAACGAAATCTGTTATACTCTGTGAGTGTTTTAGTAATTAATGTTTGCAGTAATAATAAATTATTTATCTCGAAAGATATTTTTTTTTTTACTAAGAAATGGATCTCATGGGATCCACAGTTTATCCCAGTTTTTGAACAACTATCATTGTGTCAATTTTCCTCATTATCTATAACCTAAGTCAGAAAAGTTCCAGGACTGAGCTCCTGCAAAAAATAATTTATTCAACTTAGCAGGTTGAATAAATTAATGACCCTACGTCTAAGTCTTAGGGCCATTAATTTATTCAACCGTTAATGGTCCTAGGTCTTGTCGAAGTAAGTCTCCTAGGCTATCTATGCACAGATGCCACCGTTTTTGGAGGTCATGGAAGCAAGCAGAATGCATGTAGAATGCTTCTCAGCGCATCTATCACAGCCGTTTGGATTGACGCAATATCTTCATGACGCTTCCCTTTCACACGACGTCAGGTCGGGTGAATATGGGGATGTGGTAAATAAGGGATACCCTAGGGGTTTTCCCTAGCTTAACGCAGAACTAAATATTAACTCTCTGCTTGGAATCGGCGTCCTTTACGTCACTGGTATAACTTCCAGCTATATGCGCCAACAAGCCAAACAGTGGGTTATTGAGCGCAACCCCGCCACCTGGTGAGTTTACATGGAAACACTTCCAAGGCCATGTCTGTTCAGAACACATATCCGGTGACTGATTAATACCCATTTCTTGTGTTTGAATATCACGAGTAAAGAATTTTTAAAAAATCAGTCCTGGAATTTTTCTGACAAAGGTTATATCTCGCATTAATTCGATCTTTAAATACAACAATTTCAGAAAGTATGCCATTCTTTGTCGAAAGTCTTTGACAAAGCATGTCGTCCTTAGCTGCAGTACCATTTCATTCCAAGAGTATGAAGTTCAAAGAAAGGGGCTCCCTACTTGGCAGAGTCACTGAAAAGCGTTTAAGTTCGACTTTCCCTACCTCCCTTTGCGTTACTCACTAGAAACACTTTCTACTACAGAGTACAAAATTTGAAGCTTCCACAATTATTACGCAGTATTACAAATTATTATTCATTTTCCATGGGTTACGATATTAGAAAGATATCTGGATTGTTAACCTTTAGCTTACGGGGCCCATTTTTCCTATTCCCTCTTTAGAAAATTTCGTACACCCTCTGTAAGAACGGCCATTAAGCAGGTTATATATATATATATATATATATATATATATATATATATATATATATATATATATATATATATATAATATATATATATATATATATATATATATATATATATAAATATATATATATATATATATACTCGTATATATATATTCTTGGGCCCGTATTTTTGGAATAAATACTACCCCACGGAAAAGGTAAATTTTCTCACGGGATATTATTTTAAAAAATGCTTATATTAAAACACATTTTACAAACTTTTTTTACACTTCACAATATTCTTTTATTATAAATATTGTGAACTGTACTCACTAGAAATACTTTCTACTACAGAGTACAAAATTTGAAGCTTCCACAATTATTAAGCGGTATTACAAATTATTATTAACTTTCTACAGGTTACGATATTAAAGAGATATTTGGACTGTTAATTTTCTCGTAGGATATTATTTTAAAAAATGCTTATATTAAAACACATTTTATAAACTTTTTTTACAGTTCACAATATTTTTTTACTATAAATATTGTGAACTGTACTCACTAGAAATGCTTTCTACTACAGATTACAAAATTTGAAGCTTCCACAATTATTACGCGGTATTACAAATTATTATTAATTTTCCACGAGTTACGATATTAGAGAGATATTTCGACTGTTAATTTTCTCGTAGGATATTATTTTAAAAAATGTTTATATTAAAACACATTTTACAAACTTCTTTTACAGTTCACAATATTTTTTTACTATAAATATTGTAAACTGTACTGACTAGAAATACTTTCTACTACAGAGTACAAACTTTGAAGCTTTCACAATTATTACGCGGTATTGGAAATTACTATTCATTTTCCACGAGTTACGATGTTAGAAAGACATTTGGACTGTTAATTTTCTCACAGGATATTATTTTAAAAAATGCTTATATTAAAACACATTTTACAAACTTCTTTTACAGTTCACAATATTTTTTTACTGTAAATATTGTAAACTGTACTGACTAGAAATACTTTCTACTACAGAGTACAAACTTTGAAGCTTTCACAATTATTACGCGGTATTACAAATTATTATTCATTTTCCACGAGTTACGATGTTAGAAAGACATTTGGACTGTTAATTTTCTCACCGGATATTATATCTAAAAATGCTTGTATTAAAACACACTTTGTTTACAGTTCACAATATGTTTTTCCCTAGAACCATATTTTTCTTTCTTTTTAAAGAGTGCAAAACATTTAATTATCTGTGGCATCACATCATTTAAAATCATTTTGACATTTATTATTTAAAAGATTAAAAATAACCTGTCAACAGCACAAAACTGATACAAATTTCTCCGGACTCTCTCTCGTTTTTTCATGGAATCGTTTACATTCTTCTTCCTTAACTGTTCCCTTGGCAACAGTTTAATTATCGTCTGGTGTCATGTTTTTAAAGCTGCTTTCCGTGGGAAAATTAAATTTTCTCGAGGTTGATGAACAATGGATGAGACAACCACAAAGAAATAATTGTAAGAATTAGGTAATTAAATAATTTTTTGTCATAAAAATAGTAAATATGTGAATGAAGTGTCTAAAATGTGTTTAATTTCCACTCATTGTACAGTTTTGCGAATTTTAAAGGTGTGAAAGGTTAATTTTAGTAGACACCCTGTTTGTAATTTCAGTGCAACAATCTCGTTATGGATTGTGCACTCAAATTAGAAAAAGTTTAACTAATCAGAACCCTCGACCTTAAGGCTGATGTATACTAACCCTATTGGATTCGCTCTACCCAATGTTAACCTATGGAGAAAATGTGTCTACTATTTAAGGCTACATAAATGCTGATAATCCAATAAAAATGGTACTTTCAGATAGACTGAACTTTTCTGCACCTTGCAACAGGATTTATTTTATAAATTGTGTCCACTGAAGTAATTTAGGAACGTTTAAAACACATTATACCATATCCCCCCTCCCCCCCGGATAATCCTGTACGTCAGAGGTAAACCATCATAAGTGAATTTTCTTCATTTTCTATATTTTTATTGTAAATGACTCCTTTTGGATGGAGCTTCTTTGAGGAAAACTGTCCTATATACAAAACAAGATGGTAGTTGAAATATAGACTTATAAACTATCGCATATGTAAGTCCTGATGAGAGGTAAACCAACACAAAGCTCTCTTGAAAAATGGGAAAATTCACTTATGATGGTTTACCTCTGACGTACAGAATTTGAATTTTAAAATATTATTTGTTTTTTTTAGACGAAAAATGCCCAAAGGTATAAAATTTCTTTCTCTATTACAGAGTCCAATTTATAAAAAAATCTTTAGCACTAGAAAGATTTTTTTCTTACTAAAAAGACTGAGCGCAGTCATTTTGACGATTAAAAATAAAATCAAGAATTTAAAATATTCAATATTTTTTAAAATGGTTAAATACTTTAAATTTTGAACTATTTCATACCAATATATAATAAATTAGTATATATTTAGATATATTTTCATACAGGTATGCCGAGCTGACAACCTGGTACGGTTTATCCGTAAAAATATATGCATGGTTTGTGCAGTCCTTATTTTTCAACACCAATATTGCCGAAGAGCCAAAATTTCTGTTATTTGCAAAAGGGGGAAGCGACGAAAAGTAACTAACATTTTCCCGGTATTATTTTAAATATTTCCGTCTGATTTCTATATTGAAGTCAAAATGACGGCTTTAAGTTTTAGTAGGTATACAACACATTTTCTCCCCCTCTTCACTATCGAATATAATTTTGTAAATATGTGTGCCTATTTCGCGTAAAATTAGGAAAAGTCATAAAATTTCAGAAGCCTGAGAACATAAATACATGCGTAGCGCTGAATAGTATGTCCGAAACCGTCAAAATGACGTCAGCTGTCTTTCTATTGTTAAGTCCAAGTCGGCAATCCTTGGACACATTTTCTCCATAGGTTAACATTGAGATGAGCGAATCCAATAGGATTAGTACACAGCAAACTCATAGAAGAATTTAACTAGCAGCTAAAAATTTTGTCATAGAAATTAATGAAAGCACAGTGTATTTCTTATGAAACCTGCAGAGTCATTGTCAGCCGGATATGACGCAATGCACAATTTTTTCATCAATAAAAAGAAGAAAAAAAAAAGAAAATTGAGTGTATTGTTCGCAAAATCAACGGAAACTAGATCTTCGTCCTATCGGGAAAAGGTCGTTTCCGTTGATGGACTCTAATTTAATATATCGGTCGAAATATTGTCTGGCGGAAACCGAGTGAAAAACTAATTTCAGGAAGACGATATAATTTGTGGCAGTATGTCCACTATTTTCAGCGAAATTCAGTTTAGTGAAATAACAATGAATCTTACTTATATATTTTTTATCAATACAACTGTCCTTTGTCGAACTAAATATCACCAGCCCCACAAATGGGCCTAGGGAACAATTCAAAGTCAATGCCAATCCCCCCCCCCCCAAACTTTTAAGTGGTTTTAAGTGCTTTAAACGTGTGTTGGAAGTAATCAATATATAAACACTCTTAGACAAAAACACACACAAAATAAAAACGACGCACCAAGCAGGAGTAATGCAAATTAGACATAAATTGATATGCATACAGGTTTCGATGGAAAATGCAAAATTTTAAAGTTTGGCGGCCAATGAATGAACATGTGACGGTGCAGTGCATCTGACTGTGCTACTGGCAGGATATAAAAGAGGAGAAATTTCGATTCCAGGTCATAAATTCTTTGCGAATTTCCTTCCGTGTACTCAGGTAGACAATAACTATGCCTCGCATACAGGTGCGCGAACAATATGCGCAGATGTCAGCATTTGAGAGAAGACGTGTAGTTGGGCTCAAAGAAGCCGGTTGGTCTAATCGGCGAATCGCTCGACATTTGGATAGGAGCGATGCCACTATTCGACTATGTTGGCAGGAATGGGTGAACCATGGCCGAACACAGCGTCAAGAAGGAAGCCGTCGGCCTAGAGAAACGACAAAACGTGAGGACCGAGCAATCGTCAGAGCGGCACTCACAGCCCCAGATTCATCATTATCAGCGATCGTACGTGCAACTGGTGCTTCAGTGACCACAAGGACCATTCATAGGCGGCTCAGAGAAAGGGGGCTGAGCTCACGGCGCCCCTTGCGCCGACTACCATTGACCTCTGTACAGCGACAAGCCCGTTTGCAGTGGTGTCGGGCACATTCGACCTGGAATGTCCCTGATTGGAGTAGAATTGTCTTCAGTGATGAGTCCCGCTTTGAATTGAGCCCCGATGACAAAGCGAATACGTGTCTGGGACGCCTCGGACAGCTGTGTCTGAGGGGTGTCTGTGTATGGCGGAAGACCTGACTGTCTTCCGCCATACGGGCCGACAACCACAAGTGATGGTCTAGGGCAGTGCTCCGCAACCGCTGTGCCGTGGCACACAAGTGTGCCGCGAGGTGATCTTGACTGTGCCGCGGTGATTTTATCGATTATGATAATAAAAAAATTAACCACCGCATTAAATAGAAATTTTTCTATGTAAAATATTCCGCTAACTTTTTGTTAATATGTAATTTTTCTGGGTCGAAATTATACACAAAGCAAAAACATGTTGTTAGCCATACATTGTATGTATGCTCGAGAGTCATATTTCTGGATTTCAGTTAAGAAAGAATATCTACAAATTTCTGACACGGCCATTGCAATTTTGCTCCCTTTTTCTACGACATACTTATGAGAACAAAGTTTTTCGATACTGGTTCTAATTGAAAATGTCAAACGATCATATTTAAAGGGCCTTGACCATGAACTGTAGCTCTTTCTAATATAGAGCCAAATATAAAACGCACATTTATCAAAACAATCTCAAATATCTCATTAATAAATTAGTTATATTTAAATTAACTTTGATTTATTAGGCTTAAGTAAAGACCAAAAAACAAATTTTAATATAAAAATTTAAAGAGAAATTTTTTTTACTTGTAAACTATAATTTTTTATTTTTGTTCTTGTATTGGTGTACAGTTCAAAATGTTTTATATAAAACTTAAATTATTATAATTATCTTGATACATAAGAGCTATTTTGTTGTGTTTTTTATCTAATAAAAACATATACGTATTTATTGTAATGTATATATTTGCAAGCTTTTTCTTGTGGTGTGCCGTGGAATTATCGAAAAAAACATTGTGCCGTGGAAGATAAAAGGTTGCGGAGCTCTGGTCTAGGGTACTATTTCATTTCAGCACCCCTTTGGTTGTCATCCGCGACACCCTTACAGCCCAGCGGTACGTGGACGATATTCTACGTCCCGTTGTGTTGCCCTTCATATCACGCCCTCCAGGGCTTACATTTCAGCAAGATAATGCCCGCCCGCACACGGCAAGAGTTTCTACTGCTTATCTTCGTGCTTGCCCAATGCTACTTTGGTCATCAAGATCGCCGGGTCTCTTCCTGAGTGAGCACGTTTGTAGCATTATGAGCAGGGCCCTCCAAGCAGCTCGGGGTTTTGACGATTTAACGCGCCAATTGGACAGAATTTGGCACAATATCCCGCAGGAGGACATCCGCCACCTCTATCAATCACTGTTAAGCGGAATAACTGCTATCATAAGGGCCAGAGGTGGACCAACGCGTTATTGACTTTTTCACTGCGTGAAGCTGTTTCTCTTGGATAAATCATCCAATTTTTCACAAATTGTAACCATTTATTTTTCTGTACATGTACATCACATATACCGATTTTCGTCCCATTCGGATAACTCCTTGGTGCGTCGTTTTTTTTTTCTTTTTTTTTTTTGGGGGGGGGGGGTCTAAGAAAGAGTGTGTGTATATATATAAATATATATATATATATATATATATATATATATATATATATATATATATATATATATATATATATATATATATATGCTTATACCGAGCTATATTATTGTTGTCTATCGTTACACTATCAAAAGTGAGTTTTTTAAAAATTCAATTAAAATGAATAGATTTTTGAAAACGACACGCATTGCTTTTGAAAATCTATTTTTATATGACGTAAACAGAATTAAAAAATTTGCAGAAGTGGGGTTAAAAAATTTTTAGAGGATAATTCCCCATAGCTTAACATTGAATTGGAAGACAGACGGTATCATCTTATGGTAAAACGAACGACATCATGACAAAATTGATGGTGGTGGATAAAAAATGCCAAGAAGAAACCTTATCGCCCAAACTTGTAAACAGAGCTCCGGTGTCTTCTTGGCAGCATATTTGATACGATAAATATGCTGCCCAAAATATATGCCAAAATATATGCATAATACATATATTTTTTGAATAAGAAATCGCCCAACCTTGTAAATAGGGCTCAGGTGTCTTCTTGGCAGCATATTTGAACTAATTATATGATTATGGCAGCATATTTGATACGATAAATTTGCTGCCCATAATATATGCTGCCATAAACATATAATTTTTGGATAAGAAATCGCCCAAACTTGTAAACAGGGCTCAGGTGTCTTCTTGGTAGCATATGTGATACGATAAATATGCTGCCCATAATATATGCTGCCATAAACATATACTTAGTGGATAAGAAATCGCTTAATCTTGTAAATAGGGCTCAAGTGTCTTCTCGGCACAATATTTGATACGATAAATACGCCGTCCATAATATATGCTGCCATTAACATATAATTATGTGTTTTTAACTTAATATGGTCAAAAGGGGTTGCTTAAAAATGAAGCACTATAAGACATATAATAATTAATATTTGCGAATAGCTGTTTATAAAATAAACACCTCTTTTTATTTTCCGTAAAATGTTTAAAAAGTATGGAAATATTTAACCCAAGTAAATTTTAAATACAAAACTTCTTAAATGTAAATAAAGTTATTCATTTGCTGCTTTTTTTTTTGTCCTTTGTTGAAACGTATTTAAAATCCTCCCACCTAAATTAAGATACTCGAAAAGAAGAACGGTGTCAGTGATAAAACCTAGTAATATCCACTACGAGTTCGCTGACCTTATTATCTGATTCGGAAATCTCCGAGCAGATTAGTTTGCTTAGAGCTTCTTCAAATCCGTCTCGTTTCGCAAAACCTCTTTTGAAGACGTGCGATTGCAAATCTAATCTCATTCAGCAGTGTGAATGTAACTTTATTACGTCGCCAAAGATTTATGTTTGCATTCTCTAGGAGTATTGTGTTACTTGCAAACTAGGGATTTCTGTTTGCTTTCGAGTCTGCGAGGGCCAGGGTGGAAAGAAAAAAAAAGGCTGTGTCGCGAATGTTTAGGTGGAGCCAAATGAAGAAATAAAGCCATGTGTAGATGCCAAAGTTCTGTAGCCAATCACGTCTCAATATGGCAAAATACTGCTCTCTCTCAATCAGGTAATGAGATCAAAAGAGTCTTTCCACGGGTTTAACATTTAGGAACAGAAAATTTTATTTTTTACGTTTACCGACAATTTGTGATGGATTTTCTTTTCATCAAATATAGCTTTATGAAGTACGTTATTGAGATAAAATAAACGCGATCAGTTTGAACTTTGTTAAAAAAAAAAATTAAGTACTAAATTTCAAGTATGTTAATTTTTTGTTTATATGAGTACCTATGGGTCTATATGAATTTTTTTTTTTTTTACTTTTTCTGTATAGGAAAAATTTAAAAGCTTTCTTCGATCAGGATTTTAAAAAAAAAAAAATCTTAACTGGAGTTTTAATCGCTCTGTAGGCCAAAAATAAATAAATAAATAAATAAATAAAAATCAAAGTTTTTTTTTTTTTACTTTAGAAAGAATTTTAAAAAAAATTCTCTAAATCAAAAACGAGAAGTCGGTTTAATGAAAATAGAACAAAACAACGCCGTGAAAAAATTTGTTGAGATGAGAGGAAGTTTGGAAGCCTTTTTAAAAATGGTAAATCATGAAAAATTCGATGCCGAGAGAAATAGGCTTAAGGCTTCTGCGCACTAACCCTATCGGATTCGCTCACCTCAATGTTAACCTATGGAGAAAATGTATCTACTATTATCAGTTACATAAATGCTGATAATCCAATAAAAATGGTATTTTCAGATAGCCTGATCTTTACTGCACCTTGCAACAGGATTCATTTTATAAATGTCGTCCACCAAAGGAATTTATGAGCGTTTAAAACACTGTACCAGAGTTTTCCCCCCCGAATGATTTAAATTTTAAAATATTATTTGCTTTAAAAAAAAGAAAAAAGAATCCAATAAAGTTAATATTCAGCAGACTTAAAGATCAAATGTACAGAAGGGTGCACAGGGTAGCCAGACATTACAGCATAAGTACAGCAGCTAAGACAGCCAGACTAAAAATTCTGTATCCCGCAATGAAACAATCGTAGATATTCTAAAAGCTTTGTAGTATATTTTAAATCATGAAAATAAAAGTAAATTTATTTGCTTAGAATTTTAAGTTACGACCCCCCTTTAAATGAATTTTAAAACAAATTTTGAAATCGTAAGACAAGCGATTCTTCGGGAAAGGACATAATGGTGATTGACATCAGGAGAAGGAAAATTATGGGGGAGAACTCAATAATGACGTCACTTAGAGTAAGACAATGAGGATGGGCTCGATTATGACTTCCCTTAATGTAAGATTATCGGAAATACAGTATTTTTTAGACTTTAGGAGTTCACCAGGAAGACAGTAATACCATCAAGTGATTAAAAATTTTTTTTCGGGACCAATTAAGGCTCCAATATATCCGAGCTGAACGATCAGGCACGTTTTGCTTGTTGTCGCCAAATTAAGTTGCTAATTTCACCTAGTGCTGATGAATGCGTTCTTTCCCTTTCAAACTTTTGATGTGTTGTGAAAGTTATAAAGAAAAAGCATTTAATGAAAAGGGTTTTTTTAATAGAAAAAAATTTGCTAAATGAATTTAATATCGTAATCAATAACACGGGAACTAGTGATTAAATTGCTAAAGAATAATTGCCTGAATTAGGAAATATAATTCAGTGCTTGAAAATTCGGTAACCTTCAAAGGAAATTAAAAAAATGATGATGAAAATTCGATCGATTTAAGTACTCTATCTCACAAACGAGATCGGTCTCTTTTAGATTTCAAAAATGATCTCAAAAATAAAAAATACGTCAAACTGAAACTTTAAGAAACGTTTTCTTCCGAATATTGGTTTAGTTTTCTTCTTTATATATCTATGGTTTATTTCTTTAAAATAAAAAAAGGATTAAGACTTTTGAAAATTATTAATTTCTGTAGAAAGAGTGAAAATTATAAATATCACAAAAGTTTTGGGATAACATCATTTTCGAAAAAAAAAAAATCGTCTGCAATTTGTAAACTGTTTTAGTTTTATGTTTTTGCAGGATCAATTCCGTATATTATCTTTGTTAAAAGTGTATATGCATAGCTTCCTACATTCAGACATGACTACACTACAGAAATATTTTGAGGCTTGTTTTGACGACAAAAATATCAAGTTGGAAATACTTTCGAAAGAAATGGTTTGTCATTTTATAAGCTAGTAATTCGATTATTTGAGCTGAAAAGTTACGTTTTTATTATAGCTAATATTACAATAGTCATTACTAACATTTTCAAATCTTTGTAAGAGATTAAACCGATCATTCAGAGTTCCAACTCTAAATTACCTTAACTGTAACCTTCAATTTTACTGTAGACAAATAAGCAACATCGAATAAAATAAAATCCTTAAAGGCGTTGCCCACAACATCTGCTTCGATTACATAAAGTAAGACATATTTTTAACATTCACTGGAGAGTAAAAATAAAAAGTTTAATGCTTCACGACATCCCCAACGGCGTGCACGTGTCAGATTTTAGACCAATCTTTTCTTGTTAATACTTGTTTCAGTGTCAAGACTCTTTCTTCCTTCCACAATCCAAGGAGAGTAAAAACTTTCTCGTTTTACTCCCCTTCCCGTCCCCCACAACTTTGGGAACTGAAAGCGCCATCTATTGCAAAGATCGAACACTATTCTGGTGTCACGTAATCGGTCATGGCAGGGGAGAAAGAGATGGAAGATAAAATTGTCTGAGCCTCGAAACATTATCCTTTTTTTACTTTTCCCCTCGCCTAATCTATGAATTTCGTGAGAAATGTGTTTTTACAAAGCAGTCGAAAAACAGCAATTTATTTATAATTAAACTAATCATTTTTATATTACGTTTCGAATTGTGATTAAGAGCGAAGTAATTACCAAAACAACAGTCATGTGATCGACAATTTATTTACAAGTGAAATGAGACTTTGGAAGATAGATATTCTGTCCGAAAAAAATCAGCTGATTGCTAAGCGAGGGCAGAAATTTAACTGTAAGAATTGCCGAGGTTAAGTTAAAATTGTGGGTAGGAGACACCGCGAAAGCGTATGGCATTTTGGAAAAGGAAAGTGCATGGGCACACACTCCGTCCAGAGAATATTCCAAATTGAAGTGGAAAAGCAGATCAATCGCTCGTCCCATGTAAAGCAACTGAGAAAACTTTATAAAGCTACAGCATCTTCAGAATATTTATTTCTGTCATTAAGATAAATTTCCTTCCTAAAAGCTTCAACCTCATTTCATTTTTTAATCTTTTATTTTCAATATTTTGCTCTACATACAATATGAGAATAATTAAAATTCTTTTTTACTATACAAAAGACACTTAGAATTCCCAAATAAGTATTTTGTGGAAGACTAGGAGCTGTTTTTCAAAAAATTCTTTAGAAATGCTAGAATTTTTCAAAATGCTCCATGCACATTCGTTTTCTTCTGATTTCTTCCAAATTTCTCAAGATTGTTAATGGAAGTGTTTGTCACAAACTGTGCATCATACTTTGAAAACACAATTTTTATTTTTTTTTTTTTAATTTATAGACCATGAAATAATGTAAAAACATGCAAAAACATAAAAAGCAGGCAGATTAAAGTATATACACTCATGGACAAAAAAATTAGCTCACCAAGAAATAATTGCGGGATCGTAACGAAACTTGCAATGAAGTTACATGTCGGGGAGATATGCAAATGATTAGAAATGCAGCGTGATTGCGCATTACGTATAGCCGGTAGAGGGCGTTGAACATCGTACTCTGTGGAGTATAAAACAGGTAACCAAAGCTTGTTTGAGTGTGCTGAATCATTTACAAAGGAAGAGCTGAGATAGACATGCCATTACGCCGTGTTCGAGGACAATATAAGCAGTTGTCGTAGTTTGAGAGGGAGAGAATCGTCGGGATGATGGAAGCTGGGTTGTCAGCTAGGCGAGTAGCTCGTCAATTAGGCCGCTCTGATTGTGTTGTGAGGAGGTGTTGGGACCAGTGGACCCGAGAGATGTCATGTACACGAAAACCAGGCTCAGGACGCCCTCGACAGACCAGTCGTCGAGAAGACCGCCACATCGTAAGAAATGCACGCGTACAGCCAACTGCTTCATCGGCCGCCATCCAGGCACAGGTAGCACCTTCACTAGGGGCCTCTGTGTCTTCTCGAACCATACGAAAGCGCCTGGCTGAAGGACAGTTGGTATCGCGGCACCCATTACGTGTGCTGCCCTTGACGCCCACCCATCGACGCCTCCGTTTGGAGTTTTGCCACGCACGAGGAAACTGGACTGCAGCGGAATGGAACCAGGTCGTCTTTAGCGACGAATCCAGATTCAATTTCGGCAGTGATGACAATCGTGTTCGTGTGTGGAGAGCCCGTGGTGAACGCTTCAATCCTGCCTTTGCTGTACAGCGACACATCGCTCCCACAGCTGGTGTGATGGTATGGGGTGCCATTACCTACAATACACGGTCACCCCTAGTATTGTTCCGTGGCACCATGACAGCCCAGCGGTATGTTCATGAAATCCTGCAACCACATGTGTTGCCACTCATGCAACGGCTCCCAGGAGCCATTTTTCAACAAGACAATGCTCGGCCTCATACGGCAAGGGTGTCATAAGACTGTCTCCGCACTGTTACTACCCTTCCTTGGCCTGCCCGATCCCCAGATTTGTCTCCAATCGAGCATATCTGGGATCATTTGGGACGACAAGTTGGGCATCCCACGAGTTTGAACGAACTAGAAGCAAGGTTACAGCAAATATGGAACGAAATGTCTCAAGACATCATACAGAACTTGTATGACTCAATGCCCGATCGTATCGCATCGTGCATTCGCGCTAGAGGGGGTCCAACGGAGTATTAACTCCTCCGTTCTTTTGCCTTTTTCTCTGAAATAAATTATCCTTTTTCTTTGATTTTCTTATCATTTACTTATATCAAAGTAGTCATTACGTATGTAAAATTTCGTTTCATTTTGACGACTCCTTCTTGGTGCGCTAATTTTTTTGTCCATGAGTGTATATATATATATATATATATATATGGTAAACTTATATTAAAAATATTAAAGTTTTTAAATGCTATGGAATGCGCATGGAACGTTTTTGAAAAAACAAGCATTACTCTGCCAACAAATTTTTATTTGGAATTCTAAGGGTAATGTAGTAAAAAACAGTATTAATTATTCTCATTCCGTATATAAAGTTAAAAATTGAAAGTTAAAAAATTCAAGGTTAAAAATTCAAGGTCCGTGTTCCCTTAACGGAGTTTGTATTCAAATGGATTAAAAAAATCACACATTAAAAAAATTATGAAACGCTACAAAGATATGAATTTAGGTCTAAATTGAGGTGGCCTCAGGGGTAGATGATGGTTCACTTGTATGATGCTCTCAATATAAACAACCAACAATTTTACGATGTAGAATGAGCGAATGTGGAAAGACAAAGTGCCTGCCGCATTGAAAAAAAGATTAAAAAATTTATGAAATATAGATAGGAAAATTTCTCTTGGCTTAACATTCGGATGGAAGTAGTGATTGCATTACCGGACAAAAATACAATACCGGTATTCGGTATTTTTTCAAACGTTATACCGGTATACCGGTATTAATACCGGTACTAGGAATTTTTTAAAAAAGATACAAAAACACAGTTGTTTCTTTGCCATATTAATTAGTTTTTGCAAATACTATAAAAATATAAACAATTTTGTTATATACAAATCTGTATAAATAAGAGAAAAACTTTGTCTGTCGGCCGGTCGGGGAAAATTCCGGGTGAACCGTTTCCGGTATGGCATCCGTTATAAAATTCGGCCATGCTTGAAAATGTCGAAATCGATGTTTTTTTTTTTTTTTTTCATGAAAGTACATAAATGTTACATATTTGGAAAGAGCTTTAAAAGCTGATAATTTTTTCTGTGTACACTTATTCTGTTACTTTAATAGTTTTAGAGGTATTTCAATTCTAAATGCATACTCCACCGAACGAAACGTAACCGCCATGTTTTACGATGTCAACACAGCGAGATTCATTCACAGCGTGATTATCACTAAAAAATGAATCACTGAAATGAAATGTTTCATCATGTGTCTAATATTTAATTATTTTTCTATTTTTCATACTTTTAATTCAAACTTTTTAATCATAAATAGATCATTTGAAGATGTACTGATTTTTTGGGGATTTTTTTGGCAATAAAAAGTCTAAAAAAATTTAAATTCAAGTGAACTGTGATTCGAGTGTCAAGTGATTCGATAGCTAGGAATTTTTGTTGTATTATTACATTTATTGATAATATTTTACATGAAATAAAACCCTTTTTTGTAGAAAAAACGACCAACGAATTGCAATTTTGCTAAACAAAGAAAATCTCTTTGGGATTTACATAGAATGTTGTACAGGTAGCTTTCCTACAGCACGGCATCTTATAATACGGTTTCTCTCTAACACAGTAAGATAAATTGCGGGAACCCTTGTATAACACTGCAACCTGTAACACGGTTTCGCTCTAACACAAGAAAAAACTTGCGAAAACCTTTGTACAACACTGTACTTCTATAGCACTACATAACACGATTTATGTTTAACACATTTAAAAACCGAATTGCCTTAAAATAACGACGAGAAGGAGTAATGAACTATAGTGGCTTTACATGAAAATGTATAAACAAATTAAAATTTATTCATTTATAACTCTATAAAATTACAAGAAGGCCTAAGCTTTGCTGAAAATCTTGAATTATTTTTCCTGAATGCAGACCCTTCCAGCTGAAAGAAGCCGAAAATTCAAAAGGGAGCTGCAAAATTGCCTAACTCCATGCCGTGAATCTATAATGACCTTGTAAGAATCAGCAAATAAACCAAAATTACAGATTTTTTAAAGGAGATAGAAGGTGCAAAAAATCTAAATGAAGAAAAAGGTTCTGAAAGTTAAAGTGATATCGTTCAACCGAAAAAACATTCTCGTTTGATTGTACTGAGCAGTGGTGGGGAAGAAATTTATTAAATTAAGGTCGCATTAAATGAAAATAATATTGTTTTGTTTCTTTTCGTTTTGTGTTATACATGCATTAATATTTTTAATAAAAATTAAGTTGCTTATATGGAATTTTAAAGAAATGTTTGTTTTTAATAAGTTTTCGGAAAGTAAAATCCCATTTTTGAACTGTCTCTGGGTCTCATATAATACGGTTTCACACAACACGGCATTTTCTAAGAACCTATCTACCGTGTTATAGGAGGGTTACCTGTATATACTAGATCTAATATTATTAGGTAATTTAGTCTACCAAGTTTTAGACTTTAGTAAAAGCAATTTTCCGGGCACAAAAAGGTAAAACATAATATATACTGACATTTTTGGCCTTCAAAATCGAAATAAAAAATTAAAAATCGAAATTTAAAAAAATTTAAAAATTACTAGTGTTCATGAATAATGTTTTTCAACAAAGACACTCGTATTTACTTATTCCTATATCTAGTAGGGTGGTCTAGTAGGTCTGTCTGGTAGGGTTCCTTGTCAACTCTCTCTAAATATATACATACACACACACACACACACACATATATATATATATATAACATAAAAACCCCTATATTCAATTCAAATTCTAAATTGCCTTGGGCGTTGTCGCGATTGAGCTATTTTCGCTTCTGATTCCAAGAACAAAGCATGCGCAGCGTCCCTTCAAAAAATATAATTTATAGCGCATCTTTACTTAATCATAATACGTCACCTCTGATATCAGAGTCATAGGTTCAGCCAATGGCTACAGACTTGTGATCACATGGCAAGACGCTCAAAAAAGTTTATAAAAGTTCAAGCATACCTCGAAGAGAAGATTTTAGCGTGGCACTGTTGCCTACTAAACCACCGTCATCGATGATAAAGAATGGAGAAATAAAAAGTATTTGCAGACGTGAAAAGAGAATTGTATTATTGAATACGACTACGTTTATTCCCGGTGTGATATGCCGGCTCCGGCTATCATTCCCGCCGGGCCGGTATATTACATATATATATATATATATATATATATATATATATATATATATATATGCTATAATGTTAATGATCTCTTGCAATGAGAGGGGACAGTGCGGGAGGCGGAAACACATTATTGGGTTGGATCCGACCCCCACTGTACCGTTTGAGGGTTAATAATAGTTGTAAAATAATAATTTATAAAAAATAAAAACAAAAAATATAAATAAAAAATAAATCTCTATAGTATCACAATACAATGAAGTAACAAAACATTTAATATTATTATTGAGAAGAGTAAACATCACATAAAACTTTTGTTGTGCAGTCTATTATATAATATCTATTATTAAAGAAAAAAACAACTAATTTATTAACAGCGTCTTTTTGAAATGTGATCGTGAAAAACATAATGCATCTATTAAACTGTCTTTAAGCCGGAAATTTATTTTTGTGCTAAAATTACCTGCAGTTAAAATTATACTTTCTGCATCCACGCTGGTTGTTGGTACTGTTAATAGTAATGTATTAACTCTTATAACGTCACGTGTTTTGTGCAGTTCCCACGATCTGCGAAGAGCCTTCCACAGCTGCAAGATTTGAAAAACACAAGACATGCGTACCCCTGCATTCTAAAATTCTGCGGGGGATTAAAAAACGATACCAGCGAATGCCGCTAGAATTTTTAGACTGAAAGTTAAGCCCTTGCATATCGGGCTCTGAAGCAAGCGTCTCCCACCATAGTCGTAAAGCTGTCTTTCTTAGCAATAGCTTCATGCGAGTTGACATCGGTGGGCCATAAAGATGGCTTAACTATGCATCGATACGAAGAACTGTCACCAACAAAGCTGCCGACCCCCTTCTCTGAAAACCAGACGCATTTTCGAGGAATTGGGATAGACGCCGATAAAGAAAACACCACGAGAGATAGTCAGAGAATTGGAGAATTTGAGAGAGATGCTTCATATGACGCGCCCAGAGCAGACGTGATTTTTAAGATCCTGTTTGGGACTTAACTGAGTCCCGGAGCGTGCGTTGTAAAACCTGCACTTCAGTTAACTAAATCTGTTGTACCCTTTTAATGTTAATTTTTTTTGTAAATGAATTTCCTTGTTAAGTTTCTGTTTAAGAATTGGACTTTTCATTATAATTTGGACTCTGTCTTTCTTGGTCATGAATTCAATATTAGTAAATTAAAAAAAAAAAGCCTCAGAGAATTGCCTTAACAACCTATCGTGATGCCACACTCTAAATACTTGCCTCGAAGTCCATCTTCTAACATTTCGGTATCTCGTCTGACAGCTTTGAATAAATCTATTTTTTTGTATTATTTTTGTATCATTGTCTGTAAAAATCTTTTCATTTATAGGTAATACCGGTACTAAACTATCTAATCGAAACGGAACGAAAATGAGACAGCAAATGATTTATGTTAGTACTGCTATATGAATGAAAAAAAAATTCGCACCAGCGCTCAAAATTTTATGTTTCAGTTTGGTCCGCTCAAATCTTGAATACTGCAGTCTTATTTGGGATCCATATTATAATAATAAAATAAATATTTTAGAGCAGGTACAGTCTAAATTTATGCAATACTTATATTATAAAACTAATTACTATTGTCCTCTGGGTTTGTCTCCCTCTTTCCTACGTAACATTTTTGATATTCCCAGTTTAAAATCCAGGCGTGATCTTTCCTGTATGTTATTCTTTTATAAGATCATTAATAATATTATCGATTGTGTTGAAATTCGCAATTGCATTCAGCTTGCTGTGCCGAGCAGATGTCTTCGTGAGCGGCATTTATTTGTAAATGTCTACAGGAAATTTAATTACATAGGTAATTTCTCTTTGTACAAATTTTATAAATTTTTTAACCATCTTTCAGAAGACCTTGATATTTTTAATATGCCCTTTACTGTTTTTAAGGCTAAATTTTTGCAACTTCTGTGTTTGTAATTAATGTATTGTTTTGTGTATTGTATATGTATACATTGTTTATGTAGCTTTGTATGTTTGTTTTGGTGTTTCTTTTGTCTGTGTGTTTTAAGTTGTATCTTCATTGAACACTGTAAATGGAATTTTCTGTAGAGTGCATTTTGAATAAATAAATAAATAACAGTAGATGGCCAATAATTTTAAGTCAAACCTTTTGATAACATTTTTTTTTATTATTTATAGTAATACCGATATACAGGTATTTATCCTTAGCAAATACCGGTTTTACGAAATTGCAAAATACCAAAGACCGGTAATACCAAATACCGGTATTCGATATACCGGTATTGCAAACACTAGGTGGAAGATCTGCGAAGCCAACTAATGCTCCTTCTTCCCTACGAACTGTACTGACATGTTCTTCCTTTGAATACTTTTAGTTAAGGATTATAAACAAAAATGCATAATTTTTCTAACGACCTTACTATTATGGGTATAATACGTCCCTCATAGGAGGGACTTGATATCAGCTCAACTCCTACAAACGCCCAAACTCGGTTGCAGACGATGTACAAAACAAATTTACTCGAGTCTTTTTCAAAAGATTCTTCGATTCCTTTCTACGTAAAATGCCAAAAAATTCTTTTTTTTTTTTTACCATCATCTTTCGTCAGTAGAAGCCATATAACTTCTCAAATTTGAGAAAGAGTCCTTAAAAGTTATTTTCCGTCTCTTTTGGTTTTGTTTTCTGAGCATGCGCGGATGGTTTAGATATTTGAAACATTTTTTAAAAAAACGAAGTCACCAAACTATTATAATAAGAAAGTTTTTCTGGTCTGTTTACTCGTATATCTTATTACACGTTGCTGTAATGATATTCAGGAAGTTTATACTCTTTTATATGGATTCATATGCTATAAAACTTAGTTTAAAAAAATATTAAGTTTTTCTCTTCACCATTTTCAAAACTCAAGTTTTTTTTATTAGTTAGGCCATCTGCACACGGAGCGACTCAAAGGAAACTGAACTGGTTAGCGATTAAAATTGCTTATGGGTTGCAAACTCGTTAGTGATGCGGCTCCGCACACGGGCCTACTGAAAAGTGATTCAAATCAATAGTTTGCGACCTGTCATGGAAGGAAGAACATTATTATTCCGGGAATTTTTTAGTTAAATTATTATCAGAAATTAATTTATTTTAACAAATTGTCAAAATAGATTGTCTGATCAATCGTTTAAAAATGGACTGTACATAATATGGGCGCACATATTCCATACAACAAAAAACGTTAGAATTTCATTTCATCGCTAGGCAGAAGTCACGTGACTCTCGTGTACGTCATTTGGCAGCTTTCCAAAAGAGCGGCTGTAACATAGAAATTGTAATAACACGCACAACGCAACAGAAACTAGCGACTGAAGTTGTTAGTGACTCGACACGTTGAGTTGCCTGCGACTGATTACAAACGCGTTGCTTACAGGTTTATAACCAGTTGCGCCGTGTGCGTGGCTCCATTCAATTACATAGGTTACGACTCATCACGGACTGGTTTGCGATTGGAGTCAGTTATCAGTTTCTTTTGAGTTGCTTCGTGTGCAGACGTCCTTAGTTATAAATGTTGTTTAAAACTTCTCTTGGAGATCTGAAAATTTGGTTATAATAGATTTATTTATTTATAAATGATTTTTTAACAAATGAGTATGTATGTATTTTGTACATTACGTTAGAATATTAGATTTTTAAAAATTTAGATAGGTAGTAAAAATGTTATTCGTAGAATTATTTGTTTCTAATTCATGGTTTTAAGGCTTCTATGTACTAACCCTATTGGATTCGCTCACCTGAATGTTAACCTATGGAGAAAATGGGTCCAAGAATTGCAGACTTGGATTGAAAGATTTTTTTTTTAAATTGCACTCCGTAATAGAGAAGTAAATTTTACATGTTGGGTCATTTTTCGTTTTAAAAAATGCAAATAATGTTTTAAAATTTAAGTTATTCGGGGGAAAAATCTGGTATAGTGTGTTTTAAACGCTCCTAAATTCCTTTGGGGGCCGAAATTTATAAAATGAGTCCTGTTGTAGGGTGCAGAAAAGTTCAGGCTATCTGAAAATACCATTTTTATTGGACTATTAGCATTTATGTAGCTGTCAATAGTAAACATTTTTTCTCCATAGGTTAATATTGAAGTGAGCGAATGCAATAGGGTTAGTAGACAGGCAGTCTAAAGGAAAACATCAGGCTTCACTCTTTGGCTTTAACTTGGACTGTGAAGAATTCAGGTTAATTTAAATATTGTAATGGCTTATTTTGAAATAGAAGTTTTAATATCTTCATCCATATTATCTATATCTTGTTAAAAACACGTCAAATTAACGGGGGGGGGGGGAGATGCAGTTCGATCATATTTGGATTGATTATAATCGAGTATTTCGGTTATTAGAACTGAGAAGCAAATTAAAAACTATAATTAAAATATTTCACGGCAGGTGAATATAATTAAAATGATTTATGTGACTTCAAAGTATCATTTTAACCTTCGAAGTACCTCGCAAGACAGTTTATATAAGAACAAGGATGAGTCTCCAAATACAAAATAACATAAGGGCCTCTTCACACTACGTCCGTAAGCGTCAGCATTACTCGTATTGACAAATTTTAAACCAATGACAGACCTCAACAATTTCGTGGCTAATTGTTTGGAGGTTTGCAATTGGTTAAATATATTTCAATACGAGTAACGCTGATGCTGACGGACGCTATGTGAACAGGCCCCAAGTTATATTCCGGAAAACATAAGGTGCCTAATATGGCTTTCTTAGGATATTAAGAAAGAATTATTGGTGATATAAATGCAGCGATAAATTACCAGCAATTGCAAACCTCGCCACTCCCAAACTGAAAGCGAGACGCATGCGAAGTCCTGACGGTTAGGAACAACGTAACGAGCTGTTCACATTGAACCGAAGTATTGTGTAACACCAATGTTAAACATTTTAACTAATCACAGAGCCGAACTCATTGACCACGTGATATGTCAAGCCAATCACAGGTTATGTCAACGATTTCGGAGCTAACGTAGTAACGTAACGCAACGCTCTCGATGCGATGTGAACAAGCCTTAGGCTTTTTAAACATTAAAAAATCAGAATGCTATTTCTCATTATTTTCATAGTAACCCCATTGTGTTCAACAAAGACTGCTTTTGGTGATAATTGTGTTTGATTTACCATCTTTCAAAAATATTAAGTCGTTTTTATTTCTTTTATAAAAGTTTAGAACTATATTGCCGAGTTAGTACCATTTTCCTGAAAAATGCTGCCTTAAACAAATGATTCCTCTTTAAGGCTATACATTAGCTGATAATATAGGTTTTCAATCCCTATGTTAAGCTATGAGGAATTTTCTAATCGATATTTATGTTATCACAGATTATTAAATGCATGTTTTTAGAATTCTGCTTTTTGAGTATGAAGGTAGACGTTTATATAAAGAGCACGTAGTTAATAAAATTATAAATTTTTCAGCCGTTAATTTTTAATTAAATTACAGATGTCTATAGCTAAAAGTTTAACCTGTCTTTGAAAAAATTAAATTAAAATATAAAAGATTTTTGAAAAACGCATGCATTCCATTTTAAGATTTTTTTTATAGAAGAAAACAAAATAAAAAAAATACTCATTTGCCCATCCATGATTAGAAAAATACTGAAAACAAACCTCTTCATAGCTAAACATGGGATTGAAGATCTGCGAAGTCAATTGATTCACGTCATGAATTGTTTTAATATTGCCCCTAAATAAAGACTTTTGAAACGCTTCCGGTAACAGCCAGGGCTTGAAATGGTTGTAAACCATAATGAAAAGTTCAGATCTTATTGGTTTCCTTGAATTTTTTTTTATTTATTGATCCACAGGAAGCCATTATTTTGAGATGGATTAGATTTTGTTCCCAAATATTTTGATCCTACCGGAGCTAGTTATTTGCTCCCAATAAAGAACTGTTCCGAACCGAAACAAAAAAACAAAATCTCTCTCACAAAAGAATTTGCGGCTTTTTTTTTGGCGAATTTTCAAGGGAAATTAGGCTATGTATATTTTCTTTCAAGAGTTTATTAAATATTTCAATCCATTCCTGTTATTCATAATTTAAAAATGGAATTTGCCATTCCTGACTCTTTAAGAAGTTAATTATTTATGTTCATCAAATAATGTTATAAATGAGAACAGTTCGATTGTTTCTCCCTTCCCTGCCCCTGCAATCCACCATCGTCGAAAATACTCTAACATTTCTCTACTCTCTTTGAAATTAATTAAACGGTTCCACTATCTTTCTCTAAACTTAAAGGTGAATAAACTACGAAATGTAATTAAAAAAAAGTATAAATCGCTAACTCTATTAATACCAGACTTATTATATTTTGTTTCTTCTCGTACCAGGGATAATGTATTCTTAAATATATGGCGTATATCATGTGCCGTTGTAGCTGTAGTAAATTACAAAGTTTTTGCAGCATAATTTTTATCTTTGATCAGAAACAGAATTATCTCTTTTTTCAAAACGTATAGCCCTCAGTGGCGCATTCAGAGGAAGGGTCAAGGGGACCTGGCATCCCTCAATGAAAAAACAAACAAACATAATGCTAAGACCATGATTTGCTTTCTACAATACAGCAATTTTGAACGTCAAACTCAAGTTGTGGTATAAAAAATTTTGAAAAATCGTTTGCAATAACTCCATGCAAAAATGCCATTGATGAAGTTTCAAGGTATAACTAAATGATATATCTATAACTTATTAAATATATTTACAACGCTTACGATAATAACATGTATCAGTGAATTCTACCCTTTATTTCAAAACCTTTTTAAGGTCTACCATGGCACAATCACGATTGAACTTGACTTTGCTATATATACACATAGATTAATGTAACCATGACTGAATTAATGCAATAGCTTTGTTAAAAGAAAACTAGAACTAATAAATTTTATTGTATTGATTTTGCAATAAAAATCTTTTTATTCGTTCAGCTCGGCTCCTCCACCCCACCCAAGATAAAGTCCTGAGTGCGCCACTGATATCACGTGATTGCAATTATGAAAAGCGGATTTGAACGCCCACCGATAAATCTCTGCATACATTTGGCTTTTATAATTTTCGTATTTGCTATATTTACGCTGATGTTGCTTGAAATTTATGACAGCCATGGTAAAAAAAAAAAAAATGCAAATGGCGTAAATTCTTGTCGTTAAAATGGTCCTCCATTACTGTACTCTTTCAAAGAGATGCTTGTTCGTCAACTGCATTAGTAAACATCTATGACTTATGGTATCTATCATGCAGGGTTAATTTATGCCATACCCCAAGTTTCTTTCCAAAACATGTCATGCATTCTACTTTTATTCAGTTTAAAAGAAAGGCTAAACGAAAGAAAATAAAATATTGGAAACATGCCCAAAAGTTTTTTTTTTTAAAATTTACTTATTTATTCCCCCACCAGGTGTTTGGTCGCAAAGCCTTGTTGTTTTAAAAGCAATTTGCACGTGCCAGTGTTTTCTCTGGGTGGTACAAGATTTTACGTTTCGCCGCGGGGAATTGTGGGAACTCATTATTATTATTATTATTATTATTATTATTATTATTTTTTTTTTTTTTTTGGGGGGGGGGGGGTTAAAGGAATTCATTTATTGACCCTGGACGGCGTAGCATTGCCATTCGGCTTAAGGGAAAATTTTTATTTTGATTTTTATAAACGTAGAAAAATGTGCTTGAATAGAATAAGTGTTTTGGAATGTGATTGTGATTTATTTTAATTTTTATTCAGTATTTATCTCGTGATTTTATGATTACAAACTCATTTTTTAAAAAAAGATGAGAAAAATAGTCCTGAATTGTAGGATTAATAAAGCAAACAGCGTCTTTCAACTTTCGCATAGCTTTCTAATTTCTTGTAATTTCATCAGCGTTAATTAGGGAAATTAAAAAAAAAAGATATAATGTTGTAAAGCACTTAATAGTCTATAAAATATATATATATATGCACACAAGTTAGTTTAATTATGCATTCATAAATTTTCCATAAATAAATAACGAAATGAATATTATCTGTAAATTAGTATAAACGATAACTACCCATATATACACCCAACTCTTTTTTTACACGATAGTTACGTTCCTCTGAAATCCGTGTAAAAAAAAGATACGTTTCTTATATTAAAATGGGGGATACGTTTCATGTCATCCGAAAACCGTGTAAGATGAAATAAAGAACTATATGTTGCTCGAAAAACCGTGTAAAAAAAGGAATGAAACTACTATAAAGTTTTGATAATCATACTTACGTACATAATATGCATTTTTATTGAGCAATTAGGTTCAAAATTCGTAATTCATGGGGAAAATTATTAGCGCAAACCAAAAAAAAAAGATTTCTGGAAACTTCAAATAAAAAATACTAGCTTCAAAATTCAGCATAGAAAACTTCATTTCTCCAAAATTCAGCATAGAGTTGGGTGTACACATTTATAAAAAATTATCTCAAATCTGTAATGTTTTCATGTAATATTTTTCCATTACGTTTTAACGTTTAATTTTCTTGCTAGTTTTTCATTATTTCTTGCATTCGCATTAAGAAAAATAATGTATAGATAGAAAGGAGATCCCCTCCTAGGGGCAGCCCTGTTAATTTTCTCGTTAATCTTTCATTACTTCTTGATGATACGATATTAGCTGCCATCAATAAATTTGGAATCTTTCATGCAAGAGCGTTCCCATAAAACTTCTGCGTTAATATCAATAATTTAATACGAATTCAGGATGTAGACTTGATGGTCAGTAATTCATGAATGAGGTATTCTTAACTCAAAACATTTAGCGAAATGTTATAATTATTTTAAGGATTACTTTTTTTCTTTACGTTTCAGTTTCGTTTTCATTGTCTACAAATTTCAGCTGAAACGTGGTTTGCCTTGAAAACTACACTGAGAGATAATCGTTACATTCCCATTAAAATCTAAAATAAAAGAGGGGGAATTTTGTATTTGCATTCAAAATCCCCGTTCAGTCAAGCATAAAACCCTATCAAGTAGCGAACCAAGAATTATATAAGGCAGGGTTTTGATTTCAAAATTTTTTTAGATTTCAGTCCCGCACGTAAAAAAATAATAATAATAATAAATAAATAAATAAATAAATAAATAAATAAAGCATCAAAAGACGAAGATTAAAAACTATTTAAATCACGACTGTTTGTGATCCAATTAAGAGAAAATTTGTGATGATAATTCTTGTTTGCTTAAAAAAAAAAAGGCAGAGAGAAAAGAGTTAATAATAATGTAATGATAAATTTGTTAGTTGGGGGGGGGGGGGGGGTTCAATCCAGCTTCTCAATCTCGTTCGGTTACGGTTGGAGTGAGCGATACTGACATCTATACAAACCGTAACAGAAAGCGAAAGTCACCCTCCGTAGGCATACATAAAAGTGCGTGTGTTCTGTAGAAGGAAAAAGGAAATCACAGTTCGTTCGCATCATCGTGTTCGCGAAGAACTCAAGAGCCCGTTTTCGGAATCAAAACAAGCCCTTAATTACCGACTTGCATAACCGGTTCTCCTCTAGTCTACTCCTTTTTTTTTCCCATCCCATTTTGTTTATTTACTTTTTTGTCGATGGCATCACTGGCAACCAGATGAGACGGACGCTTCACTGCCTGCAGCTTAGCTATGATCGCCGTCTGATAGATCACTGATGGCTTATGGGTGCATTGAGAACACGTATTTTTGAACCTTGCCAGACGAACAGCTTTTATTTTATTTATTTTCTCTTTTTTTTTCTATGTGAAGACAGGTGGTACATTATAATGCTATAAAAGCAAATTTTTATTGGAAGTCCTTGCTGTGCGTACAGCTGAATATGCAGTTTAAATATATACAAGTTAATTGCACAAATTTCCTTGTCACTACAAATAAATAAATAAATAAAGCTTACGGAAACAGAAAGAGCAGGAGGAAAGTTTCCTCAACCCACCACATGGTTCTATGTCGCCGTTATATCTTTGTTTGCGCCAAGTAGCCGCCAAAATATTGTTTAATGCATAAGACCAGCATATTTTCATGGCAGTAGATTTAAGGCTGATATGTACTAACCGTATTGGATTCGCTCACCCCAATATTAACCTATGGAGAAATAGGACCCTTTATTAAGTATATTCAATTCTACATTAATTTATTAAATTCTTCGTATCTTATTCATATGCTTTTGAATATGCGCTACTAGAACATGTTATCAGGAGCTCTATCGTAATGTCCCATTTATACTACAGAGATGTTTTTAGTGTAAAAATGGACATTGGTCTGCATTTTGTATGAACAAAGTACAAATTTCCTTATTTTTTTCAAAAATAAGTTAAATACTTTGTTACGATGCTGTAAAACATTCCATTTTGTTTTAAGGTTCAGCTAACACTTCATGTTGTTAATTTTATAATATAACAATCCGCTATAGCAAAGACTAAATTTCCAAAATATATGTTCCAGTTGGTACAATATGAAAAGTACGAGTAAATATCTAAGACGTTAGAAAATACGTAGGGTATTTGTTTTTTAATTTTTACCGTAAAAATAACAAAGATCATCACATTAATTTGTTTATATGCTGACCCTCATATTGGGATCGAATTGGGTTAACTGATAATGAACGTTTTAAACTAAACGTTTTACTGATATTTATGCACCAACCCTTTTGACCTTATTCTACTACTTTTCAATGAAGGACAGAAGTACTAACTGGGGCTTATTTAAAAGCGAAAGATAACATGATAAACTACGTATTTTGAGACTTTAGATAAAACCGAAAGGATATCAAACAATAACCTCTCTGACATCTCAATTTTTATTAAAAATTATTTCAGTAGGGAAGCTGGCGAAAGAATGTTTTAGATGCAGCGGCACATGTTTAAAAAGAAATAGGAATTAGTTCAGTATATTCAATATTACAAATCTGTGTATTGTAAGCTGCTTTCCACGTCCAAAGTTTGAAAGAATTAAAAATATCGTTTTAAAAAGTTAAATGTCTGAGAATTTAATTATTTCTAAGTTACAACGATAAATTTCATTTAACTATGGAAATAAAGAATACGTGTAGTGAAAATGGAAGTTTTTAAACTTTGACGATAAAAGATGATAACCAAACAATATTTTATTGATTTATTTGCATTATATAAACATTCTATTCATTTGTTTTATACAACATCGTGAAATCAATTGTCTGCGATAAAACTTTTTGTTGCTGATTATCAGTAATTTAAAGCAACCTATTATTTCTTATCATGGTACGCTGAACACTGAGCAGAACTTATAACTGTGGCAGTGCCTTCGAAACGAGAAGTAAACAACGATAATAACTTCAGGAAAAATGAGTCCTTCGAAGCATTATAAAAATCGAAATCCATTTTATAATGAGTGAAAAAGAAAAACTAAGACGAAAAATGACTAACTTTTAATTTCGTTTTCCTACCTTTGATGGTTTATTTGATCATAAGACGTACTTGAAAGTATTTTATAAAAATAATCTTTTGAGTGAGAAAATATGTAACTGTGTTCCTTAAAAATTTATGATTCTTTAGAATGTGAAAGATCAATAATTTTCTGCCAGTTTATTAAAGTTACCACGTAGGCTTACATGAAAAACAGTTTACACCGTTTAGAGTTCAGGTAAAAACTTTCTTTATCTTTTACAAAGAATAATTAGAATATACGTATATATAAAAGTAACGATGTCATTTCTGGATGAGCGAAACATTTATGGGTAAATTAAATCTTTACGAAAGTTCTTGTAGCATCACAACAATTTCTAAATATAGAAATACGAGAATTGGTTTCTCTCGTATGGACCACTCAAAATGTCGCTGAAATTCTTTACAACAAATTTCCGAAAAATGTAAATTTTGTCTTCGAATTTTTTTTACTTTTAACATTGAGTTCTATCTAATTCATCAAAATCATAATTTTTATTTAATTTTTTACTTAATCTGAGTTATATACAGTGGCTCCCAAAAGTGTTCGTACACTTAAGATTTTCAATGAAATAGGGGTCTATCCATTAATCAAAATAATATCTATAATCTATTCTTACCCAAACTACATGAAATATTTTGAAAACATAGTAAAACTTTATTTTTAAGAAACCAGTAATCAAAAAGTAACAAAAACTTTATCTCACAAAAGTCATCGTACACTGAAATAATTTCAGATAAATTCATAATTAAAATTATCGTCTGGCGCTTTATTTTTATTTTTGAATTGTGATGGCATTTAAAATATCGTTTGGCTTTAATTTTTGCTTGCCTACTCCGTAATATTCTATTTATTATTTAAAAATGGCTCGTAGTCATAAAGAAACAACAAACAGCATTCGAAAATTGATTATTTTTCATCGTAGTAGTGGTAAATCAGTTCGGAATATTGCTAAATTACTTAATTTATCCCATTCTACTGTGCAGTATGTGATAAAACGCTTTAAAGAAGAAAATCGGATCGAAAACAAGGTAAGAAAAGATCGTCCGGCAAAGTTAATAAAACGTGATCAGAGATTTATAATTAGAAAATTTGTGAAAAATCCACGTTTGAGTGCTGTAAAAGTTTCTGCAGAATTTAATGAAACATTTTCTTCTTCAATTTCACCTGAAACTGTTCGACGAGTTCTCATAGCAGCTGGATTACATGGGCATTCTGCCCGTAGAAAATTTTTTGTGAGTGAGAAAAACAGAAAGCTTAGGCTTTCATTCGCACTATCAATGATAAATAAGCCCCAAACGTATTGGAATAATGTCTTATTTGTCGATGAAAGCAAGTTTAACATTTTTGGTTCCGATGGGCGTTTAATTGTATGGAGAAAAAAAAAATGAGGAACTTATCCCAAGAACTTAGTAGGAACAGTTAAGCATGGCGGTGGAGGTGTCCTTGCGTGGGGGTGCACGTCAGCATCAGGACTAGGTAATTTGGTATTTATTGATGGCATAATGAATCATGCTGTTTTTATAAATATTTTAAGAGACAATTTAAAATTATCAGCCCAAATTTTGGGTATTGGAAACAACTTTGTTTTTTATCAAGATAACGATCCTAAGCACACGGCTCTCCTAAGCACACGGCACTTCGCCTCTGGTGTCTCTATAATTGTCCACAAGTTTTGAAAACACCACCTCAATTGCCAGATTTAAACTTAATAGAACATATTTGGAGAGAACTGGAGGTTCGAGTACGAAAACACGACATTCACACGAAAAACGAACTAAAAACAATTATGATGGAAGAATGGATGAACATGAATAAATTACAAAAGAACTAGTGCAATCTATTCCCAGACGTTTAAAAGCTGTTGTGGATGCTAAAGGATATCCTACTAAATATTAATTTAACGAAAAATTAGAAAATTTCTAATATGTAGAGATTTTTTACAAGTGTACGATGACTTTTGTGAGATAAAGTTTTTGTTACTTTTTGATTATTGGTTTCTTAAAAATAAAGTTTTACCATGTTTTTAAAATATTTCATGTAGTTTTGTTAAGAATAGATTATAGATCTCATTATCAAATACCCATTCTGAAATATTCATTTTAATTAATGGATAGACCCTTATTTCATTGAAATTCGTAAGTGTACGAACACCTTAGGGAGACACTGTAACTAAGTTTAAATGTTTGGCTCTAGATAATTGTCTTTTAGATAAGAATAATCACTACTTAAAACAAACTGCACTTCTTTTTAATTAAAACGAAAACACATCCCCTTGCATTATTTTCGCTGTTAATATAACGGATGACTTTATTAACAGCAGAAGTTCATTGTGATTATTAATAATTACATATTTTGTTTCGCATTAATGAAAATTTGAATTGTAAACATTTTATTATTTTTCTTTATTATTACATATTTTTATATTTTACTTGTTTATTATCATTAAACTCCATTTATTATATCCATGGTGACGAGATTGTTATATGATGACTTTCAAGTCCGACGGAAATTTCACAGGAGCAAACATCGACGTGTCTGCTCCGAGCCAATCGGGTTAAGTGATTTCGATCGATGATTGTAGAATAATCGATGCTTTAAAAAAACTACAAAATCAAATTTAGAAGTACATTGCCAAAAATGATGAATGTTTTCATTCGTTTGACGGACTACAGATGTCTTCATAGTCCCAAGTGTTTTGATATTAAAAAATTGTTCGATCGAGGAGGAAAATTACATAGATTGAAGATGGATTCTTACATTCTTGTCTGACCGCAAGATGGCGCTGCGGGATCTTGTATGGAAATGTCTCTTTCAAACTCTATAGTGTTCCGCGCTAGGGCTGGCCGACAAGTTATTTTAGTATTTTTATCTTAAATAAAATCCTTTTTTCTGGAATAATTTTATTTTTCCTTAATTTTATTATACATTATTGATTTTTTTAAATTATAAAAAAATCATAAAAAATAAAGATAAAAATTATTTTTAGAAAAGTCAATTTATTTTCACGGCAATAGAAACTGAAAACTAAATTGTTCATATGATAATTTTCGGGTTTATTTTGCATATGAACGTAGACGTTTTAAACAAAGAGCGGATAGTTTTTTAAGTTTCCAAGAGTTCCTTTTTTACAAATTTTTGATTCAATCGCCACAAAGTTAAAATTGTTTTTTCGAAAAAGTAAAAATAAAATAAAATAATTTTTGAAAACTTAATATTATGCATTTTCTTATCAGGGATTAGAAAAATACCGGGAGGAAAATTTCCCATACCTTCACATGGGGATTTTAAAATCTACGGGGTCGACTGATGCTTACATGATGGTCACTGCGTTAAATTGTGTGAACTCTGAGTACAATATACACTGCTGGCCACCCAAATTGCAACACCAAGAAAGACGAGATATCACAACAAAATTTATTTTGTAGATAACATGTTGACCAAGTATCAAATGATTAAATTTATAGACTTCTGTGAAGTGTGGTTCCTGCCAAAATCAGTACCCAGAGTAGCCGCCATTGTTGGAGATCACCGTTGCCACACGCCTAGGCATTGGTTCAAAGAGACTTTGGATGAGTTCTTGGGGTACAGCAGACCAAGCAGCTTCCACACGTTGCCAAAGTTGATCTGCTGTGGCAGCTGGGGATGGAATCTGGGTCAATCGTAGAGCAACCATGGACCACATGTTTTCTATCGGAGAAAGATCCGGAGAGCGAGGCGGCCAGGGAAGCAATTCAATCTGGCGATTGACGAAGAACCGTTGGACAATGCGTGCCACGTGTGGTCGCGCATTATCCTGTTGAAATATGGCTGTGGGCAAGCCCTGAAGGTAAGGAAGGACAACTGGCTCCAACACCTCGGAGATGTAGCGCTGGCTGTTTAAAGTACCGGCAATGCGTACTAGAGGCGTGCGAGAGTGATATCCAATACCGCCCCATACCATAATACCCGGTGCAGGACCAGTGTGGCGGTGCATAACGCAGCTGTTCAGCATCCTCTCTTCACGGTGTCTCCAGATTCGAATGCGACCATCGTGGTGTTGCAGACAGAAGCGTGACTCGTCAGTAAAGACAATTTCATTCCATTCTGCCGTCCACATCCTTCTGTCATCGCAAAATTGGCGGCGGAGACGTCTGTGGTTCTGCGTCAAGGGTAGACAAAGCAATGGACATCTTGCGGACAAACCACTCTGCTGTAAACGGCGTCGAATGGTACGCGCAGACACTGGATGATGCGTTACAGACTGCATGTACTGTGCTATGGTTCGTGATGTGACCGAGCGATCCGTCACTGCCATGCGCACAATTTGCCTGTCATCACGTGAAGTGGTGCGCTGAGGTGGATGCGATCGAACACACCGGTCCGTCGTACCCTCCTGCATCCAACGATCACATATCCGCATTACAGTTGTTTGGTTTCGTCCAACACGACTACCGATTTCCCTGAAAGATAATCCACAATCTCGGTAGGCGTCTATCCTTCCTCTGTCGAACTCGGATACGTGATCAAAAGATGATCGCTGTTTTCGACGAGGCATAATTGATCGTTTTTTTGAAAAAACCACAAGAAAAACACAATTGCCGAACTTGAAATCGTCGAAATCTCCAAGCCTTAAATAGCGCTTTGAAGTGGCGCCACAGGCGCGCGTGATGTGCGTCTTCGCTGAAATTCTAATCATTTGCATATCTCACCTCCGCTAATGCATGATGTAATCTTCATGTTAGTTGCATGTTTCCTTCAGGGTGTTGCATTTACAGTGGCCAGCAGTGTAGTTCCTGTAAAAGACATACCGTTCCTGTATTTTTGGTACCCATTATTTAGTTACAAGAACAGCAAATAAACTGTACTTCGATATCAAATTTTCGTTACACATTTTTAATTCCCGGAACGTAGTGTCATCTAAGTCGAGATAATAGGTAGTTTTTTACAAAGGGAAATTTTTGCAGAGGTGTGCGCTTCTAATTTATTAAGTTTCAACAAGTTTGTAACTTAACTGAAGTTACCAGGCACTTTTAAACTTTGAGGTAAATAAATAAAATCTTCCTTGAAATTTCCATGGAAAAAGAGAATCGCTTTATTCGTATTACAAGAATAATCATAAATTTTCCACGCAGTTTACTGTTTTAGCGCAGGCACGGCTACCATTATCGCGGCTTCCCTGGACACTGAAGCATAGAGACGCGCGACGACAGTAGTGTGCCCAACCACAAAACTGGATACAGGAGTGGCACCACGTCGTCTTTTCAGACGAGTCCCGGTTCTGCGTGCACCATCATGATGGACGTATCCGTGTCTGGAGGCACCGAGGAGAACGCACGTGGCCTGCTTGCATTCGATACCGTCATACGGGCCCTGCACCTGATGTAATCGTATGGGAAGCCATTGGGCACACGACACGGACACTTCTTGTTTGCGTCGTCGGTAATCTGGAGAACCAGCGTTACATTTCTCAGATCTTAAGTCCGATGGTTGTTCCCTATCTTCGAGGCTTCAGAGACGTCATCTTCCAACAAGATAACACAGGATCGTAAGTTGCCCGTTGTTGTGAAGGATCCACAATTTGGACATTTTGAACTCCTTCCAACTTCATAGCCATTTTGGGCGTTCCGACTTGGGCAAAATAATTTGGTTAAATGCGCTATGAAAATCTAATTTCGAGAAATATTTGTATCCTGAAATTTTTGTGAGTTTGTCTTGGATCTTTGGCAGCGGGTATTGGTATTGCTTTGAGATTTGGTTAATTAGCCTCAAGTCGCGTACTAGGCGAAATTTGTTTGGTTGGTTCTTTTTTACAAGTAATATAGGTGAGGAATACTGTGACGTGGTTCGAGAAATTATTCCTGCATTAAGTAGGGTATCTAATTCCTTTTCTGCTACGGACCTCAGTGCGTAAGGGATTTCGTATGGACGCGCATTAATAGGATAAGGATGGTTCAGGTGAATTTCGGGTTTGATAATTTGAGACGCTCCCAGTGTATTCATATTCTTTGAAAATACGTCCGCGTATTTCAGAAGAGTTTCCTGCAAATCCTCTTTTTGTTCATGCGGCAAATGATTTAAATTAAAATCGGTGACTTGCTGTTCCTTTCGGCGAATCTCGGCTACCGTGTATATAGAGTTCATGTGTTGTACTTCCCGATTTCTCAGATTCGATGGGTTATCATACTGCGATTTGGGGTCAAATTCCCCGACGGTCGCTTTTTTGTTGAGTACTATCCTATTTTTTGTGTAATTAGAGATTAATACTAGGTTGTTATCTTCACCTCCACAGTTGATAAAATTTGGGTGAACATAAATTTCTTGTTTAAACTCCCGAGGGCGAAAACTTAATGACTGGTCATTATAGTAGTTATTCGAGCAGTTACTGTGTACCAAAATGGAATTATTAGGTTCTATGATTGCCTTGGCAAACGTAGATGGGTTTAGTTTTAAAACTTCACGCTTCAAGTTATTATTTAGGGCGTCCAGAAATTTTGACAATTTTAACTTTTCGAGTATTTTAACACCCTCGGCTGACGCGAAATCTACCTCTAGATAATTTTGGGTGGCGGTTGCAACCCTATACACCAAAGTTTTAACTAGCTTGTTCTCCTGCTGACGTAGATTGCTAAACGTTGTGTGTAAAGTCTGCGCGTTCGATTTCTCCGAAAAAAAATTTATCAGTTGATCCTTGATTACGTCGTACGATTGTTCTTCACGTAGTTGGGGAGAACATGTTATGAATTTCAGTGCATTACCTCTTAACCGAACTTAAGAATTGCGATTTTCTCTACGGGCGACCATTGTCCCAATGTTGCTAAAGCCTCGAATTGTATGAAAAATGCATTGCAGTCTGAATCTGGGGCGCCATCGAACGTGGACACTAAATGCGTAAAGCCGGGAGTTTTCCTGCTAACGACTGAATCGGTCGCCATAATACAATAAAGTAAGGAAAGGTAATTCGAGATAATTCTATTGTGCTTCAAAACAAACCCTTTTAAACAATTTTTTTTAACATATACATGCGAAACATATAATAATCAAAATAAAGTAAAAACCATTATCCTAGAATTATATATATACTAACCGCGAACACATAAACCCTAACATTTCAATACAATTTGTTCACAAAACATGTAGGCATGGCAGGTACAAGGGAAAGAAAAGAGAGAAAAAAAATGTATGCATAACACTTTAAAGATATATATGAACCTTAAGCACATTGCACGACATTAAAAAGCTTTTTGCTAAGATACACACAAAAAAAATGTTAGTATGCCCAGATTTTGGACTAAAGTAAAATATTATAAAATACACAGGCAAATCCTGGTCAGAGGCACCAATATATATTATGAGGGGTACCAGAGATACCCCTTTGCGTTGTGTAAAATTAGGGAGGTAAACTCCAAAAGGAACTATGCGTTTATAAATAAAAATAACAACATTTATTATACAATATTTTACAAGAAAATGTCAGTTTTACATATTATATTTAAGATCTTGGATAGACATATTTAAACGGAATTAGGGCATACTTTATTCGCTGCCAAAGATCCAAGACATACTCACAAAAATTTCAGGGTACAAATATTTCTCGAAATTAGATTTTCATAGCGCATTTAACCAAATTATTTTGCCCGAGTCGGAACGTCCAAAATGGCTATGAAGTTGGTAGGAGTTCAAAATGTCCAAATTGTGGATCCTTCACAACACCCGTCGTGTCCTGACCTACCTCGACACAGACTGTGTTTGATTGTTGCCCTGGCCAGTACGTTCTCCAGATCTCTCACCCATTGAAAACATCTGGCCATGGGTTGCTGAAAGACTGAGACGCCACTGCTCTCCAGCCACTACGATTGATGAAGTGTGGCATAGATTTGAAGCAGCATGGAATGACATACTCTTATCTGTCATCCAATCCTAGTTCGACTCGATGCCTAACCGAGTTAGAGCCGTTTTAGCTTCCAGAGGCGGCAGCTTTATGTACTAATTTCGGACCATGTATACCCCCAAATTTCCTACAAATTTAATCGTTTTTTCCTACTATGCTATATACGTACAATAAGTAAAGTTTTGTTATTTGATTTTCTTCCTGGTGATGCAATTTTAATGGCCATCGGTGTATATTATTACCCATATTTTAAGAATATTTTTACAAATTATACCGATAATTTATCTATATTTTACGAATTATTATTACCCACATTTTAACAATTTTTACTAATTTTATTATTTCCTATAATTTTCGTATATTTAACAAATTACATTATCACCCATATTTTAACAATATTTTTTCAAATTATATTATTACCTATAATTTACCTATATTTTACAAATTGTTATTACCCATATTTTAACAACATTTTACAAATTGTATTATTACCTATGATTTTCTAATATTTTTCAAATTATATTATTACCTTTAATTTACCTACATTTTAGAAGCATACTTTTATCTGTACGTCACATCAATATGACTGAGAATAGAAATGCGAGGATTGGTTTCATTTGTATGGACTACTTAAAATGTCACTGAAAATGTCATCTTCTCACAAAATGTCGGTGAACCGGTAAATGTCATCGAACAGGAAAATGTCACCTAGGCACACCTTATATTTTCACCGCAGAGCCTTTAGAACACAGATTTCTACTGTGATTACATTGGCGAATACAACGTTTTTAGGCTGTACTGTCTATGCATACTCGGCTGTGCATCAGACCTTAAAGTTTATTTATCTAGGAATTGATTTTTTATGCTTTGTTTTCTTTAGAAGAACATAGCTAATACCCCTCGCAAGGTATTTCTATTATGTTTTGTGCAGAGTTCTTTTGTTGTGTTTTTATTCAGCTGCATTTAGGATTTTTATTTTAAAGTTGTTTTTTTGGGGGGGAAAGGGGGGGGGCTAAACGAGAAAATTATTCCAGAAAAGAAAAAAAAAAACCTCTTTTGCCTTCTAAATTCACTGAAAATTATTTAAGCGAAATTATAACAATTACCGCAGACAAATTATTTTGAAACTTCTTTCCAATGTACAAAAGAGAAAAATATATACTAATATGGACACTAATTATGCTAATTGGTTCTGTTGATATACTCAAAACCGAACGCAATGTAAAAATTTAATGTTGAACTTTTTTTGTACAAAATTTCAAATTGTTCAAATATTTCTCATACGCATAATGATCTCTACACAAACTCATATTTAATTGGGAAAAACGTTGCGAATTGCATGTAAATAAAAAAAAAAACGATAACGGTTCCAGTTAAATTACGGCATAACTGAAACCTCCTATGTAAAACCATGGATACCAATACAGGTTTGGGTTTCACTTACACGAGATGCCCCCCCCCCCCTTATTAATTTATTTTTTTTAAGGGGTAGGGGGTGGGGTCGTAAGAAAAGAAAAAAAAGTATACCTTTGCATAGTTTGAGACTTTTGCACCATTATTTTACAATCAATTCTTCGTCGAATAACATCATGCATGAATAATCGCTTGGAACATTTGTTGCATGTAGTATGCGACCGTGATCTCTTGATCTCGTTGAAGCACGCACATGGAAGTCCGGAAATTGTCGCAGATCTATTCACTCGATGCGACCGTAAAAACCTGCAAGCATGTCGTACAATGGTGATAGCTGCAGATTGCGTCCGCTCTTTCATTTTCCAGTTCTACAGCAAGTTAGGGGGGGGGGGGGTCCTCTTTCTTGAATTTTTAACTTCGTTAACAACTGTAGACGCTGTTAAGGAGTGAAGGTCGATTATTTATCACATTTAAGACGCTAAACATCTTCGATTAACTGGTTGTACAGCAGAATGTGTTACCGCCGAAACATGTAAAATGTTTTACCTGTGTTTCCAAAGATTGATACTAGTACCCTTTTACAAAACTTGATTTTTAAGGTTTAGGCCCCTTTTTGAACAAATGATGTTCCCTGTATCAAATCAAATTTCTCAATCGTCACTCGTCATCTCAATCATCTCATCTCACTTTAATTAATTCCCCTTAGAATGTTATGATGCAAATATACGTAAAACTCTCTGAACCAATAACAGAACACCAAAAGAAATTATCATGCTCAGTTCGAATCCTGACAAGCTACATTGAATACCTTCGTGTCTACACCGGGTATGGACCTGTTCTTCTATGGGAATTCCTTCTGTGTGGTATGTGGGTAGAAAGAGGGTACTTTTTTTTGTTTAATCTTCGGTAGTCTCCACTGTTCATGCCAAAAAGTCTGACGATGCCCGCATATATGAGTTGCCCTTAGAGACAATCACATCTAAAACTCCTCGGCCTGATGAAGAACTACATTAATTAGTTCGAAACTAGTTGCCACCCGTTAGTTTTTAATTGTGGATGTTAAGACAGAATCCCCGTTATTTTTCTTACATGTTCAAAAATAGTGTCTTAAATTTAAAAATAAATAAATAAATAAATAAATACTTTAACGTACAGCGGTGTTTCTTGCACAAACACTAATTTGTAAAAGTATTTGACACAATCTGAGCCAATTTTTAAACCCTGTATCTATCTCAATGCCACCAAGAGATCATTGTCGTATACATGCAGCGAATGTTTCAAGCGATTGCCCATGCAAAATGGTATTCAACGAAGCATTAATTGTAAAATAATTGTGCAAAAGTCTCAAATTATGTGCAGTGTTATTATTACTTTTTTTTAAGAAAAATCTTTCACAGTCGGAAGTAATATCATAATGAATCTGTTCAAAACACGTCTTTTGCTTTCATTGGTCTTTGTATTCACCGTAAGAGTTCACAGCTGATATTTTGCCATTACTTCATCGTAGACAGTAATCAAAATATCACTGCAATCTACTAATTGGAATCTTATGAGTAACAATTTTGGTCTACAGTATAAAACTGCGGTAAATTAATACAAATCAACTGCATCAAATTATTTTATGTACCACGGTTAGTATTTCATTTTAAAGCATTAAAATTATGAAGTACATCAGTGAATTAAACCTAATTGAAATCTGAAGCATGTGAAATATGTTAAGGCAATTTTATTGTGCCTTGTTTATCTATTTCTTCAACCTAAGAAAGGTAATTTTTTTTTCATGTCGAGCAGAAGTGATATAGCTCGTTGTATAAAAGCATGGTTGTATAATGAAAATAAAAAACTGTTTGCACTCTTCTTGAACAAATAGCACAGCATAAAAAAGAACAATATACAACACAGCACCGAAGTAAACAATGTCATAATATCATTAGCCAGTTAAAAACGTTATTACATCACTCACAACTCTCTGTATAATTTTTAACCCGTACCGTGTAATTATTAAACATGATTCAATATAACTAACAAGTTTCTTTACAACAATTTTTGTATAATAATGTTCATTAACCCTAAAATATCACCCAGATTTACAGAATATTACATAGTCTTCCACATGCTGACTATTTAATAAAATATGTATTTAATTGCTGGATCCTGACTTGAGGAACTGAGTACTGTGCATTTATTCATCACAAAGTAAGTCCGACATATTGCAGTGCATGTCCTAAGCTCAGTTTTGCGCAGTTGTTTTGGCGTTACGTAAGATGACGTATCTTTTCAAATCAAACGCTTCGTCCTAATGCTAATGTATTAAATTCGATTTCAAAAGGACATTTTATTATTCCCTCTGACAGGAACTAAAAATTGAACACTTCAAAAGTTAAATATTAAAAATATAATTTGGAATTCAATCACGATTCACCAAATTCATTATTTGAACAAAATCTTGTTTATTTCATTGTTAACACACACAACAACAAAAAATGGTTTTATTTTACCCATAAGCTAAACTAGTTTTCTTACGGTTTATAATTTTATAAAACCGTCTACAAGTATTTCGTAAAAATTCAGTGCTTTGTATAAAGCGCAAAATCCAACATAATGATTGCCTCATTATTTAAAATTTTAAAATACAGAATTTACGGAATGCTCAAGAATGGATATAATCATTATGAAGTATGAGAGAAAACAAATCAGGAAAGAATTGTTACTAAACCCCTATATGCAATCGATGTTTAGTCATTTTATGTGCAATATGGAATTTACATTTTGTATAATGTGGAGGAAATATCATGATTGAAAAAGAAGTTTCTTGTAATTATTTATTTATTTATTTATTATTATTATTTTTACGTTTACAGCTGTGTAAATTTGAATTCCAAATTCAACATGACAATTAACCTATTTCCTTTGAATCTCCAATGTCACAAAGTAAAAGCAAGCATAATATGGGAAAGGAAGTAATCGTAAGACGTTATATGAATTTCTTTTTTAAAAAATTGTGTATAAATATTGTTTACAAAACAACTGATTGAAGAGAAATACAAAATTTGATTTTAGAAATTAAATAAAATCGCCGAGAGAGTCTTTGAATTTTTATTTCTGTATACTTTAACAGAAATTAAAAACTTTTTGATGGCGCAGTGGTCTAATAATCCTCATATTTACTACACATAACAACTGCGCACTCCACTGAGCGCTTATTTCTCTCCGGAAATCGCTCCTTTCAAGCAATGAAGGTCGAATGATGCAACAAGGAAATTGACGTGTCAGCATGTGGCTAAGAAATCGATCTCTTTGCAGGGGATCAGAAGAATGGCGCCATCTGTTGTTAAGAATCACAACTTCTATTTAATATACCAGCTTTAAATTATTATTAATTAATTTTACGTATTTATAAAAAAAAGATATATTTGCAGTTACATAAGATTATATTTTTACTCTTAAATAAGTAAAAATATTTTCTTGAATTCTATTCAATTTACATTTTTTAATGGTTGTTAATATTGAAAATATAGAAAAGATATGAAGGCGCAAATGTGTTTAAAAAGAAAAGAAAAGAAAAACCGACTAAAGTTTAAGCGAAGGATCAGAAAAAAATATTGTAGTTTAAATTTACTTTGAAGCAGTTAGAACAATTTAAAGTATGAACTGGATGGATAGAAGTTGGAGAGAAACGAAGAGTTCTTTTTTTCGCCCGAATTTATTAAGGATTAGTTTTGTTTAAACAAAGAAAAGTTATCATATGAGAATAAACTTTTTCCGTACTGAGGTTTGAAATTGAGAACTTCCTTCTAATTTAATTTTGGAAAAAGATAAATCAAAAGAAAAAAGAAGTAAATTTTGATTTAATGCAATATATTTTCATCGACTTTCAAGCCTCCGTGGCGCAATCGGCTAGCGCGTTCGGCTGTTAACCGAAAGGTTGGTGGTTCGAGCCCACCCGGGGGCGAGTTAATTTTGCACACTCTAAAAAAAATTAATTGTTATATTTAAATTTAAGAATTTAGCACAATTATAAACAAACTATGTAAACAACAGTCTACGCCGGCAAATGGCGAAATAAACCGTTATGTGAAATCGATTGTTACCCAGCCGCCTACGTGTCATTTCGTTATTTACCTTGTGTATACCGAGTTGACGGTTACCAGACTTTATTCTGTTTACGTGCAACAAGCCGACAGTTTTTCCTTTATCAGTTACTAGCTGAAAACCCACGCTTCGCTACGGAGTACATTCAAATTAAATACAACGGTCAATGTATGCAATTAATGCCAAAAATATGTTTAAATATATATTTATAATAAATACAACGATCAATGTATACAATTGATATAAGAAATATATCTATATATATAAAACAGTTCCGTAACTGACTCATTCATTCATTCATTCACTGACTGACTGACATACAACGCACAGACCAAACCGCTGGACCTAAAGGGCTGAAATTTTGCATGGCGATTCTTCTAATAGTGTAGGGGTGCACTAAGAAAGATTTTTCAAAAATTCTTCTTAGATTTTTTAAAATTAAATTTTTAAGCTCTTTTTTAAACTTTTTTTACGTTTGCATTTAAAATAATACATTGAGGGTTATAAAATTTATATTTTATAACCCTCAATGTATAACCCTCAATGAGAAAGATCATAAAAATTCCTTCAAAATGAAATTTTTTTCGAATTTTTACCTCTATTTCCTGATTTTTGGTGAATTTTTAAAGATTAATTTTTAGAATTTAATTTATTAAATGCCGATCACGTGATTTCTTTTTCTGGTACTTTCAATAAATTTATCGTCACGTGCGTAACAACTAAATAGACAAAAAAAAACATTTTTTCTTTCTAATGCAGCAGACGATTGGATATTATCCAAAAAAAATAAATATTCCTTATTATTTTTTTATAAATATATATATATAAATATTTTTTTACATCAATTGTATATATTGATCGTCTCATTTATTATAAATATATATATTTATTTTTTTTGGCATTAATTGCATACGTTTACCGTTGTATTTAATTTGAATGTATTCCGTAGCGAAGCGCGGGTTTTCAGCTAGTATATATATAAAACTCGTAAGGGATATTTATTTATTTTTTTATAATATCCAATCGTCTGCTGCATTAGAAAGAAAAAAAAAATTTTTTTTGTCTATTTAGTTGTTATGCACGTGACGATAAATTTATTTAAAGTACCAGAAAAAAGAAATCACGTGATCGGCATTTAATAAATTAAATTCTAAAAATTAAAATTTAAAAATTCATCAAAAATCAGAAAATTGAGGTAAATGTTCGAAAAAGATTTCATTTTAAAGGAATTTTTATGATCTTTCTCGTGATATAAATTTTATAACCCTCAGATTATTATTTTAAATGCAAACTTGAAAAAAGTTATAAAAACAGCTTAAAAATTTAATTTTAAAAAATCTAAGAAGAATTTTTCAAAAATCTTTCTTAGTGCACCCCTACACCATAAGAAGAATCGCCATGCAAAATTTCAGCCCTTTAGGTCCAGCGGTTTGGTCTGTGCGTTGTATGTCAGTGAGTCAGTTACAGAACTGTTTTATATATATAGATTATTGATCAATAATTTTAGCTACTGGCATACACGTGTAAAGGTATGGATCATAATTATCACAACAGTTAAATACACATACGTTGAGGCTGCTGTGTACTAACACTATTGGATTCGCTCACCTTAATGTTAACCTACGAAGAAAATTTGTCCACGGATTGCCGACTTGAATTGAAAGACTTTTTTTTTTTTTTTTAATTGTACTCCGTAATAGAGAGAAAAAAAATTACACTTTGTTTTACGAAAAAGATTTCATTTTAAAGGAACTTTTATAATCTTTCTCGTGATATAAATTTTATAACCCTCAGATTATTGTTTTAAATGCAAACTTTAAAGAATGTTACAAAAACAGCTTAAAAATTTAATTTAAAAAAAATCTAAGAAGAATCTTTCAAAAATCTTTCTTAGTGCACCCCTACACTATAAGAGGAATCGCCATGCAAAATTTCAGCCCTTTAAGTCCAGTGGTTTGGTCTGTGGGTTATATGTCCGTCAGTTACGGAACTGTTTTATATATAGAGATAAAAAAATCGTAACGGATATTTTTATAGACAAAATAATGTAGAAGAAGATATTCAAATTAAATACAACGGTCAATATATGCAATTAATTTGCATGTTTAATATCCATAAAACATACTAATTTGAATTAAATTCTTAAAAAACTTCCATCTCAGTTAGTCTAGTGGTTAAATTTTATCTTTTACAGTATTTTAATATTTTTTTTGTCAGTTTATTTCGTTGTTATGCACGTGGCGCAAAATTAATTTAAAGTATCACTCTAAAAATTAATCTTCAAAAATTCCCCAAAAATCAGAAAATGGAGATAAAGATTCGAAAAAGATTTCATTTTAAAGGAATTTTTATGATCTTTCTCGTGATATACATTTTATAACCCTGAGATTATTTTTTTAAATGCAAACTTTAAAAAAGTTATAAAAACAGCTTAAAAATTTAATTTTAAAAAATATTAGGAGAATTTTTCAAAAATCTTTCTTAGTGCACCCCTACACTATAAGAAGAATCGCCATGCAAAATTTCAGCCCTTTAGGTCCAGCGGTTTGGTCTGTGCGTTATCTGTCAGTCAGTCAGTCACGGAACTGTTTTATATATACAGTGGAATCTCGATCTATCGTTTTCGAAGGGACTGACTGAACTAAACGATGGATGCGGGGACATACAAAAAAGTATTAACATACCTTAAAGTTTGATATCCCTAAAATATATTTACTCACATACATAAATGCATACATACCCGTAGTGTAACTGAAGATAAAATTACAAAGTTGAACTTAAATCCAAGATAATAATAATAAAAAAAGAAATGCACGTAGATACACAGGAATTTTGTTTCAAATAAAAGTACTTAATCGTCGTTTTTTTTTTTTTTTGGCGGTTTTCTCTCCACAAGTAAACAATATTTTTGTTGCGTTGCAAATATGCATTCTTTTCGGTATCGGTTATTGTGTGAGAATATAAAGAAGCGGCAGCCGTGAATCGTTTGTAACTAGAACCATTCCATTTCACTGGATGGGGTACGACATAAGACCACCAGGAAGTTTTGCTTCCGGCTGAAACACTCATTGGCCAGTGTAGAACTGCAGTAATCAAAAACTTCTCACACACTAGACCAAACACCAGGGCGCCTCCATCCCAAGGCCAACAAAAAAGCTGACTGTGAGCCATTGCTGATAAGAACAGAAATGTTGAATAGTCGGTGAATTTGGAATGAGTTGCCGAAAATTGGGTACTCCAGGGGCTAAAGAATTAAGGAACACCAACGACGAACAAATAATGGGAGTGGTACAATAAAGCGAAACCAGGCTAAACAAGAGAAAACAAAAATACGAGACCGTGCATCTCAAATGTTCTGTTCATTGTTTAATTAGAGTGTCATTCTAGCTCAATCCAGACATTTATATTTCAGGTTCAGTTATTATGAAAAAACGATCGATCCGATAAATTAATGTAGAGCTGCGATATTCTGAACGAATATTGCGGGAAAACGATGAATCGAGGAACGATCCATGCGGTCTTTTTTGCTTGTTTTCTATGGAATTTATTCGGGACTGGGTGAAATAAACGATACATACGGGAAAACGATCGTTCGGGGAACGATCGATCGAGATTCCACTGTATATATATATATATATATATATATATATATATATATATATATATATATATAGGTAGATTGTAATATTTAGGTGGAGCATTAGCTGATTTCGAGAATATTCAATCCCATGTTGAGCTATGGGGTATTTTATCTCAGCATTTCTCTAATCACACATTAGCAAATGCATATTGTTGATTTCCGAATTTTTCAGTAGTTAGACAAACTTTTAATTAAAGAGTTACGTTAAAAAAAAGAGTTAAATTACAGATAATTATGCTTCATTCTTTAATTTTAAAATGTTTAAATAAAGAGTGAACGTTTGTTTTCTTAAATTGTGAGGGGTAAATTTTTTTCTGGACTTCACATGTCTGTTGTTACAAAATTAAAAGTGTATTATATAAAAAATATTTTCTCTATATAAAAATTAATTTTTTTCCCATTTTTTCGTTAACTTTGAAAAAATTAAATTCACTCAACAAAAGAGGTTGTATTCGGGATGGAAATATTTCACGAGTCCTTTTGAAGCGTTCTAATTTATAAACAGCTGTTTCTTCGATATGTTCTAAAATAATTTAAATATTCCTTTTCTGGGATTTGTGCAGACTGTTAGCAGTGGAGGAGAACAACTTGTTTGAAGTGGCTATGAAATATTTTTAAAAAAAAAATTAAAATTTTTATTGTTTCAAAAAATTTCAAGGACGTAAAAAAACAAAACATTTATGAAAGAAGATCGACTATTCGGCAAAATTAATACACTGTTTCGAATACACTATATTTTGGCTCTGTTATTCCCGTAATAAAGAATCCATTACCGATATCAAAACATAGATGCCCATTCCTTCTTGAATATCATATTTTGAGGAAAGAAATACCATTTTAACACTACCGCCACGTGGATAAATTTCTTGTTTCACATACAAAACCTGCAGCAGAAAGTATCTACAAGTTAGAAGCGAATTTGTCGACGACCAGCTTCGGAAACGAATTAAAATTTCATATAAAATGAGTATGAAAATATGTATTGGTGATTTTGTGAAGAATTTAAAATAATTTTAGAACTTTAAAAATATTTTCAGTAGATGTATTTAGTTCAGTAGTTTTTTTCAGTAGATGTCTTTATATTAAATACACTGTCCAGTTCATGGAAATTAAAATGAAAATATAATTAGATATTTTTTTGAAAAATTGGAAAAAGTTCAAAGTTATAACACATATACTTGGACGTAAGTTTCGCCCTTGTTTTGGACAAAGCATATTCGCAACAGTAGGTTCCTTAGATGTTTATTTCGAGTCGACAAGTCTGAATGTCAGGTTAGAGTCACTGGAGAAAAAAAGGCTGTAATGGTGATAGAAATATTTCACGAGTCCTTTTGAAGCATTCTAGTAATTTATAGACTGCTGTTTCTTCGATATGATGTAAAGTCATATCAATATTTGTGTTTGTGATTTGTGCAGACAGTCCGTAGTTGATAAAAATCATTTGTTTTAGTGGCTATGAAATGATTTCATAAAAATTTAAAAAAATTATTGTTTCAGTAAATTTAAAAGATGTAATAAAACAAAACTTTAATGAAAGAAGATTGATAATTCGGCAAAATCAATACACTGTTTCTTTCGCATACACTGTATTTTCGCTCGGTTCAGCCGCTATTCCCGTAATAAAAATTCCTTTAACAACGTAAAAGCATAGAAGCTCATTCCTTTTGAATATCATAATTGGAGGAAAGTAAAAACAATTTAACACTGTCTCTGCTGGAAGTAAATTCTTATTTCAGATGCAAAACTTGCAGCAGAAAGTAGCTATAAGTTACTTGAGACTTTGAGACACACAAAAAGATGAACAACAAACACATACCAAGTTACTTGAGACACACAAAGAGATGAACAACAAACACACACCAAGTTACTTGAGACACGCAAAGAGATAAACAACAAACACACACCATTGGAAGCAGCTTTAAAATTACATATACAATGAGTCTGAAAATATATATTGGAAATTATGTGAAGAAATTAAAATAAATTTAGCACATTATAAATATACTTCTGAATTGGACGTTTTGAGATCAATAGATTTATGAAAAGGAGAAAATAACAGAGAGATGTTGATTTTAGAAGGAATGTGAAACGAAAATTCAAATAAAATAAAACATATTATAGTTTTTCTTAGTAGATATCTTTATATTACATACAGTCTCCAATTGATGTAATTTAAAATGAAAATAAAATTAGAAGTTTTATAGAAAACTTGAAAAGAGTTAAAAAATATAACATATATACTTGGACGTAAATTTCACCCTTCCTTTGGACATAGCAGTTTAACAACAGCCTCTTTTTTAGGTTCTTTAGGTGTTTATTTCGACTCGAGAAGTAAGAATGTGAGGTCAGTATAACCGGACAGAAGAGTCTGTACTATTGGGGATAGAAATATTTCATGAATGATTTTGAAGCATTCTAATTTATAGACGACTGTTACTCCGATATGATATAAAATTAAGAAAATATTCTTTTTTTTGGGGGAGGGGCGATTTGCGAAGAATGTTTGCAGTAGATAAAAAAAACTTGTTTGATTAGCTATGAAATTATTTTTAAAAAGTTTAAATTTGCATTGTTTAAAGAATTTCAAAGACTTAATAAAACAAAACATTCAAGAAAGAATATTGATAATTTGGCAAAATCAATAAGCTGTTTCGCATACACTATATTTGGACTATGTTCAACTGTTATTCCAGTCATAAAGATTCCATAACGGACATAAAAGCAAAGGAGATCATTGCTTTTTGCATGTCATACTTTGAGGAAAATAATAACATTTTAACACTGCCGCCGTGCGGATTAATTTCTTATTTCAGATACAACACTTGCAGCAGAAAGTAGCTACAAGTTACTTGAGACAGAAGAAAGAATAAACCAATACACTGCTTTGGAAACGAATTAAAATTGCAAATAAAATGAGTCTGAAAATATATATATTGCTAATTTTGTGAAGAAATTAATTTAGAACTTTATAAATATACTTCTGAATTGGACGTTTTGAGATCAATAGATGTATGAAAAGGAGTAAATAACAAAGAGATGTTGTTTTCAGAATGAATATGAAACAAAAATTCGAATAAAATAAAATATATTACGATTTTTTCAGTAGATGTCTTTTTATTAAATACACTGTCCAGTTGATGGAAATTAAAATGAAAATATAATTAGATGTTTTTTAGAAAATTTGGGGAAATTTAAAAGTTATAACGCATATACTTGTAAGTTTCGCCCTTGTTTTGGACAAAGCATATTCGCAACAGTAGGTTCCTTAGATGTTTATTTCGAGTCGACAAGTATGAATGTCAGAAGAATGAAAGAAGATTGATAATTTAGCAAAATCAATATACTGTTTCGCATACACTATATTTTGACATTATTCAACTGTTATTTCTGTAATAAAGAATCCATTACCGACATAAAAGCACACCCGATCGTTCCTTTTTGCATGTCATACTTTGAGAAAAGTAATAATATTTTAATACTACCGCCGTGCGGATTAATTTCTTGTTTCAGATACAACACTTGCAGCAGAAAGTATCTACAAGTTACTTGAGACATAGAAGAAAAAAGACAACCAATACACTGTTTTGGAAGCTAATTAAAATTACATATAAAATGAGTCTGAATTTATATATATATTGCTAATTTTGAGAAGACATTAAAATAAATTTAGCACTTCATAAATATAATTCAGATTTGGACGTTTTAAGATCAACAGATGTATGAAAAGGAGTAAATAACAAAGAGATGTTGTTTTCAGAATGAATATGAAACGAAACTTCGAATAAAATAAAATATATTACCGTTTTTTCATTAGATGTCTTTATATTAAATACACTGTCCAGTTGATGGAAATTAAATTGAAAATATAATTAGATGTTTTTTAGAAAGTTTGGAAAAAGTTAAAAGTTATAATATATATACTTGTTGTAAGTTTCTCCCTTGTTTTGGACAAAACATATTCGCAACAGTAGGTTCCTTAGATGTTTATTTCGAGTCGACAAGTATGAATGTCAGGTTAGAGTCACTGGACAAAAAAGGCTGTAATGGTGATAGAAATATTTCACGAGTGCTTTTGAAGCATTCTAGTAATTTATAGACGGCTGTTTCTTCGATATGATGTAAAGTCATATCAATATTTGTGTTTGTGATTTCTGCAGACAATTCGTAGTATATGAAAACCATTTGTTTTAATGGCTATGAAATGATTTCATAAAAATTAAAATTTTTTTATTGTTTCAATAAATTTAAAAGATGTAGTAAAACAAAACTTTTATGAAAGAAGATTGATAATTCGGTAAAACCAATACAATGTTTATTTCGCATACATTGTATTTTCGCTCTGTTCAACTGTTATTCCCGTAATAAAGAACCCATTACGACCTGAAAGTATAGAAGCTCATTCCTTCTAAATGTCATAATTTGAGGTAAGAAAACCAATTTAATACTTTCGCCGTGTGGATTACTTTCTTATTTCAGATGCTAAACTTGCAGCAGAAAGTAGCTATAAGTTACTTGAGACATACAAAGGGGTATGGAATAAAGACACAGCTTCAGCAGCGAAATAAAATTACATATACAATAAGTCTGAAAATATATATTGGTAATTTTGTGAAGAATTTAAAATAAATTTAGCACTTTATAAATATACTTCTGAATTGGTCGTTTTGAGATCAATAAATGTATGAAAAGGAGAAAATAACTGAGAGATGTTGATTTTAGAAGGATTTGAAACGAAAATTCGAATAAAATAAACATATTATAGTTTTCTCAGTAGATATGTTTATTTTACATACACTCTCCAATTGATGGAATTTAAAATGAAAATAAAATTAGACGTTTTATAGAAAACTTGAAAAGAGTTAAAAAATATAACAGATATACTTGGACGAAAATATTTACCTTTCCTTTGAACATAGCAGTTTAACAACAGCCTCTTTTTTAGGTTCTTTAGAAGTATATTTCGACTCGAGGAGTAAGAATGTCGGTTAGCATAACGGACAAAAGTGTCTGTACTGCATAGGGTGAAAAGTCCCGCGATTCGCTACTAAATGGCATCCGCAATGAAATTTCCATTTAATGTTCTTTAGTACTAACCTTCAAAAGACTGCTATGAAAGTTTCATTACATGTCGGCCATTTATTTACGAGTTGCGGTCGTGTAAGTAACGCTACTTTTGATTTTGTGTAAACAATGGATCAAAAAGAATTTCGCATTTTAATTAAACATTGCTTTTTGATGGAAAAAATACCGTCCAAACCCAAGAATAGCTGGAAAAAACATTACAGCACACCTGCTTAGTTGAAAACTACCATTTGTCGATGGTTTAGCGCTTTTAAAAATGGTCGTACGGACACCGATGATGCCGCACGTTCTGGACGTCCAATTGAGGTAACAACTCCAGAGAACATCAAAAAAGTCCACCGTATTGCGTTGGAAGATCGCAAAGTGAAAGTAAGGGAGATAGCTGACATAGTAAAGATATTAACAGAATAGGTGAGACATATTTTGCATGAGCATTTAAGTATGAAAAAGCTTTGTGCGAGATGGGAGCCGCGTTTTCTAACAATTGACTAAAAACAGCAACCTGCCAATAATGCAGAGCGCGCTTTGGTTATTAAAGCGTAATCCGAACGGGTTTTTCCGCGGATTCGTAATAATGGATGAAACATGGATCCGTTGCTCCACACTTGAATCAAAAAGGCAATCTGCAGGGTGGTTGGAAGATCGCAAAAGCCGATCATAGCGACGAAAGACGCAACAATCGGCTGGAAAGGTCTTGGCCAGTATTTTTGTGGATGCACGTGGCACAATATTCATCGACTATCATAAAAAAGTAAAACCATCACAGGAGAGTATTAAGCAGTATTATTGGACCGCTTGAAGGACAATATCAAGAAAAAAACGGCCGCACATGGCGGAAAAAAAGTTCTGTTTCGCCAAGACAATTCACCGGCTAATACATCAGTGAAAGCGATGGTAACATTTGAATAAATTAAAATACGAATTGCTCCACCATACCAAGTATTCTCCAGATCTGACCCCCAGCGACTATTATTTGTTTCCTATCTTGAAGAGATGGCTTCAAGAGATGAGGTTTTCATCAAATGATGATGTCCAATGCGAAACTGATGTGCATTTTGAAGCGCTTGACAAATCATACTGTATGAAAGGTATTCAAATGTTATAGGACCGTTGAAATAAGTGTATCGGTCTTAAAGAAACTATGTTGAAGGATAAAATCGATTTTTGACAAAAAAATGTTTTTTCATTGCTAGTCCCGGGACTTTTCTCTCCATGTAGTATTGGAGATAGAAATATTTCACGAATGATTTTGAAGCATTATAATTTATAGACGGCCAGTTTCTTCGATATGATATAAAATCAAGTAAATATTCTTTTTTTTTTTTGGGGGGGGGGGGGTATTTGTGAAGACGTTCGCAGTAGATAAAAACAAGTTGCTTCATTACCTATTAAATTATTTTTAAAAAGTTTAAATTTTTATTGTTTAAAGAATTTCAAAGACGTAATAAAACAAAACATTCATGAAAGAAGATTGATAATTTGGCAAAATCAATATACTGTTTCGCATACACTATATTTTGACATTGTTCAACTGTTATTTCTGTAATAAAGAATCCATTACCGACACAAAAGCACACCCGATCGTTCCTTTTTGCATGTCATACTTTGAGAAAAGTAATAATATTTTAATACTACCGCCGTGCGGATTAATTTCTTGTTTCAGATACAACACTTGCAGCAGAAAGTATCTACAAGTTACTTGAGACATAGAAGAAAAAAGAAAACCAATACACTGTTTTGGAAGCTAATTAGAATTACATATAAAATGAGTCTGAATATATATATATATATATTGCTAATTTTGAGAAGAAATTAAAATAAATTTAGCACTTTATAAATATAATTCAGAATTGGACATTTTAAGATCAACAGATGTATGAAAAGGAGTAAATAACAAAGAGATGTTGTTTTCAGAATGAATATGAAACGAAACTTCGAATAAAATAAAATATATTTCCGTTTTTTCATTAGATGTCTTTATATTAAATACACTGTCCTGGTGATGGAAATTAAATTGAAAATATAATTAGATGTTATTTGGAAAAAGTTAAAAGTTATAACACATATACTTGTTGTAAGTTTCGCCCTTGTTTTGGACAAAGCATATTCGCAACAGTAGGTTCCTTAGATGTTTATTTCGAGTCGACAAGTATGAATGTCAGGTTAGAGTCACTGGACAAAAAAGACTGTAATGGTGATAGAAATATTTCACGAGTGCTTTTTAAGCATTCTAGTAATTTATAGACGGCTGTTTCTTCGATATGATGTAAAGTCATATCAATATTTGTGTTTGTGATTTGTGCAGACAGTTCGTAGTATATGAAAACCATTTGTTTTAATGGCTATGAAATGATTTCATAAAAATTAAAATTTTTTTATTGTTTCAATAAATTTAAAAGATGTAATAAAACAAAACTTTTATGAAAGAAGATTGATAATTCGGTAAAACCAATACAATGTTTATTTCGCATACACTGTATTTTCGCTCTGTTCAACTGTTATTCCCGTAATAAAGAACCCATTACCGACCTGAAAGTATAGAAGCTCATTCCTTTTGAATGTCATAATTTGAGGAAAGAAAACCAATTTAACACTTCCTCCGTGTGGATTACTTTCTTATTTCAAATGCTAAACTTGCAGCAGAAAGTAGCTATAAGTTACTTGAGACATTCAAAGAAGTATTTAGAAAAGACACAGCTTCAGCAGCGAAATAAAATTACATATACAATAAGTCTGAAAATATATATTGGTAATTTTGTGAAGAATTTAAAATAAATTTATCACTTTATAAATATACTTCTGAATTGGACGTTTTGAGATCAATAGATGTATGAAAAGGAGAAAATAACTGAGAGATGTTGATTTTAGAAGGAATTTGAAACGAAAATTCGAATAAAATAAACATATTATAGTTTTTTTCAGTAGATATCTTTATTTTACATACACTCTCCAATTGATGGAATTTAAAATGAAAATAAAATTAGACGTTTTATAGAAAACTTGAAAAGTGTTAAAAAATATAACAGATACACTTGGACATAAATTTTTACCTTTCCTTTGGACATAGCAGTTTAACAACAGCCTCTTTTTTAGGTTCTTTAGATGTTTATTTCGACTCGAGGAGTAAGAATGTCGGTTAGCATAACCGGACAAAAGAGTCTGTACTGCATAGGGTGAAAAGTCCCGTGGTTCGCTACTAAATGGCATCCGCAATGAAATTTCCATTTAATGTTCTATTAGTACTAACCTTCAAAAGACTGCTATCAAAGTTTCATGACATGTCGGCCATTTATTTACGAGTTGCGGTCGTGTAAGTAACGCTACTTTTGATTTTGTGTAAACAAAGGATCAAAAAGAATTTCGCATTTTAATTAAACATTGCTTTTTGATGGAAAAAATACCGTCCAAACCCAAGAATGGCTGGAAAAACATTACAGCACACCTGCTTAGTTGAAAACTATCATTTGTCGATGGTTTAGCGCTTTTAAAAATGGTCGTGCGGTCACCGATGATGCCAAACGTTCTCGACGTCCAATTGAGGTAACAACTCCAGAGAACATCAAAAAAGTCCACCGTATTGCGTTGGAAGATCGCAAAGTGAAAGTAAGGGAGATAGCTGACATAGTAAAGATATTAACAGAATAGGTAAGACATATTTTGCATGAGCATTTAAGTATGAAAAAGCTTTGTGCGAGATGGGAGCCGCGTTTTCTAACAATTGACTAAAAACAGCAACCTGCCAATAATGCAGAGCGCGCTTTGGTTATTAAAGCGTAATCCGAACGGGTTTTTCCGCGGATTCGTAATAATGGATGAAACATGGATCCGTTGCTCCACACTTGAATCAAAAAGGCAAACTGCAGGGTGGTTGGAAGCTCGCAAAAGCCGACCATAGCGACCAAATATGCAACAATCGGCTGGAAAAGTCTTGGCCAGTATTTTTGGGGATGCACGTGGCACAATATTCATCGACTATCTTAAAAAAGTAAAACAATCACAGGAGAGTATTAAGCAGCATTATTGGACCGCTTGAAGGACAATATCAAGAAAATAACGACCGCACATGGCGAAAAAAAAGTTATGTTTCACCAAGACAATTCACCGGCTAATACATCAGTGAAAGCGATGGAAACATTGAATAAGTTAAAATACGAACTGCCCCACCATACCAAGTATTCTCCAGATCTGACCCCCAGCGACTATTATTTGTTTCCTATCTTGAAGAGATTGCTTCAAGAGATGAGGTTTTCATCAAATGATGATGTCCAATGCGAAACTGATGTGCATTTTGAAGCGCTTGACAAATCATACTGTATGAAAGGTATTCAAATGTTATAGGACCGTTGAAATAAGTGTATCGGTCTTAAAGAAACTATGTTGAAGGATAAAATCGATTTTTGACAAAAAAATGTTTTTTCATTGCTAGTCCCGGGACTTTTCACTTCATGTAGTATTGGGGATAGAAATATATCACGAATGATTTTGAAGCATTATAATTTATAGACGGCTGTTTCTTCGATATGATATAAAATCATGTAAATATTCTTTTTTTCTTGGGGGGGGGGAGGTATTTGTGAAGACGTTCGCTGTAGATAAAAACAAGTTGCTTCATTACCTATTAAATTATTTTTAAAAAGTTTAAATTTTTATTGTTTAAAGAATTTCAAAGACGTAATAAAACAAAACATTCATGAAAGAAGATTGATAATTTGGCAAAATCAATATACTGTTTCGCATACACTATATTTTGACATTGTTCAACTGTTTTTTCTGTAATAAAGAATTCATTACCGACATAAAAGCACACGCGATCGTTCCTTTTTGCATGTCATACTTTGAGAAAAGTAATAATATTTTAATACTACCGCCGTGCGGATTAATTTCTTGTTTCAGATACAACACTTGCAGCAGAAAGTATCTACAAGTTACTTGAGACGTAGAAGAAATAAGAAAACCAATACACTGCTTTGGAAGCTAATTAAAATTACATATAAAATGAGTCTGAATATATATATATTGCTAATTTTGAGAAGAAATTAAAATAAATTTAGCACTTTATAAATATAATTCAGAATTGGGCGTTTTAAGATCAACAGATGTATGAAAAGGAGTAAATAACAAAGAGATGTTGTTTTCAGAGAATGAATATGAAACGAAACTTCGAATAAAATAAAATATATTACCGTTTTTTCATTAGATGTCTTTATATTAAATACACTGTCCAGTTGATGGAAATTAAATTCAAAATATAATTAGATGTTTTTTAGAAAATTTGGAAAAAGTTAAAAGTTATAACACATATACTTGTTGTAAGTTTCGCCCTTGTTTTGGACAAAGCATATCCGCAACAGTAAGTTCCTTAGATGTTTATTTCGAGTCGACAAGTATGAATGTCAGGTTAGAGTCACTGGACAAAAAAGGCTGTAATGGTGATAGAAATATTTCACGAGTGCTTTTGAAGCATTCTAGTAATTTATAGACGGCTGTTTCTTCAATATGATGTAAAGTCATATCAATATTTGTGTTTGTGATTTGTGCAGACAGTTCGTAGTATATGAAAACCATTTGTTTTAATGGCTATGAAATGATTTCATAAAAATTAAAATTTTTTTATTGTTTTAATAAATTTAAAAGATGTAATAAAACAAAACTTTTATGAAAGAAGATTGATAATTCGGTAAAACCAATACAATGTTTATTTCGCATACACTGTATTTTCGCTCTGTTCAACTGTTATTCCCGTAATAAAGAACCCATTACCGACCTGAAAGTATAGAAGCTCATTCCTTTTGAATGTCACAATTTGAGGAAAGAAAACCAATTTAACACTTTCGCCGTGTGGATTACTTTCTTATTTCAGATGCTAAACTTGCAGCTGAAAGTAGCTATAAGTTACTTGACCCATACAAAGGTGTATGGTGTAAAAAAACAGCTTCAGAAGCGAAATAAAATTACATATACAATAAGTCTGAAAATATATATTGGTAATTTTGTGAAGAATTTAAAATAAATTTAGCACTTTATAAATATACTTCTGAATTGGACGTTTTGAGATCAATAGATGTATGAAAAAGAGAAAATAACTGAGAGATGTTGATTTTAGAAGGAATTTGAAACGAAAATTCGAATAAAATAAACATATTATAGTTTTTCTCAGTAGATATGTTTATTTTACATACACTCTCCAATTGATGGAATTTAAAATGAAAATAAAATTAGACGTTTTATAGAAAACTTGAAAAGAGTTAAAAAATATAACAGATATACTTGGACGTAAATTTTTACCTTTCCTTTGGACATAGCAGTTTAACAACAGCCTCTTTTTTAGGTTCTTTAGATGTTTATTTCGACTCGAGGAGTAAGAATGTCGGTCAGCATAACCGGAGAAAAGAGTCTGTACTGTATAGGGTGAAAAGTCCCGTGATTCGCTACTAAATGGCATCCGCAATGAAATTTCCATTTAATGTTCTATTAGTACCAACCTTCAAAAGACTGCTATCAAAGTTTCGTGACATGTCGGCCATTTATTTACGCGTTGCGGTCGTGTAAGTAACGCTACTTTTGATTTTGCGTAAACAAAGGATCAAAAAGAATTTCGCATTTTAATTAAACATTGCTTTTTGATGGAAAAAATACCGTCCAAACCCAAGAATGGCTGGAAAAACATTACAGCACACCTGCTTAGTTGAAAACTGCCATTTTTCGATGGTTTAGCGCTTTTAAAAATGGTTGTACGGACACCGATGATGCCGCACGTTCTCGACGTCCAATTGCGGTAACAACTCCAGAGAACATCAAAAAAGGCCACCGTATTGCGTTGGAAGATCGCAAAGTGAAAGTAAGTGAGATAGCTGACATAGTAAAGATATTAACAGAATAGGTGAGACATATTTTGCATGAGCATTTAAGTATGGAAAAGCTTTGTGCGAGATGGGAGCCGCGTTTTCTAACAATTGACTATAAACAGCAACCTGCCAATAATGCAGAGCGCGCTTTGGTTATTAAAGCGTAATCCGAACGGGTTTTTCCGCGGATTCGTAATAATGGATGAAACATGGATCCGTTGCTCCACACTTGAATCAAAAAGGCAATCTGCAGGGTGGTTGGAAGCGCGCAAAAGCCGACCATAGCGACCAAAGACGCAACAATCGGCTGGAAAAGTCTTGGCCAGTATTTTTGGGGATGCACGTGGCACAATATTCATCGACTATCTTAAAAAAGTAAAACAATCACAGGAGAGTATTAAGCAGCATTATTGGACCGCTTGAAGGACAATATCAAGAAAATAACGACCGCACATGGCGAAAAAAAAGTTATGTTTCACCAAGACAATTCACCGGCTAATACATCAGTGAAAGCGATGGAAACATTGAATAAGTTAAAATACGAACTGCCCCACCATACCAAGTATTCTCCAGATCTGACCCCCAGCGACTATTATTTGTTTCCTATCTTGAAGAGATTGCTTCAAGAGATGAGGTTTTCATCAAATGATGATGTCCAATGCGAAACTGATGTGCATTTTGAAGCGCTTGACAAATCATACTGTATGAAAGGTATTCAAATGTTATAGGACCGTTGAAATAAGTGTATCGGTCTTAAGAAACTATGTTGAAGGATAAAATCGATTTTTGACAAAAAAATGTTTTTTCATTGCTAGTCCCGGGACTTTTCACTTCATGTAGTATTGGGGATAGAAATATATCACGAATGATTTTGAAGCATTATAATTTATAGACGGCTGTTTCTTCGATATGATATAAAATCATGTAAATATTCTTTTTTTCTTGGGGGGGGGGGAGGTATTTGTGAAGACGTTCGCTGTAGATAAAAACAAGTTGCTTCATTACCTATTAAATTATTTTTAAAAAGTTTAAATTTTTATTGTTTAAAGAATTTCAAAGACGTAATAAAACAAAACATTCATGAAAGAAGATTGATAATTTGGCAAAATCAATATACTGTTTCGCATACACTATATTTTGACATTGTTCAACTGTTTTTTCTGTAATAAAGAATTCATTACCGACATAAAAGCACACGCGATCGTTCCTTTTTGCATGTCATACTTTGAGAAAAGTAATAATATTTTAATACTACCGCCGTGCGGATTAATTTCTTGTTTCAGATACAACACTTGCAGCAGAAAGTATCTACAAGTTACTTGAGACGTAGAAGAAATAAGAAAACCAATACACTGCTTTGGAAGCTAATTAAAATTACATATAAAATGAGTCTGAATATATATATATTGCTAATTTTGAGAAGAAATTAAAATAAATTTAGCACTTTATAAATATAATTCAGAATTGGGCGTTTTAAGATCAACAGATGTATGAAAAGGAGTAAATAACAAAGAGATGTTGTTTTCAGAGAATGAATATGAAACGAAACTTCGAATAAAATAAAATATATTACCGTTTTTTCATTAGATGTCTTTATATTAAATACACTGTCCAGTTGATGGAAATTAAATTCAAAATATAATTAGATGTTTTTTAGAAAATTTGGAAAAAGTTAAAAGTTATAACACATATACTTGTTGTAAGTTTCGCCCTTGTTTTGGACAAAGCATATCCGCAACAGTAAGTTCCTTAGATGTTTATTTCGAGTCGACAAGTATGAATGTCAGGTTAGAGTCACTGGACAAAAAAGGCTGTAATGGTGATAGAAATATTTCACGAGTGCTTTTGAAGCATTCTAGTAATTTACAGACAGCTGTTTCTTCAATATGATGTAAAGTCATATCAATATTTGTGTTTGTGATTGGTGCAGACAGTTCGTAGTGGATGAAAACCATTTGTTTTAGTGGCTATGAAATGATTTCATAAAAATTTTAAAAAATTTATTGTTTCAATAAATTTAAAAGATGTAATAAAACAAAACTTTTATGAAAGAAGATTGATAATTCGGTAAAACCAATACAATGTTTATTTTGCATACACTGTATTTTCGCTCTGTACAACTGTTCTTCCCGTAATAAAGACACATTACCGACCTAAAAGCATAGAAGCTCATTCCTTCTGAATGCCATAATTTGAGGAAAGAAAACCAATTTAATACTTTCTCCGTGTGGATTAATTTTTTATTTCAGATGCTAAACTTGCAGCAGAAAGTAGCTATAAGTTACTTGAGACATACAAAGGTGTATGGTGTAAAGACACAGCCTCAGAAGCGAAATAAAATTACATATACAATAAGTCTGAAAATATATATTGGTAATTTTGTGAAGAATTTAAAATAAATTTAGCACTTTATAAATATACTTCTGAATTGGACGTTTTGAGATCAATAGATGTATGAAAAGGAGAAAATAACTCAGAGATGTTGATTTTAGAAGGAATTTGAAACGAAAATTCGAAGAAAATAAACATATTATAGTTTTTTTCAGTAGATATCTTTATTTTACATACACTCTCCAATTGATGGAATTTAAAATGAAAATAAAATTAGACGTTTTATAGAAAACTTGAAAAGAGTTTAAAAATATAACAGATATACTTGGACGTAAATTTTTACCTTTCCTTTGGACATAGCAGTTTAACAACAGCCTCTTTTTTAGGTTCTTTAGATGTTTATTTCGACTCGAGGAGTAAGAATGTCGGTCAAGGCTCCGATGGAGTTAATTTTTTCCCCGCGTTTGCTGAAACTCACAAAAAACCTTCACGAGGAAGGCTGGGACTATGTCGACATGATTGACAGAAAAGCAACCAATCAGAGAGGGAATAGTTTTCAAAGTTCAGGGAGGGTAGTAGCACCCCCTCGTAATTTGAAGCTGTCAACAAGTGTTTTGTTCAGGTTGTCTTCTAGCCTACACTTCCCTTGAACAAGGGTGACAGTATTCTTCCCCTATTTAGAGCCTTTCACGCCCCCCCCCCCACAAACTTCCTGCTGTTTAGAGATAAAACTCGACCCCAACAATCTAGTTACAACAATTAAAATTACATATAAAATAAGTCTGAATATATATATTGCTAATTTTGAGAAGAATTAAAATAAATTTAGCACTTTATAAATATAATTCAGAATAGGACGTTTTGAGATCAATAGATGTATGAAAAGGAGTAAATAACAAAGAGATGTTGTTTTCAGAATGAATATGAAACGAAACTTCGAATAAAATAAAATATATTACCGTTTTTTCATTAGATGTCTTTATATTAAATACACTGTCCAGTTGACGGAAATTAAATTGAAAATATAATTAGATGTTTTTTAGAAAGTTTGGAAAAAGTTAAAAGTTATAAATATATACTTGGACGTAAGTTTCGCTCTTGTTTTGGACAAAGCATATTTGCAACAGCTTATTCTTTAGGTTCCTTAGATGCTTATTTCGAGTCGACAAGTCTGAATGTCAGGTTAGAGTCACTGGACAAAAAAGGCTGTATTGGAGATAGAAATATTTCACGAGAGCTTTTGAAGCATTCTAGTAATTTATAGACGGCTGTTTCTTCGATATGATGTAAAGTCATATCAATATTTGTGTTTGTGATTTGTGCAGACAGTTCGTAGTATATGAAAACCATTTGTTTTAATGGCTATGAAATGATTTCATAAAAATGAAAAAAATTTTATTGCTTCAATAAATTTCAAAGATGTAATAAAACAAAACTTTTATATAATAACTTTTATATATAAACTATGATGTAAAATTATGTAAATATTCTTTTTTTCGGATTTGTGCAGAGTGTTCGCAGTAGATGAAAACCACTTTTAATACTGGCTATGAAATTATTTAAGAAAATTTTTATTGTTTAAAGAATTTCAAAGACAAATAAAACGAAACATTTATGAAAGAAGATTGATAATTCGGCAAAACCAATACAATGTTTATTTCGCATACACTGTATTTTCGCTCTGTTCAGCTTTTATTCCTGTAATAAAGAACCCATTACCAACGTAAAAGCATAGAAGCTCATTCCTTTTGAATGCCTTAATTTGAGGTAAGTAAAAACAATTTAACACAACCGCCATGTGGACTAATTTCTTATTTCAGATACAACACTTATATTGGTAATTTTGCGAAGAATTTAAAATTATTTTAGCACTTTAAACATATACTTCTAAATTGGACGTTTTGAGATCAATAAATGTATGAAAATGAGTAAATAACAAAAAGATGTTGTTTTTCAGGAGGAATGTTGAACGAAACTTTGAATAAAATAAATTATATTACGTTTTTTTTCAGTAGATGTCTTTATATTAAATACACTGTCTAGTTGATTGGATTTTAAATCAAAATATAATTACATGTTATTCTTATACATGTAATTTCTTATTTCAGATACAAAACTTCCAGCAGAAAGTAGCTATAAGTTACTACAGACATACATTGGCATATGGAACAAAGACACAGCTTCGGACGAGAAATAAAATTACATATAAAATGAGTCTGAAAATATATATTGGCAATTTTGTGAAAAAATTAAAATAAATTTAGCACTTTACAAATATACTTCTGAATTGGACGTTTTGAGATCAATAGATGTATGAGAAGGAGAAAATAACAGAGACATTTTGATTTTAAGAGGAATGTGAAAAGAAAATTCGAATAAAATAAAACATATAGTTTTTCTCAGTGGATATCTTTATATTACATACACTCTGCAATTCATGGAATTTAAAATGAAAATAAAATTAGACATTTTATAGAAAACATGAAAAGAGTTAAAAAATATAACAGATATGTTCGGACGTAAATTTCACCCTTCCTTTGGCAATAGCAGTTTAACAACAGCCTCTTTTTTAGGTTCTTTAGATGCTTATTTCGACTCGAGGATTAAGAATGTCAGGTCAGTATAACCGGACAAAAGAGTCTATATTAAGGATAGAAATATTTCACGTACGATTTTGAAGCATTCTAATTTGTAGACGGTTTTTTCTTCGATATGATATAAAATCATGTAAATATTCGGGGTTTTTTTTTTGGGGGGGGGGGGATTTGTGAAGACTGTTCGCAGTAGATAAAAACCACTTGTTTGATAAGCTATGAAATTATTTTTAAAAAATTTAAATTTTATTTTGTTTGAAGAATTTCAAAGACGTAATACAACAGAACGTTCATGAAAGAATATTGATAATTTGGCAAAATCAATATACTGTTTCAAATACACTATATTTTGACTGTGTTCAACTGTTATTCCCGTCATAAAGAATCCATTACCGATATAAAAGCATAGGAGATCATTGCGCATGTCATACTTTGATGAAAGTAATATCATTTCAACACTACCGCCGTGTGGATTAATTTCTTATTTCAGATTCAACACTTGCAGTAGAAAGTTGCTACAAGTTGCTTGAGACGAAGAAAACGACAAATTATTACACGGCTTTGGAAGCGGATTAAAATTACATACAAAATGAGTCTGAAAATATATATTGGTAATTTTGTGAAGAAATTAAAATAAATTTAGCTCTTTATAAATATACTTCAGAATTGGACGTTTTGAGATCAATGGATGTATGAAAAGGAGTAAATAACAGAGAGATGTTGTTTCTAGAAGGAATGTGAAATGAAACTTCTAATAAAATAAAATAATATATTATAGTGTTTCTCAGTAGATATCTTTATATTAAATACTGTCACCAGTTGATGGAATTTAAAATGAAAATAAAATTTGGCGTTTTATAGAAAACTTGAAAGGAGTTAAAAAATATAACTGATATACTTGGACGTAAGTTTCGCCCTTCCTTTGGACATAGCAGTTTAGCAAGAGTCTCTTTTTTAGGTTTTTAATTGTTTATTTCCACTCGAGGAGAAAGAATGTCAGGTGAGTATAACTGGACAAAAGAGGCTTGTATTGGGGGTTGCAATATTTCACGAGTTGCTTTTGAAGCAATCTAATTCATAGACGACTGTTTCTTCGATATGATCTAAAATCATGCAAATATTCCTTTTTTTGGGGATTTGTTCAAACTATTCGTAGTAGATTAAAACCACATGTTTCAGTGGCTATGAAATGGCTTGAAAAATTTTTTATTTATATTTTTTAAAGAATTTCAAAGACATTAAAACAAAACGTCTTTGAAAAGAGATTGATTACACAGGTCTGCATTAAAAAAATTTTTAAGAGCTGTTTTGGTTATTCCACATATTCTTTATATTGTTCTGTACGTTGTATCGGAAAATGACTTCCATTTTGTCATAGGGCATCACGTTTCCTGGCAATTCAGGTAACAATGTTAAATAAGGCAATACTTCAAAATAAATGAAAATAGACTTAGGAAATTAATTTTTAATTAAAAATTTTACATGAAAATCATTTTTGAATTGAAATGAGCTCACTAAAACAAACTAAATTATTTCATCTTCCCTGTGAGACTCCTCTTGGTGCATTTACGCTTGTGAGTAGCATCTGGCATGTCTCTCTAAAGCATCCAAGAGTAGTCTGCCATCATTGTAACGCTTCTCCCTTTTCCCTGATATCTTTTTTCCATCTTTTTAATGTCCTGGTGGAATCTTTCACTTTGTCTTCCCTGACAGCTCCCAAATTTTCTGGAAAGTAGTCAACGTGGGATTGGAGGAAATGCACTTTTAAACAAAACTTTTTGTAGTCAGGATCTTTCTTATTGCCTAAAAATTTCTCTACGACCTCTTTAAATGCAATTCACCCTTCTTTTTGAGAATCCCTCATGGCACTGTTATACTTTTGATCAGCTATAAGGCTTCTAATGCCTGGTCCAACGAACACACCTTCCCTTAATTTTCCCTCTAAAAGGCCTGGAAACTTGGTAACCAAATATTTAAAGAATTCTCCATCCCTTGGAAGTGATTTCACGATTTGCTTCATCAACCCCAATTTTATATCGATAAGTGGTAGAAGAACTTTATGTGGAGCTACCAAAGTTTCTCGTAGGATATTGTTTTGACCGACTGTGAGCACCCTCGGTTGCCAACTCTTCTTGGTCCAATGATTTTGTTGGTTTCGAGTGCCCCATAGACACAGAAAACAAAGGTATTTGGTATTACAGCTTGTTTCCCGAGCAGCATGCACAAGACCTTTAAATTCTCACACACTTGCCAACCATGGTCTTCATATTTAAGTTGACGAAGAACCAATTCCAAGTTCTCGTAGGTTTCCTTCAAGTGTACGGAATGACCTACAGGGATGGAAGCGTAAAAACCACTGTTGTGGAGCAAAACTGCTTTGAGATTTCTTTTTGAAGAATCTATGAAAAGACGCCATTGCGTTGAATCATATTGGATTTTGAATTGACCCATCAAATCTTCGACATCGATGCAATAAACCAACTTGTCTTCCTGGGCAAAGTAAGGAACGAACTCCTTTTTACGATGTCTGAACCATGAAAAAGACACTCCTGGCAACAATAAATTCCTGCTTTTGAGCCTTGAACCGAGTAACTCAGTGGCATCTTTGGGAAGATTCAAGTCTCTTACTAAATCATTCATCGCCTCTAAGGAAAAAAAAATATGGTTTTGTATTATCTTCAAAGTCAGAACTTCATTCATCATCTGGTTCAGGTATGACTTCACCTTCATCGGAGCTAGGTATCTCTTTGAAGGTAACAGGGGGCTTAGGTACTGGTATATCTGTGTCATAGGGGATGGGACGAATTGCTGAGTGGAGATTGGGGTATGAAATGGAATGCTTCCATTTGGAATTATACCCTTTCACATTGCATGAACAAAAAGTAACAGTCTTCACTATGGTTCTTTTGCTCTCACCATACCATAGGAATCCCATAACGGAAAGCTTTTTTCTTACCCTTGAACCAATTTCGGAGGTCAACACACCGTTTACAAACTTTATGAGGCGCCCAAACTTTATCTTGATCTCCAAGTATTAGAACCTGCGCGGTCAGCTTGCAACATGTTGATTCTGGTTTCTATTAGCTGACTCTGGAAGTTCTTTTCTTTGAAAGTTATGTTTTTTTTGGTATTGTCTATCTTAAAACTACTGATGTGAATTAATTAATTGTAATTTTGACTTTAAATTTAATTAAAAACCTCATGATAAAAAAATATCAAAAATTGAGAAAAATTTGCTAAATTTGAAGATTATTTTGTATTTTGTGTTAAATCCTGACGTCTAGGATTTTTCAAATTTTTGTTCGTATACAGCACGCCAAAATACATGGAAATTAGTTTAAAATAATCAAACAGCTTTTTAATTGCAGATCTGTGTTATCGGCAAAATCAATATACTCTTTCGCATACACTTTATTTTTGCTTCATTCAACTGTTATTTTCGTATTAAAAAAATCATTACCGATATAAAAGCATAGAAGATCAAAATTACCAACATGGAAATATATGTTGGTAATTTTGGGATGTATTTAAAATAATATTAGCACCTTAAAAAACTACTTCTAAATTGCACGTTTGAACATCAATAGATGTATGAAAAGGAGTAAATAACAAAGAGATGTTTTCAGAAGGAATGCAAAACAAAACTTTGAATAAAATAAAATAAATTATCGTTTTTCTCAGCAGATGTCTTTATATTGAATACATTCTCCGTTTGATAGAATTTAAAATGAAAATATAACTAGATGTTTTACAGAAAACGTGAAAAAAGTTAAAAATGTTAACAGATATACTTGGACGTAGGTTTCGTCCTTGTTTTGGACAAAGCAATCTAGGAACAGCTTGTTTTTTAGGTTCTTTAGATGTTTATTTTGTCTCAGTGAGTGGATGCGTGTGCTGGGCTCAATTTGCGGTGCCCCGAACCAGCCCACACTCGTGGGGGCGGGGCCTGTGCGTGGGCTGCTTCCAATTTGCGGGCAGCAAATACCTTAAACCAGGGGTCCCCAACCTTTTTTGTACGTAAGAGCACATTCTAGAATACCGGTCGGACGGCGGACACCATTTATTTTTCAAGGTGAATTTATAGTTGGACATAGTTAATAATACGTACATACACATAATGTACAAAAAAACATTTAATTCCAAAAATATAATTTAACATATAAAAATTATTGATAATATTCTTGGGTAAAATAAATGATTACTAAATAATGCATACAAAATCTACAAAGTATAAAAATTCTTTATAAAAAATATAAATCTCAAAGTTAATGTGACTTTTGGCATTGAATTTCATTGGCTATTGCTTCGTAATTAGGAGAGTATGATGATATTCCTGCTCGCTAGCGCGCGTGCGTAAGCAGTCGTCAAGGTGTTCATCTGTAAGTTGTAATCTGTACTTTGATTTATGATAGTCATTGTCGAAATCAATGATTCACACAAGTATTTGGAACCGAAAAACGATTTTATTTTATATGCTACTCTTTTCAAAAATGGATATTTGTTTCTGTTGACTATATCCAAGAAATTCTCATCTGATACGATGGATTTTAGGACAATGTCGTTCTGAAGATCCCAAATTTCTTATCTCCAGTTCTTCTGTCCTTACTTGAACAAGCTGTATGTAGCTAGTTCGGTTACATTGACTAGGTAAGTAAAAGGATTAACAAAAAAGGTGACCATTGGCTCGATGATATTAAACTGTTGGAAGCGCTTTTCAAACTGGTCTTGAAATAATTGAAGGTTGATAACAAATGTTGATAAGTCAATTTCCCCGTCGCCTATCATTTTTTTTCATATTTGGAAAATGCACAAGGAACTTCATCTTCAGATGTGATATCCACAAAACCAGTTTAGTTTTATACGAATTTATAGACTCTATCATTGTAGCTATATGGTTGTCTTTTCTCTGCAGCTCTAAGTTTAAATAATTTAGTTTTTACGTTATATCTGTTAAAAAAGCCAAATCCGCTAGCCAACAAGGGTCTGTTAGTTAAAAAAAATTTTTGATTTTTGGTACTGAGATAATTTTTTATTTCTTCAATTAAATCTACAAATCTGGGAAGAACTTTGACTTTACTGAGCCAACGTACTTCAGTATGCAGAATGAAATCAGGATCTTCAGGATTTTATAATAGGGCCTTAAAAAGGTGGTGTTGCAAAGGATTAAGTTCACTATTTTTGCAATTATTTTCATGACGTGTCCGAAGCATTCTACCACATAAAATTTCCTGGCGGATAATACAGTGATACGACATAAAGCAGTGGTGCACCCAGGAGGGGTGGGGCCCAGGGGGCCCTGCCCCCCCAAAAAAAAGAAGTAGAAATATTGATTTTGCATTATAAATATTTTTATTCGTTCATCTCGCCCCCAATGCATTATAAATAGTTTTATCCATTCATCTCGGGCCCCCTAAGAAAAAATCCTGGGTGCGCCACTGACATAAAGTTTGGAAATGATTCATCTTTTATGCAGAGGGCAATATATCCATTGACAATACCAACTACTGTTGGTGCCCCATCAGTGGTTATCGCAGACAGCTTCTGGAGAGGCATATCTATCGAATTTCCATGTGTTATAAATATTTTATGGATATCCTCACCTATTGTTCGTCCTTTCATGGGTAATATTTTTAGTAGATCTTCTTTTACAGTAAAGTCACTAAATACCATTCTCACCATAACTGCTAACTGTGTCGTGTCTATATGTCTGTAGACTCGTAAAATTGTAGTGAGAACCACTCACATATATCCAAATCACTCTTTAACTGAGTTTGCATGTCCTTTGAAATGGCTTGTATTCTTCTTGTAACGGTGTTATCTGACAACTATAAGTCTTGTATTGCTGACATGATCTGACGTTTGTTGGAAAATCCCTCAAAAAAGCAGTCGGCGCCAGTAAGAAATGCTTCTTTTAACAACACCATCCTGGAAAGGCTTTTTCTTCTTTGCGAGTATGTAAGAAATTTTTAAAGAAGCAATAGTGGCATATTTAGATCTTAACAGAGGCCTAGTGAAAACTCACTGTTGAGCGGACAGATTCGATTTTAGCTGATCTATTTTCTTATTTCAGATTTAAGTGGATAGTTGGTATTAAAAGTAGCATAAATTGTCAGGAAATGACGTTCAACATTATGTTTTTTCGGCACCGCGACGCTATTTCCGCACAACAGGCAAATACATTTGTCTCTTAAATTGACGAAGTTTTAAACATAGGCGTAGCGTCGGAGCGGCACGGGGGGGGGGGGGACGTGCCCCCCAACTTAACTTCAAATAAATTTAAAAGGTTAATAGAAATTCAGTTAAAATCGAAAAATTGCAGAAAATTTTTAAGAAAGTTGGATTTTCCCCCGCTTTTTCAAACTGTGAAACTGAAGGTTCCGATTATGCCTTTAGCCTTAACATAGTTTTTAACAATGATATATGTCCCATAACAATGATATCACCCATAAGTTCGATTCTATATTTTTTTTCTCATTTTATTTATATTTTATTTATTTTTCTCATTGTATAACCTATGAATACTATACTCAAACATCAATTCTATTGTTATTCACTTTAAAAAAATCATATTTCATATTTTAAGGAACACCAGGCAGTCAATGCATGGATGAGAGGCCTAAATGAATTCAATTCGTGCCCCCCCCCCCCCCCCCAAAAAAAAAGTTAGAATCACGCTACGCCTATAGTACTAAAACTATAGGTCCATTGTCGTTTACTTGATCCACTCATTTTGGGGTAAAATTAAGGAAATATTTAAAAGCAGCGAAGGAGGAAACACAGTATACAAAAAATATGAGCATAAATTTATGAATAAATAATGAAATAGATACATCGAATGACCGTTTGTCTCACAGCACAAACCACACTACTGGCTCTCACGAGATGAGCTCCAGACAAATGTCTGTGTTGTGACGGCAACCATAGAAACGGACCGGTTCATTTCATTTTAGGTATGGGAAATTAGGTTGGCGAAGATTTGGCTCGAGGGGGAAAAGAGACCACTTGCATTACGCTTTGAACTTTTTTTCTGTGTTTGACGCCATTTTTACTTTTGTGTGGTTAATCATTAACAATTTGAAAACTTTACGTTGCATTTTATTGAAACCTGAAATATTTTTTATCGTGGTCGCACAGCGGCGGGCATACGTAAAACGATCGGCGGGCGCCATGGTGCCCGCGGGCATAGGGTTGGAGACCCCTGCCTTAAACTTTCTTTCCACCTTCCCAGAAAGCACTGCACCGCCACCTACATAAAACATAGACAAAACATTCTGGCTACTATTGCTGACAGGCTAAAGGAAATATATTATGTACAGTTGAGAGGCCTTATTTCTGATATCCTCCCACCCTGACTTTACTAAAGGTAAACTCAACAACCAATCACAAACATTAAAATATTCATTGAATCTATACATAATTATATAACATGCACTCAAACTAATAATTATCAATCAAAATATATAAAAGAAACAAAAGTTCAAAATGTTCAATCATCAAGACAATCTGTCAGGAATAGTCACTTTCCTTCCACATTTTGTACGAAGTACTGGTTTGTAAGGTAATGCTTTGTCAATCTCTAAATGGAAACAGTTATTTTCAGTTATAGTGGTTATTGGTCTTAACAGTTCACCAAACTCAGTCTTTACGTGTGTAACTGTATTTTGGCCGTCTTTTCCAGGAATCAACTCCAATACTCGAACTAATGGCCAATAGGTGCGTTTCTTACTGTCACTCTCCGAAAGCACAATATCGCCTACAGCTAGGGCATTGATTTGCGCTCGATGTAAAGTCCTTTGTTGCAGCTGGCCAAGATATTCTATACGGAATCTTTCAAGAAGATGGCTTCTCACCCGTTCCCTGTATTTGGTTCTTTTATTCAGTTCTTGAGTGTCATTTGTGTCTGTATCCTGAACGTCAGAAGACCTTATTTTTTGTAAGAACATAGCCGGTGTCAATTTGGTCTATCTATGTCTATGCCTTCTGTCAGATATGTTAGGGGGTCTCGCGTTTACTATTTATTCACAATCGCAAAGGAGGGTGTTAAGTTCTTCATAGGTTAGTGAGGCTCTTCCCAGAACTCTCCTCAAAATTCTTTTCGGCATCTGGATCAGCCGCTCCCACCAGGTTGCTGTAGGAGGGTTGAATTTCCAGCGAATTCTGCGAAGAGTTACAGCGGTAGAAATTTGATTCCAGTCTAATTCCGAAAAGGCTTTATCTGCCCCGACAACATTTGTACCATTGTCGGAGTAGATCGTCGCTGGCCTACCTCTTCTGACTGTAAAACGTTGCAATGACTGGAAAAAAGCTTCGGTAGACAGAGATGTAATCAATTCGAAGTGCACCGCTCGGTACACAGCACAGGTGTACAATACGACCCATGGCTTCTGTTTACTCTTTAGATATAAAGGGCCCGCTAGATCTATGCCAACCACCTGGAATACTGCTGCATCTTCGACTCGTTCAGGGGGTAATGCTACTGGTACTGTCTCTATTTTCCGAGCATTCAATCTCTTACAACGCACACATTGTTCAACCACTATCCGAATAGTTTTCCTGGCCTTAAAGATCCAATATTTCTCCCTCAGGTGTGTCATCAATAGTGAGACTCCAGCGTGCAATAATTCTTGATGTTTCCAGGAAATCAACAGATGAACAACTGGAGGATCTGATGGCAAAAGCACTGGATATTTGAAACTTTCTGTATCTTGTCGATACATGACTTGCGTTTTTACCCTAATTATTCCAAACGCATCGACAACTAGTCTAAGAGCCGGATTTTATCTTCACTAGATTTGTCAAATGCTTCTTTTCGAATCAAAGAAATGAGAACTCTTTCGGAATTCTCTATGGCATGGCATGTAATATTAGGTTCTTTAAGGACAATTTCTTCCCATAATTGTTGATGAATCGATATAACCAAGCGATAAGCCGTATTATTTGTAAGAAGAGAAATATCTGTAGTACCACGCATCAGGCTCTGTACATTTAGCAAGGGCTGTCACTGATGTCTTACATATTTCAGAATTTATCTCTAATTCGTAAGGTGATTCGTCACTTTGTGGCCAAATTGATTCTGGTTCTTAAAGCCATGCTGGTACCTCCTACCATTTCACCTTTAGAAATTGCTCAGGAGAACATCCTCTTGATGAGAGGTCAGCCGCCTTTAATTTTCCCGCAATGTGATGCCACTCATGTACCTGGGTTAAAATTCTTATTTCTTGCACGCGGTTATAGATGAATGTACCCCAATTAATGTCACGATTTATCCAACTCAGGGTTGTCATCGAATCGCTGCAATAAAAAATACGTAAATTCTGAATTCCTCAATCAGCGATAATTTAACATTCACAAAACCGTCTATTTTGATTCGTAGAAAGACGAAAGTGGCATATGCATACTTGGATGCATCATAGAACACATGAAGACTAACGTATTTCTTCTCTAATTGACCTACATCAATCCATCTGGGTATCTGAACACAAGAAATTAGATTTATCTCATTTTTCCAGTTTAAAACTGTTTGGCCAAATGTTCAGGGAGATCGTGATCCCACTTTAATTTTAACTTCCAGCATTCTTGAATAATTACTTTTGGAAGTAGCGTCACGGGAGAAACGAATGCAATGGGATCAAAAACTTTATGTGCAGATGAGAGAAGAGCCCGTTTAATTGCTATAATTTGCCCCTCCCCATGCGAATCAATTTTGCTTGAAATCATACCTCTTTTTAAATCCCAATTTAGTCCCAAGACAGCTACAGAATCATTAGATTCTAAGTGGTCTGTTTTCACTAGACAATTTGGCTGCCATCCTCGAAGGTTGAATTTTGCCAATGATAGCAACGATCTTGATTCCGAAATAGATTCATTCACATTGTGACGATATGAGCACTTCTCCCAGGTAGCTGGGCATAGATTAATTCAAGATACGGAGTTTAGGTTTTAAAATTATGTATTTAATTATATACAATATTTACACTTCAGTTACATAAAAAATTTACTGTCATAACCGCCCTAAGGCACCGGGGAGTTAAAATTCTTCCCCAAACAGTCAGAGTTCACTGACTATATGAAACGGCACTAAGCCCGGGATTCAAGTTCCCAAAAATGTAATCTGGCCCAAGGCCGCAGGTATCAGTCACCTTCTGAGAGTAGATCTCAAGTCTCTCTGATTCTTTTTCGGTCCGAGGTTGTCCAAGAAAACTCTAAGCACCTCCCTGGAACATATTTCGTCCTATCATGCGTTGGTTTTTGTGTTTAGACGTTGATTTGCTGAAATCAGTGACATCAGCTATTTCCAACATTCGAGAATTTCCCACGCAGAGGGCTTAGCGTAACGAACCGCCCTTTTGTGCATGAAGAATGTCGGACTCTCGGTGTGTGGCCTTTGTCGCCAGCTGACACCCTCTTGCCAGTAGACAAGCAGAGGAAATACCGCCCTCAGCCCGGCGATGACCATCAGTCAGTTAGCTTGACACCAGGGTTCAACCCAGTTCGCGCCCCCCTCTGTTGCCAAGGACAGGGGTGACAAAGAAACATCAAATATTCACACGACTGACTGCTTGAAGAATTTCCTATTCTTCACAACATCTTCAACTATACTAAAACTTTTTTTTACTAAACTGAAATTGTCTAGCAAGGGTAGACAATATCCATGAAACCAAAAATATCTAAAAAGTCTAAAAACAGTAGAGGGTCCTGAAGGACCTCGTCCTTTGTAAAACCCAAACAAGCCAAAAGTTGGGCAGGGGAGGCCATGTCGTCTGAGCACCAGTGGCACTCCGGGAAGATCTTGGTCCTCGTCCTTTGTAAAACCCAAACAAGCCAAAAGATGGGCAGGGGAGGCCATGTCGTCTGAGCACCAGTGGCACTCCGGGAAGATCAAGGAAGATCAGAACTTCCCCTTTCACACTAAGGCCCCTTTCACACCAGCCACTTAGTTGATTCAACTGATTTCCGGGCGGCTGTCAAGGAGTGTAGCCACCATAGCAAATGTATGGGAATCGCCCGAACCCTTTCAGAATTCGCCGTCCAGACGGTTTGCCATCTGGCACATGTGCCGCTAACGTTCTCATCCCGATGAGTTGACTCAACACAAAAGACATTATTGAAGGTACGCTCTTCACACCAGCCGCCTAGTTGCATCAACTCAGTTCAGTATGGAAAGCGTTGCAATTGCAAGTTTGAATGTGGAACAATTTATCGAAGAAATTCGTATTAATCTAGCGATATAGGACATGAGGCGTGATGAATATAGCGATAAAATTAAAAGGGGGTGAAGCTTGTAGGGAATTGGCACGCAAATTTTATCCCGAATTCAACAGCATGGATCCTGACCAACAAGCAGTGACGTAGCGAGCATAACTGGCTCCCGGGGCACGATACCTTTTTGGCGCCCCCTTTCGGAGAAACATATAGTAATATATAGAATTAGTGAAAAGGACCATTTGGCGCCCCCGTGGGAGTGGCGCCCGGGGCATGATAGACCCCTTGCCCACCCCTCGCTACGCCACTGCCAACAAGGTGCAATCGATAAAAACATTTCATTCAAATCATTAGAATTATTTAATTAATTATTTGGATGATTTGCGCAATTTGGTGCCCCTAGTTGTTTCCATGGCAACATTAGAAGGTTTCAATTTTTGTTACTATCAAACTATGTATATTAAGCAAATATCTATATAAATAAATACAGATAACTGCTCATTAAAGTAGTCGGTACCATTCAAATTTAAAAGTCCATTTGTTATTTTGTTACTGGTGGTTAAAAACTCCAAAATTAAAAGAAAATTTTTTACTTTTTTAGAAATAAAAAAAAATTATTTAGAAGCCGCATTATCTTTAAAAAAGGGAACAGAAATATTTATTTGGTCATTTCAACGAAGTATATTCTTTATCATTGGTTGTTCATTTGATGTTTCTATGGTGACATACGTCACTCTCTTTACATTACCCATCAAACAGCATTACATCGATTAGTACAGGTTATGACTGTAACACAGAAAAACATATGTGGGAGCACCAAATTGCGCGAATTTACCCATTATTTAATCAAGAAATTTATCTAGATTCGCAAATGTCAACATCGCCTTATGCTTACACTTTGAGTAGTTTTCATATGAGGTAAGATTTTGCATTAATCCTTTCAGGTGAGAAATTTTATTATTATAAATTTTTAAAAAAAAAAAAAGTAAGAATGAGGTATAATGGTCGTACAGAAAAAAAAAACGTGATTTAAAAAATTAGCAGCCTCTCCCCCTTAAGTAGAGCAAATATAAAAATAACTGAGCTTATAGTGTTATAATAATAATTATTTTACCAAATAATTTTAAACAAACAGAAATTTGAATTTTGTTTTAAAAATTGGAAAATTTAAGAAATTTAAGAAATTTTTTTATATGTTAAAATAAATGAACTCAAAATTTCATAAATAAGAAATATAAAAAATATATAAAAAGCATCAAAATATAAAAATATTGTAAAAATATAAAAATGTCAGAAAATGTGAAAAATATCTGAAAAATATAAAAATTAAAGAAATAAAATCATTATTGTTGAAATAATGTCATTAATTGTTGTAAATTTTATAACTTGTTAAAATATTTTGTAAAAATTGATATGATATTGATAACATTGCTTGTTAAACTTGGACTGTGAAAATTATTAAACAAACAGAAATTTGAATTTTATTTTAAAAATTGGAAAATTTAAGAAATTTAAGAAATTTTTTTATATGTTAAAATAAATGAACTCAAAATTTCATAAATAAGAAATATAAAAAATATATAAAAAGCATCAAAATATAAAAATATTGTAAAAATATAAAAATGTCAGAAAATGTGAAAAATATCTGAAAAATATAAAAATTAAAGAAATAAAATCATTATTGTTGAAATAATGTCATTAATTGTTGTAAATTTTATAACTGTTTTGTTAAAATATTTTGTAAAAATTGATATGATATTGATAACATTGCTTGTTAAACTTGGACTGTGAAATTTTTTTCTGCATATTCTTCAGAGATGATGACAGTATTTTTTATTTTTTTAAAAAATTTGATTACTGATTTGAGCTGTCAGTGTGATAATTTTGAGAATGATAAAACTTGGGTATGATTTTTGGATTTAAAAATATTTTGTTTGTTTTCTGAGTCATCCTGTTCAAAATTCCAAATTTCGCGTTGGATTCCAGCCTAGCATTCGAGAAGATGGATGAACTCAAATTATTATTATTATTATTTTTTTTTTTTTGGGGGGGGGGGGAGCACTGGACTAGGTATTCACGTGTCAGTGAGCCAGTTCAGAATTATTGACAATAATAGATACCCGAAGACGAATTCCTTTATGAGTATGTCCGACATCAAGGCTCCCAGTACCATACATCATGTATCTTGTCTTATGTATTCTCCCCTTTGGGAAAATGCATGTGGGGAATTCACAAAGCCCCTAATTTCCCCAATTTTTTTTATTTAATTAGGGGAGATACACTGTAAGAAATTAAGAGAATTTGCAGACTTGGTCGATTATCTCTAGAACTACCGTACCGATTTTAATGAAATTTGATATGTACATACATTGATACAATACAAAACAAATAACCATTCAATAACTGTAATACACACGCATGATAGTGCGTAACACTCATTGGAGTCGGAAGGTATGAAACAGCGGTTTCAGAATAAACAAAGAAATGGGTTAATAGGGGGTATGGTCCCCTCTTACAGATATACAGGTCTCGCAGCCTGATTTCATACTTGAAATAAGGCAGTTTATCATTTCCTGTGGCAATTGGTCCCACTCGTTCAGCAACACTGTTTTCATTCTCTGGATGGTTCTCGTAGGGGAGTTGCAATTGCCCTCCCCAGAGCGTCCGAGACATGCTCTATAGGGTTAAGGTCTGGAGATCTGGCTGGCCAATCCATATGGCGAATATCCTCACTCTCTATAAATTCGTCGACCAGAAGAGCTCTATGTGGCCTCGCGTTATCGTCCATTAACCCTTAGACCGTTGAGTTTTCGCCTTCGGGTTCTTCCCCCAGTGTTGGGTTATTTTTTGGAAAAGCGTTTCGGAGGATGTGCGTTTTGAAGGAATATTCAAAAACGCGAGTTCAATACAGTTAAGTTATTTCAATCAAAATAAATAGTACAAAATAAGTGAAACATAAAACTTTTAAGAATACATATGAATATTTGTATAATGCACAGATTTTTTTGTTTATAAATTTCTTATAGTATGATATATTTTAAAGCAAGTTAATATGCATAAACCCAATTCACAGTCTTTACAATATATAGTTTATTCATCACTTAGTCCACTGTAGTCTTTTCATCCCTTTTGTTATCGAATAAATCTGAAAAATCACTCTCGGAATCACTTAAAATGTCAGTTAGAATAGCCTTAATCTTTCGAAAACCCAAAACTCAAGCTATTTTATACTGTATGCATTCTCAAAATATCACCTACAAATCTACTTCTTATCAGAAGAGATTGTATTTGAATACCATTAAGTTCTGCCATTTTTTTGTTGTATGAAAAAATGAATTTAGAACGTTTAAAACGCGTTTGTAACGTGCAAAACATTCGAAAATCCAGTTGGACGCGTCCAGCGCGTTCGTAACGCTCGGGGAAAAACTCGCTGAATGAACGCGCTGAGCGCGTTCGTAACGGTCTAAGGGTTAAATTGCACTCAGGGCCATCTGCACCCCTGAAAAGGCGAACATGGGGCTCCAAGACCTCATCTCTATACCCCACACCAGTCACAGTGCCTCTTTCAAAGACATGGAGAGGTGTGCGGCCATCCAACATGATGCCTGCCCAGACCATTAAACCTCCTCCGCCATAATGGTCGATTTCGCGGACATTGGAGGGTAGGTAGCGGGTCCCTGGTTCTCTCCATATGAACGTACGTCGAGAATCGGTGTTTAGGCTGAACCGGGATTCATCAGTGAAGAGAACGGTCGCCCATTGATCCATACTCCAATCTCTATGCTCTCTGCACCATAATAAACGGATTCTCCTGTTCGTAGAAGTGAGCGGGACGCAAACAACCCTCTCTCATGAAGTCTTTTGGAAACATGGATACCTGGTTGTAGTATCCTGGTTGGAAACATGGATACATGGTTGTAGGTCACCCTTGATACACGGGTTCGTGTGGCTGCATACAAGTCACGAGAGAGCTGAGAAGCTGTAGCACTCCTGTTACGCCTCGCTTTAATCGACAAATGGCGATCTTCTCTGGCCGTCGTGGCTCTTGGACGACCTTGCCCAGGCTTTCTCTCGATGGATCCGGTATCCTGAAACTGTTTCCATAAGTTACACACGACGCTGGGCGTTAGATTGAACTCTCTACAAATTTGGATTTGAGATTGGCCTGCTTCTAGCCTCTCCACAATTCGCCACCTCATTCCATCATCTAAACGTTGGTGGTTACTCATTTTTACTGTTACAATTTGAAATTAACTTATTGCTGCAAAATAACACCAAGAAATTCTCCGAGGTGTGCTAGCGAACGAAATGCGTCTTAACTTACGCGCGCTTATAAAGCTTGTTTCTCTACTGGCTCCGTCTACACACACGTGTACGCTTACGTATTTGACGTACAAGATTTGCATTTTTGTCTAGAAGCAGTGGTTTTACATTCAGTTCTGTTCTTTTCATGAAATTCGATAAAATATGCAAATTCTCTTAATTTATTTCACCAGTGTATATAGTCTAGGGGAGAAAACATAAACACAGATGGTTTTTTGTTTTATCCGTTGCGGAGTGAGCCTGTATTTGAAATATTCTAAAGGGTGCAAACGCCAGTTAAAAGCACAAAAATATAAAGGAATAAACAATTTTTTTTCAAGAACTAAGGACATGTCAGTATTCATTGAGGCCTGTTCATAAAATCTAGTGTAAAAAATTAAAACATTTTGGATTTTTAATCCTTAAAATAATTGAAAATAGAACCAAGTATGAAACAAACAAAAATGGTACGGAGTGAAGTTCTTTATTAGACAGCAAACATTAAAAATTAAATCACATTAAAATAATGAACATTAAAATTTTAAATCACATCATACCACCATTCCAACTGTACTGGTCCAACAAAATAATCAGCTAAGTGATTTCTTATATCTCTTGGCTGTCTGGTGTATGACTGGCCAGAAACACCCTCCCCCATTGGTACATCCTGTAATGTTGTTGGTATGACAAGAGTGTCTTCAAAAGTAATTCCATCTTTTAGCATTACAAAATTGTGAAGGACAGCACATGTTTTTACTATGTTTTCTGCAAAGTGCACTTCTACATTTTGTATTGTCTTTGTAATCTTCAATATTTTAAATTACATTTTGTGTTTTTGTAAGTAAAAATCTGAGTGCCATGTTATGATGCCTTCTTAATTCTATATTCCCCTATACATCATTATAAATCAAACACCAATATTGTGTTATAAAATTGGTGTAAAAGAAAGGTATTGGTAGAAGAAAGGTATAGTATTTAGGTTAAAGTTTTTGAAGTTTAAAAATTTAAGGCGGGAGATCACCTTAAAACCTTAAAAAAAACTCAATTTTTGAATTATGATTTAATTTTGAAAAATGAAAATTAAGGAATTTTATGAAAAAAATTAGTCGATAATACAATTACAACCGATTTTATGACCAAATGTATAAATCTAATAGTAAAGAAATTTTTAGAAAATTAACTTTAAATGGGTTTTTCTAAAAACTGTTATTTTGAAACTTGTGCACACTATTTCGTCAAAACTAATCGTCCCAAATTGCTAAAATTTTAAATACATGTATATCTTGTATGTTTATATAATTTCTACCTAAATTTAGTTAAGTTCATGTCACTAATTTTTTTACAGCATTTTTTTAATTTTGATATTTTTTGTACATTACAATACATTTGCCTGAAAAAAATATTTTTATGGGAAATATTGTAATTATTTTAGGTGTAGATTAAAGCATAACCCATGGACAGAATACATACACATAATTTAATATAGTATACTGTCTTCTTCCACCTCATTTTTCAATCGCTATTTCGCCTGCGTGACGTCTAGCTGCTGACGAAGCGTTGCCACAACCACAAAAAGAGAAGGTTTCGTCTTGAAATGGGCGCCGCGAAATACCTCGTGTGAAAAGAACCAATAAAGAGTCTTCACACTGCAGTCATCTACATGAAAATCAACAAGGCAAATCAGTTGAATCAACTAAAGTGCCTCGTGTGAAAGAGGCCTAAGAATGTGAATTTAGTTTCACTGGACAAAAGAGGTTGTATTGGAGATAGAAATATTTCACGATTGCTTTTGAAGTATTCTAATTTTTAAATGGGTTTTTCTTAGATATGATCTAAAGTCACGCAAATATTTGTTTTTCGGGATTTTTGCACTCTGTTCGCAGTGTATAAAATCCACTTATTTGAATGACTATGAATTAATGATTTAATGATAATTTAAATTTTTTATTGTTTAAAGAAATTTCAAAGACGTAATAAAATTACTTGAAGCTCGGTGTCGTAGTGGTTAAAAGCGTCAAGCTGCCATCCCACAGGTCCAGGGTTCGACCCGGTGACTTGACAAGGTCGACTCAGCCTTTCATCCCTTCAGTGTGTCGATAAAATGAGGACCAAACATGCTTGGGAACTAAACTCTGGGGGTCCCACGTCAGGTTGACCACCTGACTGACACATATGCTGTATGGCACCCCAAGCCCCATGGTCAAGAAAGCGGAGATGGGTACCGCCGGCTCTGGTCCACATCGGACTGTAGCGCCGTGAGTTTAGTTTAATAAAACTGCTTTCATTAAACACTAGTTGAAGTACCCGGCGTTGCCCGGGATTTTAAGAATATTTATTAACCAAAATCAATTTAAAAACTAAACAGAGTATAAATAACATAGAAAAAATGCATGTGAAATGTATACATAACTATAAATTTAGGTAGATTCAGCCTTTCATCATTGTACCCTAAAAGCTGAAAAGTAAAAATGACAATTTGTCGAATGTTTGTTAACAAAAATCAATTTAAAAACTAAACACAGCTTAAATAGCATAGAAAACAAAGCATTCGAAATGTTATACACATGAATAAAAAGAAAACCCAATATAAAAATATATAAATTTATAATAAACCCCTCAGAATTTAGCTAGAATTAGCCTCTCATTATTGGAGCAAAAAAAAGCTGAAATTGCAGGTTTAGCCGAATTTTCCAATAGAACCCTGAAATGAACACCTTATAAATAGCATAGTATAAAAAAAAAAAACATGCGAAATGTTATACACATCATTAAAATGAAAACTCAACATAAAAATATATACGTTTATAATAAAGTCCTGAGAATTTAGCTAGCTTCAGCCTTTAAACATTGTACCACTAAAAGCTGAAAAGGAAAATTGTCAAATTCTGCCTTGTGAACTCTGCATGAAAAATTAAACGCAGTATAAATAGCATAGTATAAAAAAAGCATGGGAAATGTTATACACATCAATAATATGAAAACCCAATATAAAAAATATGAATTAACAATAAACTCCTCAGAATTCAGTTAGATTCAGACTGTCATCATTGCAGCAAAATGCTGAAGTTACAGGTTTAGCAGAATTTTCCAATAGGACCATGAAATGACTCTCAGCACTTACTGAATTGTAAACAAAATCTGCACCATTTAATTCTTTGATTGGCCTATAATATTTTATTCCTTGAGGAACTGCTTTTATTTCCACGAAATCTAGCCCGTTTACTTTTGGTGGAATTTATTTTTTAAATTTTATGCGTCAAATAAAAACCATTTGAAAATACCGATCGCTCATGAATTTAACGTTCCGCAAACGATATAAATATAATAATATGTATTATAACGATAATATAAAGATAATTATATACATTTTAAAGGTAATAATATAAATAAAAACTTTCCAAACGATTATTGTTTTGGAAGCTAATGTTCCGCTAATGTCCATTAAAAACTAAAGTCGTTTGAAAATCACAGAGTGGTGTTGCTACTCCTGCAAATATATAAACTCCAAAAGAATACAAGAATAAAAAGTTTAAAAATATATAAATCTATTAATTTAAATCATTAAACACACACAAATATATAAATTACACAAAAGTTTATTTAAACACTTTTATCTGTCAAAATCTCCAGTAAGGAAATATTTTCGGGGTATTTACAGAACATGGTATATTTCACTTTTGAAAACACGCTTTAACTGGAACATCATCTCAATAAGAAATTTCTGAAATGAATATGGCAACAAAGATCGTGTGTTTGCAAAAAAAAAGGTGATAACCGAAATCCTTTTGACGTATTTTAACTTTGTTGAACAATTATCGTTTTCAACCATAAAGTATCCAATGCAGATACTAAGTTTGGGACACTTCCACAATTAATGGTTCCAATCCATGTAATATTATAAAAGTAGAGAACTTTTTAAGAAAATGTCAGCGACACTTCCTCTTAGTGATAACTAAGGCCAACCGAAGTTCCCCATCTTCAGAACTGCAAGTTCTTTCAGGCCTACCTCCGATACAACTAATAGTCAAATATGAGGCAGTGCTAGGTGTTGTTAATAGACGGTGTGCAGCAGGAACTATACTGTGTAACTTACGTCGCGGAAGAATATACCAAAGATATTAACATTTGGCAAACCCTTCCGGCTAAATCAATCCTCATCCAGGAATCACCCGTATTTAGGCAGTTAGAAATGTACACCGATGGGTCGAAAAAGAACTTGGGCACGGGCGCAGCCTTCGTAGTCTACCGAGACAAAATCACAACCAAGAAGTTCAGACCTGGTCAGTCCGCTAGGCCAGCGGCAATGGCGTCTTTCAAGCTGAGATCCATGCCATTATCCAAGCGACCAAGTGGGCTCCTACAGTTGCTCGTCGATCCAAGCGATAAATAATGCCATTATTCAGGAACTCACATCAAGCTGAGCTACACGAACTAATAAGGCTAAAAGTAGTAAAAATAAACTAATAAAATTTTTTATTGTTTAAAAAATTTTCAAAGACGTAATTGAACAAAACACGAAAGAAGATTGAAATTTCGGCAAAATCAATATTTAAAACGTTACTTCGACTCTACTTGCATGAATGTCAGTTTAGAGTCACTGCACAAAACAGGTTGTATTGCGAATAAAAATATTTCACGAGTGCTTTTGGTTTGTTTTGGAGCGCTACGGTCAACTTTTTGCTACACTAGGTCTAATTAGATCGGGACCTATAGTTTAAAGCCAATTTCGAACGACTACACACATCCTGTGCCAACAGTGGGACCCACAGGATCTGAACCGAATTCCAGCGTCCTAGCCATTCGGCCATCCCCTGGCCACGAGTGCTTTTGAAGCATTCTAATTTACAGACGGCTGTTTCAATAAAAATTTGAAATTTTTATTGTTTAAAGAATTTCAAAGACAAATAGAGCGAAACATTTATGAAAGAAAATTGATAATTCGGCAAAATCAATACACTGTTTCGCATACACTATATTTTAGGTTTGTTCAACTATTAATTCCGTAATAAAAAATGCATTGCCGTTATAAAAGCATAGAGGTTCATTCCTTTTTGAATGTCAGACATAGAGGAAAGTAATTACATTTTAACACTACAGTTGTGTGGACAGATTTCTTAGGCAACACTTAGCAGGAAGTAACTACAACTTACTTGGGACTGGAACAAGTTGACGAAAGACACCTTCGTACGAGAATTAAAATTACATATAAAGCGAGTGTGAAAATTTATATTGGTAATTTTGTGAAGTATTTAAAATAGTTTTACCACCTTAATAGCACACTCTTAAATTGGACGGTTTTACATCAATAGATGTATGAAAAGGAGTAAATAACAAAGAGATGTTGTTTTCAGAAAGAATGTGAAACTAAACTTCAAATAAAATAAAATATATTACTATTGATTTTTTCAATAGATGTCTTTATATTAATTATTTATAAAGGGGTAGTTGGGTGCGTTGTGTTTTAAAATTATTTGTTAATAACCCGTAGGTCAGGACGTAATTAGCAATGACTAACAAGTAAACTAAAAATATACTGAAAACAATTAATACAGAGAGTTGATTTAAATTTTAAATTAAACTTAATTTATTTACAAATTTATACATTTGTACATTTTATCTTAAACACTTTCGTAACAAAAAAACACTTATCCATACATAAACCAAAATATCGACTAAAAATATAGTTCTAAAAGATTACTCTTAAAAACAAGGCAAGGGAGCACAGAATAATTAACCAAAACATCTAATACCACTAAATTCTTCTATCAATTATTTCCACACCTATTCGTAAACCAAGCTCTAAAATCAAAATCAAAACCTCTACCAAAAAGAGCCAAACTGATCTAAACAAAATGAATTATTTGGACTCACTTGATACGTTGTATTTCGGTGCACTTGTAGATTCACTTCTGACGTGATCCGGGGAACTCTTGCTTCTATGGCCGGGGAGTTTGCTGCCGCCTTTAAATCACTTCGCGCACACACACCAATATTTCACTGCACAAACTTTATTTGGGGCATTTAAAATATTTTCCCCACGTAGTAGTACACCAATCTAAATAGGCAACGGGGAACCTCCGTTTTCGTCCCGATACGCTAAAATCAAGAAAAAGTTCTCTCCCTGAGAGATCGTAGAACTGGCTATCTCCGAGAGAAGGGGAGAGAGAGAGGGCTAGAGAGGGAGAGCTCTTGAGTTTTTTCAAACTCCTCAATTTATATATTTTTTGAAGCCCATTCTTCTTCCTTGGCTCCCCCTTCTAAATTCTTTTTGACCAATTCTGAAACATGCCATCGCCTCATTCGCTTGTTTTACTCCACCATCATTTAAATTGCCGCCCCTGCTCAACTAACGTACGCCCCCACGGGAAACAAGTTTGCAACAACCTCCCACGACGCCCGTGGTTTTTCTTCACGCCGCTCGTAAATTCAAATACAAAGTCCATTGTCGTGTAATGTCAAATCCTGGCGACATCCTCTCTTAATCTTGTCTGGCGATCACCCCCCCCCCAAGTTGACCGCCGCCGTAGGACTATTCAATACCTTACATCACACAGGACCGGTCCGTTCTTTAATTATCGTACCGCTTTCAGCCGTCGTTTCCAAAATTATCAAATAAATGTATGATGACAGCCTTCGATAGACTTAACCTTTTCACATTTTTATGACATTTTTACATATTCGAAGGCACACCATTACAATATATACATACATATATATATATATATATATATATATATATATATATATATATATATATATATATATATACAGTGGACGCTCGTTAATTCGAACTCGGTTAATTCGACCTTTCGGTTACTTCGAACTAATCCGCAGGCCCCAAAAAACTTGTATTGGAGTTAATGTTAAAAATATCTCATTAATTCGAACTAAATTTTTATCACTTCGGTTAATTCGAACTAAAAATTTGACAAAAAAAATTTATTTTTTCCTCGTTTAATGGAGAAAATACACACTGTATTTATTATTTTGTTTGTCAAAATTTCTTTTCTGTGTAAAGAGGCACATGCCTGCATTCCTAGACTATTGCATGTCCGCTAAACGTTAGTAGCTATTGTCCTTCTTATTAGTGCTAAACGGAAAAAGCAATTTTCCTTTATTTGGATCGATTTTCTTAGAATTTCAGAAAAACTAGTCTTTACTACAGATTCTAGGGAGCTGCGTCAGTTTAACTGCTGTGCAGAAAAGTTAATGTGGTGTAGTTTTTCTTCCTCATTGTGTGGTGTGAACGTGTAAAAATTCAGGATGTCTACACGTGGAAAGTACAAAACCCAAAATTTGGAGACAAAGGTAGAAATTTTAAAGAAAGTAGAGAATGGCGAATGTAAAACAAAGTTAGCAGCTGACTATGGAATTTTAAAAAATGCCTTGTCAAAAAATTTGAAAAACAAGGAGTCAATTTTAGATTCATGGGAAAAATCAAAATTTGCTAGAGGAAGGAAACGCATGGAAAATGTTTCCCAAGAAGTTCTAAAAAAAGCTCTACTGCTATGGTTCCAGGATGTTAGATCTCGAAATTTTCCGATAAATGGACCCCTAGTGCTGACGAAGGCTGATGAATTGGCAAGTCGAATGGGTATTGAAGATTTTAAATGCACTGATGGATGGCTTTCTCGATTTAAGTCAAGGCACAATATTTCTTATCAAACTGTATGTGGCCAAAGCTCTGATGTAAACGAAGCCGTTTGCACTAATTTCGGTAGCAAACTGCCAGGGCTTTTCTCTACTTACCTGCCGAAAGATATTTCTAATACGGCCATAATGGACAAAGCCATAATGGACTCTATTAAAACTCTGAAATCGTTTATTCAGATGGAACCTTCCTCTGAAAATGAATTGAAATGTTTACTTCAAATCAAGAAGCTGGCTGAACTATGTAGGCATCATAATCAGAACCAAACATCCATTTTACAGTTTTTCCCCAAAGTGTAATTCATATTTTTAATAAAAGTTTACTTAATACTGCATATCTTCTGCTTCATTTTATGATTAAGGTAAGTCTGTATTGCTTTTTAATATGTTTAACTTTAGATAACATAGTATAATATATTTTGTTGGGTTATACATACTAGGAGAGTTTCTTCTTCAGTAATACACATTTAAAGTTATATATTTTCTCTTAACATCGGATAATTCGAACTTCGGATAATTCGAACTTTTTTCTGAGAATCTTTGAGTTCGAATTAACGAGCGTCCACTGTATATATATATATATATATATATATATAGAGAGAGAGAGAGATACATGTATACATAACACATACATATATACATACAAAAGAGGTAAGCAACGATAAGTAATCCTACGTTAATAATCCGCGGTAGTTTTGTTAGAAGAGACTACCTGAATTTTTTAAAATTTCAAAGGCGTAATAGAACAAAACATTTATGAAAGAAGATTGATAATGTGGGAAATCCAATACAATGTTTCTTTCGCATACACTGTATTTTCGCTCTGTTTAACTGTTATTCCCTTAATAAAGAATCAATTACAGATACTAAAGCATCCAAGCTCTTTTAATTTTGAAGGTCACCCTTTGAGGAAAGTAATAACATTGTTACGTTTTTAAAACGTTATAACGGGGAGAGTTGAATTAAAATAATTTATTAAGATTGTTAAAGCTTACATAGAACCTTAGAGGTGTTTCTGAAATCCTTAAACTAGCCCATGATTCACCCACTGTAGCTCATCCAGGTTTTCGGAGAACTTTAATGAGAATTAAAACTAAATATTTTTGGTGGGGGATGTACAAACACGTTTTAAACTATATTAAATCCTGTACTCAGTGTTTCGAGAAGAGAGGTTACAGAGCAAATCAAAAGGCCCCTTTACAAAGAATGGAAATTGCTAATCGCCCGTTTGAGAGGATAGGAATGGATGCAATGGGTCCCCTTCCCTTAACTGAGTCAGGAAACAGATTTATTATAGTAATTAATGACTATTTTACACGTTGGGTTGAAGCTTACCCTGTTAAAGACTTAAAGACTGGTACAATTTGTTCTGTACTCGAGCAGTACATTTGCAGACATGGGGTTCCTGAACACCTCATTACTGATAGAGGGAGTTCTTTTATGTCAGAGGGAATTAAGAAGGTGTATAATAAATTATGCATAGTAAAACATACCACTACCAGTTATCACCCTAGCTCCGATGGTCTAGTAGAGAGAGTAAATTCAACGTTTATAAATGGTTTGAAACATTTGGTAGATGATGCGGATAGTAATTGGGATAATCAGTTGCATTTTGCATTATTAGCCTATAGAACAGCGTGGCATTCTACTTTAAAAGACACCCCTGCCCACTTAGTTTATGGAAGGGATTTAACTCTCCCTGTTGATTTAATTACAAACTCCCCTAGGCCATCTTACACAGACCATAGAGATTACTCTGAGGATTTAGAACTAAATTTACAAAACGCGTTCAAAATAGTAAAAGATAACTTAATTAAAGCTGCAGAGAAACAAGAATACAATGGAAATAAAACAGCTACTAATAAAGGTATTATTGTCGGTAACTTGGTGCTGCTATATATTCCTGTAGTAAAGCCTGGTCAGTCCAAAAAATTCACTAATTTCAATAAAGGTCCCTATAGAGTTAAAGAGCAGAAGAGCCCAGTAAACTTTGTAATTCAACATATAAACAACACTAACGATACCCAGCTAATTCACGTTGACAGGTTAACTAAGCTACACAATAGACTAACTTTCCCTTCCCTACCTTCGGATAATGTTAATAATAATATGGATAGTTCCTCTCAATCTCAGGATGAGAGGGTACCCTTAATTTCCCCTGTCAATGATAACTTCAAATTTAGGAGACCCCAATATTTTAAAATATTTTATAATTCCTCACTTTTAAATACTCAGAGTAATCCTTCTCCGACACCAGAAAACCCCAGTACGCAGTCCAACCCCCCGATTATGTCAAATACTCAAGTGTCTACTTCAGGTGGAAATGGTTGTAACCAACCGAAGAGATACGATTTACGCCCTCGAAACACGAGAGGTTTTGTGGTTAAACCATAAATTCTTAATGATTTTGTTAATTAATGTTAAAAAATTTTTTTTTTCATTTTGTATTCATGTTTAGTTATTAAGTTTGAAAAAAAAAAATTTTTTTGCATCATGTGTTCTTGTTTGGCAAATAATTTTTACATTTTGTGTATCATGTATTACTATTTTGTTAATTAAGGTTAACACAGTTTTGACAATTTTTGCAATATAAATAAAACTTGCTGTTTTAGTGCTGCAGAAATGCACTAGTTTTGACGACTTTATTTTTGGTAATTTTTTGTTTGGCTCAAAGTTGAGCGAGTTTTATGTTTGTTTTGCTGTGAACAACGATCTTACATTTGCTAGTTGGCTGGAGCATACGTTGTTGTAGTAATTTGGTTAAGTTGTATGCTAAGTTTTCACTGTGCTCATTATCATTTTTACGTACTATATAGTGTGTTCTGTGTTATCACGACCCGGGTCTGTCCGTCTCTATATGTCAAAGGTTCTCAATATTAGTAATTTTCTGTGTCATTTTCTGCTCCGATTATATTGTTTAATTGTTCTATTGTATTCTGTGTCCGAAAGAAATTTTTTTTTGTTCCAAAAAAAATTTTATCAGGGAGAAGGAGATATTTTGTGATGTAGGTAAAATACATTTAATAATTAAGATGATAGCATATAATTAATATATAACGCGCGTAGTAATGTCTGTCTTGAAATATATTTGCATTGTTAAAACTCTGTAAGCCTCTACTCAACTTGTTCCAACTAGCGGCGATCCAATTTTTAATTGCTTGATTATTACTGAAGATTATTAGAAAAAGGTGCGCAATTTTTCTAATAATGGGAGGTAGCATGAGAGTATATTAAAATATTGGATCACGGCTAGCACTAATAGTTGATTCCTTAACTTTACTAATAATTGATAACTAAATAACTAAATATGACTGTGTCATTTATGTGCATTTCATTCTTTTACTTGTTAAAGTGGCTGGTATATTGTTTTTTTCGGTGGCTGGTATATATTCAACATAGTTAATTATTAATTTTAGAGTGTTTTATTTATGTTTTGTCAATTAATAGTAAATTTTGTATTATGAACCCAAACCCTTGTGTAAGCTGGGCTGGTAGACAATGTAACGAGATCTTCGCCATTTTCACAGTATTTTCACAGCACATACCCAGGACTACACCGGATAGAGGGATTAACAAAAGTATCCATTTCAAGAAACAACCCCTTTTTGCAGGTGGCCAAGAGATAAGCGAAACAACCGTTTTGATGAGGGGTAGGCGCATGGATACGCCTGAGATCGCCAAACGCCGAGTTAGTCCCAGAGTTTAGAAAAAAAAAATAAATCCTGATTTGATGCAAGATCAAAGTTTGGAAAATAAAATACTATACTGCCTATCAATTTATAATTCAAGCCCCTCAAATTCTGTTGGTCCGAATTTCCCTGTTAAAATCAAGGAGCGAAGACGCACTCATTTTTTTCACCCACGAGTAGCCATACAAAGGGGTGAGAAGGTCATCCAATGGAGATTTTTGGAGGGGGGAGTGAGTTTTTTGGGCAGGCTCTCTCTCGACCGGCGACTTTGAAAAGTGGGGAGCCTTCAACTCTACTAGCCGAGAGATGCAAGATGGATCTGGAGATGATTCGATTTTAGCCCGAGCGTGCCCTAGATGTCTGAGGAAGGGAAGAAACATCTGCTGGCCCATTCCCTTTTAAATTCTGCTATTGAAGACGGTACCGTCCCCCCTTTTTTTATTTATTCGCTGCAGCATTAATGATATTTTTCCTTAAATTTTTTTTATTTTAATTAACTTAATTATCAATGATTTAAAAGTTTTGGTTACCAGCCACTTACGCGAACTTGTTTAAATTAAATTATATTGTGAAAGGTGATGTTGATGAAAATTTGAGGAGAGTAGATCCTCAGAGTGTAATCTGCCTATAGCCAGTGTAAAATATATGGTCGAACAACGTTCAAATAAATTACGTTAATTTTAGGTATAAATTTTGTCATGTCGTTCAGTTGCCTCGTAGTTTTCTTTGTTCCTTTTAGGTAATTTTTATTTCAGCTTTCTTTTCAGTGAACTATTTTCAAGTCAATTTAAAATAATTTTCATGATTCAGCCCTCTACAGCAGGGGCATCAGCAGCGAATCAGATATTGTATTTTAATGGGTTATTGCTTATCAGAACCCGCATCTTTAAAAGGTACTAACCATGACGCAAGTGAATTAATAGGTTTCATGTAATTTTTTTTAAACACCTCTAAGGTTGTATGTAAGCTTTAACAATCTTAATAAATTATTTTAATTCAACTCTCCCCGTTATAACGTTTTAAAAACGTAACAACATTTTAACACTACCACTCCGTGGATAAATTTCTTATTTAAGATACAACACTTGTAGCAGAGAGTAACTACAAGTTACTTGAGAGATAGACGGAGACAACTAACAGCTTCGGAAGCGAATTAAAATTACATATAAAAAGAGTCTGAAAATCTATAATGGTAATTTTGGGAGGAATTTTAAATAATTTTAGCACTTTAAAAATATAATTCTAAATTGGGCGTTTTGAGATCAATAGATGTATGAAAAGGAATAAATAACGAAGAGATTTTGTTTTCAGAAGGAATGTGAAACGAAACTTCTAATAAAATAATATATATATTATAGTTTTTCTCAGATGACATATTTATATGAACCATACTCTCCACTTGATAGGATTTGAAATGAAAATATAATTAGATATTTTACAGAAAACTTGGAAAAAGTTCAAAACTATATTAGATATACGGGGTCGTAGGTTTAGCCCTTCTTTTGGATAAAGAAATTTAGCAACAGCGTGTTTTTTAGGTTCGTATTTCGATTTGATGAGTAAGAATGTGAGATTAGTTTCACTGGAAAAAAGGTTGTATTGGAGATAGATATATTTCACGATTGCTTTTGAAGTATTCTAATTTATAAATGGGTTTTTCTTAGATATGATCTAAAGTCATGTAAATATTCGTTTTTGGGATTTTTGCACTCTGTTCGCAGTTTATAAAATCCACTTGTTTGAATGACTATGAAATGATTTAATGATAATTTAAAAGTTTTATTGTTTAAAGAAATTTCAAACACGTAATAAAACAATGTTTTTATTAAACACTAAAGTACCTGGCGTTGGCCGGGATTTTAAGAATATTTATTAACCAATATCAATTTAAAAAATAAACACAGTATAAATAACATAGAGAAAATGCATGTGAAATGTTATACTTATCTCAAAATTTAGGTAGATTCTGCCTTTAATCATTGTATCACTAAAAGATGAAAATTAAAAATGTCAATTTGTCGAATGTTTGTTAACCAAAATCTATTTAAAATCTAAACACAATTTAAATAACTTAGAAAAAACATTCGAAATGTTATACACATGAATATAAGGAAAACCCAATATAAAAATATATAAATTTATAATAAACTCCTCAGAAGTTAGCTAGAATGAGCCTTTCATTATTGGAGCAAAAAACCTGAAATTACAGGTTTAGCCGAATTTTCCAATAGAACCCTGAAATGAACACGGCATAAATAACCTAGTATAAAAAAACATGCGAAATATTATACACATCATTAAAATAAAAACTCAACATAAAAATATATATTTATAATAAATTCCTCAGAATTTAGCTAGCTTCAGCATTTCATCATTGTACCACTAAAAGCTGAAAAGGAAAAATGTCAAATTGTGTTTTGGCCTTGTGAACTCTGCATGAAAAATGAAAAATTAAACACACAATAAAAATCATAGTACAAAACAAAGCATGGGAAATGTTATACCCATCAATAACATGAAAACCCAAGATAAAAAAATATATAAATTTATAGTTACCTCCTCAGGATTTAGCCTGGAATCATTGCAGCTAAAAAAGCTGAAGTTACAGGTTTAGCAGAATTTTCCAATAGGACCATGAAATGACTCTCAGCACTTACTGAATTGTAAACAAAAGCTGCACCATTTAATTGTTTGATTGGCCTATAATATTTTATTCCTCGAGGAACTGCTTTTATTTCCACGAAATCTAGCCCATTTATTTTTGGTGGCATTTTATTTTTTTCATTTTTATGCGTAAATTTAAAACCTTTTGGAAATACCGCTCGTCCATGAATCTAACATTCCGTAGACGATATGAAGCTAATAGTATGTATTATAAAGATAATATAAAGATAATTATATACATTTTAAAGGTAATAATATAAATAAAAATTTTCTAAGGGATTATAGTTTTGGAAGCTTATGGTCCGCTAATGTCCAGAAAAAACTAAAATCGTTTGAAATCCACACACCGGTGTTGCCTGTCTCTGCAACTCTATAAACCCCAAAAGAATGCGAGAATAAAAAGTTTAAATATATATAAATCTATTAATTTAAATAATTAAACACACACAAATATATTAAGTTTACACAAAAGTTTATTTAAACACTTTTATCTGTCAAAATCTCCAGTAAGGAAATATTTTCGGGGTATTTACAGAACATGGTATATTTCACTTTTGAAAACACGCTTTAACTGAACGTCGTATCAATAAGAAATTTCTGAAATGAATATGGCAACAAAGATCGTGTGTTTACAAACAACGGTGATAACCGAAATCCTTTCGATGTATTTTAACTTTGTTGAACAATTATTTTTTGGAGCCATAAAATATCCAACGCAGATACTATGTTAGGGACACCTCCACTATTAATGGCTCCAATCTATGTAATATTATAAAAGTAGAGAACTTTTTAGGAAAATGTCAGCGACACTTCCTCTTAGTGATAACTAAGGACAACCGCGCTTCCCCAACTTCAAAGCTGCAAGTACTTACAGGCCTACATCCGATACAACTAATAGTCAAATATGACGCAGTGTTGTTAATGGACGGTGTGAAGCAGGAACCATTCGGTGTACCTTACGTCGCGGAAGAATATACCAAACTTATTAACATTTGGCAAACTCTTCCGGCTATATCAATCCTCATCCAGGAATCACCCGTATCTAGGCAGTTAGAAATGTAAACCGATGGGTAGAAAAAGAACTTGGGCACGGGCGCAACCTTCGTAGCCTACCGTCACGACCAAGATGTTCAGACCTGGTCAGTCCGCTAGGCCAGCGGCAATGGCGTCTTTCAAGCTGAGATCCGTGCCATTATCCAAGCGACCAAGTGGGCTCCTACAGTTGCTCGTCGATCCAAGCGATAAATAATGCCATTATTTAGGAACCCACATCTAGCGGAGCTCCACGAACTAATAAGGCTAAAAGTAGTAAAAATAAACTAATAAAATTTAAACCTTTTATTGTTTTAAAAATTTTCAAAGACGTAATTAAACAAAACACGAAAGAAGATTGAAATTTCGGCAAAATCAAAATTTAAAACGTTACTTCGACTCTACTTGTATAAATGTCAGTTTAGAGTCACTGGACAAAAGAGGTTGTATTAGGGATGAAAACATTTCACGAGTGCTTTTGGTTTGTTTTGGAGCGCTACGGTCAACTTTTTGCTACACGAGGTCTAATTAGATCGGGACCTATAGTTTAAAGCCAATTCCGAACGACTACACACATCCTGTGCCAACAGTGGGACCCACAGGATCTGAACCGAATTCCAGCGTCCTAGCCATTCGGCCATCACCTGGCCACGAGTGCTTTTGAAGCATTCTAATTTACAGACGGCTGTTTCTTCGATATGATGTAAAATTATGTAAATATTATTTTTTTCGGATTTGTGCAGACTGTTCGCAGTAGAGGAAAACCACTTGTAATAATGTCTATGAAATTATTTAAGAAAATTTTTATTGTTTAAAGAATTTCAAAGACAGATAAAACGAAACATTTATGATAGAAAATTGATAATTCGGCAAAATCAATACACTGTTTCGCATACACTATATTTTAGGTTTGTTCAACTATTATTCCCGTAATAAGGAATCCATTACCGTTATAAAAGCATAGAAGTTCATTCCTTTTTGGATGTCATACTTGGAGGAAAGTAATAAAATTTAAACACTGCCGTTGTGTGTGGATAGATTTCTTAGGCAACACTTAGCAGGAAGTAACTACAACTCATTTGCGACTGAGACAAATTAACGAAAGACACCTTCGTACGAGAATTAATATTACATATAAAGCGAGTGTGAAAATTTATACTGGTAATTTTGTGAAGTATTTAATATAGTTTTACCACTTTAATAGCACACTCTTAAATGGGACGTTTGTATATCAATAGAAGTATGAAAAGGAGTAAATAACAAAGAGATGTTGTTTTCAGAAGGAATGTGGAAGGAAACTTCAAATAAAATAAAATATATTACAATTTTTTCAATAGATGTCTTCATATTAAATGCTCTTTTTTGATACAATTTAAAATAAAATATATTTAGATGTATTATAGAAAACTTGGAAAAAGTTAAAAATTATAACAGATATACTTGGACGTAGGTTTCGCCCTTGTTTCGGACAAAGCAATTTCGCAACAGCTTGTTCTTTAGGCACTTTAGACGTTTACTTTGACTCGACTTGTATGAATGTCAGTTTAGAGTCACTGGACAAAAGAGGTTGTATTGGGGATGGAAATATTTCACGAGTGCTTTGGTAGCATTCTAATTTATAGACGGATGTTTCTTCGATATGATCTAAAACAATGTAAATATCCCCTTTTGGGGGGATTTGTACAAACTAATCGCAGTAGATAAAAACCACTTGTTTGAGTGGCTATGAAATGGATTAAAAAAAATTTATATTTGTATTCAACGTAGGATTACGTTCGTCCATAACGGTACTGCGGAAAGGAAAATTTTAGACGCTAAAACCGTCCGCCCATCCGTCCTCGCCAGTTATAATTTTGGCAGCACGGGAAACCCAGTCTAGCGCTTGAACAAGCAGTAAACAGTTAAACAGAAAATTACCAAGATGCGTCAAAATTTTGACATACATAAATGTATATATAGGGGAGATCCGTGTAATATGGACCCTCTAAGCAAGAATGCTCATAAAACTTAAATTATTAAAAAAAAAGATTTAATTTGTTGTCTGCTCATTAGAATTGTATAGCTGCATGGTTCAAACTTGGTAATGTACTCTAGTAACTATTAATAATTCCAGGAAATAATTTTTTTATTTTCGTGTCAGTGGTCCATATTACACATACATTCGTGTAATATGGACCGAACGTATGTGTAATATGGACCACTGAGACGAGAATAGAAAGAATGATATAGAATGAAAGACAGATGCAGAAAGCTGTGCTTTTAGTAAACTCATTTCAATTACAGCAATCATAACAATAATAGTGTATCGGGTTGGTTATGCTGGAGCAATCTTCATGCACTCATGAGCAGCATTTCCCGCATCTGATCCAGTATTCCTCCGTACACTCCCCGCAGAATGCGCAGAAATTAAACGGTTCAGTAACTTGATTCACAGCTGTCTCCTGGTCGGAGGTTCCTGGGGATGTCCGTACCGAGACCCTTGGAACTGCCGGGACTTTTCGCTTTGTCGTCTTCTTCTGTGCAAGCATCTCTTTTTGAGATTTCTTTGTTACTCTTTCCTTTTTCCGACGCTGTTGGATGTCCAGCTTTGGTCGTTTCTTTTTTTTGATTTCTCTGTAACGGCCTTCTTGAAACGGGATGAAGTCAAAACAGTCGCCTCTGAAGTGCTTCCCTTTTATCTTTCTTAGGCTTCTTTGTAGACAATGAGGAAGGGGATTGATATTTTCCACTACGAACTAACTACACTCCACAAACTACAAAATGTAGTTTTATGACTAACGGAAACCGAGATGTTCTCCTGGACTACATCTTCTGAAGTTTGCTTCTGAAGTTGGTCAAGTGTTGAATCGATGGGAACTACATTTTCTGCTTAAGTGGTCGTTGGTCTCGTCTTCTGATGTGACTCATGGTGGGGCTTTATCAAAAACTTCAGATAGAGCGCAGTCAAAATCATGAAATGCATGGTGATTGACAGGCCAAATCCCACCTGCACGGAAACCATCGGCAACGGTTTCAAGAGATGCCGACCGTGCATAAGCCTTCCTGAACAGTTCACACACTTGGAATTGTGAAACGGCCCGTCCAGCATGTTCCCTCATCCACTTGTACATCTCTTGCGAATAGTAGACGCTTAATGGACAAAAGAAAGCGAGGTTCAAAGGCTGTATTCGATGTGTACAAGTATGCAAAGGAAGTGATACTATGACCACCCCTGCTTCTCTGGCCAATTCTATAGCATCGAGATTTTGAGTGTGGGACACATGTTTACCGAGAATTAACAAAAACCTTACTGTTCTTGTCATGTTTAGCGAAATTAATGAAATGCTTCATCCATTCACTAGAGAGCTCGTTCGTCATCCAACCTTTTTCCTGGCATTTGAAAAGAGTTCCTGGAGGAACTCCTGCTTCCAGCTTTGGCTTCCATCGCTTACGGGAAACACCGCCATCGGTGGGATGAAGTGATCAGCAGCACTCATTGTGCAGAAAAATGTGACGTTCTTTCCCTTCTCTGCAGATGTTATCGATTCAACGTGCCTACAATGTGCAATATGAACCAGTGGTCCATATTTTACTGCAAAAACGTTTTACTGCAAAAACTTTAAAAAATTCCACTATAAATTGAACAAATTATAATTTACCATAATTATTATAATATTGAAAATAATAATTATTTGAAATTCCACTATATATTGAACATGGAGGTTACATTTTTGCCCTCAAATAAAAAAAGTTGAAAATGTGACTGACCCCACTTTGCCTTTCACCGCCTCATATGGAGTCAGACAAATAAACCATGGAGCATGAAATTAAACCATAGAGCACAGAAACAGCGTTGAAAGAGATGCACTGACTGAGGTAAACAGATTCATTAAAGGGACAGAGGCAGGTTTGTTTACATCACTAAAATTGCTATATCTTCATCTCTAAAAGGCGGAATTTTATAAAATTTGCATAAATCTATTGAGAAAACTATATTCTATTTTACTAAACCAAATTGAAATTTCGAAAATTTGAACGCATTTCAGTATCCTGCCGCCTTAATGTACAATACATTTTTATTCTTAAATTAACTTAATTTAAATATACGGTTTCTTACCCGAAACGTTGCTTGTTCGTTTGTCAGCTTATGTTTGTTTTTTAAATGCGCAGACGACCTTCTAGTAAAACGTTCTCAAAAAACCGGGCGATCCGAATGTTGGGAAAGTAAACAATATTCTGCATTTTAATTTACTTTCTTCTGTAGTTACAGAGTCCGTAAGGAGTACTTCAAGGTCAAGAAGGTTAATTTAGAATCCTTTGGACCCGAAAGTTTATTTCTGTAAACGAAAACCATTCGATAAAGAATTTAGCCATCATTTGTAAATATGAAATAAACTAACTGAGTACCCGTGCTTCCCTACGGAGTACATTCAAATTAAATATAACGTTCAATATACGCAGTTAATGCCAAAAGAATAATTATAAAAAATCGTAACGGATATTTTTATAGACAAAATAATGTAGAAAAAATATTCAAATTAAATACAACGGTCAATGTATGCAATTAATTTATATATTTAATATCCATAAAACATACTAATTTGAATTAAATTCTTGAAAAACTTCCATCTCAATTAGTCTAGTGGTTGAATTTTATCTTCTGCCGTATTTCAATATCTTTTTTTTGTCAATTTGTTTCGTTGTTATGCACGTGACACGAAATTAATTTGAAGTGTCACAAAGAGAAAAGAAACCACGTGATCAGCATTTAATAAATAAAATTCTAAAAATTAATCTTTAAGAATTCACCAAAAATCAGAGAAGGGAGGTAAAGATTCGAAAAAAATTTAATTTTAAAGGAATTTTTATGATATTTCTCGTGATATAAATTTTATAACCCTCAGATTATTATTTTAAATGCAAACTTAAATAAGTGTTACAAAAACAGCTTAAAAATTTAATTTAAAAAATCTAAGAATAATTTTTCAAAAATCTTTCTTAGTGCACCCCTACACTATAAGATGGCCATTTTGTGGCCATGCAGATGGCCATGCAAAATTTCAGCCCTTTAGGTCCAGCGGTTTTGTCTGTGCGTTATCTGTCAGTCAGTTACGGAACTGTTTTATATATATATAGATGAAGGGAAACGCGTATCTTTTAGGCTAACGGAGTCAGACCTGTGCTAGACTTCCTCATACAGAACCCATAAAAGAATATTTCGGTATAAAATGGTCGCCAAGGTCATGAGTTTTGTCGCCAGACGCAATTGTTGTCGCGGGTATAGTCAACATTTGCGACATTAATAAGACAACCTTTTTTCCGTATTGAATGAACAGACATAATTAAATCATGTACGGCTTGAAATAAATTGCGTGCACAAAGACGAGAAAAAAAGTGAATCCTCGCAGGGAGAAAAACCAGTAGAATGGGACATACGTCACGAATCTGCATTTCTCCTTTCTCTATATTTAACTTGAAATTATTATGACTGTCACATTTGGTCAAAGCTACATTTAGTCACAAGCAGCTGGGAAAAGGATTCCGTCAGAGGATGGATTTATTTGATGAATTTATGTGTCAGCGCAGATATACCCCGCTATTACAATAAAATCCGCTTTAAATAATAATTTGTGTAGCGGGACTTGTACTGCTGGGTATACAATGTATTAGAACTGTGGAAAATTCAGAAAAATCGTATCGAACATGGTCTCATACTCTAAAGCTTTTTTATGAAGTACCTTTCTAAAACTATTTAATTAGGGAAGTACATTTATAGAGACTCTTTTAAGGCTGCTTTAAAGCTCTTTTAAGGCTTTTAACCCTACTGGATTCGTTCTTCTCAATATTAACCTACGGAGAAAATGCGTCTACTCTTTACAGTTACATAGATGCTGATAATCCAACAAAAAAAGGTATTTTCAGATAGCCTGAACCTGCTACGGGATTCAAGTTATAAATTTCGTCCACCTAAAGGAATTGATGACCGTTAAAGGAATTGATGAGCGCTCGGTCTCTAGGCGCGCAAAGGCGCAACAGAGTGGTGAAAATTCGTTTCATCATTTGAAAATGACCAAGAATTTAAACAATTTTTTAAAACTGGGAGCAAAAAAAATTTTTAGTTCCCAATTTTTTTTTGTTCAAATTCTGAAAATTCCTGCATTTCTTCAGCTTTCTGACGTTTTGAGTGCGGCTAAAATCACTATCCTGCTGAAAAATTTCTGATATATTTTCTGTGACGCGGACTCCCAAAACACACGGTGGGATCCGGCATAGCAACTAGGTCTTACTGGGTTAATTCCCGCCGGTGAGGTTAGACCACAGCAGGCAACCACTCCGCGTACTCTCGCACAAGCTGCCCCCACGGCGGGCCCACAGAGCAGACCCCGCAGAGCAGGAAGAACAGAACGGCTGGTCGCAGAACAGATGGAGGGGAGAAATATGTTTCTTTGTCAATTCTTTGTCAACTTCATTGTAAGGGAAAGTCGTGTGCCCTTCAATGTATCCCCGCACATGGCAATATTGAAGGAAATGAGTGTGCTGACTCGCTGGCCAAGGAAACGGGGAACTTGGCCGAGACCTCTACCACCATCACACTAACAGATGTTAACGCAGTGGCTAGGTGGAGATTTTCCAACCAGCCCCTAAAGAAACCACTCATTTCGGACTTTAACTGTCCTAGAACAACTGCTTCTACAATAGCTAGACTAAGAACTAATCTCTCTAAGGGAATGAGAATCCACCCTGATGGCACAAGATCCTTTATCATCTGTAAAAATTGTCCAGAAAACCAGGCTTTCTCCAGGACATATCTTTGACTATCCAGCCATTGTGGCTGCCCATTTCAAACTTGTTTTGTCCCCGCAAGAACTCCTCTACAGGCCACTTAATCTGACAGCTGCTGTTATCCAGGATTTTGGTTCTGTTTAAGACTTTCTGCAACATTCGCAGCATTATTCTGCAACATTTGCAGACACAACAACAAGAGATTAACTTTTTTAACGCCCAAGAAGGAAAGGGTTACAGTTTTAACTATCCCCTCTCTTTACTGCGCCACTAATTAGGGCCTGATCACATAGGTAGCGGAAGCGTTAAAGGAAAGATGGCGCTGAGACGGAAATAACCAATCATAGGCGTTAAAAATTTCGTTGCTAATCGTTTGGAGGTTTGTCATTGGTTAAATATATTTCAACACTCTAACGCTTCCGCTACCGGATTCCTATGTGAACAGGCCCTTGTAGTGTAATGAAAATATGGGGTTATTTTTCCCAAGACCTCACAGGGTGCAAGAACACAGCTGCGAACTCATCGGAATACCATTTTCCAGTTCCCATCATTTTTGAACACGTGTGCGAATTCCGAGCGGATTAAAAAACGATACGAGCAAATGCCGCCAGAATTTTTAGCCTGAAAGTTAAGCCCAGGTATATCGGTTTTCTCCGCCAAGCTGTGGGAAATTCTGGTTGAAAAACAGAAGCGTCTCCCACCTGATCGGTAAAACTGTCTTTCTTACAATAGCTCAACGCGAGTTTGACACTGGGGCGACATAAAGATGGCAGAAATATTCGACGATAAGAAGAACTGTCATCCGCTAATCTGCCGGCCCCGCTCTGGGAATTTCAAGGCATGCCGTCAAAGAAAAGACCGTGAGATATAATCAGAGACTCTGTTATTTTCAGGAGATCCCTCATGTGACGGCCGCCGAGGCGGATGTATTTTTTAAGCTCCTGTTTTGAGACTATCTGGGTCTCGGAGCGTGCGCCGTTCAATCTCCACTTACAATTAAATTGCTTATGTTGTTTAATGTTAAATTTCTTTGTTATTAAATGTTGAGATTTTATTTTAAAGTTGGCCTTATCATTTACAATTAGGACTCTGTATTTCTGGGTCACGTATTTTTTAAAAAAGCCTCAGAGAATAGCCTACATACCTACCTATGATGTGACACCCTTAATCAGTTAACACTGAAAAAGTCTTTTGTAAGGTTTACAGATCATACGCGCTGTTGCCTTCTCAGTCTACAATTTTTTTTAAAATTTTAATCACGAACAATGGATCTACATTGGGATCTAACGATTCCTAAATTCCAAGGTCATTTACTTTTTACCGTTTTGCCATGCATTTAACGGGAAGATATTAACACCCAAATTACTAGTACTTCCCTGTTAATGTTATGCATTTTTGACAATGTAGTAATTTGTCTCCTAACCGATATACAACGGGGGAAGTGCAACCAGCCTTACATGGATGTAGAATACTCTTCAACTCACCCAGTGTTTTGAAATCCAGGGCGCTGAAATTAATTTTCTAGCTCGGTTTTTCAGTTTACTTTCAGACAGTGGCGTAGCGAGTATAACTGTCGCCCGGGTCACTATACCTTTTTGGCGCCCGCCATGGTCTTGGGGACCAAATGCCCGGGGCATGATAGCCCCCCCCCCCCTTGCCCTCCCCTCGCTACGTCACTGCTTTCAGATGCAGTCCATAGATCTTGATAGGTTCTACGTTAAGACTCGGTGGAGAGTCTAAGGTGGAGACAAGCATATTTTGTAAGATGTAGAGTTTAAAAACACCAGTAGCTTCTTTGTTTTTTGGTTGTTCAACTTCTATGGATGTGGCTAAGTATATTTCAAAACATTAGTTTAACTAATTCGTAATATAGTGTGATTTTATAGTTGATCCAGAGAACATAATTCGGTCTATTAAGATAGTGATTAAAAGTATTTTTGTATCTTAACTTTAGTTTATTTTAATAGCTGTCCTTAAGCGTTTTTCTTGCTGTTAATTTCCCATTATTTGGTTTTTGACTGTAGTATGTACATTAGACACATTATGATTTTTGGCGTGAAACCTGGATCTCTGTTTCTACCAAAACTGTGTGAAATGTAATTAGATGCTTCTGTATTACAGCCATGTATTTATAGATAGTTATACGTTTAGTTTCGTAAAATTTATAGATTTACAAGCAGTTCACGGTTAAAAAAATTATAAAAAAATCCCAGATGCGTCAAAATATTTCAGAAGGTTGTGTAGTCTAAACACTGAAAGTTTATTAATATTAATTTAAGGGAAATCAGGAATCGAAAACCGTCTTTAAAAAGCATTATCGTTTTTTGTACATTCATAGTTGGGTAAAATATAAAAAACGGGCCAAGTAACGAAACTTAATTAGTGCTTACACTCAGCAGTAGCTCGGAACTAATCGAGAACACATTGAAAAAAAAACTTAAAACCTTATCAAAAACGAAATTTTTTGCAGCTTTTATTAATGTTTTTTGCATGTACGATATTTTTTGGACAACCAATTTTCTTTATTTATTTATACTTTCACGATCTAAATATAGATTTCAATCTTTTTTCTCAAGATTCGTAAAAGTTAAATTAAAACAAGTACACTGCTGGCCATTAAAATTGCAACGCCAGGAAAGAAAGCAAATAACAAAACTTTACTTATTATACGTATACAGAATAGCAGGAAGAAAACATGATTAAATTTGTAGGTAATTTAGTGGTATATAGGGTCCGACATTAGTACACACAACTGCCGCCTCTGACAGCTAAAACGGCTCTAACCCGGTTAGGCATCGAGTCGTACTCGGCTTGGATGACAAATACGGGCAGGTCATTCCATGCTGCTTCAAGTGTAATCCACACTTCATCAATCTTAGAGGCTGGAGAGCATTGGCGGCCCAGTCTCTCAGAAACCCATGACCAGAAGTTTTCAATGGGGTGGGGGAGATCTGGAGGACGTGCTGGCCAGGGCAACAGTCGAACACCCTCTGTGTCGAAACAGGTCAGGACACGATGGGCAATATATGATCCTGCATTATCTTCTTGAAAGATGACGTCTCGGAGGCCTCGAAGATAGGGCACAGTCGCCGGTCTTAAGATCTGAGAAATGTAACGCTGGCTATTCAGATTACCGACGCCGCGAACAAGAGGTGTTCGTGTCGTGTCCCCAATGGCTGCCCGTACCATCACACCAGGTGCAGGGCCCGTATGACGATATCGAATGCAAGTAGACCACATGCGTTCTCCTCGGCGCCTGCAGACACGAATACGTCCATCATGATGCTGCACGTAGAACCGGGACTCGTCTGAAAAGACGACGTGGTGCCACTCCTGTATCCAGTTTTGTCGTTAGGCGCACCACTGTCGCCGCGGGTCTCTATGCTGCAGTGTCAAGGGAAGCCGCAATAATGGTCGCCGTGCAGATAGTCCGTGTTGCTCCAGACGTCGTCGCACTGTCCGTGCGGATACTTGTCGTGCTGCAAACAAATCCATTTCCTGACTCAAGGTCCGTGATGTAGCTGTATGATCCTGCAATTCCGGCCCGACAACATGTCTGTCCTCTCGGGCGTTAGTGGCAGGAGGCCGTTGAGATCCTGCATAGCGTTCAGTATGACCCTCCTGAATCTATCGATTCCATATTCGCATGACAGTCGTTCCTTCTTATACGAGGCATAACACGATCTTCGCACAAGCAACCAACATTCAAAAGCGATTTCCGAATGAGAAACCCATAAAACATAGGACCATAGGAACAATTGGCTAACTGTGTTGCCTAGGCCAACGCCTTCAAACACAGATATTTCAGAAGAATGTCAGCGGAGAACGGAAGTACCACTGAAATGAGTATTGAAAGTTCGAAGAATAGCATCATCAGTTCAGAAAAAGGCAACACAAAAAGTGAAGCAGATAGTCTTTTGGTCCGACTTGGTGGGTGAAAAGAAGTGTTCTCTTTGGTTGTCTCCAGGATCGTCGAGTTGATTCGTTGATGGGGGTGGAGTCAATGGCTGTCTGTAAACTGGATTTCAATTAGCAAGTTGAGAGAGAGAAGGAAGAAAAGTGAATGGATAGAGAGATAAGGTTCAGAATCCGTGAGTTCTATAACAACGAAAAAGAGTAATTCCAAAAGGATTTGCTCAGAGACAAAAATATATTACCTAGAAGGAAGTTTAAGGATAGTAAATGGATTTTTATTATATTTTATAAAATTTTTAAATGTTTTTTGTCTTTGCAAAGCCAAGTATAGTTTTTTAAAATTTTATTTAAATGACGAGGACAAACAAAAATTAAGACGAAAGACTCAGGATGGCACGAGGCCTTTTCTTGTTAGTGGGGTCAGCGTGATCATAATTTGCAAAATTAATTAAGATTTCACTGTCAATAGAATTGTGAAAGTTAATAGCTTGGTTTTTGAGATAATTTCGAATAGTAGGGATTCCTAACTCCCTATAAATATAAGTATTTCTGAAATACCAATCCGCGTTAACAATTTGTGGAATGGTGCTGCTCTGAGCAGATTCGAGTATTTTAATATGGGTGTTTGCACAGTATGACCACGGTGGCCCTTCATAAGTTAAGATAGGACGAAGATAGGAGTTATAAATGAGCATTTTATTGGCTATGCTTAATTTGCTGTTCCGAGAAATTAAAGGTCAAATTAGTCTTCTGGCTGCTCGGAACTTGTCCCTGACATGGAGGATATGGTGTTTCCAAGTGACATTTTTATCTAATACGACACCAAGGTATTTGAAAGCATCAGACCAGTGGATTTTAGTGTTTCCTATTTGTATTTGGTGACTGTTGAATGTCTTTTTACGTTTAGATGTAAACATGACAGCAACGCATTTTTCAGAATTAATTTTAATTTTCCATTTGTCGAGCCAATTTTGAATGGTCGACATATGGGTATTGATGCATTTTACAGCATATTTAAAATTTTTGTTGGTGGTGTAAAGGGCAGTGTCGTCAGCGAAAATAGCAATATTGGTGTTAATATTTTGGGGTACATCGTTAATAAATATGTTAAACAAAATTGGGGAGATAACGCTAACTTGTGGGACTCCAGAGTTAATATTAAATTTACAAGAGAGTTGACCGTTAATTTTTACTTGAAAGGTGCGATTTTTGAGATAAGAGATAAGAAGGTGGATGATTTGGGGTGGGAAGTTGTAGTTTATAAGTTTATGAATGAGACCGTCGATCCAAAGTTTATCAAAGGCTAGGGAGATATGGAGAAAAAGGGCTGCAGTGGAGGATTTATTTTTCTTAGCACTAGCGAGATTTTCAGCAAGACGATAAACTTGGTGCGGGGCTGAAAGAGATTTTCTGAAACCAAATTGGTACGGAATATTGATTTGATTATTTTCGAGGTGCTCATTAATTTTCCTTGCAATAAATTTTTCGGTAATTTTACTAAGAGAATTTAGAAGGCTGATAGGGCGGTAACTGGAAGGAGAGGATTGGGGTTTATTAAATTTTAAGATTGGGACAATTATGGAGTTTTTCCAGCTGTGGGGAAAATGTTCAAATTTAAAAATAGAGATGATAAGAATAGTAATTTTGAAGATATATTTAAAAGGGAGGTTCTTAAGCATAGTATTGTTGATGTTATCTTCCCCAGGGGATTTTCTTTTAGGAAGTTTTTTAATGATTTCTTTGATATTGGCTGGAACAATAAAGGGAGTGGGACTTTCATGAGGGGTGCTTAAGAATAGGTTAATACTATTTTTGACAATGTTTTCAGTACTTGGGTTGGAGATTTGATTTGGGGTGAAATTTTTTGCAAAATTTTTTGCCAATAATGAGAAACCCGCTGCGTAACTTTTCTTTTATACAGAGTTTGACATGCCGTTTCTTCTTCCTGCGTCGTTCGACTACGCTTAAATGCTAATCATTTGTATATACCAGCATCTTCTTCCTTTCATGCAAATCTGACGTTTGTATCATTCCTCCTTCATGGTGTTGCAATTTTAATGGTCAGCAGTGTAGTTAGTAAAATGATAGCAAGTTCAAATTTCCCTCTTAAAAGTTATATTTACTCGTAAAAGGCTATAGACCGATTTATAAAATTGTATGCCTGTTCCGTAAATGCTTTTTCTGCTTATGGAAAGTCTTATTTTGAAGGAGTGATTTCAAACTTGATATTTCATGCAAATGTATAAAGATATGCTAGGAGTGGAATTTCAATATCTAGATTAAATTTTCAGGTAGAATACTATTTATTGAAAAAAAATCCTGTTCTGTAGCGTTTAAAGTAAGTTCACTTAGAATACGCAAAGTAATACAGATTATTTTTTGCTTAATGTTGACTATTTAATTCAAAATGCCGAAGTTACGCGAAAGAGCGTTGTAAAATCGTAAGTAAAACGACAGGATTCGGTGGGGGCATAACCAACTTTATATTTACAGAAGAAGCATTTTCAAAAATCAGACGAGCTAACACTCTCTTTCCAGCTCCTAAGCCTAAATTGAAAGACTATAAACGATGTCCACTTGAGACCCAGAGATAAACTCACTAAGGGTACAGAATTTTACATCTTCTGATTTCAAAAAATTATGTATAACTAAATTGTCCTTACAGTAACACGTAAAACGAACAGTGTTTCAAAACTACTGTGTTTTTCGGAACAAAAGACGCACCTTTTTACAAAGAAAATTCTACTTAAAATTGATGTGCGTCCTATGGTCTGAAGTTAACATTAAAATAAAATGAATATTTTATCACATATATTTTATATATATTATTTGTTATATATATATATATATGTAACATACCGGCCCGGCGGGAATGGTAGCCGGAGCCGGCATGTCACACCGGGGATAAACGTAGTCGTACTCAATAATACATTTCTCTTTTCACGTCTGCAAAAACTATTTATTTCGCCGACCGCTCCGTCGGTTTGGATGCAGCAATAGCAATTACAAAAATCCGTCCTACTTCCGGACGTCACGAGTTAAATAAACTTCACCCCATCACGTGATTAACGGGTGTGTCTTAATGGTTTATTGGTTTAAAGTTATTGTTGATGTGCAGAACTGATTTAAACTTGTACTGACGCCGCGCCGAGTCCTTTTAGCTAAAAAAGACAGCCATCTTGAATGATTTTGCCTAAGGCTGTAATAATGGAATTTAACGCGAATTCCCAAAGGGAATTACATGTTTCAAGGAATTAAAAAAGGGTTTGTAATTTGGAATAGTAAAGTGAGGAATTAATAGTTTTTAAATGTTAAGAGTGTTGAATTAAGAAATTACTACTTTTTAATATTATATATATATATATATATATCTAATAAGTAAGAAATTGAAAATGTCTTTATATACGTAACAAAATACAAAACATTCTTTTCTAAAAAATCCTCCCATAAATTTGAGGTGCGTCTTATCGTCCGGTGCGTTTTATGGTCCGAAAAAATACTGTAATTTACAAATTCGCAGAACTACCTCTATCTCGTATCTCAAATGCTAGAATCTGTAACATGCGCATCGGAATGTATCTTTGAAGCTCAGTATAAAGGGCTTAAATCAAAAACAGTGATTTTAATATACCAAGTTATTGGTTTTTATACCAATCGCAGAACTATAATTTCGACTTGAATCTTTTGTACAAAGAAATGTAATCTATATATATAAAACAGTTCCGTAACTGCCTGACTGACTAACTGACTGACATATAATGCACAGACCACACCGCTGGATCTAAAGGGCTGAAATTTTGCATGGTGATTCTTCTTATAGTGTAGGGGTGCACTAAGAGAGATTTTTGAAAAATTCTTCTTAGATTTTTTAAAATTAAATTGTTAAGCTGTTTTGTAACATTCTTTAAAGTTTGCATTTAAAAAAATAGTCCGAGGGTTAAAAAATTTATATCACGAGAAAGATCATAAAAATTCCTTTAAAATGAAACCGTTTTCGAATCTTTACCTCCATTTTCTGGCTTTTGGTGAATTTTTAAAGATTATTTTTTAGAATTTAATTTATTAAGTGCTGATCACGTGATTTCTTTTCTTTTTGTGATACTTTAAACTAATTTTGCGTCACGTGCATAACAACGAAACAGACAAAAAAAATTTTTTTTTTCTTGCTAATGCGGCAGACGATTGGACATTATCCAAAAAAATATTAAAATACGGTAAAAGAAATGTTCCTCAAACTGTACTATATTCTTTAGTATGTTCTATCCGATTTAATTTGAATATTTTCTTCTTCATTATTTTGTCTATGAAAATATCCGTTACGATTTTTTTTATAAATATATTTTTTCGTTTTTTTACATCAACTGCATACATTAATTGCATACAATGACCGTTGTATTTAATTTGAATGTACTCCGTAACGAAGTACGGGTTTTCAGCTAGTTTTGTATATAAAACTGATAGACTTAAGCTTTTTATACCAGTCAAAATATTTTTGTTATTAAATCAATACTAACAAATATCTAAAAATCACTGTTTTTGACTTAAGGCCTTTATACCGGGCTTCAATGGTACACCCTTACTGTTTTTTACTACCGGGCTTCAAAGATATACCCTTACTGTTTTTTTACGTTACTCTTTAATCATTTCAGATGCCTCGAGTATAAATACATAAACTAAAGAGTCAGAGAGAAACATCTGCTATCTTTCATGCTGCCATTCCGTTAAGGATAAATGGCAATACGTTTGTAAACTGTAACGGTTAATGTCCTCTTTTCCATGGATAGCACTCTCAAGCTCTCAGAATCCTCCGTTCCGATAAATTATTTTGATCGAACTTAATGAGGCTATGGGGGAGCGATAAACAACAAGCAAATCTTCCTTTTCATACAACGCAGATTCTCAGCTGTTTCAGTGACAGACCGGTGACGCATATACACTCATGGACAAAAAAATTAGCGCACCAAGAAATAATTGCGGGATCGTAACGAAACTTGAAATGAAGGTACATGTCGGGGAGATATGCAAATGATTAGAAATGCAGCGTGATTGCGTATTACGTATAGCCGGTAGAGGGCGTTGAACATCGTACTGTGTGGAGTATAAAACAGGTAACCAAAGCTTGTTTGAGTGTGATGAATCATTTACAAAGGAAGAGCTGAGATAGACATGCCATTACGCCGTGTTCGAAGACAATATAAGCAGTTGTCGCAGTTTGAGAGGGGGAGAATCGTCGGGATGATGGAAGCTGGGTGGTCAGCTAGGCGAGTAGCTCATCAATTAGGCCGCTCTGCTTGTGTTGTGAGGAGGTGTTGGGACCAGTGGACCCGAGAGATGTCATGTACACGAAGACCAGGCTCAGGACGCCCTCGACAGACCAGTCGTCGAGAAGACCGCCACATCGTAAGAAATGCACGCGTACAGCCAACTGCTTCATCGGCCGCCATCCGGGCACAGGTAGCACCTTCACTAAAGGCCTCTGTGTCTTCTCGAACCATACGAAGACGCCTGGCTGAAGGACAGTTGGTATCGCGGCGCCCATTACGTGTGCTGCCCTTGACGCCCACCCATCGACGCCTCCGTTTGGAGTTTTGCCGCGCACGAGGAAACTGGACTGCAGCGGAATGGAACCAGGTCGTCTTTAGCGACGAATCTAGATTCAATCTCGGCAGTGATGACAATCGTGTTCGTGTGTGGAGAGCTCGTGGTGAACGCTTCAATCCTGCCTTTGCTGTACAGCGACACATCGCTCCCACAGCTGGTGTGATGGTATGGGGTGCCATTGCCTACAATACACGGTCGCCCCTAGAATTGTTCCGTGGCACCATGACAGCCCAGCGGTATGTTCATGAAATCCTGCAACCACATGTGTTGCCACTCATGCAACGGCTCCCAGGAGCCATTTTTCAACAAGACAATGCTCGGCCTCATACGGCAAGGGTGTCACAAGACTGTCTCCGCAGTGTTACTACCCTTCCTTGGCCTGCCCGATCCCCAGATTTGTCTCCAATCGAGCATATCTGGGATCATTTGGGACGACGAGTTGGGCATCCCACGAGTTTGAACGAACTAGAGGCAAGGTTACAGCAAATATGGAACGAAATGTCTCAAGACATCATACAGAACTTGTATGACTCAATGCCCGATCGTATCGCATCGTGCACTCGCACTAGAGGGGGTCCAACGGAGTATTAACTCCTCCGTTCTTTTGCCTTTTTCTCTGAAATAAATTATCCTTTTTCTTTGATTTTCTTATCATTTACTTATATCAAAGTAGTCATTACGTATGTAAAATTTCGTTTCATTTTGACGACTCCTTCTTCGTGCGCTAATTTTTTTGTCCATGAGTGTATAATACGACTTGCTGAATACCCGTGCTTCGCTACGGAGTACATTCAAATTAAATACAACGGTCAATGTATGCAATTAATGCCAAAAAAATATATTCATGAAATAATCATAACGGATATTTTTATAGACAAAATAATGTAGAAGAAAATATTCAAATTAAATACAACGGTTAATGTATGCAATAAATTTATATGTTTAATATCCATAAAACATACTAATTTGAATTAATTCTGTAAAAACTTCCATCTCAATTAGTCTAGTGGTTAAATTTTATCTTTTGCCGTATTTTAATATATTTTTTTTGTCAATTTATTTCGTTATTATGCACGTGACGCAAAATTAATTTGAAGTTTCACAAAAAAAAAAGAAATATCGTGATCTGCATTTAATAAATTAAATTCTAAAAATAAATCTTTAAAAATTCACCAAAAATCAGAAAAAGGGAGGTAAAGATTCGAAAAAGATGTCATTTTAAAGGAATTTTTATGGTCTTTCTTGTGATATAAATTTTATAACCCTTAAATTATTATTTTAAATGCAAACTTAAAAAAGTTACAGAAACAGCTTAAAAATTTAATTTAAAAAATCTAAGAATAATTAGATATATTTATAATAAATACAAAGATCAATGTTATGCAATTGATGTTAAAATAAACAAAAAATGAATTTATAAAAAAAATTGTAACGCATATTTTTATAGACGAAATAATGTAGAAGAAAATATTCAAATTAAATCTAATAGAACATTCTAAGGAAAAAATACAGTTAATATAGTACAGTTTGAGGAACATTTCTTTTACTGTATTTTAATATTTTTTTGGATAATGTCCAACCGTCTGCCGCATTAGAAAGAAAAAAAATTTTGTCAATTCATTTCGTTGTTATGCACGTGACGCAAAATTAGTTTAAAGTATCACAAAAAGAAAAGAAACCACGTGATCAACATTTAATAAATGAAATTCTAAAAAGTAATCTTTAAAAATTCACAAAAAATTAGAAAATGAAGGTAAAGATTCGAAAAAGATGTCAATTTAAAGGAATTTTTATGATTTTTCTCGTGATATAAATTTTATAACCCTCATATTATTATTTTAAATGCAAACTTAAAAAAAATTTACAAAAACAACTTAAAAATTTAATTTTAAAAAATCTAAGAAGAATTTTTTTTAATCGTTCCTAGTGCACACCTACACTATAAGAAGAATCGCCATGCAAATTTTCAGCCCTTTAGATCCAGCGGTTTGGTCTGTACGTTATTAGTCAGTCAGTCAGTCAGTTACGGAACTGTTTTATATGTATAGATTTCGATTGGGAAACATCCTCAAAATCGTTCCATGTTAAAAAAATCATCTTAATGAACTTATTCGGAGTGTGTATGTGTGTTCAGGAAGTCATGGCGAAAGTTCAGAGAACGACGTATTTTTTACTTGAAGACGATCAGTTAGTCGTCAGCTCATATCATCAATCAATGAGTTAAATTATAGGGAATTATTCTTCTCGGCAATTTTCTAATCAGAGATTAGCAAATGCTGTTTTTGGATACTGGGTATTTTTTCAATTGGAATTAGATCTCGAATTGCAATGCGCGTGTTTTTAAAATTTTTTTTTTATAATTTACAATTTTCAAAGAACAATTTTAATTTTGCAGCAATGAACATTAATTAATTGAATGCATTGTAAAAATTAATCACGGAGAGATTGAAAATTTTCAAATTTACGAGTTCTTTATTTAATGCTGCTGTGTACTAACCCTATTGGATTCACTCACCTCAATGTTAACCCATGGAGAAAATGTCGCTCACTCCTTTCAACAACGTCATATCTCAAAAATTGGCGATTTTTAGTTATGCTTATTTTTAGAATGCCCTGAAAGAGTAGTATATCCCTGTAAGGTCGTCATATCTCACGGCTCTATATTTAGTCGCTAGAGGGCAGAATTAAAATTTATTTTCAATACATTTCAATGTACTTTTAAACTTTCAATTCACTCTCCTGAAAAACGTTGTTTTTTTTTAGATATGACGTTGTTGAAAGGAGTGAGCGATGTGTCTACTGTTTACAGCTGCATAAATTCTGATAATCCAATAAAAATGGTATTTTCAAATAGCCTAAACTTTTTTGCACTTCACCACATGACTTTCCATAATAACACACAATATGCACAAATGAACAGGAACAGTTCTTTTAAAATTGCAGTTCTTTATTTCGCAAGAGTTGATAGCGGATATCAGAGCGTCCTTCTAGCATGAAGCGAAACATACATGTCTTTTCACATACAGAGCCAACAACAGAATGCCTGCTCTCTTAGTCAGGGGCTGTACCAAAAGTCAGCGACTGATTACATCAACACAGATGTTTTTCGTGGGTGGTGCGGTTGCTATACTAAGAAGCACATTGGGTGCGCTTTATCTTTATGGTATTGTTTGACACTTTTGATCACTTTATCTCTGGCACCTGCAGCCATTATCTCTGAGATATTGTGAACTGCGGATTTTAGATGACTAGAGACGGGGTTTTGTTACTCCTTATGGGCGGCACGGCTCTATATTCCTATCAACTGAAAAGAATTTATTATGGTGTTTGTCCCACTGGAATTTGCAGATGTTCACTTGCTGTTGGGTGGGCTATTCAGAGAAAAGGGGCCTCTCTTAATGGGGCTCTCTTGTGGGGACCCGAATTATAGAAATAGACGAGATTCAACTTATAAGTCACACACACACACACACACACACACACACACACACACATATATATATATATATATATATATATATATATATAGTGAAACTTCTTTAAGCGGCTAGTAATGGTTCCGAAAAAATATGGCCGTTTTGAGGGGTGGTCGTGGAAAAGGGAAATCTTCCATAACCGTCTATCCACGTTAATAAAAAAAGGAAAATAACAGAATTTGAAGTTATGCGTTAGAAAAACGCAATGGGTCCATACCGTTTCTGAAAACCAAGAAGATGACCACAGAGTTATCATAAAAGTTCGCTACCAGCAATGAAACGAGATAAGCGAAAAGAAAAGTGGTCTAATAATAGTTTATAAATTCAAAAGCAAATAGCTAATTGTTCAAATTAGTCTCTTCTGACTATTTGCTTCGTAGTGCTCTTTTGGGGAAAAATTATGCAGTTGTTGGTAGTGGATATAAAGGCAATTGCTTACTCTTGATATTTTCCCCAGGTACAAAGGAGAATTAAATAATAAAGTCATAGACGTCGGATACAGCGCAAGAAGAGCAGGTCGCATTCCTCAGGTGCCATATCTATGTGAAAAAATGCGGTTGGGGATTACACCGATGTTGGACAAGAAATATGATACTCGATAGAAAAATCACCGTTAAAAATAATAAGGTTCGCTAATGTTGATTTTGCTGAAGCCAAAGACTTTTCCTCCATTGGATGAAAGGACTCTGGAATATTCCTTAATCGTCTGCACAAAAGAATTCACTTTGTAATCTCTAGTCTGTGAGTAAAACTGTCCTTTGCGGAAGCCAACGACTGTTTCTCCAAAGAGATGAAAGGACTCTTGAATATTCCTAAATCGTCTTATGTTGTCTGCACAACATAATTTACTTTGTAATGGCTAGTCTGTGAGTAGAACTGTCCTTTGCTGAAGACAACAACCGATCCCCCAGGAGATGAAAGGACTAAGGAATATCCCTAAATCGTCTGCACAACAGAATATATTACTGTGGCATTATGGCAGATGTTGATATGTCATTTTTTTCATGTTTTCGGCAAATTAAAAAAAGTAACTTTTGTTGTGAAATATAAAATCACTCAATGAAGTTCTTCAATCCAAATATTCTTTAGTTAATACTCATATTCAACTTCAAGCATATGGCTGGTCTTCAATGAAACTTTTCAATTAGGGATTAAAATATTCAATTAGGGACCAAGTATTACCTCTTTTATACATAACAGTATTTGCCAATACGAATAACTTTGTAATATTTTATAGTTCCACTCTCATCTTTCGCCACATTAATGAACCAATTGTAAGTGTGGCATATCAACATAAAACATAAAATTGAATTTTTCGGACGTATCAACATCTGCCATAAAGCCATAGATTTGTACTGACTATTTTTTGTGTGAACTGTCCTTTGTGCGATAATCTACATTTTTTTTAAAACTCTGCTTCGTCTAAGGCTAGGCGCCCACTGGCGATTATTTCAAAGCAACTTTTTAATCACAAAAATGAAACACATTGATTCCTTTGGTAATGCGCCCACTGGCGATTTTTCAGTTGCGGCAACTAAAAAATTCCAACATGTTCGATTCTTTGGGTGATGAAACTGTTGCCGAGGAAAATAGATCATGTTGGTTTAGATAGGACTTCGAAACAAATATATCATTTCCATGTTAAAATTTTCGCTTTAAAGAATCAATCCACCGGTTTTAAGAATCAGTTTACACTCTTCGCTTTACTTTCATTTATCCAAAAAAGCCACTTAAACCCTCAAAAAGCACGAAGTTCTTTCTTTGTTTTTTAAGAAAGATTGATAAGATGGGATGGAATATAGTCATAAAATGTATCCCTTTGTTAGACATAACATAATAGTTTCCCCTTAAACGCTTTAGCACAACACTGTCCTATTAGCTTGACTCGGGGGCATCTTTACCCGTCCGGGTCCGATTTCACTTTTCTCCACTGACAAACAAAAATAGGGACTCTTTTTTCCCACCTCACACATTCTGGTTGCGGCTTTCTGGATCCTGAAACACATAAATCTTCGGTGAAGTGTCCACTATCACTTAGGCAAACGTGACATTAGTAGATTCAGCACGTTATAAAACCGTGAAACGTAAGCTAGAAGGTGAATCTTCGTCTGAGACTATTAGTATTGAAAGAGGTATAAACAGCCTCCTGAAAACTTCATTACGTCAAACTACAGGAGAAAACTTTTTCTTGCTCCCTTCCTGTAGTTGAAATGTTAAAACTGCTAAGCAGGTATGTTGTAACAAATATTGGATTTTTTCTTCTCTTATTATAATCATGTGTATCTACTTATAGGTCTAAAAATTAAATTGTATTTTTAAAATTATAAAACATAATTTTAATAAAAGATAATTAACGTAAATTAAAGAATATTTTATGGTAAATTATTTAATATATGTATATATAGGTGTGTGTGTGCCTGTCCCAAAACCTAAATTTCGCTATAGGAATCAACCGCTTATAAGAATCAAAAACAGTAATAACAAACGTGATTCTTATAAGCGGAAATCACTGTATTAGAATCACTTGATGAACCGTATGCTTCAACTTCTACATAAATGAACTTATAATCGCAATCCACTATTGCTAGAAGCACAGTCAAAAAAATTTTTTACAAAACAATGTATGCAATATGTATTTTATTTCAATAAACTTGCAAATTTTTAAGAAAATCTTTTTTCTTACCTTAAAGTCACAGCTAATCTTTCCTGCGTTGGTATACCAAACGTAATCTTGTATTTTGGTAAGAAATACTGGGCCCCACTAATAACAACAGGTTCTCGAAACTTTCAACGCTTATCCGAAAGTAGTTGAAAAATTTTGTTGGGTGTACTCTTAAATCTTCAAATAATTTATAAAACTGCCCGTCAAATAATCTCCTACTTATTATTGGATGGACCCCAAATCTTCTGTGGCTTTGTTTACGTTTACGCCATAGAGCGAGGGCACAAACACATGCAGCTTCCACGAAATCCATTTTCAAACTGAGTGCAAAGCAACTATTTAGTTGCCAGTGGGCGCCTGGCCTAAAGTGTGTTGTTTCTCGGATGAATCACTTTTCATTTGTATCTTTCTTTATACCAGTCTCACCAGATTAACTCGTTGAACTCGAAGAAAACTTTTGGTTTGTGCAGTGACAAACGCCAAATACTGGTTAAATACCAGAACTAGGACAGATAACTTAGAAACAATTTTTATTTTTCTGTTGTAGAAGTAAGGATATTTTGAAGTTTATATCCTGTTGCCAAGATTAACTCAGTGTATAAACTCGAAGAAAAAGTTTTCACTTTATATAATGACTTACACTAAATACTGAGACAATCTCGAAATTGGGACAATTGGTCAGAAAACTTTTGATCTTTCAGTTGCACTGAACCTAAAAATATATATGTAAAAACTTTGTGATAGCTTTTATTCAAGCAGAAGTGCGAATGTTTTAAAGTTACATTTTGAAGTTTATTTCTAGTTGCCACGATTAACTCAAACCTCGGAAAAACGTTTTCTCTGTACATACTGTAAGATGTCGCCGGGTGGTAGCGTAACAACAGAATGACGACAAAGTCTAGTAAAAACGAAATAATGAAATTTATTTACAATGAGTAATTTATGATTAAACACTTAAGAAATAATTGGTTGTTATGCACTCTACTACGACGTGAGAGCTAACAAAGTTCCGATGAGAGTCACACAGTTGTGAGCAGACAAAGTCCCGATGAGATTTGCACAGTCGTACGCTGATAAGTTCAGATGTAAACCGAGTTCGTGGTACAAGTGTTCGCTTTCCAATACGAGAGCCTATTAGGCTTCACCAAAGTACTTCTGCTTGAAGTCAAGGGTGTCGAATATTAAGGATCAGACCTTTCCAGGATCTAGGAATCAAGCTACCTCCAGTTGCAATAAATATATTTCGTCTAAAAGCAAGTCGACAGGGTGTCGAATAATATTTTCCGATCACTTCAGAATCTCCTAAAATTTCTTCGTCTAGAAGTAAGTCGACAGGTTGTCGAATAAAGATTTCCGATCACTCAGGATCTAAGAGAATTCGTTATCTCTTAATAAATCGACCTAACCTTACGTGCGATTCAGGACGATGAACTCCTATAGCTCTCAGAGCTCCTATAGCTCTGGATGAGCTCCGATGAGCTCCTATAGCTCTAAGTTCTCAGCTTGAGAAAAGATTAAATCACGACCACCTGGCCGGAGTGAGCTGTCTCGCCTTCGAGATCATATCTCTAACTAACTCTAACTTTTTAACTAACTTTAGATTTTGGCGCTACAATCGCTGGAAAACTAAGATTTGTTTTTAAGTGGTGCACTCCTGGGTGACATCAATTTCCTGGATTTTTATACCTCGACTTCTTTTCCCGCCAAAACCTCCGCTGACGGATTGCACGATTAATTTACGGGACTCTCATTTATCATGGGGTGGAGTGGATCGAATTACCCTTTCATCTAAACCAGGGGTACACAAAATAGACGATAAGAGTTCTCTGGGAGTCGATGAATACACGAGGGTCGAAAGGGGGTCGATGAATACACGAGGGTTGAAAGGGGGGAGGGTCTATTAATACAAAAATGGATCAATTAAACTGTCTAGGAAAAAAATAGAATATTCCAATAAAAATTCAAAATACGGATATGATCAACTACTGACTACCCTAGTTATAGCTTGAGTTTTGCCTTAGCCTAGTAATCTGGGGGTCGATAAGAAGGCAAACATTCTATGAAGGGGTCGACGGGCAGGGACGGATTTCCCATAAGGCCAACCTAGGCCATGGCCTAGGGCTCAGCCGTTAAGAGGGCGTAAATTTAGAAGAAGTAACAACCAAATTACAAAATTTTTATCGATATAAAACGAGAAAGTTCAAATTTTTTTTCTTTTTCATTTTTATTTATATGTTCTTAGTATCGCTAAAAATGTTATTTGCAATATACGCATTTTGAAATAACTTTGTCGTCAACTCACTAATTTTTTCCTTCTTTTTCTTTCATTCTTTTCCCAAACACCCATTATGAGTTAACAAGAAGCAAGTTAAGAATTCTTGCAATTTGAAGGGATAATGATTGCAGAAAGCAGTCGGACTTGAACCTCACAAATGACAACTTCCGCTGTATCTTTCGATACATTAGACAAACAGCAAACAGCCCTCGCTTTTTCCTCCAAAAACAGATTTCAGACCAGGGGCAGTCCGATAAGAAGACTAATGGTTTTCAAACTCCCAACCCATCGTCACCTGTCCAGTAATTGATGTCCCGTTATCAAAGGAACGATGGCACCCTCCAGGTTTAGAAACTGTTTCAAGGTGAAAGAATCATTGCGTGAACACCGGGCTAGGGTGTCTTTCTGTGCAAAGTGTTTCTTTCAAGCAAAATGGACTATTATATGGAAACCGCCAGAGTATCTGCAACCTGAATGGGTCGTCTAAGAAAAGAGACAGTTAATTTTGTCAAAGGGAACAGAAATATTTGTCGGTTCTTCTATATTTTTCCCTGGGAGGAGCCATAAGTTGGGCAAATCAGAGTTCCCAAAAGTGAACATGTAAGGGGACCGCGTACCAATCCTGGTTGAGAGGGAATTAAAAGGAAGGAGAGGACGGATAGAGCCTCAAAGGGTTAAAGGGCATAACCCGTGTTTGGTTTTGATACGAAAAGACACTTGTTTTACCGTTAGAGTGTGATCTGCAAGCTCATTTTGGCTGAGTGTTTTGTCAACCTTTTGCAGTATACAAAACATAAATTGTTGTTGTGAGCTTATGGCCCAGTAGCTATGTAGATCTTACCATGCAAAAGATCAGGTATTAGATTTTTTTCCTACTTGTATATGTTTAGACCAGTAGTGAAAAACCGAGTTTTCCAATTCGAAAGACCTCGTGGAATTTACTGTAGCCCGAAAACAACGAATTGTTTTTACTTTTTTTGGTTTTTTTTTCAAATATCTCGGCAATGGTTGGTTCTAGAGCTTAGATTGCAATTACAATCTTAAAGAAGATAACATTTCGAACAAATCTTATATTTACATCTTTTTTCTAAACCCAATAACAAGCGAGCTACAGCGTCACGAAAATGGGATATTTTATTCAAGTTGTCGAGAAAGACGCAAAACTTACTTGCCTAACACACTAACTAGTACAATTGCTATATATATATCCATATTTGAGAAATGCACAATATGTGTATTACAACATATATATTTTTTTACTCGCACATACTTGAATAGTGTGCATATTTATATAATTATCTAGCGAGGCCTATCTAATATTCTATGTTTAAGTTAGAATTTTCTGATTGCGTTTTTACACTGCTGGCCACTGTAAATGCAACACCCTGAAGGAAACATGCAAATAGCATGAAATTTACAACATGCATTAGCGGAGGTGAGATATGCAAATGATTAGAATTTCAGCGCAGACGCACATTACGCGCGCCTGTGGCGCCACTTCAAAGCGCTATTTAAGGCTTGGAGATTTCGACGATTTCAAGTTCGGCAATTATGTTTTTCTTGTGGTTTTTTCAAAAAAAACGATCAATTATGCCTCGTCGAAAACAGCGATCATCTTTTGATCAAGTATCCGAGTTCGACAGAGGAAGGATAGTGGCCTACCGAGATTGTGGATTATCTTTCAGGGAAATCGGTAGTCGTGTTGCACGAAACCAAACAACTGTAATGCGGATATGTGATCGTTGGATGCAGGAGGGTACGACGGACCGGCGTGTTCGATCGCATCCACCTCAGCGCACCACTTCACGTGATGACAGGCAAATTGTGCGCATGGCAGTGACGGATCGCTCAGTCACATCACAAACCATAGCACAGCACATGCAGTCTGTAACGCATCATCCAGTGTCTGCGCGTACCATTCGACGCCGTTTACAGCAGAGTGGTCTGTCCGCAAGACGTCCATTGCTTTGTCTACCCTTGACGCAGTACCACAGACGTCTCCGCCGCCAATGGTGCGATGACAGAAGGATGTGGATGGCAGAATGGAATGAAATTGTCTTTACTGACGAGTCACGCTTCTGTCTGCAACACCACGATGGTCGCATTCGAATCTGGAGACACCGTGAAGAGAGGATGCTGAACAGCTGTGTTATGCACCGCCACACTGGTCCTGCACCGGGTATTATGGTATGGGGCGGTATTGGATATCACTCTCACACACCTCTAGTACGCATTGCCGGTACTTTAAACAGCCAGCGCTACATCTCCGAGGTGTTGGAGCCAGTTGTCCTTCCTTACCTTCAGGGCTTGCCCACAGCCATATTTCAACAGGATAATGATCGACCACACGTGGCACTCATTGTCCAACGGTTCTTCGTCAATCGCCAGATTGAATTGCTTCCCTTGCCGCCTCGCTCTCCGGATCTTTCGCCGATAAAAAACATGTGGTCCATGGTTGCTCTACGATTGACCCAGATTCCATCCCCAGCTGCCACAGCAGATCAACTCTGGCAACGTGTGGAAGCTGCTTGGTCTGCTGTACCCCAAGAACTCATCCAAAGTCTCATTGAATCAATGCCGAGGCGTGTGGCAGTGGTGATCTCCAACAATGGCGGCTACTCTGGCTACTGATTTTGGCAGGAACCACACTTCACAGAAGTCTATAAATTTAATCATTTGATACTTGGTCAACATGTTATCTACAAAATAAATTTTGTTGTGATATCTCTTGTCTTTCTTGGTGTTGCAATTTGGGTGGCCAGCAGTGTAAATGGAAAAAATTAACCTTTGAAACAATGTGGAAGAAAATCCAGGTCTACCTTCGTCTAAACTCAAATATTTAAAACAAGGACATAACGTTCCGGAGCAAGTTTTTCTCCCAAAACCTACGGTAATATATGTGATAAAAAATCACTAGTTTTCATTTAAAAAAAAGTTTTATATATAAATTTTTTGTAATCACATTTTAAGGTCTTTTGAAACAAAGTATATTTTTTTAATTAAAATTAAGCTCTGCAAATGAATTTCCAAAATGAAGCGATCTCCGGTAGAGTAAAGTAACCTTTTCTTATACTTATCTGGAGTTGTGTTTTGAGATAAATTCTTAAAATATTGATATTTTATATAATAACTGTAAAATCAAAAGCAATTAAAGATAAACAAATTTATCATTTTATTTTTTAAGCCAAACTACCGAATAAACATGAAACAATCAATTTTAGCTGAAAAGCAAAAATGCATTTTATCTCCCTTATAAAATGAACTTTTATATTAATAATAAGGGATAATTGTGATAAATTATTATAAAAACTTAGATTTTTAGTGTTGGGTAAATGTGTTGTTGAAATATCTTTTCAAATTTCTGCTTTGAACAATGCAACCTTTCGATGCCAGGTCACCAGGAGCCAGGAGTATATATCATTACAAACATTTTTTAAAACATAGAGGAGCTAAACTTGGAAGAATCGATCGGCAACTAACTAAAATGGTTGATCAAGAAATTGAATACTGAAGAAATGTGTTACACACTCTAAATTTAGTGGGCACACATGCTGTAGATTGCTGCATTGAAGCCATATCGTTTTTTAATTTGCTTCAAGAACTTTATTATTTTTTCTCGTCTTCTACAGCGAGGTGGGAAGCATTGAAGAAAAATAGCACCCTTACCGCAAAAAGCCTCTCCATGATACGATGGTCGGCAAGATATGATGCTTGTAGAGCATTAAAAGAAGATTAGTTGGCAGTCATCAAAGCTCTAAAATACTTTGAAAGTGACGAAAGTCAAAAATCAGGAACAAGAGCAGAAGCTAGAGCTTTACTAACGAAGTTACAAAGGCTCGAAACAGTATTAATGGCACAGTTTTGGGGCACGGTGCTGATTAGACTTCACCAAGTCAATAAGTATGTACAAAACGTAGAACTTGGTATTTCAGAAGTTGCCACAGTTCGTCAGTCACTCGTAAAGTTCTTGTTAGAACTGCGAGAACAATTTGATATATATGAAAACAAAGCTCTGAATATTTCAGAAAAGAAAGTTTATGAGTGTGATGAAAAGCGTCAGGTTTTCAGAAAACTACAAGCTGACAAAAAACGTAAAGGCGAAGTTAATTTAAACGGGCGTGATAACTTTAGAGTTAATACCTATTTCACGATTGTGGACAAACTCAAAGCAGAGCTTGAGAAGAGGTCACAAACTTATATTGAGCTCGGTGGAAAATTTAAAGGAATTACGGAAATTTGGTCACTGACTTCTCCTGAGCTTGAAGAAGAGGGAAGAAAATTCAGGCAATTTTTAAAGATGATTTGGACCCTGCATTATGTGATGAACCGCAACATCTAAAATCTCACATATCTGAGTGCAGCATTGGTTCGAAAAGTCCCTTAGCAATTTGCAAGGGGCTTCGTGAAAGTGGATTACAAACAGTATATCCAAATGTCGTATTGAGAATGTTTGTGTGCACACCTGCCACAAATGCATCTGCAGAAAGATCTTTTCTGCACTAAAAAGAATCAAAGATCATTTAAGATCTTTGCTGTAACAAGACAAACTAAATGCCTTGGTACTTCTTTGCATTGAGGCAGATTTAACAAGATCTGTTGACTTCAATGAAACTATAGAAGAATTTTCATGGGCGAAAGCACGAAGGAAAAAATTTTAATTGTAATTTTTAGATAAATTAGAAGAAATTATGTAGAATTTTTTTATTAAAAATATGTTATTCAAATGTTTATTAAGTATATATGTTTCATAAACTCATCTAATGTTATAAGTCAAAAATTTAAATGGAAGGAAAGGGTGCAAAATGGTGCTTTGGCCTAGGGCATAAAAATATGTACATCCGTCCCTGTCGACGGGATAAAAAGTTCGGGGACCCCTGATCTAAACTGTCAAGACGTAGACTCCTCTGCGGCGTCTGCTACTTTGTTAACACAGTCCTTGTCTCGTTCCCTCTTGTCCGCCCGTCTCACCTGCTTCGACATGCATTCCTGTAACTTTGCTGAACCACGGGAAATCGGGAATTTTTAGGAGAGGGTTTTATTAATTGGGAAAATCAATTTGATTCTTCACAATACTGACCAACGCCAAATACTGTGGAAATCTCAGATTTAGTACTTACTTTTGATCTTCCTATTGTATGAGAGCACAAAAAAGAGAACTTTTGATAACTTATATTCAAAGAGTTAGCAGAAGTACGGTTATTTTGAAGTTTATTTCCAGTTTTCAAGATTGACGAACTCGAAGGAGATAATTTAACTGTATAAAATGACCAAATACCGGGAAATGACAGAACTTGGAAGGATTTAAATTTGACTTACATCTTTTTGATGATCCTGTTATATCAAACTTTAAAAAATGCATTTGTAATATCTCTTACTCAGTGCGTTAGCACAAATGCGAATATTTTGAAGTTTATTTCTTGTTGCCAAAAAAATTTACGCAATGTACTCGAAGAAAAAGTTTTCACTGTATATAATGACCAGTGATAAATTTGTCAGAAGTATTTTTGATTTGCCTGTTGTAAGAGATTGTGATAGCTTTTATACAATGTGTAAAGATATTTTAAAGGTTTCGTACACGGACGGAGTATTAATTGTGCAAAAAATTAAACATAGTAGTAAAAAAGATAAGTGAAACCTTGCAGTTGTGGCTAGTACAAAGACCGTAATGGTTTTTCAGCATGACCTTGAAAACTGAATATGTAGCTTTAGAAAAGTAGCAAAATATCTCTACCATGATGTTTCGGAGAACTGTCAAAAGCAAATTCATTTCATTATTAATTCTTGAATGTACTCTAGATATTCCAATTGTTTGCGGAGCTATTAATATTCACAAGATGCGTCGCTTTCTTTGTAGCCATACTGAAAATTCTCTTTATTATATATATTTGACAGTGTTACGATTTTTGTTACGATTTTTCAATGAACATTAGCTCAATTCTATTGACAGCGCATCTCTCGCATATGCAGACGACAGTCATGGATCTGCATTTTTTCTAATGTGATTTTAATCTTCTGCGACGTTAATCTTCTTGGTCTAAATTTTTTATGATGAGTTTTTTTACAGGAAACATCCCTTTTTTTTCCCGTTGAGGATATTTCTTGTTCATGTCTTTGTGTTTTAAAACAATATATGAATTAGTATGCTACGCTTATTAAATATTGAATTATATGACTTGTAAAAGTAATTAACTTGAAAATTGATTGAATTTAATAGAATAATTTGTTTGAAATTGTTGAAATATTAAATAACTGAATATGCAAATGTAATAAATATAAACAATTCAAATAAACAAAAGTTAAAAATCAAGCATAGACTGCTAAATCACTTTAACATAAAACATATCCTGCAAAGAATACAGTGTGTAACAAAATTATAAGACCACCCAAAATATCATTCATTTTAATATTATACTGCATAAAATGAATAATTTTAAAATTTGAAGCAAATGAAAAAAGTTATATTTTCTCAAATATATCGCTTAAAGGAAAAAAATTGAATTAAATTCACACAGCAAATGATTTTTTGAAATCTCGGTGTAACATAAATATAAGACCACTTATTTTTTTTATTTAAAATCATTTGCGTTTTTAAAACTATTTCATTTTTTCTTTCAAAATCGTAGATAAACTTCAACTTTACATCAGAAAAAAGTCCAAACGATAATATTGTAAAAGAAAATAGAATTTAATTTGTTAGTTTTTATGAGGAAATTCACAATGCCACGTGGAAGAGAATTATCTGAACTAGAAGTTCGAAAAATTTGGTTTTATAAGGGCTCTGGAAAATCGGAACGTGAAATAAGTAAGATACTTAAACGTTCAAAAACTGCTATTCATAACGTTTTAAGTAAAAGAGATTTTTATGGAAACTATAAAAGATCTGGCAGAAAGAGTAAATTATCAGCTCGCGATAATAGACGAATTTTCAAGCTTGCTACGAAACAGAACTTGTCTACTCGTAAAATAACACAGCAGACAAGTAAAACTATTTCACATATGACAGTTTGGCGCACTTTAAGATCAAATTCAAATGTTGCTCTTCGGAAATTAAAAAGAAAAAAAAGACTGTTAAAGCATCATAAATAAGGAAGGCTGAAGTGGGCAAAGGAAGTCATGACCTGGGATGCTGCTTGGAAAAATATTATTTTTCCAAGCGAAAAAAATTTAATTTGGATGGCCCGGACGGTAATATTTCCTACTGGCATGATTTACGAACGGAACCTCGGGTTTTCTTCAGTAGACAGATGGGTGGTGGCTCTGTGATAGTGTGGGGAGCTTTTGCATATGATGGGAAATGTGATCTGCAGCGAGTTCTTGGGAAAATGGACTCCATTTGTTATCAACAACTGCTTTGCCAACACCTTATACCTTTTGGCCCATTTTTAGGAGGATCAAACTGGAAATTTCAGCAAGACAATACGCCATGACATGTGTCTAAATCAACTAAAAACTGGTTTCAAAAGGAAAAAAATCGAGGTCTTAAACTGGCAAGCTTTAGTTCAGACCTGAATCCCACCGAAAACTTGTGGGGCCATTTGGCTCGTCAAGTGTATGAAAATAACCGTCAGTACGATTCTGTGTATGAATTGGAACTTGCTATCATGGATGAATGGGACAAAATTCCCAAATATTTGCTCGAAAACCTAATTAATTCAATAAAAAATCGAGTATTTGAAGTTATTCAGAAAAATGGTGGATCAACATCATATTAGTTTTATTAAAAAAATTTCTTTTAACTAGTGATCTTATAATTTTGTTACAGATATTTGATTGGAAAAATTTGAAATTGTTGATAAAATAATTAATATATTTAAATATCTCTTAAAAATAATATACATATATTTTATATTTCATTTATTAACATCAACCTAATTTAATTTTAAACAAATTATATTATTTATAGTAAAAATCACAAAATCCACAGTGGCCTTATAATTTTGTTACACACTGTACATAAAACATTTTCCATAGAGGATAGCGCAGAAGCTTCATATCCCCATAATGAAAAAAATACAAATAAATAATCCAACAGAGATAGATAAAAATAATACGAATATAGACAAAAAACAAACAGAAATCAAGCACTCTGGGCATCCACGCACCAACCGCAAGATTCTGTATAAGTGCCGGAACTGAACCATAAAACAACATAGAAGTAACCGACAGGTCTTGTCATCAGGGAGCCTAACCAAATCAGTTACTTCAAGGGGAACTTTCTGAATAGGATGCATGTAAGCCCAAAAGACATCCCAAGGCCTCGAGTCCCCCAAGGAAGCAATTAGTCAAAAGAAAATGAAAAGACAAACACAACTTACAGTATGGGCTCAACGCACCGTACATGCAAGCACACAAATAATCCTAATGCAAAGTAAAAGATGCATACACACCCCAATTCCGTAAGTGACGGTTATGGCGAAACAGCAGCCAATTCTATCCTAGAAGTTACGTCATTGTAACATTACTACAGCGCCCCGCCCCATTACAGCTTAACCAAATGAAAACATAAATACTATTCTAAACATCTTTAAAAATTCCTGAGTCTAAATGCCATTTTTTTAATACTTTTAAATTGCCGAAATTTTTAGGGAAATTGTTTTTACTTAAGTTTTCCTCGAAAATGTTACATGCCTCCAAAAAATCCCCAGCGTTGTTACATATGTTTTTTATTCTGTAAAGTTGTGAGTAAAAAATATTATAATAAATTTTATAGTTTAAGTTGCTACGGAAATTGGTAAACGTGATAACCTGAAAGTTAAAATCTAACCTTTTATCATATATCCCTATTTTTATTTCTCTATTTTGAATTTTAATTTTTAAATCCAGATAAGTCGCACAAAGATTATTATCGTTAGTCCGGTTTAAAGTTAGTTCCTTTGGGTAGATTTGCTTAAGAAATTCCAAATCGTTGCAGTTAAAAATTATGAGGTCATCAATATATCTGAATCCGGTAACATTATTTGAGTTAAGAAATTTAGTTTCGTAAAAATGTAAGAATAGGTTTGCAAATGCACTAGAATAGCTATTTCCCATAGGTATACCCTTTATCTGTTTAAAGAAACATAAGCCATTAAAGAGGTAGTTTTCAAAAATATTAAATTTACATAAATCAATCCAGTCACATTTTAAGATTAAAGTACTATCTAGTTAAGCATCATAAATTTCTGAACAGATAATCATCAAATTATCATGCGGAATACTGGTAAAAAGGTTTTCAAAATCAAACGTGTATATGCTATCTATATTCTTACTTTTTAAAAAATGTAGAACATCCTGGTTATTATTTATAATAAAACTATTTTCGGTAACCTTAATTTTATTTAGAATAATTTTTAAATAGCTAAAGAACTTTTTACTGAACAAAGTGTTATAGCAATTTGTACTACATGTAACAAACCTAAAATTAGTAGGTACTTTATGGAATTTTATAGTAGGAAACAAGTAAGGGTATTTTATGCTGTTAATCTTAAACTTGTTTTTGCTAAAGGCTAAAATCCTATTATCTATTTCTTTTTTGGTAAGGTTAATTTTTTGATAGGTGTTATTTGAGTTGTATTCCCTAGAAATTAACTACTTAAAATAATCTTTACACATAAAACCGAAGTTATTGGCAGCCTTATCAACAACCGTAATAATAAACTTATTTTTTAATCCTTTAATTTTACTATATAGATCTTTGTTTAGAAAAAAAACCCTCTTTTCCTCCATACCATACTCTTCATAATTCCTTTTTATATCCTGTAAAATATGCACCTTCCACTCCATAAAACCTTCGATAGGACAATTGTACTTCCTTGCTAATTTTACTATACAATAATCCAAATCTTTAGAGATAGAACTTATAATTTGCTTTAAATTTACCTTATTTCTTACCCTAAATTTTGAGCCCTTACGTAGAACTTCCCTCAACCTAACATCTTTAACAATATTAAGATCCCCTGTTACAGTATGCCCCGAAGTTGGATTAACAAAGTTTTTAAACTCCTCAATATGACAATTACAATCAGTATTAGAAATTTTACCTAAGTTATGACTATAAAAGTTATAGTTGCAGATTAGGTCCCTTAACGTTTTTTGATATTTAAAAGCAATAGCGATTTTCCCACAATCCTTGATTGGTAATAATTTAGAATTATTATGTACAATAGTAGGTAGTTTTAAATGCTCGAAATACCTACTTTCTTTTTAAATAGAGAAATAAAAATAGGGAATATGATAAAAGGTTAGATTTTAACTTTCAGGTTATCACGTTTACCAATTTCCGTAGCAACTTAAACTATAAAATTTATTATAATATTTTTTACTCACAACTTTACAGAATAAAAAACATATGTAACAACGCTGGGGATTTTTTGGAGGCATGTAACATTTTCGAGGAAAACTTAAGTAAAAACAATTTCCCTAAAAATTTCGGCAATTTAAAAGTTTTAAAAATATGGCATTTAGACTCAGGAATTTTTAAAGATGTTTAGAATAGTATTTATGTTTTCATTTGGTTAAGCTGTAATGGGGGGGGGGCGCTATAGTAAAGTAACAATGACGTAACTTCTAGGATAGAATTGGCTGCTGTTTCGCCATAACCGTCACTTACGGAATTGGGGTGTGTATGCATCTTTTACTTTGCATTAGGATTATTTGTGTGCTTGCATGTACGGTGCGTTGAGCCCATACTGTAAGTTGTGTTTGTCTTTTCATTTTCTTTTGACTAATTGCTTCCTTGGGGGACTCGGGGTCTTGGGGTGTCTTTTGGGCTTACCTATTCAGCTGCATCCTATTCAGAAAGTTCCCCTTGAGGTAACTGATTTGGTTAGGCTCCCTGATGACGAGACCTGTCGGTTACCTCTATGTTGTTTTATGGTTCAGTTCCGGCACTTATACAGAATCTTGCCGTTGGTGCGTGGATGCCCAGAGTGCTTGATTTCTGTTTGTTTTTTGTCTATATTCGTATCATTTTTATCTATCTCTGTTGGATTATTTATATGCAAATGTAATGTAATATAAATATTGTGAATTGTGAATTTGTTTGCTATCTGTGGTTTATAAATACACTGCTGGCCACCCAAATTGCAACACCAAGAAAGACAAGAAATATCACAACAAAATTTATTTTGTAGATAACATGTTGACCAAGTATCAAATGATTAAATTTATAGACTTCTGTGAAGTGTGGTTCCTGCCAAAATCAGTAGCCAGAGTAGCCGCCATTGTTGGAGATCACCGCTGCCACACGCCTCGGCATTGATTCAAAGAGACTTTGGATGAGTTCTTGGGGAACAGCAGACCAAGCAGCTTCCACACGTTGCCAAAGTTGATCTGCTGTGGCAGGTGGGTATGGAATCTGGGTCAATCGTAGAGCAACCATGGACCACATGTTTTCTATCGGTGAAAGATCCGGAGAGCGAGGCGGCCAGGGAAGCAATTCAATCTGGCGATTGACGAAGAACCGTTGGACAATGCGTGCCACGTGTGGTCGCGCATTATCCTGTTGAAATATGGCTGTGGGCAAGCCCTGAAGGTAAGGAAGGGCAACTGGCTCCAACACCTCGGAGATGTAACGCTGGCTGTTTAAAGTACCGGCAATGCGTACTAGAGGTGTGCGAGAGTGATATCCAATACCGCCCCATACCATAATACCCGGTGCAGGACCAGTGTGGCGGTGCATAACGCAGCTGTTCAACATCCTCTCTTCACGGTGTCTCCAGACTCGAATGCGACCATCGTGGTGTTGCAGACAGAAGCGTGACTCGTCAGTAAAGACAATTTCATTCCATTCTGCCGTCCACATCCTTCTGTCATCGCACCATTGGCGGCGGAGACGTCTGTGATTCTGCGTCAAGGGTAGACAAAGCAATGGACGTCTTGCGGACAGACCACTCTGCTGTAAACGGCGTCGAATGGTACGCGCAGACACTGGATGATGCGTTACAGACTGCATGTGCTGTGCTATGGTTCGTGATGTGACTGAGCGATCCGTCACTGTCATGCGCACAATTTGCCTGTTATCACGTGAAGTGGTGCGCTGAGGTGGATGCGATCGAACACGCCGGTCCATCGTACCCTCCTGCATCCAACGATCACATATCCGCATTACAGTTGTTTGGTTTCGTCCAACACGACTACCGATTTCCCTGAAAGATAATCCACAATCTCGGTAGGCCACTATCCTTCCTCTGTCGAACTCGGATACTTGATCAAAAGATTATCGCTGTATTCGACGAGGCATAATTGATCGTTTTTTTGAAAAAACCACAAGAAAAACACAATTGCCGTACATGAAATCGTCGAAATCTCCAAGCCTTAAATAGCGCTTTGAAGTGGCGCCACAGGCGCGCGTGATGTGCGTCTGCGCTGAAATTCTAATCATTTGCATATCTCACCTCCGCTAATGCATGTTGTAAATTTCATGTTATTTGCATGTTTCCTTCAGGGTGTTGCATTTACAGTGGCCAGCAGTGTATTAATTTATGTGTGTAAATGTGTTTATAATTGTTTAAATTATGTTTTATAAAAGCAGTTGCTTTTATGTCAGTTTATAAATGCTCATTTTTCGTTATGTAAGGGCAGATGCCTTTATGCATGTATATACTTATGTAATATTAAAAGTTCACATATGAATAGTTAACTAAATTGTAGTTAAAATTTTGTTGTTAAAGTTTAAAGAAATAAAGCAGTGACTAGGTTCAAGCGGAGCACAGGAACTGGCACAGGATTCTGGAATTTAAATTATTATTTATTATTAAATTGTTAATTTTATCTTAATTTGAAATTTAGTAGATTTTTATTTGACGCGAGGGGTCTACGTGACCTAGTCTCCGATCCTTTGGGGCGTCTGGGGGGATTGTGTTGTGTCGTTCAGGAATCAGTTGAATTCCGTGTGGCTAACGCCGGGACGGAGATATTCTTGCATCTAATGCTGCTTCCACACACGTGCAGACAATTCTGCAGTACGCACTCCCCGACATCTGTTGATACATTTTGGGGACGATTAGTCACGCTCCTCCCCCCAAGCGATGTGTTAAGGAACACTAGACTGTCTTCCAGAGGTTCCCCATTTAGAACCCCCCCCCCAAGGTCCCTTGTGTCTCTTTGATGATCTGTGCAAAATCCGCTCGATGCAAACTGCCCCATTAATCTCTGGTTTCTCCCTAGAATTCTGTGCAGTGCAGATGTGTGTGGGCGCAGTGTTACAGGAAACATAATATTTTATGACTATACAGTAGGTGAATAAATCCCACAATAAAAGTTCAGTTCTGAATATTCTAACTTTTGTTTAGCTCACATGAAGCAAAACAACGCTTTTTTAATAAAGCTTAATTTGGTTCCTGCTTAAATATGCATTTTTGGTCAGATTGTAAACATATTTTTTCTTATGTCTTAAACCGAAGAATATATTATAAAATAAAGGAAGTTATCTAACAGCAGTTATCCAAAATTACGTGTCATTAATTAAGCTTAAAACAATAAAGCTGGGTTTTATTATATTTATGTACTTAAACTTCGAGAACACTTGACTTTTAATATTTATACTGTTGAATTCGTAGATATTCTCAGAAAGTTTCAATGGATGAGCCTTTCTGAAATGAATATGTTGTATGTTCAAGAAAATAATGCACAAAAATATATTTCTTTTGTAAGATTTAACATATAACAAACATTTTACAATCTCTCATGTAGTTCCGCGAAATAGCTGTGGACTTAAATAAGACGCCCCCGATTTGAATTTCGAGTGCAGTTCAATTTTGATTGTGTTTTAAATATAAAACTCTTGAATTGGAGATATTCTCAGAAAGTTTGAATTCGATGAGCTTTTTTTGATATTAAAATAACATCCTATCTAGAAGAAAGCACAAAAAAATGTTTGAGCTTATTTCTGAAAATAACAATCAAAACAATGAGAGAAGAGTGATGAAATGTACTTCTTTATATGAGTTAATGTAAAACAGACACTTTTCGGCTACTCATTATTTTGTTTCGGGAAGCAGTTGCGAAAGAAAACATGGATCACAGCTGAAATGAAAGCTTTATAATATAGTAACGGTAAAATTGTTTTTCATCTCTCATTGAGAGGTCTTTCATGGCAAGCTTATTGAACGTCGCAGAGTATTAATAATTTGTGACGTTGTCAGAAGCGTGGAAAAGAAACTCTGCTCCCCAGTTATGGACCGCAAAGAATAGTTTGTTAAGGGGGCACAGGACTTTGAAGCTCGACGAAATTACTATAAATACGGTCGAATTCTAACCCCCCAAACTCAAATAATATTAGAAAAGAAATTTTCTTTCTTTATACATATAAAGTACATATCTTTAAATATGTCATACATAAAAATGTAAATTATAAATCTGTAAATAATTTTCAAATTAGCAGTTTAGAATTTTATATGATTAACTGGTGATTAAAAATCATAAAGTGCTGCGCGCATCATAAAATTGAGATATATGCTTAACGAAAATAATGAATGGTCAGAATACACTTTTAATATATTTACGTGTAATGTAAAAACAAATAAATTGTAATAAACATTATTTAAATTAAAAATTGAGGATAAAATTGGAAAAAATCAAAAAATTATCAAAATTATTTGAATAATTTTCCTGCATAAAAAAAGTATTCTAGAACTGGACATTTTCTGGTTTTAAAATCTAGAGTGCCATGAAATATACATACGAGTGTAGTTTTCTCAGTTTCCTATCGATAGTTTAAAAGTAATGCCGCACACAAACTCAAATTAGCAGTTAATCCTATAAAATTCTAATCTGCTAATTTGAAAATTATTTATAGATTTATAGTTTCCTTTTTTATATATGACATATTTAAAAATATGTACTTTATACGTATAAAGAAAGAAAATTTCTTTTTCTAATACTAGGGGCTTTGCCCCTAGGCTCGCTACGCTCGCTCCTCTGTTATGGCTAATAGCGAGATACAAAGGGGTGATTCTCGGGCAATGTAACAGCCATTTACTGTTGTCAGTCACCCTTATGCGAAGGGGAATCACTTTTGAATCACTGTTTCAGCTTTAAAATTCAATTAAAAATCGAAATTTTAAGATAGAGACTTGAAATGAGGTTTATATGAATGAGAAAGCTTTCATCTTCCAGATGATGCAAATATTTTCTTTGTAAGATAAAAACTCGAGGAGCATCGATATTACATCCACATATGTGACGATATTTCTCGAAAAAGTGGGTTTAATATTTTGATGAAAATATTAGTCTGTCTTAAATTACTTTTAAACAAATGAGGTCTTGTTTGAAGGAGAAATGTCTGTAGTCTTAGATTGTAAAAAGATCAAAATTCTACGATTTATTTTTGGCGAGTTATCGTAATCTGAACATGAAAAAGTCAATATTTTTTCCACAAAACATAAAAAAAAACTTAAAGTCCGACTAAGATGAGACATGTCTTACTTTCTTCCCCGTATTTTTCTGCATCTACTGGTATCAGTCTCGACCCCATACCCCCAGCGGTTCAGAGGAGATAGCGTGACAAGCTTTTGACAGCGACGGCGTCAGTTACTTTTTTTTTAGAATAGAGAGATTATTTCAGTTTTTGTGGTTAGAATTAGACCATATTTATAGTCATTTCGTCGAGCTTCAAGGTGGCCATTACTACCCCCTACAAGCCGGTCACCGGCTTGTAGGGGGTAGTGTTGGCCATCTATACGGTGCCCCCTTAAATGAATGGCCAGCAGTCTCGCGGTGTACATACAGGCAAATGTCTAGCGACCAGTGCCTCTGCGCTCGAAAAAAAAAGTTTAAAAATGTTTCTGAAATGCGACATTGTGTATCATTAAACAAGTCCACATTTCAGAACCCCGTTATAACGAACCCGGTATATAACGAACTCACGGATATAGCGAACGAAAATTTTGGTCCCGCCGTTTTCCTATTGTATTTAATGCTAATTTACCCTTTTATAGCGAACTTCCGAAATCTTAAGAATCGGCTATAGCGAACCTTTTTTTCAGTCGACTAGTGAATTTTTTATTTATTTTTAATTTTTTTAAGAATGTTGAAGATACAACGAATGTTGAAGAAGCAAATAATGCTGAAGAAGAAGATGAGGAAGATTTACCTATCACGATGTGGATAGAAAAGCACAAAATTTCATCATTCTCAGGTTGTGACATGCAATTGTTCGAAACATGTGATGATGAAGTCATTACATGTGAAAATCCGACCGATGAAGATATTGTGGAAGAAATTAAAATGAATCATTCTGAAATCGAAGATTCTGCGTCTGATGCTGATGAAGAGGAGCACATAATTGACGAAATCCGCACCATCACAGTTGCTACAGCAGCGATGCGTGTAATTAATATGTTTTTGTCTACACAAACAGTGGAAGAAAGAGTGTTAGAGTCATTTGATGTATTGGACAAAGAAATACATAATTTTTTTTTTTTGAAATCGGCATCACGTCAGCAGAAGATTACCGATTATTTCTGTATCAAAACAATGAGCAACAATTGAAGGTAAAATGAATTTATTTCCATTTGTCTTCATTTTTAGTTAATTTAATTAGTATTGAGTCAGTTTAATGTAATCGATTTTAGTCAATTTATTTCATTAATGATCATTTTTAATAGATTTTATCATTTTTTCAGCTCATCATTATTGAATACACATATCAACTAATGAGTTATTCATTTTGTAAACTAACATTTTTCTTAATGGTTCGGATATAGCGAACCACCGGATGTAGCGAACTTTTAACCCCAAGGGGTAACCCTTTGGTCCCTTGAAGTTCGTTATAACGGGGTTCGACTGTATATGTGGCGAGTACCGAAGCAATTTTTCGTGTTGATATGCGACGAGTGCCGAGGTATGACTGTATATTTTTATTCTGACAAGTGTTCGCCGAGAGAAAACATTTTCACACCAGCGTCACTTGACTTCCGCAGACCAGCTCTTCCCACTTATTATTCAATGAAACAAAGCTTTCACTCAGGGTTATATCTGACGATTAACGTTTAATACTCTGGAGATATTTTAGAGGTCATAAGATCACTAGATATTTAATTGAGGGCCTAAGTTTAAAAAAATCATTGCAGGCGAGACGGTGAACTTAGCAAGTTTTAACTTTTTGTTTAAACATTCATTAGCATTCTTGGCTTCTTGGACAGCGGTTACGAAGTTTATTTTTTCACGGAACGCATACCTATATTTTTCAGGACCACTTACGTCACTCTAAATTTAATAAGACATTAATTTAAGCAAAATAATAAAACATTAATTTATGGACATTCAGAGAGCAAAAGTTGTTTTAAAGAGACAATTTAGTTATTTAGTATAAAAGTATAATAAATTTCTCTCTAAAGTAGAAAGGTTTAAAAAAAATTCCTCTACGTATATTTTCCTCATTTTTTTATCTAAAAATGTTAAGTTGCGAATGAAGCATTTATACGATAACTAGCTGAAAACCCGTACTTCGCTACGGATTACATTCAAATTAAATACAACGGTCAAAGTATGCAGTTAAGGCAAATATATATATGAATGAAACGATTCATCCCACATAACTTTTTCCCTAAATAATTATTCTAAATAGCAGTCAACAAACATAGGCCTGTGGCAAAGAAAGACTATTAAATTACATCTAAGAACTTTATTAACTAATATTAATTAAAAATCAATTCAGTCCGTGCCAAGTTTCATCTCCCAGCTCGCGACGCGTCGACCACGTCCAGTGACGGACAACTCTAATCTCTATCTGCTAATATCCTTTGTTTCAATTCCGCGCAAAACCCTGTGACGTCTGCACCGAACATGTGGATGGGACGTGGTTAACCCGTCAATCAGGTTTCATTCTATTTTTAAACTCCATGCGGGAATTTCCCCGTTTTTGACTCTGTTGCGCGTCTCGTAATATGAAAAACAGTGACGATTGACGCCACAAATTAGATCTACTGTTAAGCCCCCTTTAAATTACTTTAACTATTCTCCTCTCTCTAATTAATGCTTAATACACACACACACACACACACACACACACATATATATATATATATATATATATATATATAATAAATACAACGATCAATGTATGCAATTAATGTAAAAACACGAAAAAATATATTTATAAAAAAATCGTAACGGATATTTTTATAAACAAAATAATGAAGAAGAAAATATTCAAATTTAATCTAATAGAACATACTAAAGAATGAAGTACAGTTTGAGGAACATGTCTTTTACTGTATTTTAATATTTTTTGGATAATGTCCAATCGTCTGCCGTATTAGCAAGAAAAAAAATTTTTTTGGGGTGTCAATTTATTTCGTTGTTATGCACGTGATGCAAAATTAGTTTAAAGTATCACAAAAAGAAAAGAAACCACGTGATCATCATTTAATAAATTAAATTCTTTAAAAATTCACCAAAAATCAGAAAGTGGAGGTAAAGATCCGAAAAATATTTTATTTTAAAGGAATTTTTATGATCTTTCTCGTAATATAAAATTTATAATCCTCATATTATTATTTTAAATGCAAACTTTAAAGAATGTTCCAAAACAGCTTAAAAATTAATTTTAAAAAATGTAAGAGGAATTTTTCAAAAATCTCTCTTAGTGCACCCCTACACTATAAGAAAAATCGCCATGCAAAATTTCAGCCCTTTAGGTCCAGCGGTTTGATCTGTGTGTTATATGTCAGTCAGTCAGTTACGGAACTGTTTTATATATATAGATGATGGAACAGTTCGTTTTATTTTGATGATGATTTGTTAAACTGTTCCTCTGTGTGTTCTCTTAAAATCCAAAATTCTAACATTACTAAATATATTTTTTTAGGCTGAACAAATTTTCCAGAAAATTAAATTGATAAATTCGAATTTTTTTCTTAAATGTGTTGCCACTTTAATGTAAGGGCAACAGCAGACTAAATTTGCTGACGGCCAAAGAAGCCATTTTGTAGAATGTCAATTCATGTAGGCCAATTTATGTAGAAAGTCAGCAAATAGAATTTTTTTTGTGAAATCTTTGCATAAACTAAGCATATTTTTTTATAGAGGCAAGAAAATTTTTTTAATTTGGTGGAATTTTTTTGAAAATTTAGTTTAACTTTTATAGTGTTTCATGTTGCTATTACTGTTTTCCCAAAACTTCACGATTTTAGGGTGACGCGTCAGTTGTCATCGCATATGTTTAATTCCCCATATTAAGCTATGAGGGTCTCCTGATCTAGTATTTAATTTATCACAGATTAGGAAATGTATGTTTTTGAACTATTTTTTTAACATAAATGTAGACGTGAAAATAAATAGCTTAGTCTTTAAATTTTTCTTCAGTTAATATTTTACAAGACATAAAATTATTAATATTTATCGCTGCAAAATTAAATTCTGGTTTCTGAAAAAATTAAATTAAAATAAAATGATTTTCAAAAAACAAGCAAACTGCATTTAAGAGTGAATGTTCAAATGCAGAAAATATAATCGAAAAATATGGATTTCCTAATCTTCGATTAGAAAATTACTGAGAAAAATGTGCCCCCCCCCAAATTAACTTGAAATAAATTAAAAACTTTAGTAGTAGTTTAAATCGGAAAATTGTAGAAAACTTTTAAGAAAGTTGGGTTTTTTCCGCTTTTTGAAACTGTGAAACTGAAGATTCCGATTATGTCTTTAGCCTTAACGTAGTTTTTAACAATGATATGATCCATAACAAGAATTCGATGCTATATATTTTTTTCTCATTTTATTTATATTATATTTAATTTTCTCAGTGCATAACTTTTGAATACTACTCAAACATCAATTCTATTGATATTCAATTTTAAAAAAATCATAATATTTCAGATTTTAAGGACCGTCCGGCAGTCAATGCGCTGAGGAGGGCCGTAACTGAATTCAATTCATAACCCCCCCCCAAGAAAAAAAAAAAAAAAAAAAAGAAAGTTAGAAGCACGGTACGCCTATAACAGAAAAAGTAGTATAGGAGCGGGAGAAGATTTATCAGATTGTTACAACATGTTCTTTTCCCTCAAAATTAGACCTAAACTGGTAGTTCAAAAAAAAAAAAAAGGTAAAACATCTCCTTTACATAAAATATTAATTAAACCGCTTATTGTTTCGTTCTAGAAAAATGTAAACATCATTCGTAAAAATTAAAGGGCACGCTGTTTATTACCGTTTGCCGTTTTACTCCTTTAAATGAATAGTTCAGGTATTCAAACTTACGTAAAACAGTTGTCATGAAGAAACTTTGTAATTAGAGCCGCCGTCATTACTCCATAAATCCCCACCATCCTATATCCTTAAGCCTGTAAACATGGCCAATATACAATCTTCCTATCGCGCTCAATATTAATTTATTTAAATATTATCATTTCATACCCAATTAAGCGATCACGGTCGATTTCTGGCGCCTTAACTTATAGAAGTTCTAAACAACATGCAACCCTTCAGTATCTCTGACTCTGCGCTTACTGATTCGACGAAGATACGACCGATTTATTTTGAAAAGTTGTATTTAGCTAAAGTATAATTTTGTTCCGTTTCGAATGGTTGCGTCGAGTATTCAAAGGTCGGAAGAACGCGTTTATCATATAATATATCGAAATTTGGTTTTGTCATCGTTAGATCGAAATTACAGTTATCTGAACACTGGAAAAATTCACACGCCGTGTTCTATTTTCATTTGATGTTTCACTGGCGGAAATGCGCATTCCAATGAAGTGAAAGCGATAAAATTTTGATCTAGTAGTGTCAACTCAGCGTGGTAAAGTTAGCTTCCGTCTGTCTACTCTTTGTCTGTGGCTGGTAAGTCTGTTTTTTAGTTCGCCCTTAAAATATTCTGTTAGTTTCCCGTGATGTAATTATTTATATGGAATTGAGTTTTCTGAAGATTTTATCACTGTTGAAAAATTTCCTTTCACGTGCCCTATTGTTCAATCGTTATATTGTGAACTAAAGTTTTCGAAAGAACGTTATCCAGAGTTTTATAATTCTCTGATTATGTAAAGTAAAACGAATGTAGTTCCTTGATATCAGATGTGAATAGCCTTAACCACGTGTCTACTACTTACTTCAGACGTTTAAAATTCTTAGTACGAAAGTATAATTCCATTGTTATTCTTATACCCCCTTAGTAAAAGAGATGTAAATGCTTAACATTTCGGTTAGCTCCCCGTCCCGAAAGGTTGCACATTGCCCCGCATGTGTTTGTAAGAGGTGTAATTCCGTAGTGACGATTAATACACGATTTATGTTATTTATCCACGTTTATTGTGCAATTAAAAATCGTTTTATTGATTGAGAGCAAGAAAAGGAACCATTTTGAGTAGGTGTCGTGTCATGATATCGACGAATCAAATTTCTTCCCCATGCATGTAAATTTAAACTTGCGTGCATTTTGAAAGCATGCTTTTATTTGTTTCTCGAATTAATATTCTTTCATTTTTTTCTGTATTGTTAGCTGTTTAGAAACTGAAAAGTCTGCTCTTGTAAAAAATGAAGATAGAAAATTATTTGTGGCTTGAATAGTTAGTAATTTTTTAATTGGGTGTTTTTATGATGGGTTTTTTTTGTAACTAATAGTAGTTTTAAAAGCATACGAAGCATATTATTTATGCAACTAAGTCCGAGCATACCTTTATATCTGTAATGCTGAAATAAAAAAAAAATAACGAGGGAAAAGAGTAATGCAAAAATTTCGATGAAAGTAAGTGATGTAAAATATTTTTAAGTACAAAATCAATTGAATATTAACAAATTCCTGATTAATCTCATATCAGTAGGTCATTTTCGCTTTTGAGTTGATCCGTTATGAAATAGAACTTCCTATTGTGTAAATCTGTAATAAACTGTTTTCAGGATTAAACTTTTCTACTGGGTGTATAATATTTAGAATGATTTGCCATAAGTAAGTGATATGATTGTTGGTCCCAGTAATTAAGGTTCCTAGTAACAAACTACAGTGGGTGCAAAAGTATTTGCACATGGGAAATTTTCGATATATTTGGGGGGAAATAAAATACGTGACAAAATTAAACAATAAAACAGGTTTTTTGTTGTTTAATTCGTTTAATTAGTTAGTCTCTTAAAAAAACTATTTGATAAAGTAAAAACTGTAATAATGTAGACAGAATAAGAGATAACATTTTAGGATGATAAAAAAATATTTCAGGTAGTCTCTTATAACGAAACTACCGCGGGTTTTTAACGTAGGATTACTTATCGTTGCCTACCTATTTTTTTATTTTTTTGTAATTACACATTTTGGTACTTTACTTTTTAACTGTTTACTGCTACTGGGTTTGGCGCGCTGCCAAAATTATAACTCGCGATGCCGGAGAATTTTTTTTTCTCTCCGAAGAACCGTTATTGAGGAACGTAATCCTATGTTAAAATATTTGCACCTTTATGGTTTTTAGTTGCTTACACAAATTATTTGTATTTAGTCTGTCATTCATTGGCATCAGTAATGGCTTGGAGTCGTTTCTTTATTAAATAAACTAGATTGAGTTGTTTCATTAGCTATTTTGGCACATTCACTTTTGATTTCTAGCTTATTTGTGGAAGTAATGCTGTGCTTTCGAATTTGTAATACCAGACTGTGCCATGAATTTTCGATCTCATTAATATCTGGAGACTGATAAGGTATAATTAATCTTCATCTGACATATTGTACAAGCTATTATCGAGTAATATGAACAGAATACTTAGAATCATTATTCTGCAGGAAGTGATAATTGTTTTTATTTCCCAGCTTTTGGTCACTAGGCAGTGAATTATTTCGCAAAATGTCAATATATTGCTTTCCATTTATATTACCTTTAATAAACTGAAATTTACCAGCTCCAGACTATGACATGTAGCCCCCACAGCATAACTCGACTTCCACTAAATATATCACTTGGTGAAAAAATGTTCTTTGGTTTCAACTCCGTAGCCGGGCGACGCCTGTTTATCGGCCATCGGAACAAAACAGGGTGCATTTGTTCTCATCAACAAATAATACAGTTTTCCCAAAATCATTAAGTTTGTATATGTACATTTTAACAGAGATCAAGCTTCTTTTCTTGCTACCTTCACTAATGTATGGCTTTTCCTCCGTACTTAACTGTGATAAATAATTAACACCTTTTAAAACATTTCGAGCACGAACGCGTTTACCTGTTGATTCAGCAATTATTTCAGTAAACATTTGGGCGCTCGTACGTGGAGTTTTTCACTATTGTGCAACAATGTTTCGACGATCTCTATCAGATAACTTTTATGGGTGACCTAAACGGGATATACTGGTTGTAGGTCCAAGGCTTCATACCTCTTAACTACTTATCTAACAGTAGATAAACGTTTCCTATCTCTTTGCTGATGTCGCGATAGATTTTACTTCCTAAACGAAGATAAATTATACGTTCCAGTAGAGAATCTGATAGCTTACTAGCATCTAGAATCAGTAAACAAAAGTTAATGGGCCAAAATAGCAAAGGAAACAGCTCAAAATGTAGTTTTGAAGAAAAGATATAAAGGATGCCAATGGAGTACATGCTAAATACTAATAATTTGTGCAAGCAACTTAAAATCCTAAGTGTGCAAATAGTTTTTGTTATCCTTAAATATCGTTACTTTTTATTCTGTGTTAAGTCAAATATTATTTTACAGTTTTTCGTGATCAAATATATTCTTTTGAAGATGAAGAAACTAGTTTTATTGTTTAATTTTGTCGTGCATTTTATTTTCTTGCAAATATATCGAAAATTCGCTATGTGCAAATATTTTTACATCCACTGTGACATAAATTATTAATTTTTAAAAGAAATTTTGTCGCGAAGCTTACTGACATATTTTTTTATTATTTGTTTTAATTTTTTTTTTCACCAAGCTGAAATATTTTTTTTAAACACCAAAACTGAATAAAAATTTCCTTATTTGGTTTGAAGATGCGTGACTTACAAAGCGGATTTTTATAACGAGTGATTTCGGAGCATTTCTGCTGAACATCTTGAATATCCAAAATTATTGCTCTTCACAATCTCTGAAATAACGTTCACTCTAACTTACTATTTCGGAAACTTTTGTATATTTTAAAGGGGAAGTAATGGTAATATACTGGGTGTTTCAAAAAAGTATACAACTATGCACGAGACCAGGGAATAACTGGGAAGACTTTCAAAAACTTGAGTATCACACTGAGGTTAAACTTCTCAGATACCAAATGGTAATACTATATGGCGTGATACATAACACTAGGTTTGTTACCACTGGGGTAGGTAGGGGAAGGGGGGCTGATTTCCTTCAAGCGACCTCTAGAACCCCTCCCCCCATTTTTCTCCGTCCAAAACAGAAATAATGAAGTTAATAATACCCTTTATATGCATTATGAAGTTGGTATTATCTTGAGAAAGTCACCATAGACTGTTTCCATGTCCTTGATTTAGAAGTGTCCTTCATTGTTTTTATATATATATATATATAACTCGTTCTGATGTAACGCATCTGCGATTCAGTGTTATATTTTGAGTAAGTTTATTAAAATTAAGTGACTTTAAATTTTATTTACATATTGAATAATCTCGCATGCTAACTCATCATTATTTTCTTTATTATGTGTTTCCCAACTTTTGAGCATTGCAAATTGTAAAATAAACTAAATATAATGAAGTTTTATTAATTCAAGGCTGTAACATAATATACGAAATAAAATCTGAACATGGCGTAAAACTAAATAGAATATGTTATATGAACAAAATAGACATATGTCAAAAATAGATATATGTCAAAATAGAATATGTCATACGTTATATGAACAAAACAACAAATACCAATGACACCTACAAAACCAAAAACCTCACAAAAATAAATCCATTTAGAAAGGATACGATTGCCCGAAAAAGGCAGTCTCTAAGCAAAAAGCATGATTAGATGTAGTTTAGAGATTATGAAAAGCTCTCGACAGTTTTGACTTTAGTGAATGTCAATCATAGTGACAATCACAAAATTGTTATTGGCAGGTGTTAAGTACACAGATGTTCTGAATACTTACGAGTCCACTTTACTCGAGCCCTTCAGAACTACATATTAAATTTTTGAAAGAATAAAGACACCACTTTGCGCGGCAAATGCGAGTCAAGCTCGAGCTTTGGCTCTATACAAAGAATTATTGCTAGGCTGCCTAAAAAAAATTAAAACTGGCCAATTCTATTTATTCAAAGAGCCTCATTCGTTTCTCCCAAATGATTTGTCGAATTTAGGTCATAACGTAACAGAAATAATCCTGAATATTACTGTAGATAGAACTGAAGTTTATTAACTGTTAAATTCGCTCAAAATTCATTATATAGGAATGTGTAGAGAATATAATATGTCTCTGCCCCCACCAAAAAGAAAAAAAGTGTCGGAGTATTTCATGTACAGCCTTATTTTGCTGCGTGATCAAAGTGATTACGTAGTAAAACCTCGTCTAAGGGCCTGTTCACATAGAATCCGTCAGCGCCAGCTTTACTCGTATTGACTTGCTTTAAACCAATCACAGACCTTAACGATTCCGTGGGTAATCGTTTGGAGGTCTGTAATTGGTTGAATATATTTCAATGCGAGTAACGTTAACGATGACGGATTCTATGTGAACAGGCCTTAACTGCCTCTCTGCACATAACAGACGATCTTTTATTGCGTCGAATGAAAAATTCCCAGAAACGTGTTATCTTTAATGTATTTCGTATCTCAGTGTTGAAGACACTCTCAGACCTGACATTATATACATGGTTCATTACCATGGAATTGAACTCCTTATGTACGGACTCTTTGAATTTGCAAAATATCAATGAAACAAAAAGGTTATAAAAAAAGGAATTGCAAACTTCACTAAGGAGAAATTCCTGTGGCGCAGCTGTTACACTAACCTTTCATAAAACGCTTGTCGGTAGCATTGTTGTAGTTACGTTTAGTTTCGTGTTATGTAATGCTAGCGAATTTCTGGGTGTGGTAGGGACAAGGACAAAAGCCTGTCAACGTGAAACATTTCAAAAGATATATTACTCGTACATTTGCGCAGTCTTGATATCGACTGATGACGTATTACCACCAAACGTAATCGTTTGAATAAAATGTAGTTCAGTGTATGAAATAATGCCACATCTCTGGTATTGTAAATATGTATAAATAGTTATTTTCAAAATTAATTATTGAAAAAAATCTAATGTAACATTTAAAATATTTCACTACGGTCTAATTTCTCTGTTCTTTTGGTGCCCTATACAGGCACCAAATGAGGAGTTTACTGTGCTTCTCTTAACACTTAACTTCAAAATCTTACTTAAGTTTTCTTATACTGAAATTGTTTAATATAATTAGATTTGCATTTTTAAGGCTCCTTTAATTGTTCTTTGATTTTAGTACAGCAGTTTTATGAGTCTAATTTTAGATTAATGATTATTTATGCTAACATTTTATTAAGAGCCATTTTTATCACTGAACTGATAACAAATGAAATTTTGACTTGCGTGAGAATTTTCAAGGTATGCTTACGTATATGTAAAAACCAAGACAGAATGTGTTCATGTCTCATAAGCTCAAAGTATTCTATAATATGTTTATCAGTAAGAAAATTTTTTCGGGTTGGTCCCAGTGTTACAAGACGGCGTGTGATTTGAAAAAATCTTTCATCCACAAATCTTTTATCCCCTTGTTAAGCTATGGGGAATTTTCTTTTCGGAGTTTGTTTAATAAGAGACCAGCATGTTATTAATAGAAATTTAAATGAGCGCGTATTTTTTTTTTTCATGTTCGGAAATTTTTAGCAATACATTTTTTACATAACATTGAACTTTTGATGTTTGTCCCCAAAAATTAGAAATAATTTTTTTTTTTTTTGGTAAAGTTAATTTTTAAAAAATTGAAGAAAACGCGTGCGGCCCTTATTAATGTGTACTTTTAAATGCAAAATGCAAACTTCAGAAATTTGCATTTGTCCATGTGTAATTATGATAATATAAGGATTACTTGCAGCATGTTAGCAAACGATTGAAGACTTTCGAGGTCATCTGATGTATCTTGACCTCGCAATTCCAGTGCTAAGCTATTGGGATTTTTTTCTCAGAATTTTTTTAATCACAGTTTAGTAAATGTACACGGAGTGACCAATTTATTATGATCTACCAAATCAGCTATGACGTCACGCTGTTGCTGTTGGAAGGTTAGATTAGTATAAAAAGGGACAGATGGATGATTGTTAAGGCAGTAGAAGTGTATTTATTGCTAGCAAGGAATGGGTTGAAAACGCGATTTAACTGACTTCGTACGTGGAATGATTGTGGGAGCTACAAGCAGCTCTGATACTCGCTCCACGCTAGTATCAGAGAAACTGGTTCATTTGTGTGAAGTGTTCGAGAGTAACAGCTGTTCTTGTTTGCAATGAGTGGCCTACCAAACAGAAAACCCTGTTTGCGCGTAATGAGTATAGTCGTTACCGGCTATCGGATGCTCAAGCAGAAAAGAGAGTTTCCAGACTTTCCAGTCCAACAGAAGGACAACAATACGTCAAATTATAGCTAATCTTAATCAGGGACCATTTCAGATGGCCTCTCAATGTACCGTATACCGCACATTACACCCTATTGTGTATGGAAGTCGAAGGCCTGTTCAAAAGCCTTCACTGTCTGCAGCTAACGAGATCAAACGTCTTCAGTTCGCACAGGAGCAGCAGTAAATGAATGGAAACTGGTATGTGGTCCGATGAATCATGTCTTAAGGCTGCTGTGTACTAACGCCGTTGGATTCGCTCACCCTAATGTTAACCTATGGAGAAAATTTGTTCAAGCATTACCGACTTGGATTAAAATTTTTTTTAATAATTGTGGAGTAAATTTTTAAAAAAAATTACTCCGTAATAGAGAAATACATTTTACAACTTGGGGCATATTTCGTTTTTTTAAAAAAATACAAATATTTTTTAATTTAAATTATTCGGGGAAAAATCTGGTATAGTGTGTTTTAAACACTCCTAAATTCCTTTGGTGGACGCAATTTATAAAATGAATCCTGTTGCAAGGTGCAGAAAAGTTCAGGGTATCTGAAAATACCATTTTTATCGGATTGTCAGCATTTATGTAGCTATCACTAGTAAATGCATTTTCTCCATAGGTTAACATTGAGGTGAGCGAATTCAATAGTTTTAGTATACAGCAGCCTTAAACAATACCATGCAAAAAAAAGTTTTTGAATTTCAATATGCTCTAGTTTTTTAAAGTTGCCTTTTAACAAAATAAAGACGGAAATTAAATATTAGCGTAATTGTTGCATGTTTTCAGTTCGTGCAAGAAGGGCGAACTTTTGATTTTTATTAAATTTTTGACAAATTTCGCAATTATTTTGAAATTGAATACACTTGTAGTACAAAAAAGTAGCAAAATATGTAATTTAAACATTTCTTTTAGTCAGGAGACCTGCTAAACTGATTATATAATACGTGTTACTTCATAAAAATAGTACACATAAAGGCACTTAAGGACGAGGCACTTAAAAGACACTCGGACATCACGGTGGAACGAAAAAAATTTTTTCTGAATTTCAATATGCTCTAGTTTCCAAAGGTTGTCTTTTAAAATTAAAATTAAGAATATAAAATCTTTTTGCTCTACTAAAATATTTTCAAGTGCCGCAAAGGGGTTTTCAAGTGCCGCAAAGGGGTCAAAATAATCACTTTTTATGAAAAAGTGATTATTTTTGTATTTTTTGTTAATTTCTCTTATAGTATATTAAAATAATGTATATTTTCTGTAAATAAAATATTCAAAATATGATATTTTGACAGAAAACTTGCATATTCTAAGTATTTCTAATTTTTAGATGCCATAACAGAACGACTGATTTTGTGGAATTTCGCGATTTTCATCATATTAATTTTACAGTAGCATATTCTTATAATACACATTGAAATAAAAAGAAAAACAATTTTTAATTGACGGACCTTAGTTAAATAAGCAAATCACACTTATTTAGAAAAATATTAATGTAATGTCTATAAAGGCAAAACGTTATTTTGAAAAAAATATTCATGCTTTTCAAAAGTCCATAATAATCGCACATGGTTTCCATTACTTATTTCACTGACACATTGAACTGTTTTATTGTTTCAAATTTTGGCATTATCTTTTGAGAATGTATTTTTGTTTTTATCAATGCATCTCTTGCAGAAGTACCATGAACGGACAAGGATGGCCCGGTAACTAATTTAACAATCCTTTCTACTACTTGCGTGTGACATGGAATTTTGTTGAAGTCAATAATTTGTTTCTCGTGATCAGATTCTTTTGCTTCCTTTATAAACTGTTTTAGTTTGTCATCAGAAACATGCCACGTCATTGGAGGTTCTGTTACTTTAACATCATTCCATTCAATCATATCAATATAATCCTTGGCATCAAAGTTTATACGTGGAACTAAATTCTTTCTGATGCCTCCTTCATTTTCCGCCCTTGCTTTTAGAATCCGGCGTAATCCAAGTTCTCTTACATGACTGCGATCGTCTAATATCATACAAAGGAGGAGATTTTCAGAAGCGGCAAAGTATGCATTTCTTTGAATGACGGGGTCAATTACATTTTTAAGAGTCTGATTGAGGTAACGTGAATATCTTACAAGTTTTCACAAGTGCTTCGATCCATGCATACAAGATGGTTTCAGCTTTATGTTAAACCAAATTGGTGCATAAACTTTCAAAACGTACTCAGTCAGTATTCGGAGATTTTTTGAAGGACATTCTATTCCCACATACTAGCGAAGTATTCGGTTTGCTAATGTAAGCCATCGTGAATGACAAAATTTTCCTGGTTTTCTCATGGACAAATCAGAAGAGCACTTTCCAACAGAGATTGCATTACACATTTCTAACAAATATTTTGGGTCCACACTTAAATCATCCTTAATTTCTAGCAATGGAATGTTATTTTCAATAGGTGAAAATTCAATCACTGGAAGTTCATAGCAGTTTTCTAGTTCTTTACCTATTTCTCCTCCAAATTCATTTGGACCTTTAGTTTTTCCATCTAGGAAACAAAATAGGTGACGTAGGGGCAGTTCATTTAAATTATTGACTTCAACAACATTCCATGTCACACACAAGTAGTAGAAAGAATTGTTAAATTAGTTACCGGGTCATCCTTGTCCGTTCATGGTACTTCTGCAAGAGATGCATTGATAAAAATAAAAATACATTCTCAAAAGATAATGCCAAAATTTGAAACAATAGAACAATTCAATGTGTCAGTGAAATAAGTAATGGAAACCATGTGTGATTACTATGGACTTTTGAAAAGCATGAATATTTTTTTCAAAATAATGTTTTGCCTTTATAGACATTACAATAGTATTTTTCTAAATAAGTGTGATTTGTTTATTTTAACTAAGGTCCGTCAATTAAAAATTGTTTTTCTTTTATTCCAATGTGTATTATAAGAATATGCTACTGTAAAATTAATATGATGAAAATCGCGAAATTCCACAAAATCAGTTGTTCTGTTATGGCATCTAAAAATTAGAAATACTTAGAATATGCAAGTTTTCTGTCAAAATATCATATTTTGAATATTTTATTTACAGAAAATATACATTATTTTAATATACTATAAAAGAAATTAACAAAAAAAAATACAAATATAATCACTTTTTCATAAAAATATCCATTTTGAAACCCCTTTGCGGCACTTGAAAATATTTTAGTAGAGCAAAAAGATTTTATATTCTTAATTTTAATTTTAAAAGACTACTTTTGAAAACTAGAGCATATTGAAATTCAGAAAAAATAATTTTTCGTTCCACCGTGATGTCCGAGTGTCTTTTAAGTGCCTCGTCCTTAAGTGCCTTTGTGTGTACTATTTTTATGAAGTAAAACGTATTATATAATCAGTTTAGCAGGTCTCCTGACTAAAAGGAATGTTTAAATTACATATTTTGCTACTTTTTTGTACTACAAGTGTATTCAATTTCAAAATAATTGCGAAATTTGTCAAAAATTTAGTAAATACCAAAAGTTCCCCCTTCTTGCGCGAACTGAAAACATGCACCAATTACGCTAATATTTAATTTCCGTCTTTATTTTGTTAAAAGGCAACTTTTGAAAACTAGAGCATATTGAAATTTAAAAAAAAGTTTTTTTCGTTCCACCCTTGTAGATGGCAGGGTGCGATTATGGTGAAGACTGCACGAAAGAATTGACCTTGACTGCGTTGCCACAATACTTCGAGCTGGTGTTATCGTTTTGGGTGGATATTTTCCTGGCATTTCTTTGGGCCCTTTTATTGGCATGGAAGAACGTCTAAAGTTATTTAAATAGTGTCGCTGAACAAGTACATCCTGTTATGTTTATGATTTATCCCACTAGAAATGGATACATCCAGCAAGACAATGCACCGTGCCGTAAAGCTCACATAGTCAACAGATAGTTTGAAGAGCATGATGGAGACTTCACCTTGCTTGGTCGACCTCCTCAATCTCCAGATCTCAATTCGATAAGGTCGAAAGCAGCATCGGGCAGCTGCATCCAGAACCATCGAATCTCTTGAGAACTGGATAGATTAGCTCATCGGAAATAGTCTCAGATTCTCCGAACCACCGACCAACATCTCACCGAGTCCATGCCGGTGAAAATCGCAAGTAGTAGTGAGATCTAAAGGTGGCCGAACGATGTCCTGTTAGGTGTTCGAAATAATATCAGTATATATGTTTCAATTCAGGTTTTTTTTTCCTTCTTTTTTTTTCTTATTTTTACCGCTTTTAAAAACAGAATTTTAAGGGCGATGCTTACGGTTTTTTTAAAATAATTTTTATTTAATACCTTTATAATTTTAGGAAAATTTAGTGAATGAAATTAGTACCTTGATGAACCCTAAAAAATAATGATTGAAAATTTCAAAACCTACATATACAGTAACCACCGTTTATAGTGATCAGTGGTTATAAGAATCAATATCGCAAAAACAAAAACAAATGTATTATTTCCATGTTAAAATTTCCGCTTTAATGAATCAATCCACCGGTTATAAGAATCAGTTTGCAATCTTCGCCTTCCTTTCATTTTTCCAAAAAATGCCACTTGAACTCTCAAAAGGTACGAAATTCTTTCTTAAGTTTTTGAAAAGAAAGATTGATAAAACTTTGGAGTGGAAAACAGTCGTAAAATACATTCCTTTAGACATAACATAAGAGTTTCTCCTTATACGTTTTTGCTAAACACTGTCTTATTAGCTTTATCCAGGGGCATCTAACCCGCCCGGGTCCGATTTCGCTTTTCTCCAGACAGGCACTCCTTTTTCCCATCACTTACTTCCTGGTTGCGGATTTCTGGACCCTGAAACACATAAATCTCCCGCGAAGTGTCCACCATCACTTACGCAAACGGGACAGTGGATTCAGCACTTCAAACCGTGAAACGTAAACGGATCCATTTTGCTGAATCAGATGAACCAGATGCTGAATCAAACGTTTCACGGTTTGATTCAGAATCAAACCGTGAAACGTAAGTTATAAAGTGAATCTTCGTCTGAGACTGTAATAAGCACACGTCGCTAGTATTCACTTTAGTTTTCTAACAAAATTGCCAGTTAGTGTTAGAACTTTTTGATAGTCGAATTGAAATATGATAAAAACAAGGAAAACTCTTAGTTTTTCTTAAAAACAGAACTTGTCAATTAGATATGATGCTCTTCCAAAGTGTAGTCAAAGAGAAGCTGCCTCTTGTTGATTTTATAATCATGTGTTGTTACTTATAGGTCTAGAAATTGAGTTATAGTATTTGTTTAGGAATTGAGTATTTTTAAAATTATAAAAAATAATTTTAATAAATGCTAAAGAACGTAAATTAAAGAGTATTTAATGGTAAATTATGTATATATGTGCCTGTGTGTTTATATATATGTACAAGTATATATTTGTGTATGTGTGCCTGTCCAAAGGGAAGTTTCGGTTATCTGAATCAACCGCTTATAAGAATCAAAAACAGTAATAACAAACGTGATTCTTATAAGCGGAAATCACTATACTTTCATTTAACATTCTACATGCGGCCGGAGGAAAATTCCATGTTTACTTATGCCACGCGGGAAATTAGAATTTTTTTTTTTTTTACTTCTTCTGGGACAATTTCATGCGCTTTAAAACTGGTTAATTCGTGAGCGACGCATTCCTAAACTGTTATGTACGTCATTTAAAAATTTTCGAAAATATTTATTTACTTTATTAAAAAAGGGGGGTTTAAGTTGAATTGAAACAGTGTGATGAAGACAATCAAACGTGGAATAGTTAACATTGAGGATTTAACCTTTTCCTCACGGGGTGGGATAGCATGTATCCCATACGGGCCCAATAATGAATATATATATATACATATATATATATAATATATTTATATATATATATATATATATATATATATATATATATATATATATATATATAACCCCCTTAATAGCCGTACTTCAAGAGGGTATGAAATTTCCGGATCTAAAGAGGAAATCGGAAAAATGGGCCCCGTAAGCTAAAGGTTAATGAAATCGGAGATTAATCGAAGAAGTTTGATAAAATGTTAAGAGTAAAAATCAAGAAATTTTATTAAATTACTATGACAACTTCAAATGTTGTGTGACTTTTTGTGGTGTGTAGTGTTGTACTCCACAAAATCCCCGAGAATGGCGCTTAGAAAAAGGGACCATTAACCCCCCTTTTTTTAAACTTTCAATTTTTAACTATATTATAAATGCGAATAATTAATATTCATTTTTATTGCATTGAAAACACTTAGAATTCTTAGAAGTATTTTGTGACTGAAGTTTTTCATTTTTTTTTCAAAATGCTCGATTCGCATTAATTTTTGTCCTGATTTCTTCCAAATTTTTCAGGAATTCTAATTGAAGTGCTTTTCCTAAAAATGTGCATCATTCTTTAAAATCGTTCTTATTTTCTAAATTTATAGACTATGAAACGAAGTAAAAAGATGCAAAAGCGTAAAGAAATGGCAAGTAGATTTAAAAAAAATATATTTATTTATGGCTTTTGATTCACATACGTACAAAACTTCAAGGCACAGTTTTGTGCATTGAAAATATACATACACACACACACACACACACACACACATATATATATATATGTGTGTAGTGTGTGTGTGTGTGTGGTAAACTTCTACTAAAAAAAAATTTAGATTTTTAAATTATGGAATGCACAAGGAGCATTTTAAAAAATTTCTTTAAAAAACTGCCCTTATTCTGCCACAAAGTACTTATTTGTGAATTCTAATTGTTTTATTTTAGAATATTTATTATTCTCATTTTGTATATAGAGTTAAAAGTTGAAAATTTAAAAAGTAAAGAGGAAAAGAATTAAAAAGTAATTTAAAAAGCAAAGAAGAATAAATTTAAAAGTAAGAATTTAAAAAGTAAAGAAGAAAATTTAAAAAGTTTAGAGGTCCCCTGTCTCCTTAAGATGTGCAAAATACCCTGTTTCTAAAGTATTAATATCGACATCCCGGAAAGAGTTGATTACCTAGTCTGAAAGTCGAACGTCCAGACCATACGTTCGCCCACCTGAAATATTCGTTTCCCCTCTCTAGACACTGCAATGTACATACGTTTTGGAGTAGTTTTGATTTTGATATCGCTTATCAGCGACAAAGCCAATAAAAAACGCCGAATTGCAGCCCCGTCTCTGATATGACGGCGGCTGAAAGAAAAATAAAATAAAACTGCGATAAACGCAACGAAAATATCGCTCTCGCATTATTTTCCAGACTCTGGCGGGGAAAAAAAACGAGGAAACCTAAAGTACAAAGATGGCGAAGCCTGCGGACACCGAAAACCTGCGCCCCCTCTTCAAGAAGATCCTGCAGTCCCACCAGCTGAAGACCCAGGACGTGAAGACGGAGAGGTCCCAGATCGTGATCTCGGATAAGGGGGAGTTCCACTGCGCCAGCTGCCTCCACACGTGGCAGTCAAACTTCTCTTGGATTACCTTCGATCTCAAGGAGCTGGAGATTGTGTACAGATGGAAGATGAAGTGCAAATTTTGCTTTATGCCCTGCATACCCACCTTCACCATAGTACAGCTGGAGAATATGTTCGAGAAAGTGGTTAAGTGGTGAGTATGCAGAAATAGCCGCCTTTTTGTATATGACTGTGGAATGACAGAGTAAGGTAAATGCACCTATAATGGGGCATGTCCCTATAATGGGCCGCCCTTTAGAAATGTCGAGAAATTAAGGGTCTATTGTTACCTAAGGCAGTAAAAGCGTGGCCCGGCCAATGACCCCCACCCCTTCTACTGCCTTAGGTAACAATAGACCCTTATTTTCTCGACATTTCTAAAGGGCGGCCCATTATAGGTGCATTTACCTTATTTAGGCTTATGTCTCTTGAGCATTTTTGGTATTATGGCTCTGCACCAGTTGCTCTCGCAGATCTTCAATCCCCATGTTAAGGCTCTGTGTGCCTATAATGGGCACCTATAATGGTATATGCACCTATAAGGTGAGCGAATCCCTATTGGATTCGCTCACCTCATTGTTAATCTATGGGGAAAATGTGTCCAAGGATTGCCGACTTGGATTGAAAGATTTCTTTTATTTGTACTCCGTAATAGAGAAAGAAATTTGACATATTGGGGCATTTTTCGTTTAAAAGAAATACAAACCAGGCCCTGATTTTCCATTAGGCTCAGTAGGCCCGGGCCTAGAGGCCCCCGAATGTTGGGGGGGGGGGGGCCCAAAAATTTTGATTTAAAAAAAATCGCAATTCAATTTTTTTTAAATTTTACCTTTTTTAATCGCAATTTTTTTATATATCCTTTCAAATTTAATTGATAGGTTCATCATATGTATAGTTCATCATATGTATGTTATGGTATATATATAAGGGATTAATAAGGTTTTCTGGTTGCATTGTGTTTGTGTTTTAATGATGAAGTTAATATGTTGTATTACTTTTTGTTATTTGATAATGTTCTAGGCTTCTACGCTTCAAATAGCCAATTCTTGGTAAAATGGTACTTTCACAATGATTCATGATTATTTTTTTTGTGTGCCAATTTTGGAAATTTTACGCCCACGTCAGTGTTAGGTGGCCCCCATCCCGAGTTGTGCCTATAGTCAAGAATTTTCTAAATCGGGCCCTGATAGAAACAATATTTTAAATTATTAAATGGCAACAGCTGTTGCGTAAAATTCCTTAAATTTGTTCATTCTTATGATAAAATCCTGAATTTTACTTTACAGTAATGAATGTGAACCCGGGAACATCATAGAGCGTTGAAATTTAACAATGAAATTAGGTATAAACGTGTTAAAAAATTGTTTTGGATTCAGTATAGTTATAGATTCGCGTTTAGTCTTTCTTTAGTTTATTTGATCCCAGATATGTATCTGTGCAACTGCAATTTGTCTTAGCTTTCCATTCCTTTAGTTGGTAGAACACCGGCATCGTGATTTAAAGATGCGAGTTCGATCTTTGCCCTAGTAGACTAGAGAATGAACGACAGTTGTGTCTGACATATGCCAAAAAATCGTCTGTAAAAAAATTAGACGTTAAAAGTTAATATCTCGCAGTGGGGGATATACGTGACAGAAATCCTTTGGAAAAACCATTTCCTCACAAAGCCGGGGCGGTTAATTCGGTAGAATACCGTCCGCGAGGTTTGGAGATGTGAGTTCGATCCCACAAATCGTCGATATCAATAAACTTGCATGTTCCAAATTACGTCGGTGAGGGATCTCTTTTTAAATTTACGGATTCATAGGACTCTTTTTTATATGAAAAATTTAAGGTCCCTCATGCTTTAATTTCTGGGTCTTTTATTTTTTTATAATTTAAGAATATAGAATGCGACAGAACTTTAATAATTTTCTTTATTTATAAAAGAATTCAGTGCTTTTTATTTATTGACGAGGTTGGCCTGTTTTATTAGGCCAACCACGTATAAACTCGCTTTCAGGAATTAAGTTAATTTCAAGTTTTAGAGTTTATTAAAAGGGTATAGACATTTTGTGTTTTCGCACCGTAGTCCTATATTAAAATACCAAAAGTGTATTCATGCATTTTCATCTGTGTGTATTTATTGCATAAGTATTAACTTAATTTATCGGGTTGATAAACCGTAATTTCTGAGTATCCAACTTTAAATTTTCTCTCTAAGGCTGCTGTATACTAACCCTATTGGATTCGCTCACCTCAATGTTAACCTATGGAGAAAATGTGTCTACTATTGACAGCTACATAAATGCTGATGTTCCATTGGACCATAGGAATTAGTGATTAACTGCGTTCCCTAGGCCAACGCCTTCTAACACAGATAGTTCATGAAATGTCATCGGAGAGCGAAAGTTCATCGAAACGAGAAAAGAGTGTTCTAATTGGATGTCTCCGGGATCTTCAAAGTGCTCCACAAAAAGTGAAGCAGCGTTTGGTTCGGTTAGAACTTTGGAGGGTGAAATGGAGAGTTCTGATTGGACGACTTCTGGATCTTCGAAGTGCATCACACAAAGTGAAGTCGCGTTTGGTTCGGTCAGAACTTTGGAAGGTGAAATCTTTGGCTGTCTGAAGCTGGTTTACAATTGGCAAGTTGAAAAAGGAGGAAGCAAAGTGATTGGATAGAGAGATAAGGTTCAAAATCTGCGAGTTCAAACACTATGAAAATAGTATCTCCACAAGTGGATTTGCTCGGAAACACTAAAATGAATTCGAGAAGGAAGTTTAAGGATAGTAAATAAGATTCTATAAAATAAAATAATTTATATTATTTTATAAAATTTTTAATTGTTTTTTGCTTTGGCAAAGCTAAGTATGAAAATTGAAATTATATGTTTGTTTTTGGCGTACTGGTAGCGCCACCTAGCTGCTGAGCGGTGTGCGTGAAGCAGTGTAATTAGTTGGTATTCTTGAACGAATAAAAGCCTGAAGCTTGAATTCTTGGCTGTAATATATTTCTTGAATTCTTGGTGATTTAATATTTCTTGAATTTCTTCAGCTGATTAATGGCAATAATAATGGTATTTTCCTATAACCTGAACTTTTCTGCACCTTGCAGCAGGATTCATTATATAAATTTATTCCACCAAAGGAATTTATAAACGTATAAAATACACAGTACCAGATTTTTACCCAGAATAATTTTTAAATATTTGCCTTTTTTTAAAAAAGCTAAAAACCAAGGTGTAAAATTTCTTTCTCTATTACGAAGTACAATAAAAAAAAAAATAAATAAATAAAAAAAAAACTTTCAATCCAAGTCGGCTATACTTGGGCACATATTCTCCATAGGTTAACATTGCGGTAAGCGAATCCGTTGGGGTTGGTACACAGCAGCCTTAAGGCGTATACGCCAGTGCGCGTTAACGAGGGAAATTTTAATTTAATTTTTTTAAATTATTTATTTATTTTTTAAAGAGGTCAGGGACCTGGAACCTAATCATTATCACTATCGTTTTCTTCTTCATATAGAATTTCAAGGATAACATAAATGTAGTAACTTATGTTACAAGTGAAAATTTTATGAATTTTTTTCAGGAGGTATATTTTATCTATCTATATATATAAAACAGTTCCGTAACTGACTCACTGACTGACTGACTGACTGACTGACATACAACGCACAGACCAAACCGCTGGACCTAAAGGGCTGAAATTTTGCATGGCGATCCTTCTTATAGTGTAGGGGTGCACTAAGAAAGACTTTTCAAAAATTCTTAGATTTTTTAAAATTAAATTTTTAATCTGTTTTTAACTTTTTTTAAGTTTGCATTTAAAATAATACTCTGAGGGTTATAAAATTTATATCACGAGAAAGATCATAAAAATTCCTTTAAAATGAAATTGTAAATGGCATGCATGGTGCCTGAATAAATTGAGCGTGGACTGTATATTAAAAACAAAAACAACAGTTTATTAAAAAGAAAAATTGCGCTATGACGCGCTGCAAATGCCTTGGCGGCAGGTAAACAATTGTATAAATGCGCTATGACGCGCTGCAAGTGCCTTGACGGCTGAACAAGAGTAATAAGCTTGCGCTAAGACGCGCTGCGAGTGCCTTGGAGGCGTATCGACAACTGAACTGTACATGGGGTAGTAGCCCAGTAGCTGGGTTCAAATAAATGGCCTTACCGAACAAAAGATCGGGTATTAGATTTTTTTTTCCTACTTGTATATCTTTAGTCCAGTAGTGAAAAACCAAGTTTTTCAATTCGAAAGACCTTGGCGGAATTTTCTGTGGCCAAAAAACAACGAAATTTTTTTACTTTTTTTGGGTTTTTTCAAATATCTCGGCAATTATTGGATCTAGAGCTTAGATTGCAATTACAATCTTAAAGAAGACAAAATTTTGAACAAATCTTACATTTACATCTTTTTTCTAAACCCAATAACAAGCGAACTACAGCGTCAGGAAAATGGCATATTTTATTCAACTTGTCGAGAAAGACGCAAAACTTACTTTTTTAACACTCCTCACGTTTATTGTTCTTGTGTTTGACCTGTCCGAATCGGGTTGAGTTCGAAGCGTTGGGGGAGGATTCTATTTTTAGAATCCTCCCCCAGCGTGGGAAATTTTTTATTTCGTTTGTATTGGTCTTTACATGTCTTTACTTGTGATCTGTTTTTCTCTGGATTGTATCAAACTAATCGCGTCATTCTTGAATGTTCTTTTGCTCGGTACAGTGTTATAACGTGTTTATTTTATTTTAATAATAGTTAAAAGTGATTTTTAGTAGTTAATTATTATAGTTTAATTTAATAGTTTGTCACTCCATAGTTTTTCATTTTCGTTCGTCGGGAAATATGAGCGATTCAAAAGTTGAAGTTTGTTTTATTTGTGATTTGAACTTAAGTGAGGGTGATACTATAGTAGTGAAAAAGAAAGGAGTAGAGACTCTTAAAAAATGTAGCCTTAAACGTAAAAACCCTAGTCATCAAAGTTTTTTGAAAAGCTTAGAACAAGTGACAGTACACAGAGCTTGCCAGACAAGCTACATTAATGAGAAAATGATCGATGCAGCTCTTCGTTGTTAAGACCATTGGAGTAATCAACAAGCTGGCGTGTCTTCATCAACACGAGGACGAACGGGTCGTTTCGATTTTAGAAAACAATGTTTTTTGTGTCGAGAGGTGCTAAGATAAGAAGATTTTTTGTCAAAACAACGTGAATTGCCACCCGTAAAACGAAACTTGATTCATAAAGCTACCACAAAAACAGCAATTAAAGATTCAGTTATGAAAACTGCACAGATTCGCAATGATGAATGGGCAGAAAAATACAGGATCGAATCAGGAATGAAGATGATTTGCATGCTGTGGATGCCTGGTACCATCATTTTTGCTACAGAAAGCTTTACCAAAAATCTGAAAGTGGATCAAAAAGAGGTTATCGTCATTTTTCAGATGTTGACTATGCTATGGAGAAAATTTATAATTATTTAGAAGAAAATACTGAAGAGTGCCAATTTACTTTTGAGGAGTTGATGAACGTAGTAAATGAAGTTCCGAATAAGAGAACGGTGAAATCGAGTCTCGAAAAAAAGTATCGAGAAGTCATTTTAATCGCTGAAACAGCCAACAAAAAGACAGTGAGTTGCTTTAAAAACGTTGGATATAAGATTCTCAATGAAAACTGGTATGTCAACAGGAAGACAGACCCTCAAGAGGAACGTCTAAGAATTGTCAAAGCAGCAGCTGAAATTATAGTGGAAGGCGTAAGATCACAAATATATTGCACTACTGAGTATCCCCTGTCAGATAAATTTTTTTGCAATGCCGTAAGTGTTATTCCTGATTCATTGAAGTTGCTATTTGGTTCTATAATTTTGAAACACAAATGAGGATCAATTGACAATTGGGAGAAAAAAAAAGTATTGCGATATCGTATGCAGTCATACATGCAGTGAGATCATGTTCATTCATGTCTTCAGTGTTGACGGGAGTCGGTGCTTACCTGTACAGAAAGTTTGGTTCGAAGCTCCTTATTAATGTTCTGTCTGCACTTGGATTTGCAACATCGTACTCTGAGTTTTCTCTACTAGAATTATCCCTTGCCCTGCGATCTAAAGAAAGTAAACTACGAGATGACGCTGTCTGTCAATACGTGTTTGACAACGCTGATTTTAATGTTGACACTCTGGATGTCTCTGGAACATTCCACGCTGTGGGAGGTATAATGTGTATCACGCCTTCTGCCTCAGTGTTGCCCGACAAAAATATACAGCGCTTAAAAAAGTGCTCATCAGCTGAAGTTGTCAAACAGGCAGGAACCATAAACCTCCAAATTTTTCCCAATGCAAAAAGGGAGGTTTAAAAAAACAATCATCATTGAGGATTTGCAGAAGCTTCATATGATTGATGTTCATCTACTACAGACTTGATTTGGCAGTATGGAAAATGGTCAAAAAATCGCACAAAGTGTCTCGGGATGGAATGGTTTTATGGCAAAAGTGACAGCTAACAGAGAATATGACCGTTCTAAGATTATATGCCTTCCATTTATCAACTCACCTCCATCACACTATGACACAGTCTACACCTCTCTGCTAACTGCATCAGAATATTGTAGAAAATTCAATCAAAAGACGTGTATTGTTACTTTTGACCAACCCCTATATCTCAAAGCTAGGGATATTATTGCAAATGGTCTTCCTGAATTGAACACTGTTGTTGTTAGGCTTGGAGGTTTTCACCTTCTGATGTCATTTATAGGCTCAACTGGTGCAATACTGGCTGGTAGTGGTTTGCATGATCTCTTTGCTACAATTTACGCTGAAAAAGGGTTGTACTGGTGCATGTAGTTTTCGAAAAGCAGGGTTAAAATGCTCAAATATGTGTAAGCACTGCAGTGGCCTCACATATACAAATGTAATTGAACTGCCTCATGATTTAGAGGATGAAGATGACGTATCACCAAACATAGAGATGATGACCACCCCAGATCATCAAAATAGCTAAAAACAATAGGTATGAAGAATGTTATTTAATTTGAAATATTTCAGTTTTAGTACAGTTATTGCATCATTTATAATTACATAATAATTATTAATTTTATGTAATTTCTTATATATTATTTCACTTCTGCTAGATTTTCTAATTTATAATAATGTATATAAACGGTTTTTATGAATGTTGAATACTCCAATTTTTGTAATTAATTTCCTATGTATCGACAAATGTGTAGTTTGTGTACATAATTATATAAATATGCACACTATTCAAGTATGTTGGAGTAAATATATATATATATATATATATATGTTGTATTACACATATTGTGCATTTCTCAAATATGGATATATATATAGCAATTGTACGAGTTAATGTGTCAGAGAAGGGGGAAAGTTTTGCATCTTTCTCGATGAGTTGAATAAAATATCCCGTTTTCCTGACGCTGTAGCTCGCTTGTTATTGGGTTTAAAAAAAAGAAGTAAATATAAGATTTGTTTAAAATTTTGTCTTCTTTAAGATTGTAATTGCAATCTAAGCTCTAGAACCAACCATTGCCGAGATATTTGAAAAAACCCAAAAAAAGTCAAAAAATTTCGTTGTTTTTAGGCCACAGAAAATTCCGCCGAGGTCTTTCGAATTGAAAAACTTGGTTTTTCACTACTGGACTAAAGATATACAAGTAGGAAAAAAAAAATCTAATACCCGATCTTTTGCGCGGTAAGATGTACATAGCTACTGGGCTATAGGGCGACAGAGGGAGCCCTTATTGCGGGGGTGGTCAGGACGCGCCATGAGAGAAGACAGGTGGCGCCAACATCCCGCCCCACGTTGAAATAACATTTCAAAACATAATACAAATATAATTTGAAAAAAAAATAATAAAGAACAATTCTTATACAAAAATACACAAAATGAACTTACACTAAAATACACAAAATAAACTTATACTAAAATACACAAAATGAAATATTTTAAATTTTGTTATCTTCGAATGGTAAGATTGCGATTTTTGACACTGGTCTTTTGAATATTCCTGTTTTAGTTTTAACTACGACAACTCTTACCTTTTCATCTTTACCCAATATTACATCTTGAATTCTTCCTAACAACCATTTCAGAGGGGGAAGATTATCTTCTTTGATTAAAACCATTGTATTAACCCTTATATTATCCTTAGTAAAATACCATTTGTGTCTTTGCTGCAATTGATTTAGATAATCTAAAGACCAACGACTCCAAAGTCTTTGGACAAATTTTGTGACACGTTGCCAACGCGAGAGTCTGGTTTCGTTTAGATCTAAATATTGGGGCTCAACAATGGATGTTACTGGGCGCCCAATGAGGAAATGCCCAGGGGTGAGGGGCTCTAAGTCTGAGGAATCAGACGACAGAGGAGAGATGGGTCTAGAGTTAAGGATACCTTCAATCTGGTTAATAACAGTTAAAAATTCCTCATACAAAAGTTTTGAATCGCCAACGACTCTTTTGAAGTGGAATTTAAGGGACTTGACGCCAGCCTCCCAAAGGCCACCAAAATGAGGTGCTCTTGGAGGAATGAACTTCCAATCAATGCGTTCTGAAGCAAGATAATCTGCAATTAGTTCATTAGGATTGGCAACAAGTTCATGAAGTCGCTTTAATTCTGCCCTTGCTCCCACAAAGTTTGTACCATTATCGGTAAATATCTTAGAGCTTTTTCCCCGTCTGGCAAAGAAGCGTTTCAAAGTAGCTAGAAACGATTCAGACGTTAAGTCAGATACAATTTCTAGATGGACAGCACGCGTAATAAAGCATACAAAAATACATACATAAATTTTGCTAAAAAGGCCCTTCCTTTGATACTTATACTTGATTGAAAACGGACCACAAAAATCTATACCAGTAACATTGAAAGGATGCGTTTGGGTTACGCGTTCTTGGGGTAAACTTCCCATAATTTGTTGAGCAGTAGTTGGTTTCACTTTGAAACAAACGACACATTCGTGCACAATTTGTCTGCACAGATTTCTGCCATTTAACGGCCAAAACATTTTTCTTATGGTGTAAAGCAAAGATTGCGGGCCTAAGTGAAGATGTTTTCTGTGAAAATGACTAATTATTAATTTTGTTAATTTCTGCTTAGCAGGCAAAACAATAGGGAATTTTTCATCATAGGTTAAATCTGCATGATGAAGACGTCCACCTACACGAAGAATTTGATTTTCATCAAGAAATGGATTGAGGCTTTTAAGTTTACTATTTGGGGGAATAGGTTTCCCTGTCTTTAAGTTTCCAACTTCATCATGAAATTCTATCTCTTGGACAGACTTTATAAGAAACTGCTGGGCAACATCTTTTTCAGCAGCAGAGAGGGGACCAGAATGTTTCTCTCTAGGGTGCTGGGCATTAAAGCAAAATCTGAAAACAAAACTTAAAACACGTAGATTAGTATTAAAATTATTGCTTAAGTTTATAATAGAATGAGTTAAGTTGTTATCAGATGTAAGCAATAGAGTCTGGTTTGAAGTTGACTTTAGTTCTGAAATAAATTCCTCTGATGAGGAGACTTTAGCAGAGTCACTGTTCTGTTCACAAGGGGAAAAGTTCTCATCATGTAGAAAAGTGGGTCCAATCCACCATATGTCATTGTAATAAGAGTTAGGGTTGATGCCTCTCGAAATCAGGTCAGCCGGGTTGTCCGTAGAGCGAACGTGACACCACTGATATCCTTCGGTAGCTTGTTGGATCTGCGATACGCGATTGCTGATGAAGGTCTTCAGGAGATGAGGAGATGTTCTAATCCAGGCTAAAGCAATTGTCGAATCTGACCACAGAACAACTCTTTGAAATGTCATCTTTATGGAGTGAATCAATTTGCGTACTAATTTCGACAGAAGCAATGCTGCACACAATTCGAGTCTGGGAATGCTGATTGATTTCAGTGGAGCTACTCTTGATTTACTGCACAATATCTTGACATTCACTTGATTTGAATATGAAACTGATCTTACATACACAACAGCTCCATAAGCCATGGTTGAAGCATCAGCAAAGCCATGTAACTCCAGTACCTTTACATCATCACAGGAAAGATATCTGTCAACTCTTATGGTTTTAACTGTGTCCAACTCCGATAACAAACATTTCCATTTTAAAGCTTCACTTTCAGGTAAGGGGTCATCCCAATTCAGTTTCAACAGCCAAAGTTGCTGCATGAACATTTTTGCCTTAGTAACAAAGGGTCCTAAGAATCCTAGTGGATCGAACAATTTGGCTATATGAGATAGAACAGTGCGTTTAGTGCAAGTAGTGGACGGGCTACTTGTAGGAGACACAGAAAATGTAAATATGTCACATTTGGGATCCCAGGAAAGTCCTAAAGTCTTCACCTTTACTTCTGAAGAGTCATGAAATACATATTCCTTGGTTTCATGTGCTACAGAGTTGATCAGAGACTGTTCATTAGAAGCCCACTTATGAAGCTTCATACCACCTGAGAGTAACAATTCAACTAACTCTCTCTGTAAAGCTGAGGCAGACGCTATATCAGTTGCGCCGGAGAGGATGTCATCAACATAAAAATCGGCGTGTACAACTGGGGCAGCGATGGGAAATCGTTCAGCTTCATCAAGCGCTAATTGCTTGAGTGTTCTAGTTGCGAGATACGGAGCACTTGTTGTGCCATAGGTAACAGTACATAACTTATAAATTTTTACGGGCCCATTAGGGCAGTCCTTCCAAACGATGCGTTGGAGGTCTCTCTGGGAGGTCTCTCTGGGATGGAATTAAATGATAAAAATCATCCTGTACATTTTCTCTATATCTGCAACAAATGCGATGCGGTGTTTTCGAAACCTCAATAGTATAGAGAAGAGATCTTCTTGAATTACACCACCGTTCATTTGGAGTGAATTTAGTGAACTGCCATTCGAAGAAGGGGCCGAGGCGTTGTAAACAACTCTTAATTTGGTAGTAGTTTTTTCTGGGCGTAAAACACTGTGATGAGGAATGTAGTATGTAATTGGAGGTTCATAAGTTTCCTCGACAATTTCCATGTGCCCTAAAGCAATATATTCCTGCATAAATTGCACATATAAATCTCTTAGTTGAGGTTGTCTTGATAATCTATTCCAAAGTGCATTCAGTTTCTTGATAGCTGCGTCTTTGGATTCACCCAATATCCCAGGATCATATTTCAGCGGCATTTGGACAATGTATTTTCCTGTTTCATGCCTCTTATGCGTCTTTTGAAAGTGGTCTTCGCAAAACAATTCTTCATTTGATTTAATATATTTTCCTTCGACCGAATCTAGTTCCCAAAATTTGATCATTAATTGATCAAGGTTTTCTTGTTCTGTTAGTAACAAACAGTGTGGTGTAGGTCGAGAACAAGGTATGTTTCCTGAAACTATATACCCAAATGCGGAGTTTTGCAATAGTATGGAGTCACTAATTTGAATTTGATCTCCCTTTAAAATTCTAAAGAACAGTTCCGCACCAATTAACATTTGTATTTTAGAAGGTTTGTAGAAGTTAATATCTGCGAGTTCAATGTTATCTGGAAATTGAAGTTTTGATACATCTAAAACTGTGGACGGAATCAAAGATGTGATTTTCGGAACAAGCATAAAATGGGTATCATACTCAAATTCTTCATTTTTATTTGATATAACACCATGAATTTGGTGCTTAATGGATTGTGAATTATCATTAATTCCTATAATCGAAGAGTGAGCTCTCTCCTTTTTTAAACCAAGTGCAGATGCGCATTCAAAGGTTATCAAATTTGCTTGGCTACCGCAATCCAGAATTGCCTTGATTTTATTTCTTTCCCCGAACTTATTTTTAACAAACACTTCAGCAGTTGCGAGCAAAATCGTAGAACGCTGAATTGATCCGTGCGTTGAGTGGAGAGACATAGCTTCCTCCCCCACACTGGGATTCAGAACATTCCTCTCGCCTGGCGAGGGGACTTAGGTCAAGAGTTCAATTGGGGTGAGAGACTGAGAGGGTTTCGAAAATTCCTCCCCACCACGACACAGCAAAGAATTGTGACGTTTCGAGCAGAATCTGCATGTATGCTGGGATCTGCAAGATGCGAGTGAATGTTTTCCGAAACAATTAATGCATAGCGAATGCCTTTTAACGAGGTCAAATCTTTGTAAAGCAGTTAATTTCAAAAAAGACTCACACTTGTAAATTGGATGATTTGCCTTGCATGAAATACATAAATTGTTGGAACCATTAGATTTGATGAAAAAGTTTCTAGCTTGACTGTTGCGATCTTGATAAATCTTAGGCTTCACAGAAGTGTTTTTCTTAATGTTTTCTAACATTTGAGACCGCTTTTCTAAGTACAGAAGTAAATCGTCAAGTTTAGGCACCTCGTTTGAACTTATGCTTAATTCATATTGTTTGCGAGTCTCCTTATCGAGTTTTTTCAAAACAATATTTAAGATTAAAGCATCGGAGAGATTATTTCTGTCGAATTCTAATACTTTTAATGCGCGAATGTTTTTCTTTACATTATCTATAAGGCTTCGCAAATGTTTAGCAGAATCGTGCGTAATGTTTTCTGCTTCCAAAATTGCATTGATGTGAATTTCTACTATAGCTCGGGTATTCTCATATCTCTCTTCTAAAGCCTGAAATAACGATGAAAATGTATCATCTGACGTTTGTAAGTTCTTTGCTTCACCTGTTAAAGCAGCATTTAAATAGTGTAATTTCTGTGCTGGTAAAAGATGTTCATTTGACGCAATAATATTGTTAAACTGTGTTTTGAATGAACTCCATTCTTCATACTTTCCGGAGAATTTCGGAAGTGGAATCTCCGGGAGTTTTATGTTAGTTGTTATATTCTGAACAGTAGAACTCGAACGAGGAATTGCTGAAACGTTACTTAATTTTTTAATTTGTGATTGTAACTTGAACTTAATTCTAATTATGTTATCGTTGTACTCCTCACTTGCATTAATTTCGAATTCATAATCCTTTGGAACCGATATTAAATCTTCTATACTCGCATTGAGTGATTTTAAAGATTCTTCCTTATTATTTAACTGCTCTAATATTTCTTTAAATTCATCAACTTCTTTATTTTCAGAAACAATTAAATTTTTAATTTTAGTAATTATTTTGGTTACACTTGTTCTTATAGAAGCTCGTTTTTTCTTCAATTTTTCAAGTTCATCCATTTTTTATGTAATGATTACACTAAATACAAAATTCAAAGAATGTCCTACCTTGTTCTTGGGCGTGGTTGGCGCTGATAGGTGTTATTCAATAGGAAGATTTCACACGAACTGAGATACAAAGTTAATCCAAACTTGTTGTGGGACTTTCAACACAAACTTAATAGTAGAGTTGGTATTCCAAACTCATACATTCACTGAATAGGCTCCGTGAAGATCGGACCAGAATGTAAATGGCATGCATGGTGCCTGAATAAATTGAGCGTGGACTGTATATTAAAAACAAAAACAACAGTTTATTAAAAAGAAAAATTGCGCTATGACGCGCTGCAAATGCCTTGGCGGCAGGTAAACAATTGTATAAATGCGCTATGACGCGCTGCAAGTGCCTTGACGGCTGAACAAGAGTAATAAGCTTGCGCTAAGACGCGCTGCGAGTGCCTTGGATGCGTATCGACAACTGAACTGTACATGGGGTAGGGCGACAGAGGGAGCCCTTATTGCGGGGGTGGTCAGGACGCGCCATGAGAGAAGACAGGTGGCGCCAACAGAAATCTTTTTCGGATCTTTACCTCCATTTTCTGATTTTTGGTGAATTTTTAAAAATTCATTTTTAGAATTTAATTTATTAAATGCTGATCACGTGATTTCTTTTTCTGGTACTTTAAATAAATTTATCGTCGCGTGCATAACAACTAAATAGACAAAAAATATTTTTTTTTCTTGATAATGCGGCAGACGATTGGACATAATCCAAAAAATATTAAAATACAGTAAAAGAAATGTTCTACAAACTGTACTATATTAACTGTACTACATTCTTTAGTATTCTTTATGTTAGATTTAATTTGAAAATTTTCTCCTACATTATTTTATCTATAAAAATACCCCTTACGATTTTCTTATAAATATATATATATATATATATATATATATATATATATATATATATATATATATATATATATATATATATATATATATATATATATATATATATATATATATATATTACATCAATTGTATACATTGATCGTCGTATTTATTATATATATATATATATATATATATATATATATATATATATATATATATATATATATATATATTCATTTATTTATTTATTTTTGGCATTAATTGCATACATTGAACGTTGTATTTACTTTGAATGTACTCCGTAGCGAAATGCGGGTTTTCAGCTAGTCTATGTATATAAAACAGTTCCGTAACTGACTCATTCATTCACTGACTGACTGACTGACTGACATACAACGCACAGACCAAACCGCTGGACCTAAAGGGCTGAAATTTTGCATGGCGATTCTTCTAATAGTGTAGGGGTGCTCTAAGAAAGATTTTTCAAAAATTCTTCTTAGATTTTTTTAAAATTAAATTTTTACGCTGTTTTTTAAACTTTTTTTACGTTTGCATTTAAAATAATACTCTGAGGGTTATAAATTTATATCACGAGAAAGATCATAAAAATTCCTTTAAAATGAAATCTTTTTCGGATCTTTACCTCCATTTTCTGATTTTTGGTGAATTTTTAAAAATTCATTTTTAGAATTTAATTTATTAAATGCTGATCACGTGATTTCTTTTTCTGGTACTTTAAATAAATTTATCGTCGCGTGCATAACAACTAAATAGACAAAAAAAAAATTTTTTTTCTTGATAATGCGGCAGACGATTGGACATAATCCAAAAAAATATTAAAATACAGTAAAAGAAATGTTCTACAAACTGTACTATATTAACTGTACTACATTCTTTAGTATTCTTTATGTTAGATTTAATTTGAAAATTTTCTCCTACATTATTTTATCTATAAAAATATCCCTTACGATTTTCTTATAAATATAAATATATATATATATATATATATATATATATATATATATATATATATATATATATATATATATATATATATTACATCAATTGTATACATTGATCGTCGTATTTATTATATATATATATATATATATATATATATATATATATATATATATATATATATATATATATATATTCATTTATTTATTTATTTATTTATTTTTGGCATTAATTGCATACATTGAACGTTGTATTTACTTTGAATGTACTCCGTAGCGAAGTGCGGGTTTTCAGCTAGTCTATGTATATAAAACAGTTCCGTAACTGACTCATTCATTCACTGACTGACTGACTGACTGACATACAACGCACAGACCAAACCGCTGGACCTAAAGGGCTGAAATTTTGCATGGCGATTCTTCTAATAGTGTAGGGGTGCACTAAGAAAGATTTTTCAAAAATTCTTCTTAGATTTTTTTAAAATTAAATTTTTACGCTGTTTTTTAAACTTTTTTTACGTTTGCATTTAAAATAATGCATTGAGGGTTATAAAATTTATATCACGAGAAAGATCATAAAAATTCCTTTAAAATGAGATCTTTTTCGAATCTTTACCTCCATTTTCTGATTTTTGGTGAATTTTTAAAGATTAATTTTTAGAATTTAATTTATTAAATGTTGATCACGTGATTTCTTTTTCTGATAATTTAAATAAATTTATCGTCACGTGCATAACAACTAAATAGACAAAAAAATGTTTTTTTCTTTCTAATGCAGCAGACGATTGGATATTATAAAAAAAAAATAAATATCCCTTACGATTTTTTTATAAATATATATATATATTTATTTTACATCAATTGTATACATTGATCGTCGTATTTATTATAAATATATATATTTATTTTTTTGGCATTAATTGCATACATTGACCGTTGTATTTAATTTGAATGTACTCCGTAGCGAATCGCGGGCGAATCAGCTAGTATATATATAAAAGTTCCCTAACTGACTGACTCACTGACTGACTGACATACAACGCACAGATCAAACCGCTGGATCTAAAGGGCTGAAATTTTGCATGGCGATTCTTCTTATTGTGTAGGGGTGCACTAAGAAAGATTTTTGAAAAATTCTTCTTAGATTTTTTTAAAATTAAATTTTTAAGCTGTTTTTGTAACTTTTTTTACGTTTGCATTTAAAATAATAATTGCAGGGTTATAAAATTTATATCACAAGAAAGATCATAAAAATTCCTTTAAAATGAAATCTCTTTCGAACCTTTACCGCGATTTTCTGATTTTTAGTGAATTTTTAAAGATTAATTTTTAGAATTTAATTTATTAAATGCTGATCACATGATTTCTTTTTCTGGTACTTTAAATAAATTTTTCGTCACGTCCATGACAGTGAAATAGACAAAAAAATATATTTTCCCTTGCTGATGTGTCAGACAATTGGACATTATCCAAAAAAATATTAAAATACAGTAAAAAATATGTTCCCCAAACTGTACTATATTCTTTAGTATGTCCTATTAGATTTAATTTAAATATTTTCTTCTGCATTATTTTGTCTATAAAAATATCCCTTACGATTTATATATATATATATATATATATATATATATATATATATATATATATATATATATATATATATATATTACATCAATTGTATACATTGGTCGTCGTGTTTATTATACATATATATATATTTATCTTTTTTGGCATTAATTGCATACATTGACCGTTGTATTTAATTTGAATGTAATCCGTAGCGAAGTGCGGGTTTTCAGCTAGTAATATATATATTCAAATGAGGATTTTATATAGGGCGCCATTTGAACTGTGTCTAGATCACAATAAATTGTGTATAAAAAAGAAATAGATTTTTTTTCTGTAGGACTTGGTCAAATCAAAATCGTGTGCGAAAAAAAAAATCGTGTAGAAGTTGAATTGGCTGCACCGGTGTTGGTGTTTAGAGATACGAGTTCGAATACTGGTCCTGGTAAAATAGCCTTTTTAAAGTCAGAAGCTACAGCTCCTTTCTTATTTATTTTTTTTCAAAGTTTGAATTAAAAATAAATAATATAATACTGTCTGAAAAATTTTTGCACCAATGTAGACGTCAGTTATTTAAAAAAATTATTCATCTGTTAAATCTTTTTTTTGTGTTGTACAAGTTAAAAAACATTTTACACTACGAATGCTGTTTAAAAAAACTTCAAAATTAAAACAAACTTAACAAATAGCGTTACTGGAAAAATGAAGAGTAAATTTTTAAAAAAATTACCTTATAATTTTTAAAAATTTGTTCTTTGATTCAAGGAGCATTCATCTTGATTAAAAGTGCCGTATATTTCGGACAAGATGCACCTCAAAGTTATGGTAGGAGTTTTAGAAAAGAATATTTTGTATTTTGTTAGGTTTATAAAGGTATTTTCAATTTCGTTTACTTAATAAAGATAAAAAAAATTTCACGTAGTCTCGTCTATACGAAACTACCGCGGGTTATTAACATAGGATTACTTATCGTTGCTTACCTCTTTTGTATGTGTATATGTATGTATGTGTTATGTATATATGTATCTATATATATGCACTTATGTATATGGGCGCGGTGGCCCAGTTGGCAAGAGCAGCGGGCCAGTGATCTGAACGTCCTTGGTTCGATGCGCGTCGCTGCAAATCCACCGCCGTGTTCACTAATGGTGGCCGGGGCACGTAAAATCTGTCGTGGCTGCAATGTCCTCCAAGTTCTCAAATTTACCTCTGGAGGTGCGGGGTTAAGAGTTCCGGTCTCGACAGGTGGCTCGGTTCAAAATTACGGGACCGGTCATTTAGCCAAGTCGGACTCCGACCCTTGTGGTGCTAATTCAAAACAGGAGCCTTCAGCCCAATAGCCTATTAGGACTGGTGAATGGAGCCTCCAACCATGGGGCATTAACAACAACAACAAATATATATATATATATATATATATATATATATATATATATATATATATATATACACAGTGACAAAAACTTTATCTCACAAAGTTATTATCAAAGTAACAAAAACTTTATCTCACAAAAGTCATCGTACACTTGTAAAAAATCTCTACATATTAGTAAATATTCTAATTTTTGGTTAAATTAATATTTAGTAGGATATCCTTTAGCATCCACAACAGCTTTTAAACGTCTGGGAATAAATTGCTTTAGTTCTTTTGTAATTTTTGCATTAATGTTCATTTATTCTTCCATCATAATTGTTTTTAGTTCGCTTTTCGTGTGAATGTCGTGTTTTCGTACTCGAACCTCCAGTTCTCTCCAAATATGGTCTATTGGGTTTAAATCTGGCGATTGAGGTGGTGTTTTCAAAACTTGTGGACAATTATAGAGACACCAGATGCGAACGTTGAGAGCCGTGTGCTTAGGATCGTTATCTTGATAAAAAACAAAGTTGTTTCCAATACCCAAATTTTGAGCTGATAATTTTAAATTGTCTCTTAAAATATTTATATAAACAGCATTATTCATTATGCCATCAATAAATACCAAATTACCTAGTCCTGATGCTGACATGCACCTCCACACAAAGACACCTCCACCGCCATGTTTAACTGTTCCTACTAAGTTCTTGGGATTAAGTTCCTCATTTTTTTCTTCTCCATACAATTATACGCCCATCAGCACCAAAAATGTTCATCGGCAAATAAGACATTATTCCAATAGGTTTGGGGCTTATTTATCATTGATAGTGCGAAGGGAAGCCTAAGCTTTCTGTTTTTCTCACTCACAAAAAATTTTCTATGGGCAGAACGTCCATGTAATCCAGCTGTTCTGAGAACTCGTCAAAAAATTTCAGGTGAAATTGAAGTAGAAAATGTTTCATTGAATTCTGCAGAAACTTTTACAGCACTCAAACGTGAATTTTTCACAAATTTTCTAATTATAAATCTCTGATCACGTTTTGTTAACTTTGCCGGACGGCCTTTTCTTACCTTGTTTTCGATCCAATTTTCTTCTTTAAAGCGTTTTTTCACGTACTGCACAGTAGAATGGGATAAATTAAGTAATTTAGCAATATTCCGAACCGATTTACCACTACTATGATTAAAAATAATCAATTTTCGAATGCTGTTTGTTGTTTCTTTACGACTACGAGCCATTTTTAAATAATAAATAGAATATTACGGAGTAAGCAAGCAAAAATTAAAGCCAAACGATATTTTAAATGCCACCACAATTCAAAAATAAAAATAAAGCGCCAGACGATAATTTTAATTATGAATTTATCCGAAAATATTTCAGTGTACGATGACTTTTGTGAGATAAAGTTTTTGTTACTTTTTGATTACTGGTTTCTTAAAAATAAAGTTTTACTATGTTTTCAAAATATTTCATGTAGTTTTGTTAAGAATAGATTATAGATCTTATTATTAAATACCCATTCTGAAATATTCATTTTAATTAATGGATAGACCCCTATTTCACTGAAATTCGTAAGTGTACGAACACTTTTGGGAGCCACTGTATATATATAATATTAAAAAGCTAGTAATTTCTTAATTCAATACTCTTAACATTTAAAAACTATTAATTCCTCACTTTGGTATTCAAAATTACATAACCCTTTTTAATCTCTTAAAGTAATTAATTTCCCTTGGGCATTCGTGTTAAATTCCAAAAGATATTCCAGATTATTGTATTATCGTCCCATTAAAACTTAAAAAAAACCAGGCGATTTTATTCAAGATGGCTGACTTTTTAACGAAATTAAAAGGTGCGCGGCGTGGGTGTCTAAAAAATTCAGCTTTGCACATAAACAACAACTTTTAACCAATCAACCATTAAAACACACCTCTCTGTCACGTGATGAGATGAACTAATAAAACTATCTGTTGTCTAAATTTAGACGGTACTCCTGTACTTTCGACTGCTGCGATCAACCCGGCGGAGTCGCCAAAGGAAACAATAAAAATGTTCTCGTAAATTACAGGTATTCGTCTTTTTAGTCATGAGGTGATTTTATTCTCAAGCATAACTGCATCTCCTCACCGTAGTATGGGAGATTAGATGTCTTCTGAGCCTGCGATCTTTCTCCCATGTTACATATATATATATATTTTTATTTATTTATTTATTTATTTAATTATTTATTTATTTATGTTTGTGTGTCAGTCAGTCAGTCAAAATTTTGATACTTTCTGTTAAACTGTTTACTGCTTGCCCAAGCGATACAGACTGGGTCTGGCGCGCTGCCAAAATTCTAACTCGCGACGCAAGACATCTGAAATTTTGCTGTCCGAAGGGCCGTTAGAGGAGGAAATAATCCTACTTTAAAATAGATGTATGATAAAATATATATAATAAATACAATAGAACCTCGATGGATCGTTCCCCGAACAATCGTTTTCCCGTATGTGTCGTTTGATTCATCCAGTCTCAACGATTATATTTCTATATTATGTTCCCACATGTGTCGTTATGTGCAATACGTCCCTTTCAAAAAGCTAGATCGAGGTTCCACTGTATAAACAGGCTTAAAAAAAAAAATCATAACCATTCATCTTTTCATCCGTTTTGATCGAATAATGTATAGGCAGAAAGAGGGGACGCAGTTGCCGACAAGTAGCGCTAACGCTCTTCCTTCGTCCTCCACTCTAGTGTTTGTAAAGATGGCGACTGCACAACAGAAATCCTTTTGTGTTCTACGCTTTGCAAAGTGTGAGTCCGTAACAACTGTTCTGCGTGATTTTTGTCGACAAAACCCTGGTAGTTCCTACCTCTCAGAGCATTAGGCGATGGTATAAACAATTCCAAGACATGTCGGAGTACGACCCTTGTGTTGCTAATTTAAAACAGTAGCCGCCCCTTTCAGCCCAATAGCCTATTAGGACCTGGTGAACGGAACCTCGAACCAGAGGGCATTAGCAACAATAACAACAACACAACAACGATTCTAAGACGCGGGTTGTCTGTGTACGCTTAACAGCCGTGGAAGCAGTGTATGCAGACATGCTCGCAAAAGTTTGGGAAGAATTTGTCTACCGTATAGACATATGTCGTGCATCCAAAGGTGGGTATTTTGAGCACCTTTAATTTGGTTTGTAAAACAACTTTATGATTAGGCATCTCTCTATTCTAAAAAAAAGTAACTCCCGCTGCTGATGTCAAAAGCTTGTCACGCTATCTCCTCCGAAACCGCTGGGGGTATGGGGTAGAGAGCGATACCAATGGATGCAGAAAAATGGGGGGAACAAAGTAAGACATGTCTGATCTTCGTCGGACTTTAAGTTTTTTTTTTTTTTAATTTTATGTTGTGTGGGAAAATATTGACTTTTTCATCTTCAGATTACGATAACTCGCCAAAAAATGATCGTAGAATTTTGATCTTTTTACTGTTTATGACTACAGACATTTCTCTTTCAAGCTAGACCTCATTTGTTTAAAAATCTTTTAAAACAGACTAATATTTTCATCAAAAAATGAACACAGTTTTTCTAGAAATATCGTCCCCTATGTGGATGTAATATCGATGCTCCTCGAGTTTTTATCTTACAAAGAAAATATTTACATCATCTGGAAGCTGAAAGCTTTCTTATTCATATAAACCACATTTCAAGTCTATATCTTCATTTTTCGATTTTTAATTGATTTTTAAAGCTGATAATTCAACAGTGATGAAACGCCCTTCGCATTAAGAGTGACAACAGTAAATGGATGGAAGCTGTTACATTGCCCGAGAATCACCCCTATGTATCTCGCTATTAGCCATAACAGAGGAGCGAGCCTAGGGGTATAAAATTAATTTTAAGTCTATGTTCAATATCTTTCATAATATACTCATTTCAAATCGGGTGATTCTTTTTGAAACACCCTGTATAATAAATATATTTATATAATAAAATATTCATTTTATTTTAATGTTACCTTTAGACGCACCCCAATTTTAAGTCGATTTTTTTATGTAAAAAGGTGCATCTTATGGTTCGAAAAATACGGTAATTAAAACTCTTTCTAACACCCTTTTCCTTTCTTTTTTTCAGCTATAAAGGCGAGTCACTTTCTCAAGATATAAACATTGGGTACAGCGGCAGAAAAATATTTCGCCAGCCGCATCTTCCAGAGCTCTGCGAGAGATGCCGCTGGGGTTTGGAGCAGTGCTGGTCGAGAAGATTTTATTGCTGACTGTTCATAGACGAATTCAAGGTTCGAGATGTCGCCATCCCTCTAAATCATAAAGCGGTAAAAAAAATAACATGCAGCAGTATTCAGTTTCATTGTGAGTTATTGACATGACATTTTCCCATTCAAGTGACATTCCAGACTATTTGAAAGTTAATTTTATCATACAATTTGGACTATTTTTGAAAAGACACATCGTATTACAAAGCCATGGACGTGGCTGTCACTTGTGATTATGATGGTGCCTTCAGAGTTTCGGCGAAGGAATTTTGTAAAATCAAAATCCTTTGTTTCTTCCTCATACAGACAGGATAATCCTACATGTATTTCTGAGGGAAAACTTTCACTACTAATAATCATTGACGAATACAGTGCAGTATTAAAAGAGCTAGAATCGTAAAAGAATTCTGCAGCTGAACTTTGCCAGTATTCCCCTTGCAATTGTTTCATTCAAGTTTTTGTAAATATGTATAAAATTAACTTCACTTTTTTTTTTCTCTTAGAACTTTAGATAAAATTTTGATTTTTTACAGCTGTCGAAGAAATGTGATAGTAGCTGAAAAAAGTCAAAAGCTTATATAAGTTGATGTGTGTAATGCAGATTATGCTAGTTACCCAAGATATCGGTCAGTAATTGAAGATCCCTTGGTTTCCGTTCATTTAAAAGCAATGCAATGGATAGGAATTAAACGTTGATGACAGGTGATGGTGATGATACGGATTTGACACGGACACATCTGTAACTTCAGACAGTGACCATATCACATGATGATTGATGTTACATGGACATACTGTACGTTGATGACTGATGGTGATACAGATGTGACATGGACACATCTGTGTCATCAGATAGTGATCATATCATATGATGATGAATGTGACATGAACATACTATAGATATACGATACATTCCCCATAAACATTTTAGCAATTGCGATTCATTCATCTTTACCCATCCATAGAACATGCAGTGGATAAATACTAAACGAATAGATGTGATATGGATATGATATCTGCTGATAGATGTCGCTTGAATTGTGTGCCTTATTGAAATCCAGTGACTCATAGATATTCTTTTATCCGGGAACTTTTATACGCATTCTCTTAACTTGATGGTGCGTTTTCACGTGAGAATACGCATTAGAAAAAACTAGTGATGCAGATTTGACTAATGATATCACGCGCAATATAACTGATTAGCTTGTCAAACCAGCCGTATTAAAAAAAATAAATAAAAACGTCGAGCACATTCTGTGTTACATCAATGATTATCCCAGTCACGGGTATCAGATGATAAGCTATCAAATTCTCAGTTTTTCGCGCACAATTGAATCCAGATTGTGTAGATGTCAAGTCAAGCTTTTGTAGCGTAGAACGTTTAACCCTGCACTGGCCACGTATATAAAAGTTGCAGGCATGGTGCTTGGCGTCTTATAGATGCCGCTCTATCTTATTTATGTTTTAGTTAGTTATTCTATTTGTGAAAATAAATATTTATTAAAACAGTAAGTTAAAGACATGATGTATGTAAATGAAAACCAATCAAATTTTTTAATGTAATTTTATATGCTTTTTTTACAATAAAGTAAATTGAAGCAAATGAAAAAAAATGTATTTATAAAAGAATTTTTTAGAAATGAAAACCAACCAAATGGAAGGGAAAAAAATTTCATAAGCAATTTTTGCATTAGGTTAAATTAAAATAAAGCAAGTTAAAATATATATATTTCTATTAGCAATGTTTACAAATTTGGTGATACGGCAATCGGATATTTCGGTATGTATCCGTTTACTATTAAAAAAAATGACTGCAACTGCAGGAATTTTGTTTGTTAGCTATGACTCATACATAAACACTTCGAAAGTACTGACATCTGCTAGGCATGCAGAGCGATCAATCCATACGCAAAATGTAAACAAAGTGCTATTAGCGTCTGTGAGACGCCGCGCGATCAGTGCAGGGTTGAGCATCGAATGAAAGATTATAGACAATGTACCCATGTGATAGATTTACGACTTTTCACTAAGTAATAACTAACTGGTCCGTAGGACATGCAACCGTTGCATACTCGACTACTCAATTCCATAAGAACGTTTATGAGACCTCATATGGATGGTTGCACTATGTGAGAAGCTGTGTTCAGTCCTGGTAGATCATTCGATAGAAAATGGTGGTGAATGAGATTTCGTTTAACATTCCATAAACGTAAATTTTTTATTTTAACTTTCGCTCCTTCAACTTTGAGGTCAATAAAATGAAAGGGAGACTGTTTAAAAATGTAAATGCCTAATGGGGTTTAAGAAATAAAGGAATGAAAATGGCTTGTGAACAGTGAATATTTACAATCAAAAGATACTGCGAATTAAAGTTGATACATTTCACTTACATGGAAAACTACATTATTGCTTGGCATACATTTTTTTCGTCATTAATGTTATAGTATATTATGAATATCAATATTATTTTGCATAAGCCTAAAAATAATTGTATGATTATTATTATATTATCATTATTATTATCATAATTATTTTGCATAGCACAAAAATAATAATCGCATGGTTATTATTATTATGATGTTATCATTATTATCATAATTATTTTGCATGTCCCTAAATTGACGGACTAGCTTTAGTTGGCAATTCTTGTTTTTGGTCCCACGTTTTTGAGGAAGAATAATAAAAGAAAATTTTTACAGTGTAATAAAATTAAACAAAAGTTAAAAGATACATTTTAATTTCGTTCGAAGTTTAAAATATTTTATCTGCAACTTAAGCCCTAAGCTAGTGACAATAATGATTATATTACGGAGTTCGCAATTATACCAATTTTATTGGACGCGGACCGTTTGGCAGACGAAAACATAAATAAAGACTTTTATTGTTTGTTTGTTGTTGTTAAGGATATGCGTAGAATCATAATTTCGTAGCAAAATTTTAAATGTGTGTGTAGTGGCTATCGTAAAATTGATAAAATGTTAAATGTTTTTTTTTTTTTATCTCTGCCCTAGTTTTGCTTTCTAATTTTTAGATTGTGTGGTTATCTACCCCTGTTGTATCTAACATAGTTACGATACGGCCTCTAAACGCGTTTGAAAGGTCGGTTTAGGATTTTCAGTTCAACATTTCAAACTTTAGAATGTGCCGAGTTTTTTCAAATGAATTTTATGGTGAACATTGATTTTTTCGGTCGTGTACTTTGATTGTTATACTGTTCTTATTTTAATTTCATAATTTAAAATTCTTTCTCTACATCATTAGTGTTAATATCGAACAAGAAAAATTTTTCTGACTTCTTGGATTTTAAATTATACAAGTTTCAGAATGATACAAAAATAATTTCTTTATAATTTTATGAAAGTGTAAAAACTTTTCACTAAGACCTATGTTGTTTTATGTACTTCTGTAAGGAAAAAAAAATATATACAAGGGTAGTTGTTTATAAGAAATTTTATATTGAAATTTTAAACTGAATATTTTACATTTATTCATTATTTAGTTAAATGATATAACAGTGATTTCTTCATGTGGTTGGCCACAAATGGTTGTGAGTTCTAATTCTTCAAGTTGTAGGCAAGAGGGTTCAAGTTGTATTGTAATTTGCCACTGTAATGGGAACGTATAAATCAAAGTGATGGTCTTTTGGAATATTTAATATTAATAATTGATATAATACATTTAAATAATAAATTATGCGGTAATTGCATCATAAGTTGCTCTTAAAACCCCTTTCTTTTCAAAGCCACGAAACAGAATGAAGTACTTAAGAAGAAGAAAAAACTGTAAGAAACAACCTTGAAAATAAATAAATAAAATTGTATAAAAACTATAAAAACATAATACCTGGACTTGTATAGTCCAAGGTGCTTTAGCAAGTCCAATGTGTACTGCCCCGTCAGTACTTGTGTTTAATAATTTTAAAGTAAATATGTTTAAATTAAGTAATAAGTCAGTTCTTGTGTTTAATGATTTTTTAAGATTTTTTTAAACATTTTTATTGTAAATACAGCATCATACTTTTTATTGGAACTATTTTACAAAGTGCAGTTATGCATTAATCACGTTTCTTTTTATACTTGAATGTGTATTGAAAGGAAATTACTTTTTATATATGTAGCCGCAACTTTCTGTGATTTATATCGCTTGAATCGATTTCTTTATGTGTACGAGATCTCAAGATATGTACATATCAGTTCTCCAGAGTCAGTGAACTCTGAAACTTCCGTTTGTATTCTAAGCTAGCGTTTAAGGCATTGTTAATCTCTGTTGTTTTTACATTTGTATCTTTGAAAGCTCTTTTTTGTCACCGGGTTGTGAAATAAGTTTTTAGGTGACTCTTTACAGCCTTTTAAATTAAAATGTATGGTTGAAAATCATTGTATTTTTTTATGTTATTTGTCAAATGTATATTTTTTAAAATATGAATAAATATGCTAATTTTTTTTAAATGCAAACATTGAAACATTTTATATTATTTTATTTCTGTTTTCTAACTGGTTTTTAGCTAAAGTTCACTTATCTATGTCCAATACTCTCTGCAAATTCGTCTGTAAATTTTGCTCTACTTTCTCTGAACGCGGAGAACCAGCAGCATCACAAAGTCAAATTTATATATATATATATATATATATATATATATATATATATATACATACACGGTGGCGCACCCAGGATTTTTTCATGGGCGGGGGGGGGGGGGGGCGAGATGAACGGATAGAAATATTTATAATGCAAAATCAATATTCATAATGCAATTTCTATTTTTTTTTTGGGGGGGGGGGGGAGGGCCCCGGCTGCGCCGCTGTGTATATATATATATATATATATATATATATATATATATATATATATATATATATATATATATATGTATTGTATGATCCAGCATAACTCTGAACACCCGGGACAATTTCAGTCAAACTTGGTACACATATAACTTACAATCTGGAAAAAATACTGTGAGGGTAAGACCACCCCTAGCACCCCTGGGGATGGGAAGTCGGGTGATATGTAAAAATAATCGAAAACGACTGTTATTAGTGTCAAATCCATAGTTTTCGGGGTCGCTGAGATGAATAGTGACACTCACAATGCCGTTTGAGTGCAAGTTCAGCCCCCATCGGCATGGGGGGATTGAAATGTCCAAAATGACCGAGAGCAGTGTCGAATCCTTAGTTTTCGGGGTCTCAGAGCTGATGGGTGACAGTCCCGATGCCGTTGAAGTCCAAGTTCAGCCCCATCGGTGTGTTTCTGTGTGTGTGTGTGGGGGGGGGGGGGGTGAAAGATAAAATAACAGAGATGCCCAAAATATCCGGGCATACAACTAGTTTGGAAGTGAAACCTGAACTGACGCATCCGACATTTTGTTGCCTGCTAAGGCAACAAAATCGATTGCTTATCCGTTCGTCCCGCCCGCGGAAGAATACAGTGCTGTGAACGGCGGGGTCCGCCGTGCAAGAAAACAAATAAATCATTGAATAAAATCTAACCCGAGACCAAGAAATAATTCAAGAAAAAAATAATTGGGCATTTAACTTCCACAAATGTGAAAGAATATAGGCGTTCGAAGTAATCATCTGGCCTCAGTGCTCGGCGCGAGGTGGGATTATTTTACGTGTATCCCTTGATACGGCGCAGGCGAAGCGGGGGTGAAGAAAAAGTTTTGCTCCTGAGGGGTAATCGGGCTGAGAGAATCAGATTTTTTTCGCCGGGAGCTCCATGGAACGATCGTCACCCTTTTTGCCGTCTTAAAAGCGGTTTTCACCACTTGGAATCCATGAAGAATGCTTGCTACTAAAGATCCTGAGAGGCCTTAGTGTACGTGGCATTCCTTCCTTCTTCTCCCCTTTTTTTATATATATAGCTTAAAATCAACTTAAGTAATATGCATTTTTTTTTTATATTTATTATGAGCTCATATAAAGTGTTAAATACCTACAATTCACCAGCCACCCGTTCTTATGTAATATGTGAGTGTAACCATTGTGATTAATGTATTTATAGGTATATATACCGGGTGGCAATAATTAAACTGACAGTGCTCACAGTGTTCTGTAGCGCGATCTATTTGCGAGAATGACGCCACATTTTGTAGGAAGATTAAACAAGACGGGGGACGAAGGATTCCGCGAAAAAATAAATTAGTTCCAAAAGTCACCACTAGGGGAATATTTGGCGCTGTGTAATAGAAAATAAGAGTGTTAACAAATGCAAATTAATACGGAATAAAATTACCTTTTATTATGCACATTTTCTTATTTAGTTCAAGTGCAATATGGCAACACTTTTAAAAAAGCGTAAAATCTACATAAACACCGATAAAGTCTCGTGATCTGCAATATCACGTACGCTGAGCAGAAGAAGTTCTTTATTCAAATTTCACGTTACATCCATTGGCACAGTGCCAGCTGCTTGGGTTTTAAAAGGCAATGTGTTACGTTTCGAATCAATCGGATTGAAAGTTTATGTGCAATGTCTCCTTCTTTAGTCGAGCGTGCGTTACTGGTCAAATTCTTTTACCTCAACCAGTGCAACGCGTCAGCCGCTCTTCGTGCTTTTAGAACGCACAAAAAAATGCTTAAAGGTAACGGTCCTGTGTCAGTTAATGGGCTAAAAGCAATGGTTGCGACGTTTGAGAAAACAGGTTCTCTGAAGGTACAGTCAGGCAGAGGACGAAAACCTGTACCACAGGATACAATCGAAGCAGTTGCCACGGCGATTGTCGACTGAGGACCAGACAATATTGCTGCCACCTCTAGCGCTTGTGGATTAGCTCGGAATATGGATATGCCTTACAGTACGGTATGTAAAATCTTACGAAAGATTATCAACTTCTATCCGTACAAGATCAGCCGTGTAGAGAAGTTACTGTACCCCGACCATGATAAGCGATTGACTTTTGCTCTCACCTTTCTTGCCAGAATGGAGGTGGATGATGCTTGGCCGTGGAAAATCTTATGGGGAGACGAGGCCCACTTTTACCTGCATGGAACTGTGAATACCCAGAACTGCCGAATTTGGGATGACAAATCACCACATGCAGTCACAGAAATTCCCTTACATTCACCAAAGGTAACTGTTTGGTGTGGGTTCACAGCGGAATTTATCGTAGGTCCATTCTTCTATGAGAACATTACCCCGACAGGACCGGAAACCTGTTCTGTTACCGGAGAGAAATATCTCCACATGCTGAACAGCTTTGCCATATTGCACTTGAACTAAATAAGAAAATGTGCATAATAAAAGGTAATTTTATTCCGTATTAATTTGCATTTGTTAACACTCTATTTTCTATTACACAGCGCCAAATATTCCCCTAGCGGTGACTTTTGGAACTAATTTATTTTTTCGCGGAATCCTTCGTCTCCCGTCTTGTTTAATCTTCCTACAAAATGTTGCGTCATTCTCGCAAATAGATCGCGCTACAGAACACTGTGAGCACTGTCAGTTTAATTATGGCCACCCGGTATATAAATAAGGAAATGGATAAGTGTAGATTTAATTTATGATGAGGATGGTCTTGAGGGTAATAATTATTGTAACGTTAAATCATGTAATGTCTGAATAAAATATTGTTAAGTTTAAAAATGTAATTGTCAAACCTTTTTTTTTTTTGGTCATTTGAATTTAAGTGTTATTTTTCATCTTCCCTCAGTTTAATTCTATGGCAGCAAGTTTTATTTCTGATTTTGGAGATGTTGTTTTTGGGATCAATTTTAAGTCGTCTCCTTTGCGGGGAAGTTGTTTTCTGTAAATTGCTTTAATTTAATTTAATCTTGTAGCAGTCATAACAACAATTTAACATAATTATTTTATTATTAGAATATGATTCAAAATAATTTTCATAACCTGTGTATGTTTAAATGTGGCTGTACGGAGGTGTACGATGTTTAAGAAAATAAGCACAGCGGACTGTAAATATAATATAAATTTAATAGCGAGGCATTGTTTGCCATAGTAAACTCCACTTGTTTCAGGAGCTCAGAGATAGAACAGATAGAGTTCGTTCTGATTTATCTTGCTGCTAGAGGGCGTACATAGACAAGTGGGTGGAGGCGTTACGACATACATTATTACGTAACAGTGGTAAATGAACTTTCACTAACAATAAATCCCCTACCCCCGGAAGCCCCCCCCCCACAAGTTGGTGTGTGTGTGGGGGGGGGGGGGGGGTTCCTCACATGGTTCAATTTCTGGCTTAGTGGTCCGCGGACTTCTACGAGTTTCGAACCACTGGTTTAGATGCTTATGGCGACGTTTAGAAGTTTTGCACCCTTAGGACAAATTTCTTTTTGTGACCCCTCCGATTCATTGGAAATCAACAGGAAAAGTTTACATTTTTACAATCTATGTGACAACCCATTAATGATGTGCGTTTAACCGTTTACCTGAAAATAATTGCTGTTGAAGTGTTATACTTTTTTTTTTTTTTTTTTTTTTTTTTTTTTTTTTTTGTTTTGTTGTAAATGAGCCGCTCACTTGCCGAATCGGTTAAGTCCATAAACCGAAAGTGATAAAATAATATACATTCTTTTTTCAAATTCATCTGAAAATATATATTTAAATAAACATTGTACAATGTACTATAGAATATCCTTGGAGTCATCGTTATTATTATTACAAATTTTTCTAGACTAAGGGACTTAACCGATTTTTCTAGTGAAAAAACATCCAATTCACACTTTAAATTATTCTTTTGCTACAGAAAAAAAAATTGGTTTAATAATTCACAAATACTTACTTCTGCATCAGTTAGACTGTAACTGACTTTTTGTGAGGAAACAACACTAAACGATTGACCGTTATCGTGAAGTACAGTCGAATATCCGTCATAGCGAACATGCTACATAACAAACGAAAATTAGGGTCCTGTCGTTTTCCTATTGTATTTAATGCTAATTTATCCTTTTATAGCGAACCACCGAAATCTTAAGAATCGGCTATAACGAACCTTTTTTTCAGAAGACTACTGAATTTTTTTTCTTTAAACTTTTTAAGAGTGTTGAAGATACAACGAATTTTGAAGAAGGAAAGAATGTTGAAGAAGATGATGAAGATTTACCTATCGCGATGTGAATAGAAAAACACAAAATTTCATCATTCTCAGATTGTGACATACAGTTGTTCGAAACATGTGATGATGAAGTCATTGCATGTGAAAATCCGACTGATGAAGATATTATGGAAGAAATTAAAATGAATCATTCTGAAATCAAAGATTCTGCATCTGATGCTGATGAAGTGGAACACATAAATGACGAAATCCCCGCCACCTCAGATGCTGCAGCAGCTATGAGTGTAATTAATAAGTTTTTGGTCTACACAAACAGCGGAAGAAAGAGTGTTCGAATCATTCGAAATATTGGACAAAGAAATTCATAATTATTTTTTGAAATCGACTTCACGTCAGCAGAAGATTACCGATTATTTCTGTATCTAAACAGTGAGCAACAATTGAAGGTAAAATGAATTTATTTCAATTTGTCTTCATTTTTAGTTAATTTAATTAGTATTGTGTCAGTTTAATGTAATCGACTTTAGTCAATTTAATTCATTAATGATCATTTTAAATAGATTTTATCATTTTTAATACATCGTTATTGAATACACATAGCAACTAATGAGTTATACATTTTGTAAACTCTTAACATTTTTCTTATCGGTTCGGATATAGCGAACAAAACCATTGGTCCCTTGAAGTTCGTTATAACGGGGTTCGACTGTACTTCTGTGTTTGAATTGCATTATTGCAACGATTTACATTAGAGTATGGACTTAATTTGATTGGACTCTGAGAAAAGTTACTTATTATTCAATGCCCCCCCCCCCAAAAAAAAAATATCATTTAGTGGTATTAATCCTTATTATTTGAGAAATTTATTAGGAGTCCATCAAGTGCTTTGACACGAAATTTCAAAAAGTGGACTTGACCGATTTGGCTTGTGGATGGCGGAAATGAAGTTCATTATAAATATTTCTATTATTATTTATTAAAGCAATTTTCACTTTTTTTTAAAATTTTAAAACAAAATCAAACTTTTTATGTTTATAAATATTTTATATGTTAAGAAAATCACGAGTAAATTTTTTTTTTATCCACGGGTTTGAGGCCTACTCCTAAATCCGCCGCTGATCTCAACTTTTTTACAGAGGTCGGCTCGACCGTCAGGATTGCGAACATGATGCCCCTTCGCCTCCGTAATCCGATGGCAAATTGCCTCCCGGATTGGTTCTTGTTTTTCAAGTTTCAAAAGTTGCATTTTAATTACGATCTGTACCAAAAGTTTTTGCAAGAACAGTCACCAACCTTCTCTAGCCTTTAGTTTATGGACTTAGTGACCTAAGGCCTCGTTCATATTAAGTCCGTCACGGTTGCGTATCGTCAGCGATAGGACCTGTTCACATAGGAGTCCGTTGCTTTCCGTTAAGGAAAAGATGACGTTGAGACGAAAATAAACCAATCATAGGCCTCCAAACGATTAGCAATGAAATTTTTAACGCCTACGATTGGTTTATTTTCGTCTCAACGTCATCGTTCCCTTAACGCTACGCAACGGAATCCCATGTGAACAGGCCCTTACTCGTATCGAAATAATTTCAACCAATCATAGACCTCCAAACGATTAGCTGCGAAACTGTTAAGGTCTGTGACTGGTTAAAATTATTTCGATGCGAGTAACGCTGACCAACTGAATGTGAACAATACCTATGTTTGTGGAAGAAAGAAGGAACGGAAAAGGAATTCGCTAAGCGCTAATGAAAATAGAGGGATGACTTGATGGACCAGGTAATTTTTGTTGTTTCTAATCCCTCCTGGTCTAGCGGCACTTGTGACGGAAAAAAGTTGTGTTTTTCAAGTGTAGAGGGCGTTAGTCGTCCATGTTTTGATGTATTTTCAACATTGCTTTGTCTTGTAATTTCTATCAGTGTTCAGTATTGTCTTTGTTAGAACCACAGAGCATGAACGTCCGTTTAATGGACGATTGAATGATGAATAAATATTAACCAGGATCTATGATGGCTGTTTCTTTGGAGTCTGGCCATCCTTTTTGCTTTAGCACTAGACCATGTCCATGAACCCATAAATCCTCAAGAGGCCCATTAATGAGCGAGGGTCGGTAATAAAGTCCTCCTTAGATCAATTTAAGCAAGTTAGGATGTGACCAGGAGTTATCTGCTCAGTATTACTCATTCTAAAAGTAAGATAAGTTTTGTTTTGTCGATCAAATTTTGGGCACTTCAAGTGGCCACTGACAAACATAGAGATTACAGTCTTCTCAGAGATTATCTATCATCCTTGAAGATAAGAGCTGTACCAGGGCAGACACCAAAGTACCAGTCATGGACCGGGGGAGATTTCCAAGTACTCTGGAAAAAAGATTTCCGTACGGAATAAATCTCCAGGTAAGTTGGAAGCCGAAGTAGTAGTAATAGCCGAAGTTGGTGAATGTTGTAGAGATCCCAAGCAGAAGAGCCCAGAAAAGCAGCTTACACCACAAGTACATCGCATACCTGCCTTACCTCAGAGCGAATGCGCTCTCCTCACAAACATCACACGCCTGCACAGTGACAGGATGAACACAGCTGTTTTAGTTACCGGTCTATCGTACGAAATAATTTGTTCCATCGTACTGATGGAAGCAAAATGTGCTCACACTGTGTCTGCTCTCTGGGACTGGGAAGTGCTCTACCATACCCCATATTCCTCGGACTTAAGTCCCTATGACTTTGATCTCATCCAAGATGTAGGAACCGCTCCGTGGCATTCGCTTTCACACCGTTCCAGAGATTCTACAGACTGTCGACAGCTCCAATCAGCAATCCGTTGCGACCAATCAGCGTAACGCGATGCGGTCGGCAGCGTCTATATAAGACAACAGATGTCTGGCGAAGCAGTTAGATTGGTTCCTGCTGCTACAATTGTAGGTTATCAAGATTTATGTGACTTTGAACGTGGTGTTATAGTCGACGCACGAGAGATAGGACGTAGCATCTCCGAGGTAGCGATGCAATTTGGATTTTCGCGCACGACCATTTCACGAGTGTACCGTGAATAACAGGTATCAGGTAAAACATTAAATCTCCGACAGTGCTGCCGGGAAAAAGATCTTGAAAGAACTGCACCGTCGACGTCTGACGAGAATCTTTAAATGAGATACGTGCACTTCTTAAAATTGCTGAGGATTTCGATGCTGGGGAATCAACAAGTGTCAGCGTGCGAACTGTTCAACAGACCGTCATTGATATGGGCTTCGGAACTTCAGGCCCATTCGTGTACCGTTGTTGACATCACGGAACAAAGCTTTACGCCTTGCCTGGGCCCGCAAACACCTCTATTGGGCTGTTGACTGGAAACACGTTGCCTGGTCTGACGAGTCTCGTTTCTAATTGTATCGGGCGGATGGAGGTGTACGGGTATGGAGACAACCTCATAAATCCATGGACCGAACATGTCAACCGGGGACTGTTCAAGCTGGTGGAGAATCTGTGATGGTATGGGTCGTGTGCAGGTGGCTTGATGTGGAACCCCTGATACGTCGAGATGACTCGTGACAGGTGACGGGCACATAAGCATCCTGTCCGATCATCTACACCCATTCATGTCCGTTGTGCATTCCAACGGATTTGGACAATTCCAGCAGAACAATGCAAACCCCCCCCCCCCCCTATGTCGAGAGTTGCTACCTAGTGGCTCCAGGATCACTCTTCTGACTTTATACACTTCCATTGTCCACCTAAATCCCCAAACAGTAACATTATTGAGCATATCTGGGATGCCTTGCAACGTGCTATTCAGAAGAGATCTCCACCCCTCACAGTCCTCTGGATTGGTGGAATGCCCTGCAGGATTCATGGTGTGAATTGCCTCCAGGATACCTTCAGACATTAGTCGAGTCCATGCCACGTCGTGTTCTGGCACTTCTGCGTGCTCGTGGGGGCCGTCCCTACACGATATAAGGCAGGTGTACCATTTTTTTGGCTCATTAGGGTATATAATGAGGACATGTGGTGAAAGCTAAGAATTATTCTTAACATGCATTCACAGCACATCCCTGATAAAATGAAAAATGTGTTTTTTTATTGGTATTCTTCTCATATGAATAAAGATATGTGCCAGAAATATTTGCAACTAATTCAGAATCTTTTTAAATTTTCCACATACTGAAAATGTTTTCTTAAAAACATTTGTCTAATAAACTTTGGCTAATTCTAAAGAAATTTTCATTTTTTCCTAACGTGTAAGACCTATACTACCATTTTTATTAGTAACTGGAAAAGATAAGCTGCTATTCATACACTTCGTAAAGCATCAAATTGCTATATAATCAAAAAGCCTCAAATACAACAATTAAGCATATACCGTAGTAGACTCCAGCAGTTCAACGGTGCTCACTCAATTTGTGACGTGATTTTTATCTTAATGCTCATTTCATATCCATAGGTCGATGGCCATAGTCAACAATGGTATTAATTTAACATTACCCGTGTATGACACTATGGAACCGGGAAATATACCAAGAAATATATGCAATTTATGTTTTAGAATATTTAAATTTTTTTTAATATTGAGGTTTTTTTTTATATTTATCAGACTCAATGGCTAAAAGCTGAAGAAATTTCAATACATTTAGACCGACATTCCTGCATTTACAAGAATTAATTGTGTAATCACATCTCATTGTGCTGCTGGTTGAGAATTTAATTCAACCCAACACAGCAACTTGAATGTTCATTGTTTGTAATCCTCTATCAAAAGTACTGAAGTATAACAATTAAAGGGTTCAATGGCTCAGAAAGAGATACTTTTTTAAATGTGGAAGCACTTGTCCCAAGACATTTTCACAATATACAGCGGATTGTTGACTTCTTAAGTGGGAGCACCATAAAGGTGAGTCAACATTATGCCCTGGTGCCACCTGAATTTTGACCAAGCAACCCCAGGGATGACATCTGGAGGGTCCGTACCTTCCCCCATCCCACTGATAACATGGACGAACTTTCTGGTCTATGAATTTAACTTGCCCATATCTGAGCTAGACAGAAGGCAGTTAATGGCACTTGTCAAGCTTTAAACTGAGCACTCTCCATTAGAAGCCCAACATGCTACCCAACAGAGCACCATAGAAGTGAGTCAACATTACACCCCGGTGCCATATAAATTTTGACATCTGGTGGGCCTGCACCTTCGCCTGTATGGTGGAGGTACAGGCCCTATCCCACTGATCAAAAATGGCTTTGACACTTTGACCGAGCAACCTCCAGGGGGGGGGCCCCATACCTTCCCCCATCCCACCGATAACAAGGACTTTCTGGTCTATGATTTAATTGACCCATATCTCGGCTAGAAAGAAGGCAGTTAATGGCATTTGTCAGACTTTAAACGGAGCTTCCTTCATTAGAAGACCGATGTGCTACCACTAGGTTGCCTTAGGCTTGGAAGAGAAACTTTGATTTATAGCTTCTTCTAAAGACGCATTATTATCATTACGAGAGCTTATAGGTACGGACTTTGACTAAATAGATGTCTATTAAAAAATTTTTTGTGTTTTGGTATCATGTGTGTGAAACAATGTAATGAGAAGGTTAGTTCATGTTGCGCTTTCAATAATAGAAGTGAGACATATTTAAAAATAAACTAAGAACTATTTTAATACAGTTTTAGTAACAGATGACATTTTATACAGGACAGTACAAACCATAAACTTAAGGAAACCCAACAAACATACATTAACAGACTGTCAAAGTTCATATATACTTAACTAAAGAAATTTAATTTAGGCAATTTTTATTGGGGAGTGACTGACCACAAGTTTCAACTAATCTTATTGATAATGGGCAAAGGAAATGCATACACAATATCTGGATAGCATTTTATAAAAGCATTATTCTTGTTGCCAGTAAAATAAATTACAGATAAATTGCACAATTAAAGAGTATAGTAAGTAACATTACTGAAATTTGTGAGGTATACACCATTAAATATAATTTACCTCAAACTAGAAACAAAAATAATAAGTGAGCAAATTTTCAGTATTATAGCAACAAACATAGGTGTTAGGTAGCATGATGACTTCAGCTAAAAATTACAGTTTTCAGGGAAATCAAAAAATAATTAATACAGAGAATATTGTTCACCAAAAGAAAAAAAGTCTACATTATTTTTTACTCTGCTTTTCCTATTGTTGATATACAATGCTGAGTATTTGAAATTTACAAATATCTTAATGTCTATAATTAATATCTAAGATTATATAATGCAGGGCTTGAAACTTATTAATTTTGTGAGTAAAGATAATTGAGATTTTTTTCTTTATAATTAAAAAATTTGTTTTGTAAATTAATGTTTATATAAATTTTTTTTACAATAATTTTAGATCAGACCAAAAAAAATTTAAATTATATGATACAAAAAAAAAAGGTAATCATGATTTTAGATATTAAAATTTTCTATTCCCAAATATTTATGGGAATTAGAGATATTGAAGCCATTAGTATAATCTGTTGTAAAAGAAATTGGCAAAGTAAAAACAATACCTTGCATATAATTCCATAATCATCTTAATTATGTAAAATCAGGGGTTTATAAAAAGATGCTCCCTTTTATTTAATAAATATTTAGGTTAAAAAGAGACATCAAGAAGGCATATTATGCCCAGTATGTATTTTTAAAAGGCAATCCAGTTATGAACTACTGGGTTATTTAACTTCATAACATGCTTTATTAAAATGTTATTTTCAACAGTCTTTTAAATTTATTTAAATAAAGCCATAATGTTTATTTTAAGTAAAATTCCTATTATTATGTAGAAATCTGCAGGAACTTTGACAGAAAAGTTAATAACAAAACTTTAGAGCATACTACACACATGTGCTATAAAAGGCACTTATAATAATTCTACAGCTCTATCAATAAGTACAACCCCACTTATATATACATATATATAAATTTATGAACAAGAAAAATTATTGAACAACATATTATATAACTATTGGAACAGAGTCTGATAAAAATTTATGAGATCGTTTTTTAACTTCTGTTATTAATGTAACTCATTTAGCAATTTATTACAAATTTGTCTTTTCATATTCATGTAAAAGTTATTGCTTAGCACATTTTATATACACATAATGAACGGAATAATTATTAATCAAATCTATTTTTGACTCTGCTGATCATATACGATATCGAACTTATCTCAATGATTAAAACTTTTTTCTGTGCTTAAGTGTTGTTCAAAAAAGTAGGTAAAATTAATATTTTTTATATTTTGGTTTCATATATAAAAAATAGCTTTATCGACCACTGAATGATTCTTGTAGAAACCTGAAATCATAAATTTAGAATTTTGTCAATGTTTATTAAGTAATCAAAAAAGGAATTGCACGAATCAGTAGGAGGGGGGGGGGGTGCATTTACTCATTGAGCACCAAAGAGCCTCTTGCAGTATAGAAAGAAAATTAAGACCTCACTTAAAGTCCCACTTGTAGATTTTAACTTTTTTGAGGAATGGTTCACACTATTTTCTAGTAATGTTAAGGAATATCTTTTTGAGTTTTACTTTCATTGGCTTGTACACAGTAAAAACTTAATTTATTATAAAAAAGTTTTACAAAAATAATCACCGATTCATAAAATGTGCTTTAATTTACAATGAAAATTCAGGTTTGAAGTTAATTCCATATAGTTGGACATCTAATTGTAAAAAAAAGGTTAAGTCTTGTAACAAACAGATTTTAAAGCATATATTTATATGCCACTTCCCCTTTCACTATTAGTAAATCTTTAACTGCCTACAGCAGTGGTTCTTAACCTGGGTGTGTGGTCTCTAGGGAGACATGAATGATATTCAGGTTGGGTGGGGCATAGGGCTAAAGGTCGTCCAAAGGTGTGTGTGTGTGTGGGGGGGGGGGGGGGGAGGAGGCTAGACATAAAAAGGTTGAGAATCATTGACCTAAAGACGAAATTTTTCCACATGAAAAAACTAGGATGCCTTTGTTATGTCTACCTCAGTCTATACATGATGGGGTATTATATTCAAATTTATAGACAGACAGTACTTCATCTATATATATAAAACAGTTCCGTAACTGACTCACTGACATACAACGCACAGACCAAACCGCTGGACCTAGAGGGCTGACATTTTGCATGGCGATTCTTCTTATGGTGTAGGGGTGCACTAAGAAAGATTTTTGAAAAATTCTTCTTAGATTTTTTTAAATTAAATTTTTAAGCTGTTTTTGTAACTTTTTTAAAGTTTACTTTTAAAATAATAATCTGACGGTTATAAAATTTATATTATGAGAAAGATCATAAAAATTCCTTTAAAATGAAATCTTTTTCGAACCTTTACCTCGGTTTTCTGATTTTTGGTGAATTTTTAAAGATTCATTTTTAGAATTTAATTAATTAAATGCTGATCACGTGATTTCTTTTTCTGGTACTTTAAATAAATTTATAGTCACGTGCATAACAACTAAATACACAAAAAAGTACTCTTTTTCTTTCTAATGCGGCAGACAATTGGATATTATAAAAAAAAAAAAAAAAAAATCCCTTACGATTTTTTTATAAATATATATATATATATATTTTACATCAATTGTATACATTGATCGTCGTATTTATTATAAATATATATATTTATTTTTTTTGGCATTAATTGTATACATTGGCATTAATTGCATACATTAATGTACTCCGTAGCGAAGCGTGGGTTTTCAGCTAGTATTTAAATAAAATTGTTCTGAAAAGATGCTAAACCAAATATTGTTCAGATTGGACAATCAGAATTTGCAAAGGGTATTTCATTTTGTTCTATATGGACATTGTTAATAAAGTATTGTTTAGTCAGATTCTAATTTGGCTTGTCTGTATAGAATTGTTATAAAAGAATTTTTCAATGGTCTAAGCATTTGTGATATATTTCTCATTTTACTTTTGGCATGGAAAGCTTTAGTAAGGATTATTTCATAAGCTAGCTTAGAGTTCAGTGAGGATAAAAATTACTAAATAAGTTACACTGATTATTTTATTGTAAATATAAGATGGAATACCTTATTTTGACATTCATTCATGTTATATTCTTTCATTCATATATACATTTACTGTATAAACAAATTGATAAATTTATATTTTCAGGTAAAAACTTAATTTCTCCATCATCTTATTTATCACCAATAAAACCTAAAATGACAGACTTTATTTTCGCAATTTACAGAGATAAACCATATTTTACATACATGTAAAAAGAAACAATTTCTTTTTCAGTTTGTAGAAAGTGGGCTAGAGTATTAAATTGCATTGCATTCCCACATAATCATCTAATTAGATTTTTTTTTATTATATTACAGCAGAATGAATAGATGTCCTTTGTCACCTATACACAATGAGATAAGTGTGTCCTTTAAAAATAAATAAATTAGAAAGTGTGTATCATTTGCTTCGCTCCAACACTTTTTCAATCACAGTCACAAGAGCTCTCTTTTCGACAGAATCAGCTAGGATGGAGATATGACCAAGAGCTTCATTGCAGTGTTTCCTTGCTAATTGTTTAGTATGGGTAAGTCCATCACTCTGAAAAGAGACAAGTTCAAATCAGTTTCATTAATTTCTTGAAAATGTAACATTACGAATGAGAAACTCCAAATATTTCTTTCCAGTTAGATAAATGATTTTAAAATTTAGACTTTGCCTGTGAATTTTGCATAAAAATTTATATTTAAAGCAAAATAAAATAATGTATTTTTTATCCTTTATTGGGGAACAGGAGCATTTTTGAAGGGAGGCATTTTCCTCCAGGGGTATGAAAATTTACATAGGAAAAACCTTTTTGCTATTAATTTTTTAAGCTACTGGTAAGGTCGGTTGTCACCCATTGAATTTGTATTTAAAATATGTGCTTTGTTTTTAAACAAAATAACATAAAAGAATCTGTGATAGTGAAACTGTGCTACCATAAATATTTTGATAATCTAAATAAAAAAATAATAGTCACTATATGAGGGGCTAATTTGGTAACTAAAATCGAAGTTAATTTCTATAAACAAAAATCAATTTATATAAAACTTTAATGAGACCGATTATTCTTTATGGCTGTAAATGCTGGCTCCTAAATAAATCTGATGAGAAACTCTTAGGGTTTGCTTGAAAGATTCTACGTAGAATTTATAGTACAGAACAAGAAAATAATATCTGGAGATTCGTTATAACCATGAATTATACCTTAAATAGAAGCAACCAAATATAATAAAGGATAATTAAATCGTATTGCATCAGATGGCTTGGCCATGTTTATAGATACAAAGACACTGACCCTATTAAAAAACTGAATTTTTATAAAATGAAAGGTACTAGAAGAACACAGAGACCATGTACTAGGTAAGTGGTTCCCAACCGGTGTTCTGCAGACCACAGGTGGTCCGTGAGAGCCTCAGGATTGGCTTATGATCAAGCCATGTCATATTTTAGTTTTTATAATCAATATTTTTTTTTAATGAAGAATTTTAAATAATTTTTTGTTTAATTCAATAAAATCTAAGTATTAAAACAATATTTGCTTCATTCAATATCAAACTAAAATTAGGGAAGTAAGGGGTCTATTGATCAAAAAATGTAGAGGGTTCCGTGAACTGTGAATAATGTTCTGAGGGTTGCCCGATCAAAAAAGTTTTGGAAAGACTGACATAGAGAAACACTTACTCAATGCCACAATATCTTATTGTGGTATTGAAGAAGTATTTCTTTACTTCTTTTTGCTGGCTTAAAGAGTGAAAACTTATATTAAGTGGTTATGCAACATGTTTAGCACTAAAATTCCATACCAGCATGATAAACATAATTAAATTAATTCTTTAGCAGGATTCTAATAATTTTAATAACTTTTCACAACACTTCTTTTTGTTGGTTTAAGAGTGAAAACCTATATTAAGTGGTTATGGAACATGTTGTCAACAGAAATCATATTCTTAACTTAAGCCTATAAATTAGAGATAAAAAAGCCCTTAAAATAAATTACCCCGTATACATTTTTTTATAAGGGCCAATAAATTATTTAAAAAAAAAAAAAATGTTGCTGAGCCCTCAAGGACCTAGTCTAGCATTTTCTAGTCCAGAGGCTTTGTTGTGCAAGCAAATTCCTGATCAGGCAGCAGTATCCAGATCTGCAAGCATGCTGACGGGGATACCTAAACATTCCACAATATACGAAGGATTTGCCAAAGCAGTGGAACAGTGACAAGGGGGAGACTTTTGTAGAGTTCTTGAAGTGCATATTTTTGTATGGCCACTCCGAACATGAGCCAGGGAAGACTGTACTGGTCTCGGACCTCTAAAGAGCAAGGCCAGACCAGAACACTTGGCCCTATACCAGTGATGAGCAAGAGGCTCTCTCCAAACACTGTACAGCTTGGTCTTAAAAATGGATTGAGCCTCCAATGCAGTTAGGACCTCAAACAAGGGGAAATCCTCTAAACAGCCCTCATTTGCTAGTAGGTCAGCCTGGTCATTGCTGAACAAACACACATGTGACAGAATCCACTGAAAAGTTATTGATTTGGAGTCCGCCATGCAAGAAAGAGAATGTCAGCACTTGTTTCTTCGGTGATAAGCAGCCAGTTCATTAGATGATGAATGGCATTCTTGCTGTTGGTCAAGATCAGGGCAAGATATAAAGTTTGCAAACATACAATTAAGGATTTGGGGGGAAAAAACACTTCATGATGTTAAGTACTGGGAAAGTATATGTAGATAAATACATCATGGTAATATAACACTTACAGCGTCTCTACAACTGGTGAGGGGATAACTGCCGAGTTTTTTAACACAAGTGAAAAAAATGTATCTTTGGAAATAATTAAGGAATGAGGGAAAGAAACTCTTTAAATTTAGGCTGTTTAAAATTTTCAATACAGTTGATTCCGGTTAATTGGACCACCAGTTAATCAGACCAGCTGCTTATTCAGACCAAATCCTAAAGAACCAAAACAAAACATATTGCATAAGCCTAATATTATGCATGTTCGTGCAATTGGACCAGCTGGTTATTAGGACCAAAATGACTGTGGCCTGATGTGGTCTGATTAACTGGAATTGACTGTATATAGAAAGTATATGTGAATTGATATCAAGGTCATATAACAACACATACTAGCCCCTGAACTGGTGAGATGATAATTTGAATGACATAACATTACAAATTTTATTAACAAATTAATGTAGCATGAAAATTAAATCAAAATCTTTACTATGTTAACAAAAATGTTTTACAACTTACATTTAAGACTGCTTCATATGCTTTCTCTACGTCTCCAACGTTTGAAAATCTCCTCTGAATTAAAGGTTTCAGTTCAGGAAACTGAAAAAGAAAAAAATTAATTTTAAGTAAAAGTCAACTTGCATTGTTAAATATTACACAGACTACATGATGTTTCCAACCAATGGGCTATAAAAACACCTTCCTGACTTTTCTACACTGGACAATGGCTGAATGGCTAGGACACTGGCATTCGGTACCAGAGTTTGTGGGTTCGAGTCCCACAGTTGGCATGGATGTTTGTAGACATTCGGAATCGGCTTTAAGCAGTAGGTCCCGGTCTAACAATGGTGTAGCGAGGGGTGAGCAAGGGGGTCTATCATGCCCCGGGCGCAACTCGCACAGGAGTGCCAAATGGTCCTTTTCACTAATTCTATATATTATATTACTATATGTTTTTCAGAAAAGGGCGTGCCAAAAAGGTATTATTCCCCGGGTGCCAGTTATGCTCGCTACGTCACTGCAGTCTAATTAGCCCTCGTATAGCAAAAGTTGACCAAGTGTTCCAAACCAAATTCAAGATCTTGACTTTCCTACATTTTATTTACAGAAATATTTTCATGGACAAAGATGATTTAATATAAAATGAAAAGAAAAGAAAATATGGTATAACTTTATTGTCCTTTATTCACCACCATGTATTCTTTGCTATCATTATGGCATATCTTAATTATAAATCAATAAATCATTCATAAACAAAAGCATTAAAATCTATATTACATATAAAATGTAACGGATACCTACTTGCATTTAGCCAAATATTTAATTTGTTAATCTTTTTATATTTACAATCTCACATTAAAGTTTAATTTATTTTTTTGCTAGTTTTTTAAAAAATTTAGGGCATTTTCTATGCATTTTGTTAATGAATGATGTCTGAAATTTATTATTTTAGCATTTATTTCCTTTATAATTAGTTTATACATTTACTATACAGTTATTCATTAATTGATTTATGATATTTCCTTAGTTGTACAATTAATTTGTTTATGAAAAGTATTCATAAACAAATGCATCAGTGATGAGTGCTAGAGACTAAGACACTTGAATGCACTGACTATGAAAAATTATTTTCTCTGTTGGGAATTTCTTTTTAAGATATAAAAATTTTTTTAAATTGCAGGATGAAAGTCCCCAAAATGTAGTGAAATTAAAAATCAAACAAAAAAAAAAGTTATTTGTACCTGAATTGAAATATTTCACAATGGTTTTTCTTCTTTTCTAGTTTAGAGTTATTTTTGGATACCAACGTGCAGGTTGTGGGCTATGTATTCAATGTACAGTCATATGTCAGTACTCATCTGCATACGTACTTGTTGCATTTCTATGCGAAAATATTACTTCTGTATTTGTTGCACTTCGACCAGAAAAAATGCCTCGGTACTCGGCGTTTGCTCTTCACACATGCTGAAATGTTTTCTAAATGGGTTGAATTATAAAATTTTGTTCAAAAGTTTTTTTCTTTCTTTTTTTTTAAGTGAAGGCACTTGTCGTCAAACATTTGCCTATACTAGGCAGCAGTTTACTGTCCATTTTATTATGGGGGCACCATATAGACGGACAGCACTACCCCCTGTGAAGGGACAACACAAATGGAGGCAATTTTCGTGACGTGATGCTGGGATTCGATCCGAGCACCCTCAGCACCAAAAACCAGCGCACTGTACCACAGGGCCGCCACAAGCCCTTGTTCAAAAGTATCACCCTGATAGAGCTCTTGCAAGCCGAAATGTGGACTTGTTTAGTGATCAAACAATGTCTCAAGTCAGAAACATTTTGAAACATAGGCAGAAGCAAGTTTCTCTTCATAGGTTTATAGTGAAACTCCCTAAATCTGCATCTACAACAGGTATTGGTGGTGTTAGGAGACAAAAGAGAGAAAGAATTCCTGTGTAAGCACCTGATGTTTTATCAGTGGAGTTACTCCCCTTCCATGCAGTAACTCCACTCATCCTCTACTTCGGCTCTATCCCATGAGGCCATCAATTCCTTTCAGTACAGGCTGAGTGAAGATTAATTTAATTTTATCAAATTGTTGTTTTAAATGATTTGTGTCAAATTTAAAGATTTTGTATTAAACAAAATCCTGATCAAGTTGTCCAGTAAAATGTAAAATTTCTGGTTTTCACGAATGAATTAATTCAATTTACATTACTTCTTATGAAAAAAATTTCTTTGGTACTCACCATGCCTTGTGGAACCAATTAACGATGAGTACCGAGGTACCACTGTGTGTATTTTTAAAAATCAAAGTTACAAATTCAAAATGTAGACTTTTTTTTCTTACCTCCTACCTTTAAACACAATACTCCCTTAAAATTACAATCCCATCTAAGTTTCAAAAGTGTGAAGGTATACAATTGCAAATGACTTCTCTGAAATGGTAGATAAGGACCCTTTTTTGGGGGGGTTATATTTTTATGTTATGTATTGATCAGATAGTGGATAGGCATATAGAGAAATTGCCAAACAATTTCTAAGTTTATTTTGGGTTTCTTTTAATTCAAACATATTATCATTAACATGCAAATAATTATCTGCATGATATAATGATATAGATTTAAAAGTTGTGCAAAGTTTTAACGAGGATTGAATTTGCAATTTTTGAAAACATCTAGCGAAAAATTTTCCAAAATCGCAAAATTCTTATTTATACAAAATTTAATTTTATGTATTTTTTGAGGAGAAAAATTGAATGTGATGAATTTTTCTTAGTGGGATTCATAAATTCTACTCTTGTTTTTTGCATACATGTATATATATATTAACTTCAAACAATGAAAATATATTCAGTTGTGGTGCTTATGACAGATAATATTGCAAAACCATAATTTTATCAACTACTACTAAAAATGGTTAACTTATAAAACTTTCTCTCAGCAATCAATTTGTGTAAGATCACACCTTTCAAAAATTAAAAATTTTGTTATTATATAAATCCAGTATGTCCAGTACTCCCCCCCCCTCCTCCCAAGCTAAATACTTTTGTTAAACATTTCCTTAAAATTAATTTATTATTTACAGAAATTTTCCACTTGACAATAAGAAAAATCATATGGAAACAATTGGCAACCTTGGACATTTTAAACTGTGTTTTCCTACATTATGAATAAATTTTTTTCATTCATGGCTTTTCTTTCATTAAAAAAAATCGTAGAAATATTTCAGATAAATTAGTAGTCTCAAACCTCATTGCAATTTCTGTGATTTTCTCTTTTATTGCAGCCTGTAAAAGTACAGGGTGACAATTATTGAGTTATTTGAAATAAAAAATCAAATTTAAAAAACTACCGAGTTCAAAAATTTTATTCAAAAATTATGCTTGTGCCGAGTTCAAAAATTATGCTTGCCATCACTGGCTATGATGTGGCGCAGACGAAGAACGAAATTCTGCAAAACTTGCTGAAGTGTCGAGACATTGATACTTTTGATGAAATCCTGAATGGCTGTTTTGAGCTCAGTGATGGTTTCAGGATTATTTGTGTAAACTTTGTCTTTTAATATTGCCCTACAAAAATGAGTCACAAGGGTTGAGATCAGGAGAATATGGTGGCCAAGTGATTCCCATTTGCTCAGAAATGCTGTATTTCGACATTTTCAATGAAAAATAAACAACAACAATACGAGTGCGCATGCTAAAAAAAAATCCCAACATGCCCTGCAATCAACCGCTAAGTTTTCACTAAATCTCACGAGTAGTTCAAAAGTTATCAAGTTTTTTTCCCCATATAGCTCAATAATTGTCACACTGTATGAATTTTAATTTAGTGCTATTAATTATTACATTTTATTAATAGTACTTAAAATTTTCCAAAAATGAGTTTCAAAAAAATCTAGTCTACAAAGAAGATTTCTTTTGCACAAATGAATGATTCAATCGAGTTACCCTTAAAAAGATTATTAAAGTGCAATTTCAAAAATAGTTTAAATTATTTAAAACCAATGAATAACAGATGAGTCATAGGTGCTTTAGCTTATTCTAAAATTTCTAAAACTAAAGCAATATTTAATCTTATAATAAAAGATATTTTAAAAATATTTACCTTTCTACAAGCAAATAATACTGGAGCTGTAGCTAAACCTAGCCTTAAATCGGAAGCTGCTGGCTTACCCAACACTGACTGACTGGATATAAAATCTAGTAAGTCATCTATAAGCTAGAAAAAGAAATAATTTTGAGCTTGTTATTTGATTGTCAGCATAAAAACATACGCAATTCAAATTATTCAATACAGTGTGTAAAACATATCAAACTATTTATGTTACATTACAGATGTTTCATTAAAGACAATGTAATTTTCCGCTTTTCCAAACATATACAGATAAGTTATTTCAAAGTTCAATAAAACTAGTGGAAATCAAGAATTTTGTTTGGAAAAAACAGAAACAAAAAAGGAACTATGAATTTTTTACTTTGTTACTGATGAAAATCAAATTCAAAACAATTATTTTTTATTGCATATTTTTTTCATTTTGTAGATGATGTTTTCAGCTTTTACATGAACTCATAATTTACATAGCACCTAAATACACCACAAAAATAGTAATGACAAGGATTTTTAAACCCAAAAGGTAAAAAAAGAATAACTGTAATATACATACTACCCTTAATCATTAGGAATGAGAGTCACACAGAAGTGACTATAGAAGTTCTTGTCAATAACAAATAACACACATTCAAGCCAAACATTGCATGCATGCGCTCACATTAAGCTGTTTTAGACAACCACAGCAATGATGTCAATGTGATACTTGACCCAAAAGAGTTAAACTAAGAGTTAAAATTTTTCATAAGTAAACCTTATTTGGTTTCTAAATAATACCCTTTTTGAAGTAACTAATCTGGTAACAAATGGCACAGCTAGAGAATTCTTTACTTGATAAATTTTATCCTTTTTTACATGCATATAATACCACAATAACATAATAGCAATAATACACACATCTTATTTAAAAAAATTTCTTTTGCTGTAATAGTGTCAAAATATTCAATCTGCAAATTATTTATTTATTTATTATAGTTATTTTACTTTAGAAAGGTTAGAAAATTTTAAGTTCATATACATAAGGGGAGTTACAAACATAAGTAATCAAGGGTATTATATTACAACTATATTTCTGGGAGCACTATTGGATTGCCAGACATAAGTTGATGGATTAACTGATGTCATTTTTCTATCTTGTATTTTTGTCTTTTTGATATCTGTTGTCCTATAATTCTTGCCATTGGAAATAAAAAAATATTACAACTATATTGAACGAAACTTTCAAATATTTCAATATTTTCTCTCTAGTATTTTATAAGTGGTATAGCCCTCTAGATTTTACTAGACATATTGACATTTACTGAAAAGGAACAGGCCAAAGAAAGTCTTGCTGAATATAAACTAGGAAGGGCTCCTTACAAAAACTGTACCAGAGACTTTACTTATGCTCATTTCCTTTACTGCTCTGAAGTACTAAATAAAGTTAATATAAAATAAGTTCTTTATACTCTTGACATAAATGTCAAGATTTTTAGGACAAAAATGAATAGAAAATTTAAAAATCACCTGGAAAGCAATTCCAACATTCCTACCATACTGGAAAGCAGTTTCTTGAAGAGTTTTATCAGCACCCCCTAAAACAGCTGCCTAAATTAAAAAACACAGAATTTCAAACCGAACATACCAAAATTTCATAACAAACAGCAATTTATGAACAGATTTTAATAGGTTAAGCAATTTATATAGAAAATATAGATAAAATATTACAGCACCATAGTTTGAGAAATATAAAGCAGCACACTATCAATTTTATTAAGACAAACATAATATGATGCTTAATGTTTCCATGCTAGTTCAGGGAATAATTTTTTTCAACCTGTATCACCAGTTGTTTTTATAACCATTAAAGATACTTAGGTTCATTTCAGTAAAAATGAACTTTATTTTAGTTCAGCAATCCTTCAGTTTAATCCTGCTAATGTTTAAATTTTACAGCATTACCTTTAAAAACTACAATTAGCCCAGGAGTAATTTATTCACTAGAAATTGTGGTTGTTTCGTAACAGAGTCCCCGTAACAGACAAACAGCAATACATACGTCAAACTTCATTCCACAATAAAATAAAAAAAGTATAATAAAAGGAATTTAGGGTAATGCTAATTAAATAGCTCAGTGTCATAATTAAATAGCTCAGTTACATCAGAAAATTTTATTTCTCGAAAACTAAACACATTTAATTACTACAACATAGGGATGAGACATCGATAACAAAACATCGATGCTAATAAAACATCGCCCAAAAACCATCGTTGTTTTAGAACATCCATTTTTTAAAGCTGGTTTAGTAACCTCTAACATTAATGTTACTTCGGTTAGTCATGTGTGTGTGTGTGTGGGGGGGGGGGATAATTTAATTTTACTCTCTGATTGGGCTGACACAAATGACAAAAACTTGGTTGCTTTTGCCTTGGGCTACATTGATGACTCAAAATCCTCATTGTAAATATCGCCATGTTTTGCCTTTAAATGTCCAGATAAATTCGTGGTATTGCCAGAAGTTTTGAGGGACTTAAGGTAAAATATTTCATTTTGCTAATTTGTCAGAGGTTTTGTAAAAATATTTCCAAACGGCACTTTTAGGAGGCATCTTACTAATAATATTAACATCAACTTATATAAAACCAGAACAAAACAAAAACTTAAATGGCTACTCTCGATTTTATACTATTTATAAAATAAAACCCCATCGAAGGTTCTGGAGTGTCAAGAACATTCCAAGCGCTCTGATTGGTTCATTGGTTGTTGATTGCCATTTGTCTGTTTGCTAAGGAATCGTTCCCCCTTTTGTATTCATCCTTTACAGAATTCAGATTTACATTTACTGAGCGTGAAAATTATGCTATGTGGTAAATTTTTTTATTATGGTACTTTTTCATTAAAAAAAAAAACATCAAGACAACGTATAACATCGAGCACAAAACATCGGCTTCAATAAATCTATGTTTAGAACATCGATGTCGCATCTCTACTACAACAAAACCCATTAGTAACAGATAAAAAAACCAAATGGAAAAAAAATGCCTCAAAAGAGGAAGCTTCATTAAATACTCCAATTGTTGCAAATCAATCTACTTTTAGAAAATCTAATATTGAAAGTTATTCAAATTGTAATATATTTGCTCTCAAAAATTGATATACACTATTTTTGTATACACAAAATTAAGTTTTATTGAAATTTAAAATGTGTTGCTTGATTGATGAAAGTTAGAACTTAGTCAGTCTTTTTCCAATAAAATTTGTTTTTAATTTCAATGAATTGCTTTTGCAATGATCTGTTTCAATGAAAATGCTTTCAAATCAACTAAAACTTTGAAAGTTTTAGTGTAGTAAGTAATGTTGATATTCTTTCCATACCCCATTTGTTTTTCCTTCTTGTTGTCAATCTTTGCACACAATTCTTTCTCTAACCCTTCAGCGGGCATGCCCGTGTACAGAGTGCAACATTTTCCTAATTTTGAATGGTTTGTTTTTACATGTAAGGTTTGAATGTTCTAAGCAGTTTCTATTTATAGCTACACCCTTACAAATACAGGTCTAATTTTCTGACCCTTGTATTCTTTTCCATTCATCCGTAGTCGTGATTTAACCGTGGTAAACCAACGATTATACTGGATTACAATACGACAAAAACAGGAGTTGATGTATTCTGTAAAATGAGCAGTCATTAAATGGTATCCTGCATATCACGAAGATGGACAATCTCACTGTTTTTTAGGTTTCTGGACATAATAGGAATCCATTCGCAAGTTGTCCTTAGATCCAACACACCAGGCAGTTTTGAAATAAGGTGATTCTATCTGCATTCTTTGGCCTTTAATTATAAATATACCTCAATATTATAAACATTTTACATCTCATCATAAAATGCAGAATTATTATTTTCAATTTGAAAAAAAAGTTTATTACAAAAGGAATAATCAAGGTTGAAAGAGATGTTGCACTTTATGCCACGTGCGCCTGCTGGTGTTCCAAAAATTGCATGCCCGCTGAAGGGCTAAAGAAGAAATTTCAAAAACAATACTGGATTTTCCAGTACTTCTTCATCCTTCACTACATTAACATTTTCAGGAGCTTACTTTTCTTAAGTCCCATTCATAGATTGTAACTGGAAATTTTGAAAGCGGAAGAGGTTTATTTTAAGAACTAATTCGATTTGTCAAAAACTTTGTAGAAATAGGGCAGAAAATCGCATTCAAATAGAAAAGGGTATTGAACACATTCAAATGATGAGGTGTGGTATAAAATAAACAAGTTCCGTCATTTTAAAGAAAACCGGATCCATCAAGAGAAAGCCTGGGCAAGGTCATCCAAGAGCCACAACGGCCAGAGAAGATAGCCATTTGTCGATTATAGCGAGGCGTAACAGGAGTGCTACAGCTTCTCAGCTCTCTCGTGACATGTATGCAGCCACAGGAACCCTTGTATCAAGGGTGACTGTTTCCAAAAGACTTCATGAGAGAGGGTTGTTTACAAGAAGACCTGCTGTTTGCGTCCCGCTCACTTCTACGAACAGGAGAATCGGTTTATCATGGTGCAGAGAGCATAGAGATTGGAGTATGGATCAGTGGGCGACCGTTCTCTTCACTGATGAGTCCCAGTTCAGCCTAAACACCGATTCTCGCCGTACGTTCATATGGAGAGAACCAGGGACCCGCTACCTACCCTTCAATGTCTGCAAAATCGACCATTATGGCGGAGGAGGTTTAATGGTCTGGGCAGGCATCATGTTGGATGGCCGCACACCTCTCCATATCTTTGAAGGAGGCACTGTGACTGGTGTGAGGTATAGGGATGAGGTCTTGGAGCCCTATGTTCGCCTTTTCAGGGGTGCAGTTGGCCCTGAGTTCATTTTAATGGATGATATTGCGAGGCCACATAGAGCTCTTCTGGTCGACGAATTTCTAGAGAGTGAGGATATTCGCCGGATGGATTGGCCAGCCAGATCTTTAGACCTTAACCCTATAGAGCATGTCTGGGACACTCTGGGGAGGGCAATTGCAACTCACAACCTCACTCTGAGAACCATCCAGGGAATGAAAACAGCGTTGCTGAACGAGTGGGACCAATTGCCACTGGAAATGATAAACTGCCTTATTTCAAGTATGAAATCATGCTGTGAGACCTGTATATCTGTAAGAGGGGACCATACCCCCTATTAACCCATTTTTTTGTTTATTCTGCAACCGCTGTTTCATACCTTCCGACTCCAACGAGTGTTACGCACAATCATGCATGTGTATTACAATTATTGAATGGTTATTTGTTTTGTATTGTATCAATGTATGTACATATCAAATTTCATTAAAATTGGTACAGTAGTTCTAGAGATAATCGACCAAGTCTGCAAATTCTCTTAATTTCTTACACCAGTGTATGAAACATAGTAGTGGGACTTCCCAGCTGAAAAAGTTTTAACCCTCTGAAGGCCGAACATTCAGAAGTCCAGATGGCTGGCCGAAATTCTCCAAGATTGCCTCCCCCCTCTAATGCCTGGTAGGTGGTCAGTCTACCAACAGTTCAACGTCACCGCAGAGTCGTTCTTTTATTGTCTAGAACCGATCCCAGCATACTTTATGACCTGATGCTGATAGTGGGGCCGCACCCCACAGTGAGAAATTTCAGTAACAATCATCAGGATGTTCTGTGGGGGAAGGGAAAGACGCTTTTCATTCTCGACCGAACCAGTCTTTTGGGGTAAGCTGCAATATGGGCTTTCGGTCGTCAGAGGGTTAAAGTTGCAATAAATTGCAACATAAACTTTAAAAGATGAGGGGTCTCACAAGGACAATGCAAATTACCATAGGAAATATGCAAGAGGTGTATTCTATGTTGTGTTTGTATGCAAGATAATAAAAACTATAACTAACAGATTGTTGAGAGCTAAGTTTTGAAAAGTCATGAATCAGATTTCCAAAAAGCAAAATTCTTTCACTAACAACAATTCAGCAGTGAGTTGACAGTATTATTTTAAATATTATTAGAAAATTAAGTGAGAAGGATAAACCATATCACTACAACATCACTGAAGTATATTTACATGTTCTTTCATTATAGCAAACCCTTTTACCCTCTTCTATTTAGAAAGAAAATTTAAGCAAGAGAAAGTGCAATAATAAATGCTACTATAAAGCTGATAAGTCAAATGAATTCATAGCATAAAACACCGTCATAAATACTTACTGCTTTACATGTATAGGCAGTTAAACTGGCAGTCTTTTTAAAAGTTTTTTGAAGGTAATTTGAGAACCTTTCAGATTCATCTTCATTTGAGCTCATTTGCATAAATTCACCCTGAACTAAATCAACCAAAACCTATAAAATAGTATAACCAAGCATTAGATTTCATTAGCATTTGATAATTAAGTAATTAAGCCACAGAGTAGCTGTTGTTAATAATCAAACTTCACAGTAGTTAAAACTACTGTTTGCAGTGTCAATATATTCATCAAATTGATTAGAATATAACAAATAAAAATGAAATTTTAAATCTGCAACTATAAAAACACATGTACCGGCGTATAGCTATCATTCTCATGTATATGCTATTCTCAGATTCAGGTATACTGAACTCTTTTGTATACTTAAAAAAAAACTAACTTTTTTTTGTGAATAAAAATATCAACTTATTTTACCTAATTTTTAAACTAAAACAAATGTATAAAGGTGAATTAAAAAATATGAATTAAGATTGTACCCCATACACATCCCAATTATGTCAATTATTAATTTATTGAGTTAACATTCATAAACAAAACTTCAAGTATATCCTTACTACACTACCTTGGTTACCTTTAAAATATAATTTATTAATGTAAAAACCGATGATTCATAAATCTATTATCATTGATAGCAGTAAGAACTTTCACTATAATTCCATAATTTTAAGTTATTGAAAATTATTTTTGAAAAAGTTATTGCAGAAAAAAGAACCTCAATACCCCCCTGTGCTCCCACTTAAATTTCTTATCAAACTGCATGTAAGATTATAAAGCAGAAAATAAGGGATTCTTTTATTTCTGACCTATCAAACCATATTCAAAATAAAGTCTGTGGCAAGACCCTGAATGAACTTCCCAATGGCCCACGTGAAACTGCAGTAGCTGCTTTCAGGATTGCAACTGAACACGACTGCCTGGCTATGCATTTAAATAGAATGGGATTTTTTTCTAGCCCTGTATGCCCTCTTTACTATTTCAACAACATGCATGGTAAACATATCATGTCCTGTCACGTCTTGCCTTAACTGGGCGTTCTCTTTAAAGATGTTATTGGGAGGTCCATGATTGCATGAGAATTTTATCTTAGTTGCCTTTCTTGCTTATGTATTTTCCATTTTGTTTTCTTTTGCAGTTTTATATTTTCCCTTTTTCCCTCCCAGTGTACCTAAAGAATATGTCTACAGGTTTCTGCATTAGAAATTTTAAAAAATAGTTATTGAACATTATTACTTATATGAAACAAACATTTTAAAATTGATGAACAATTATACGTCCAGTTCTTTTTGTTCTTTTCTCCCATAGGGTAATTTTAAGATTAGGACTAAAAATTTAAAATTTTTCCATTTTTTCAGCTTAGTAAACTTTGTAATTTTTCCACTTATTTACAGCAGTGATTCCTCCTTTAACATTTCCTTTATTAATATTTTAAGGCAGAATAATATTAAAAATACCTGAGCGAGAAGATGAACAACATCTTCATTTCCTAACTGTGCTAATATTCTTGCAGCCTGAGCTAAAATGAAGTCCCCAGCTAAAATAGCCTAGAAATATAAATAATGCAATCTATTAAACACAGTTTTTTAATAATTTTATTTAACATTTAAATTAACTCTGATTATAACTGAATACCTACAGAATTCAAGAGAAATTTAAACAATGGCCATTTTATTTCCAACAAATGTTTAACTGTGGTAAAAGTCAACAATTACGGAAGAAAATAATAGAATAAATAAACCAGAATTTAAAATGACTGTATAGAATTATATAATATACTTAAAAAGACATACATTTTCTAAGAATTTTTTTAAAATACCTTGTTATGAGATGTTACAGGAAATAAAAAAAAAAATTACACAATATGACTGAGTCTAAAGTACAGGCTCTCAAAATGAGAAAATAATTTGGGACTTGCCTGCAGTTCAAAAAGACTTAAGCAATTTTTGTTTATTATAAATAAAAGTGTGAAAACCTATACGATTTTTTAACATTTTGTCTGATATATGACAAATACTTACAACTCGATATAGCTATTTCTGATTTATATTCATTCAAAATTAGCAGAGGTTTATAATAAAACTACTCTTAACACACAGTGAACTTCTTCAATATCTGATAAAGAAGTCAGTATTAAATATTCTATAAAATGTAATGCATTAAAAAATTTAAGTATGAAATGCTAAGATTTAAATAATTTTTTTTAAAGAATTATAACTGTTAGAGATTCCTCTAAATTTAATTCTAGTATGAGTGCATTTCACATAAACTATTAATTTTTTTTAAGATTTAATTCCAAAATTTTCATAAAATCATCAATCAAAAAAGAAAAGAAAATTCTTAATACTGAGGAAAGAAATTTTGACATAAATAATTTTTTTCAAAGTAAATTTATAATTTACAAAATTTAAAGATTAAAAAAATATGAAATTAGCAAAAGATATTTTAATGATACAAAGCCTCCATTTAAAATAAATATTTTAAAATCTTGGGAAAATGTACAGCTGTTTTTATAAAATTACATTAAGTAATTTTACAAAACACTATCTATAAAAAAAAATTACATTACCTATAAAAATGTTGCAATTTTTGTTTATAAATTCATTTAAAAATTTTGAATAATTTTTAACATTAATACATTCAGAGAAATCAAAAACTGAAAATAGAATTTCTAAAAGTCAAAATAAAATTTTCTGAAAAAGAGCTGAAATTTTTTTAGGGTAATAATTCAGACCAATACTATTAAAACTCCTTTCAGTGAATTTTTAACTAATGTTATGGTTTTTGTCTAAACTGCTAAAAAGACTGCAATGAACTACTGTACTTTAACATTGCTTACAAATGAATCCCAGCTGAATTACTAAATTTGCATCTAATTGCATCTAATAGATTATTAAACTCTCAACACCCGGGATTATATTACTTAATTTAATTCTCTGATGCCATTAGCAGGTAATCTAAACACTTTCATGCTAACTTGAAGTCATGACTAATAATTATAGAAGTTACTAAGAGGGGAAAAAAATTCTGACTGAATTAAAATAGCCCTCATGATTGGCAATAAAAATGTCATTATCAGCATTAAGTTGAAATTATACCTGTTCTGAAGAAAGCAGCAATTGTTTTTGAGCTCTTGAAGAAATGTTATTAATATGTCTTGAAATAAATCATGAATTCTCTTAGTACAGTGTTGCTATTTAACATAAAATGGATTTTTTTTTTTTTATCAACATGTATGGCAGCCACAATATGCAAATACCTTCTTTTGGCCCCATAAAACATTAACACTTGACTTTCCTCTTCGCGTATCAGAAGTGTCAATGACATCATCATGAACTAAGCTAGCTGTGTGAATCATTTCTGCAATAATAGCCATTCGATGCTGTGTGTCTAATAGCCTAAAAAACAAGACAAGAAGTATAATAATAGACTAGAAACCATTACAAAAGAAAAATCCTAGAAAAACAATTACACTATTATCCTTCTAACAGAATTTATTTCAGTAGTTTAGGCTAATAGTCAGAAATGATATAAATTAATATAATTGCAACAGAAAATTATACTTCTTATATCTCCAGCTACCCACTTAGAAAACGCTTTTCCAACCCCCAAATTAATATCTCGAGTATAAAATATACAGCTATTCCTGCATACTAAAATTTATTATTATTATTATTATTATTATAAAAAAAAATCAAGAAAGCCATCCCTTGTGTAATATTAGGTAGTTTTCTATTAAAATATTTTTAATTTTCAAAATGTAAATTATTTTTTTACAATTTCTATACATAAAAAACACAATATTCTAAGGAGGACCTAATATGAAAAATGATAAAAAAATTAATGCAATTTCAACATATTTATTTAGATCACTGATTATCAAGCTGTGGTATGTGTATCCCAGGAGTAAGTGCACAACTTTCAGTGTATACAACAGCAGAAAAGATTCTTGGAGAATCCATAGTAGTGGGAAATTTTTTCCTTTGATTACCTGAAAGGCTTAATAAACAATAATCTTCTCTTTAAAGGCATATTTAATAGCATTTTTTTTTTTACAAGGACTTATTTCTAAACACTGTCCTGGGGAAATTTTATCATGGGAGTGCAAGTCATTTTTAGACATGACCAATCTAGAGGTTTGAAAACCACTAATTAAAAAAAAAGAAAAACACCTGGGAATGTTTCAGTTTTGCAGAGTTTATTAGATGACCCAGTTCCTACATACACATTATGGCTGGACTTTCTGTAACAGATAAAACTGCATGAAACACACATCCTAGCAACAGGAGTCATATATACAAAGATAAGACATCTGTACCTAGCATCCATGGACCAAGGTTTTGCTTTCATAGGCTCCTCAGTGTGGCATAGCTGAGTATGTTTGGTTCTTTCTGCAGTACGCTGGATTAGCAGGAATATGTCAGTAACTAGTTTCAGAAAAAAATTGCTTTAGGTTAATTGAATTTTAGGGTGCTATGGTCTTCTTTTGCTACACAGGACGAAATGGAAACTTCACTTCACACAAAGTACTAATGGAACCCATAATGAGAGTAAAACCTGGGTCCATGTCTTTTATTTGCACTACAGATGCCAAATTTTAGTCAATATTGAGGAAAGGGATTGGTCAGTGTGTTTCACTAATTTTGAATGCCAGTGAGTATGGTAGAATACTGTATACACACACAGTGTTCTAGCATACTCACACATTACCCTACAACTGGTAACACCCCAAGACCTTGATGAGTAAAAACATGCCCATTAAGATGAGTGATTTATGATATCACTAACATATGGATAACCTTATTGTATCATGTCCCATATCTGTAACCTAAGGATGATTATTTGTGAAGACTATATCTCTCAAATATAGTTTGCTCTCATTCTTTTGAGAAAACATTCAATTGAAAATGAGCCGATTCCTCTTATACATTTCATTAATGAAATTACCCTGGTAGAATTTATGCCACAAACAATGCATATAGACTTATAAAATCTTAAAATTATGCATTAATCATGATAAGGTATTTTCTAATCTCCTCATATCTCCCCCCCCCCCAACACACAATTATTGTGAAATATTTGAAATGAACCTACCTATAACATTACAAGAAAATAATACATATTCCAGGGAATAAAATTAAATAATTAGAAAAATTGAGACTTCATAATTGCTATCTACAAAAGAATCTAAAACACAATATCCTTACCTATTTGATTCAAATACATGATAATTCAAAGCTCTAGCCATTAGTACAACCATGACTGGACGGAAAGCCTTTCCTTGTCCATCAAAGTAATAGCTAGATATCTGTTCTAAATGAGGACTTTTTGTCCATAAATGCTAGGGAAAAAAAAGACAATTTGTAAATAATAGTAATGAGTTTTAATATTTATAACAAAAGATGAGTGATACAAAACACAAAAACAAAATTTTCTTTTAAGTATATTCTTACAAGAAAATTTTATTTTGTACAAATCTTTAATAAATGATTTTTACAAATTTAGAAAAGAAATTAGGTAAACAATTATTTAAATAAATGATTTAAAATTATTATGAAAAATTTATCTGAAATTCAGTAGACATTTTCATTATTCTTGCTGGAACTAAATAAACAATAAAAATAAGTACTAGAAAAAGTACAGTAAAATTCTAATTTTATTTTAAAATAAATTTGTTTTATAATTTCAGAAAGAAATGTCATGTATTAAACTATTAAATTCAACAAGATACTGATGTATTTAGTATATCTCACTAGTGATTTTGACAGGAATTAATTATGCCTTCTTTATTTTTTTCTGGCAGAAAGTTTCATGCTTGAAAAGTATTTAGGAAAAGTTAGCATAAAGGTTGCTTGCAATCTAGCAGAGAAGATAGGAAAAATAAAAAAATGAGCAAAAAGAAAATTTCTTTTTGAAAATATCACTAACAACTTTTATTACTAAACAATTTAACTAACAAACAAAATCAAAATACTGATTATAGATAGACAGAATGAATTAAGGTTTTATTTTCTTTACTATCTCAAAGCATGAAAAAACCTAAATTTTAGCACAGGGTAGAACTGGTTTGTTTGGAATTAAAGAAAAAAAAAATTCACGCAAACATGACAGCATTTTCATACAGTATAATAACATGGTTTGTATACAATCAAAAAATAATTTTCTTGACTTCTCAGCTAAATTTGCTGACCTCTTACAATAAAATTAACATTCTATTTAAATGTAAATGCATACATCCACCAGAACATGATTATATTACAGACGATAAAACAAATACGAAATATAAATAATTCTTTCATTTATTTAAAATTAATGACAAAAACAGAAATGTTAAAACTGAAATTTCTTTTTATCACTTACTGACATTTTAAAATTTACTTTTAGAATAAAACTTAATAATTCCTAATGTGTACTTTTTAAAAAATATTTAAGAGCTTTAAATCAGCTATGAAAATGCTGGTGACATTTGGGATCATCTAAAATTTAACTTAAACAAAAATTTCCAGACTAAGCCATGAAAGCAGTTATACAAAGTCATATGATAAGGATGAAGGCCAGAGATAAATGATATGTTGAAAACATACCATCAATTAATGGCAGAAATATGAACTTAAAAGAAGATAGTAATGTTTAGAAAATAGCCTGAGGAGTAGCATTAAAATCTTTTGTCTCATTGTGGTCTAAACTTTATTATTAATACACACTATGAAGTATTACTAGTTTGATTTTAGAGATACTTGTTTCATTTGCTACTACTCAGAAAACCATATTCTTGTTAATATACTGTTACAGCATACCATTTTTGCTGTATTGAATTACATATATTCAATTTCAGAATTTTAGCATTATATAGATGAAAATCCATGCTGTATTATGCAGTTTGATGTGAAGGACTTTGAAGATACATAAAAATAACTGTCAATGCTTAAATAAAAAATAATTACCAATATGAGGATCACACATACCTTTCTAATATCTGAATATAAACTAACAAGATCTGGTTCTGCTAATTTGAAAGGGTCAACTTCAGGAAGGGCACCAGGTACATAAGCAACAGGAGTCTGTTGTAAAATTGAATATGTTGAAAATTGCTTTAGTTTACCCACAGACTGTTTGTAGGACCTGCCTAAGAAATACCACCTCCATCTGTGTGTTAGGACTGTGCTAGCCTAAAAGAAAAGATACAGAATTAAAAAACTTGAAATTTATATTTAACTTTAAGCAAAGCAATTTGATTACTCAAATAAATGATTACTAAAACATTTTTTGCAAATAAATAACAACGATATCACTTGACACAATTTCATAAATGGAAATGTATATTTAGGAAAACTCCCCCCACCCATTGTTACCCAGTAAATGAATCATATATGCATCGAAAAATGTGCTATACATTTAATCCCATTTGAAAATGTTAAAAATAATGCAATTTAAAATAACATTTTTAAAGAATTGGATCTAGAAATCTTTCTCAATAGCAGTGGTGTGCAAACTTTTTTCAACTGCGACCCACTCCCTTTAAGTAAAAAATAATTCGAAAATAAATGAAAATTTGTTGGTAGTAACAAAATTAAAAAAAAAAAAATTATGAAAATGTTAAATAAATAATAGAAAAAAGGGAAACTGTAGATTTTGGATGTCTATTTTATATAATAGCAATAAAGAAATATTTTACTTACTATCTATATGCACTTGTTTTTGGGTAAAACTTTTTGACACCTTATTTAACAATCATCATTTTTTAACACATAAAAAAATATAAACTAAAAATATTAAAAATATGTAATTATACAAAATTCAAAGTACTTTTTTTTATTAAATGATTCAATATGACAAAAATTTACTTCAAACTATCCGTGACCCCTCAAATTTTTCTTATAACCCTACAGTGGGTCGCGACCCACAGTTTGCGCACCATTGCTCTAGAGTATGAAGCAATACTGGGCTATCTATTATTCATTACATATAACAGTGAAAACATTCCATATATGATAGCGATTAATTTTTAGAATGCAACATTAACGAGCACTAGATACTTATGAAAAGATCAGATGGTGATATTTAAAAAAGCCCAATCATTTTTAAATTGGGTAAAATACATGTATTTTAAGAATAGCTGAGAAAAAGAGATTAAAGAAGAGAGTGAGATGTGTATAAAAGGACCTGCTTCTCTCACCCATATATTTTTGAAGCTATTTTATTGAAAAGTTTTATTTGGGATTCCTTAGTCATTAATCTATGATTGACTGTTTGATATGAATTATGTAAGCCTCCCTCATTTTCTTCAATATAAGTCACATTTTATTCAAAAAGATATCTTATAGATATAATTTTAAAAGCAAATATGACTGTGTGTGTATGTGTGTGAGAAAGGAATTTTTTACTTTACCAATACACTTGTAGTCTAAGTTTTATGAAGCACTGCTTTAAAATTTAAAGAGTTAGCTGCCTAGTTTACAAATCTCAAGATTAATGAACTTAATCAATAAAAGCAAGAATTTACTAAATACAGCGAAAATTTTGAGTTCCATTCTTTCAGCACTCTGATGAAAGTAATGCTTGATAAGATACATTCAAACACTGGAAATTAAGTACTGAAAGTATAGTTTAAAGGGTGCATTTCTGTAAGTTTAGGTTCCAAATTTGTTTTTTGTTACCCAAATTTTAAAAGTCATTTTCCTCAAACCTATGTTTTTAAAATTCTTCTTTTAAAACGCCATATCTCTGTCATTTTCAAACCGATCAATTTTTTTTCTCTTTCTTTATTTTTTTTATAAATATTCCACAAAGTCTGATGAATAGCATGCATTCAAATGCTAGAAATAGATTTCCCTGACTAAAGGTATAATTTCCTGGGATGCATCACATATGGTATTTATTTTAACGCAAAACATTACATAAGCAATCATAAATTATGGACGTTCCAACTATACATGTACCCACTTGGTAAAGCTGAACATAGTAATAGATTATATGAATTTGTTAGTTATACATTACCGTGAATTAATAGGTTAATGTTTTATTTTCCCCACTTTCACAAATGCTGATGCTCCAGATACAAGCTTGGGAATAGTTAGTACTCTTTAAACTAAGGCAGTATCCATCAGGAATCACTGAATTCACAGACTGGCTTAGACAAGTCAAATAAAACAAATTTATTAACAGCGTAGTTTTATTAAATAATTTAGTAAACACTGTGATATATTTATGGTTAAAAGATAGGTTATCTTATTCCTATAATCTGTGTGGGATAAAAATACGAAACGGCCAGTGCCGGATCATTGCATAGACAAATGTCTAGGGCCCGGTCAAACTGTCTATTTTGAAAAGATTTGTAAATAAGATAGTTTACTTTTCTGTTGGACAACTGTATATAATCAACAAATAAACAAAAGTATATTGCTTTTTATGTAGTTATTGTGGATATCTAAAACCTAAAGGAAATGTGTTATTATGTTTCTTCTTATTGAAAGTAAAAGTACTTTTGCTAGACATTTAATAAAATAAATTTAAATTTTTTAAAATTTATAAACAAACTTTCAAACTTTTCTAGAAAAACTAAAATTTAATGTTGTATATTAAATATTTTTTATTAATACAAATTTAAAATTTGTTTTAGTTTTTCACATTAATTAGTTTTGTTTTATTTATTGTTTTATACTTTTTTGTGTGCTCTATTTCTTGTGATAGGGGGGGGGGGGGCTGTAAGACGAAAATTATCTTGGAACCCAAAGTGGGTTAATCCGGCCCTGGAAACGACTGTTCAACTTTTCAAACTGATTTCTTCCCATAGAAATTATTTTGAAATACACTATCCAGAACTTGAAATAAACCCGAATTAGCAGATCTCCGTCACTTTTTTCTTCTTCACTTATGAGCTATTATTTCCTTCCGCTTTATTTTCTCCCATTCCCTGACGTCGGGGTAGCTCCCAGATGCAACCGAAATGCCAAATAAAAACACGTTTGAACTGCCGACCTAGAAAACGGGCTTGTTAAATCGTGCAGGAATCGCCGAAATTTAAGGTCAAGGCTGCCGCGAAATGGCCGTCGGTGCAGGTCTGTGCTGCATATAAAAGACGCCCGGCGGTTATGTCAGTTAGTCGAAACAGGGCATTGGCTCGAAATCTGTTTTCGAGGTCGGGAGGTCAGATAACGAGCAGCGAAACGTCTTCCTGGACGTCTAGGTAGACAGGGGGAAAATTCCTCAGCGGAGATGAAAAATTTCATAAAACAAATGCCTCCTTTTACCTCTCACACCTCATGCTGACTGATATTAAACAAAATGATCTCTGTATGCATGACAGAAAATGATTTCGATCATTTCGCTCGTATACCCGAAGTTAATGGGTCATCCCATAAATACTGCAGTTTTTTAGAGGTATTTTTGAAGTGGAACAAAGAAATTGATTGTTGATTGTTTAATTTTAATCTGAAATATATTTACTATTATTATTTACTACTTCTTCCCACCTTAATTTTAAATTTTGGATTCCCAAGCGATAAATCTTTACCTTTCGAGCTAAAGAATGAATCTAATTAATCTCCGGACATCATCTACTGTGAAAAAAGAAAAACAAATTAATTCGGGTCTCTTCCAACGAAACTACCGCGGGTTATTAACGTAGGATTAATCATCGTTGCTTACCTCTTTTGTATGTACAAGGTGCGCCCATAAAGTAACCGGACATTTTTTTATAAATAAGAAAAATATTACTCACCTTCAAATAAATTTATCTTCTTCAAAATAATTGCCAAAGGAGTCTATACAATTTTTCCAACGTTTCTTCAAGTCATCGGAACACTGTTTACAGGCGTTGGAAATCACCGTTCGCAAAATACGCGTAACATTTGATTTAATATCCGAGACGTTTTCAAATCCCTGTCCTTTCATGGATTTTGCATTTTTTGATTACAAAGGACTTATTCACCGCGAATTTGTTCCTGAAAATCAAACAATTAATCAGTGTTTTACAAGGAGGTGCTTTTTCGATTAAGAAACAGGATAAGGCGAGTTAGGAAGGAACTGTTTGATTCTGGGCAATGGTTTCTTTTACACGATAATGCTAGGCCCCATACAGCAATTTCTGTACAACAATATCTCGCTAAGCATTCAATTACAGTGATAAATCACCCACCATATTCTCCCGACTTATCGCCAGCTGATTTTTTCCATTTTCCGAAGCTTAAGATGGCCATGAAAGGACAGAGATTTGAAAACGTCTCGGATATTAAATGTTACGCGTTATTTTGCGAACGGTTAGTTCCGACGCCTATAAACAGTGTTTCGATGACTTGAAGAAACGTCGGAAAAATTGTATAGACTCCTTTAGCGATTATTTTGAAGGAGATAAATTTATTTGAAGGTGAGTAATATATTTCTTATTTATAAAAAAATTTGTCCGGTTACTTTATGGGCGCACCTTGTATATATGTATCCATATCTATGTACGTGTATATATATATATATATATATATATATATATATATATATATATATATATATATATATATATATATATATATATATATGTCAAAATTTTGACGCATTTTCTGTTTAACTTGTCCAAGCGATAGACTCGGGTTTGGCGCTTTGCCAAAATTATAACTCGCGAGGACGGATGGACGGACGGTTTTAGCGTCTAAAATTTTTCTTTCTGCTGGACCGTTATGGAGGAACGTAATCCTACGTTACAAATAAAAAAAGTTTCCCGTTAATAAGGTTTTGGAGGCTCCAAAAAAGCTGGTAGTATGAAGGTGCCAGATCGGGACAATATGGAGGTTGTGCTAAAATTTCCCATTCAAACTGCCTCAGTTTTTAGAGCGTTTCTTGCACAGTATGAGATCTGGCGTTCTGATGAAAGACGACACCGCTTTTAATCAGTGCTGGCCTTTTTCTTCAATTGTTTACAATAGCCGGTAGAGTTGTTCACAATTTTATCAAACTCACGTCTGCACCACACGAATCTTATGGCCTGTTCACATAGAACCCGTCAGCGTTACTCGTATTCACATATTTTAGACCAATCACAGGCCTTAATTTCGTGGCTAATCGTTTGGAGGTTTGTAATTGGCTAAATAAATTTCAATACGAATAACGCTGATGATTTCTATACGAACAGGCCCTTAATCCGATACCTAGAAAATAATAGACGTACAGCAGTAAACACGCCTCCCACTCATCTGCCACGATGACGCAATATTTCGTCATTCATATTAGTCAAATCCAAAATACCGCTTTACTTATTGGATGACCCAATACATGGCAAACCAGTCTTCATTCAAAAGCTTTGTTTATATCCAGTCGGATAAACTTTTGTGCACATATAACTTGATTCTTAAAAACGTATACTGAACTCCAGGTCATTCGCGAGCTGGTTATCAGAAGGGGGTCGAGATAAACTTCAAATTATACGAAAGAACGTCAACATAACTCGTAGGCACAGAAAAACTACGAGTACAATCCACTTTTTTCAGACGAAAGACGGAAAATCTGTCTTTGCTATTATTTTGATTAAACTACTTAAAACATCACATGAAATTAATTAAAAACCTCTAAATAGCCTACATTTTATGGTATACCGAGCAGTTTGGGTATTATTGGTGTTTGCCCGTTTTAACTGCAAACCAGAGCATTAATCTTCCAGCGGGGAGCAAATTTCGCATTTTTCTGAACAAAATCGCGGCCGTAATATTTATCTTGCACAGGTTTAACAGCGTAAGGGGGCTTTTAATGCAATACAATAACAGTAGCAAAAATAAAATAGTAATAAAATAATTAAAATAAGCGAAGAAAAGAGATATTTTTATTAACTAATTTACAACTTTCGGGAAACGAGAATATTGCGTTTAACAAATATATAGAAAACAAATATTATTAAAAGTGTTAATGAGCATGATATACCTTGAAACACGCTTCCATACATAAGCCAACGTTACAATCAAAATTACTACGGTTGTGGTATAGCAGAGGTTTACCAATACAATACTTAAAATAAAAATTCCGAAAACGAGAACGAAACGATGTTCATGACTGACGTGAATATTCGAGAGATACAGTGAAACTTCTCTAGAGCGGGCAGTCATGGTTCCGGAAAATGTGGCTTTTTTGAGGGGTAGCCGTTGAATAGGGGTGGACTTCTCTATGGCAGCCAGTAATGGTTCAGAAAAAAAAAAGTGGCCGCTTTGAGGGGTGGACTTCTCTATGGAGGCCAGTATTGGTTCCGAAAAAATGTGGCCGTTTTGAGGGTCGGCCGGCTGGAGAAGTTTCACTGTATATGTTTTGCCAATGCGGGGCACTTGTCCATGAAGAAATTCGCACATAATCCGCAAGAATCGTTGGTTTCTTTCAATGGGGGCACAGTATAGCTGAACCAACACCACCCCCTGATGTCACCTCAATTTTCACTAAGCAACCCCCAGGGGCGACATCTGGGAAATCACACCTTCTCCCACCCTCTCTGACCTCATAGGACTTTCCGATATACGGATTTAACGTGCCCATATTCGGCCTAGACATGATCCTATATATATATATATATATATATATATATATATATATATATATATATATATATATATATATATATATATATATATATATATATATACAGGGTGTCTACAAATTAGTTGAGCAATTTCGTAAGTTAAGAACTTCCAAAATATTAAATGAAATTAACTTGTTTAAAGTCAGACTAGTAGTAATATTTCCTAAGTTTATTCATAGAAAGTGGTAATTATTCTTGTTCGCCATTACGATAATGGAGACGTACAACGGTGTTGAAAAAGCGAAATGCTGTCCTTGGTTTCATGAAAGTCATTCTGCTTTGCAAGTACGACGAAATTTTGAATCAAGTGTACAATCCGCCACTTCCTGCATCCATTCCTGAACTAAAATCAAGAATCTTCACTGCAATTAATTTGATCGACGGAAACATGCTGACATCTGTGGCAAGAACTGATTTACCGATAGGACATTTGCAGAGTAACAAAAGGAAGTCACATCGAACATTTGTGAGAATGGTAAACTTGGACTATCTCTGTATCTTGCACCAATATGTACTTTAATTTTTTTCCTGTAAATCACATTCAATAAATTATTCTTTTTGCCCAACTAATTTATAGACACCCTGTATATATATATATATATATTTATTTATTTATTAATTGGATTTCATGCTGTCATAAATTACGGTATGAAAATACTGGGCACGATTAAGAGAATACGGTAACACAATTAGATCAATTTAGGTAAAACTAAATTTCGCATTTTTCTCTATAATTTTTTTACACGTATAGATAAAAATAGTTCAGTAACTGACATTTAACTTTTTAATAAGATTTAACATACACACCAATGAGTATACATTTAAATGCTTTTATTACAATAAAGGACCCTACAATTTAATATAGACGCATTTTAAATGATAAAAATAGAAATTACTCATTTATCTACTTCATGGATAATTTCGTTGCAGTGAACCAAACAAGTACGCTCATTATCCGCAGCGAAGCATGGGTATTCAACTAGTTAAATATAAAAATTGCAGAGAGAGAGAGGGAGAGCTAGAGAGATTCCTCGGAATAAACAAATTAACGTGTTCATGTGACCTCATGCTAAGTAAGTATCTAAAGCCAGATTTAAACATGTCACTAAGCATGCGCAGAAACAAATTACTGTGTTTATGCGGCCTCGTACTTAGCGAGTATATAAAGCATGATTTAAACATGTCACTGACCATGCGCAGAAAGCAATTTTTAAATTGTAAATTAGTGCTAATTAATAGAAATTGCGGTTACAAAAACCAATTTCACACATTTCTAGATTAAAATCTTTCGTTTAAGATACAAATGAAGTAAATTGATGCAGTAGTTTTCTCTCACGGACTGTCCAAAAAATCAGCTTAGCAACTTAAATATATAAATATTATTAATATATATATATATATATCAAGAAAATTGAGAAATTGAAAATATCTTTATATACTTAACAAAAAAACAAACTATTCTTTTCTAAAAATCCTCCCATAAATTTCAGTTGCGTCTTATGGTCCGAAAAATATGGCAAGTCCTCTTTTCCGGTTTAGGATAGAAATGAAAACTACTGACGTTAGATCAACAGAAGAAGCCTATCAAAACATCCAAGTACGCAACAATCGATAAAATTTAATCTTGTACGATAGAAACTGCATCAAATAGTACATTAAATCAGAACACACGCCCTTTTTACGCCTCGAATATCACGGTTATTTCTAGTCACTGTTCTCGGAAAAGCGAGTGACCGACAGTCAGGCCCGTTACACAAAACACGCACTTTCTATTTTCACAGAAGGGCTTTTAAAATGCCGATTAGAAACTCCTCATCGGTATTCCGACATGTTTCTGTGAAGAAAAGGGTCCTAAAACAAAGTTGGTTTTCTGAGAAATTATGATACAAGAAGGAGAGTACAGAAGCAAAACAAGCAGCACGGAATTAAGGCTGCTGTGTACTAGCCCTATTGGATCACTGCCCTCTGCATCACAGATGCTTTCTAGGGGGCAGTGATTGGATTAACTCACCTCATTGTTAACCTATGGAGAAAATGTGTCTACTATTTACAGCAGCATAAATGCCGATAATCCAATAGAAATGGTATTTTCAGATAGCCTGAACTTTTCTGCACCTTGCAACAGATTTCAGTGTATAAATTTCCTCCACCAAAGGAATTGAGGAGTGTTTAAAACACACTACACCAGATTCTCCCCCCCCCCGAATAATTTAAATTAAAAATATTTGCTTTTTTTTAACGAATAATTTAAATGCCCCGAAGAGTAAAATTTCTTTCTCTTTTATGGAATACAGTTTAAAAAAAAAACTTTCATTCCAAATCAGCAATCCTTGGACACATTTATTCCATGGGTTAACATTGAGGTGAGCGAATCCAACAGGTTTAGTATACAGCAGCCTTAAAAGCGAGAAGTTCGTCGGGTGTTACTTTACTGCTCTACAACTCTTCTGGATAACAAGATTAAACGCGTCTCTTAACTACTAATTGTCAGAGTTGTTAGTCCTCATTTCCGGGAACGAGAATAAATAAAAACCCCAAACTAGATTAGATACTAAATATGCATTGTTTTTAACTAGGAACGCAAAATGAAAAACAAAAACACGTTTCTGACAAACAATCACAACACCAAAAACAACGCGGAGGACAGTTTTCAAGTCATGGGTTGCACCTGTTCAAGAAGCCCGCATCAAATAAAAAGAATATCAAGTTTCTCATTAAGACTTCAATGTCACGCATCCCAGCTACAATATGAGTAATTACATTACTGACAATAGATCTTCCTTGTAGTGTAAGTGCATACAAGCACTGTACATTATCTGTTCCATGCAGCTCAAATCATATACTTAACATGCTTTCGGCAATTCTTTCGACTGACGTGCGGCCAGCTTTAGCGAACGAGTATATTGATGAAAGGCATCAAGCACTCGATACCGAAAGGCTGAGATTTAGAACAAAGAGACGGCTGTTTGAAGCTTCCTTTTTCAACCTTAATTTATTTATTTTTTTAAAAGGAAAAAAAGTTCTTCGGATTTTTTTTTTTTTTAAGTGCCACGAACATTTTTTGATACCCAAGGACAATAAATCAAAACTTAGGAGAGCCTCGAACCCGTAGACTCTGGTGCTGCAAGCCAAAGTCCTTGCCGTCTGGCCATCGTTCGGTCAGGGCTAATTAGGAACGGTTGTAAAAATTCTGGAAATTAAGGCCTATTTAAAGATTTATGGAAACCCTATCAGTGAGCTTCTTTTGCGTGCACCCCTCCCCCCTTCATTTAAGATGAACAGACGTTAAGACCTTTTTTAAAATTAATTCTTCGGGGACTATAGGACGTCATATGTCCCTTTTGATGTCTGAAGAGGACACCAAACACGCGTTATATCCCTGTCACTATGCCTCTGGTATTTTTCATCACTTTAACTTTTTTAATTATACGATTCAAAGATGGATTGCTAGATCCTGACAATTAAGCTAAAGGTATCTTTAGGCAAGCATCAAGACTGATTGCACCTAACACTTAACGATAAGCTGATTGTTACAAATTTAACTGGAGTCGACAAAAATTGTAAGTTTGGTAATCAGCAAACGAAGTTAATAGAACAAGTTACACACACGCATACACACAAAAAAAGGACTTTTTCTTTTCTAAACAAGTTCTTAGGGGTTTATCATTTTTCGCGTTCGGCTCGTAATCAGAGATGCGTGACCAATCTATATACAGTTTTATCTCACCGTTTATCACTCGAGAGTATTCCGTAAAAAAGAAAAATATGACATCATTTCTCGAGAGCTCTGTTTCTTTATTCCATTTCCAATACCTTTTTACAGGTATCTTTGAATCGAGAGCAGCCATTTAAAAGTGTCTGCGTTGTTCTTTCGCGAAGAAAAAAAAACTATTTTAACTTGCGAGTTTTGCGGCACTGGTCTATTTTCGAAATTTTCTTTGTACGTTACATCCGTGATGACTAAAACAATACCAAGTGCATCCATGGCTATATTACCTGGGAAAACAGGTTTAGACAACTTTCTGAAGGGATTAGATCCTATTCTTAAATTGCTACACATCTAATAAAAATGTTACTAATTATCCAATGAAGTGCGAACTTTCGACCGTCAATTGCCATTTAGCTCTTGGGCGAGAGATTATGATTTCATGTATAACGCTTAAAGGCCGTGCATCAGTTTGACCTCGCTGATTTTTAATCCTTACGCAAGGCAACATAGTATGACATGAGATCATGCTAATTCGTGTATGCACAAGCAGTTAAGCTGCTAAAGCGAGCGAAGAAACAATTGTGGCACGTGCTTGTACATTTGTAAGTAAGTTATCATTCTGAGCGGGATAGGTTGCGCGTGTCACATGTATATCTACTTTTTAGCCTGATCTGAGTTACATTAGGCGATCAAAAAAGTAAACGGTGTCCATAAATTGCTGTCGGGGTTTCCTTTCCCCATACCTTTTGATTTAAGAACATGACGAAAGATATTACACATTCGTAAAGTACAACTCAAAAAGTTTTTTTAATAGCACAAACAAAGTTGTGTGCTTTAACACACAAATTAATGAATTATGAGCACAAAGTTAGATAGTTTCCACATAGCAGCCTTTCGTGGCACGTAACACATCGAGACGAAAATCAAGTTTCCGCCAAGCGTTCTCCAGCATTTGCGGTATAACCTTCACAACAACACAGCATCACTTCAGGAATCATCCGCCTTCAGATAATTCTATCCGACGTTGGATAAAACAGTCTCAGGAAACTGGTAACGTCCTACACCAAAAACGAGCGGGAAGACCGAGCACTAAACAGGAAGATGTTGATTTTGTTCAAGAAATGATTTCCGCAGTCGAGGGGCGCAGACAACCCTCACATATATCTAGAACTGGAAAGAAATGAACCGAAGGTTAATGTTTGGTGCGCTTTATCATACACTAAAGTTATCGGGCCATTTTTCTTTATCGAGAAAGCAGTAAACTCTGTGAGTTACCTGGATGTGCTAGAGAAGTATGAGGTTCCCCACTTGCAATGCTGTCAACCACGTGTGATATTCCAGCAAGATGGTGCATCTTTATGACATGACCTTTACCAACAGATGGTGTGGATGAGATGACTCATTCCATGGCCTCCGTAATCACCAGATACCCCCACAAGAAAAAAGTCCAGCGGCGTGATATGTCAAGGACATTGTCTGCAAAACCCCTGTGCCCTCACTGTAGGAACTCAAGAGCAGAATTGCTGCTGAGATCCAAATTGTTACACCGTAAATGCTGGAGAACACTTGGCGGGAACTCGAGTTTCGTCTCGGGATGTTTCGTGCCACGAAAGGTTGCCATGTGGAAGCTATTTAACTTTGTGCTCATAATTCCTTAATTTGTGTATTCATAACTTTGTGCTAAAAAAAACTCTGAGTTGTACTTTACGAATATGTAATATTTTCCGCCATGTTCCTAAATCAAAAGTTACGAGGTAAGGAATCCCCGACAATAATTTATGGACATCTTATATAACAATTTCTAAAAGGGCGGTTTTACAGCAAGCTTGTTCATTTCTCCATGCAGTATACTTTACAATCAGCAACACAACGAACATTAGAAAAGACACCTACGGAAATTCACGTCAGCCGCCTAACGCAATGCTGTGGAGATCAACAACTCATTTATAAATTGAAATAAATGTTTTGTCATAAAATTATGCATGAAAATAAGTGAAGTGTCCTCTGGGAAAATAACTAAGATGATAAATGGAGAAGCGAACAGCAGGTTAATAGAATACTCGTCACAATTTGCGATCATACGGACTACCTCACGCTGGTTCGCCAATGAATACAGATTACACCATTTTTGTTTTTAAATCTCCCGACGGAAGACATGTTATTTTCTCGACATTGATAATAATCATTATTTCAATTAGCATTACCAGCCGGCCCTCTGAATGTTTCGCCGAGGAGTAAGCGTTTATTTTCAAATGTTAGAAATAGGCAACAGAATTTTTTCACAGTTGCATATTTAAAAGATTCTCATATTTTTAAGTTTTATTTTCAAGGGTATGAGAGCAGACACCGAGCCTGAGGGAAAATTCCAACAGCACTCTTGATTTCGCCGAGGACCAGAAATGAGTGCACACAGAGTTTGGTGAGAAAAAAAAAATGTGTTTCATTTATGCTATTTTACATACAAAGGTGGTTCAAAAAGTAACAGCAAATTGACTGTAAGGCTCGGTGCACACGAGCGATCCGGTGTCGTTGCGGCACCGCAGTTGCGATCAAGCAGTACATAGAGTTGAACTAACCGACTCACACGGACGACGCGCAACGACACCGGATCGCTCGTGTGCACCGAGCCTAATTCCTAAAACAAAAACCGCAGACCTTTCAAACTCCTGCGCAGGGACGAGTCACGCTTACTGAAGACGTTAACACTGACGGATAAACGGCATGGAGTTCTAAATCGGAAGGTGGCATATACAAAATGACGTGGCCTTAGCAGTTTGCACCGTATAGGAGCTGCGAGATATCATCCAATTTTTGTGGTCGGAGCATGTGAAACCTCGTGAAATTCGTAGCAGAATGCTGCAACAATATGCAGATGCCTGCTTTGGTAACAGCTGGGTGTACGAGTGGGTAGAAACAATTAGAGATGGGCGAACATCAATCAGTGATGAGTAACTCTCCGGTCGGCGGGTGCAAAAAAGCGATGCATCCCCGGCTTGAAAGCACAAGAAAAAACATTTTTTTTTCCCCGATGGAATAAAGAAGTGGGTGCAAAGAGGTGAGAAATCTATTGAAAAGGCGGGTGATAACATAGAAAAATGACATGTCAGTTGTATCTCTAATTGAATTATATATCTCAGAATATTCGATTTGCTGTTACTTTTTGAAACATCTCGTACCTCGAACTGCCTCGAGGTGGGTTGCAGAAAAGCATGCAACCCACACCGAGACAGTTGCAGGGTTCTGCAAAATTCCCTCATTTTGAGTACTGGGAAATTCATGAAGTAAATACCTTTCAAGGAAATGCGCTTACCTCAATAGAATAAAAAAAAATATTTTGTAGTGCAACAACCGACATAAACGTTCAGATGGATTGCTTTTCGTTCGTTAAAAAGGCACGCGAAAGTGTTTAGTGTTCTTGTTTCCCAGATCTGTGCACTTCCTGCATTTCACCAGCGGTTTTCAAAGATATTTGGGACAGCCGATTCACGCTCACCGCAGACAAACAAAATGGGTGATAAAACTTTTAAAACAATCACCAGAGACGGGATCGTGCCTCGGAGATGATCTTTCTTAAGTCCCATGCCCAAATCTCCCCCTTTGTTCAGTCTGGTCGGGTTATATACTGCAACAGGAACTTTCCCTTTTGATATTCCGAAATTTCTCTGAAGAAAAATATACAGCTTCCAACATTGAGAGAGAAACTAAGAAAGTTTTTTTCCCTCAACGATCAGCCGGCGAAATATCATCTACTCTAGTGACCCGTATAATAATCGGCAGGAAACTAGGACTGCCAAACTGAAACACTGAGATTATATATATATATATATATATATATATATATATATATATATATATATATATATATATATATATATATACATACATACATACATACATACATACATACATACATACATACATACATACATACACACATATATATATATATATATATATGTGTGTGTGTGTGTGTGTCTGTCTGTGTGTAGAGAGAGAGAGAGAGAAAAGATTGCGCAGTCGTGTACCCATAAATCCACAGTAATCGCGACAGTGGTTGTGACAATAAATAAGATTTCAACTGATCCAGTTCATCAAAAACAATCCTTTATTCGTCTTTAACTTATACGCATTTTTTTTTTCACTGTACAACTTTCGAACATACAAAAGTTCACTTCAAAATTTAGTCCATCATTTCTCTTTTAATTCTTAGTCTTTTAAAAGATCTCGGCCCATACATGACGTGTCTCTCACGCTGCGGATGTCTTTACCATTCGATTATCCTCTGTGATCACGACTCAATTATAACGCCTTGGGGGTCTCCGACAGATTTCGAACTGGGACTGACCCAAAGGAAATGCGTTATGAATACACCTTTGTATGTGTGCATTTTCTCAAGCGTAAGACCAAAACAGATATGCTCCACGGAAAATGTGAAGCATATCTGTTTGTGATGATACAGTGTCCAAAATTTTGTAGTCTGCTGAAAAAGGCTAGGTTGGGAAGAAAAGTATGCTCCTACAGCGGGAAGTATTTAACAGACTAAAATTTCCACCCCAGAGAAATGAAAAAAAGTGACCAGACTGACGATAAGAAAAATTGAAGAGGTAGCATATAAATTGAATTAAATTAATCTTTCCAACAACGCTGAAGCGTTCAAAGGTGTTGGATGTTAACGTAGGATTAAGTTCCTCCATAACGGTCCTACGGAGAGCAAAATTTCAGACGCTAAAACCGTCCGTCCGTACCTGGCGAGTTATAATTTCGGCAGCGCGCAAAACCCAGTCTGTATCACTTAGACAAGCAGTAAACAGTTAAACAGAAAAGTACCAAAATGCGTCAAAATTTTGACATACATTTATATATACATACGTACATATATATAGATACATATATACATAACACTTACATACATATATACATACAAAAGAGGTAAGCAACGATAAGTAATCCTACGTTAATAACCCGCGGTAGTTTAGTTAGAAGAGACTACCTGGATTTTTTTAAAAGCGATTACATTTAAGCACAACGATGAAAAAGTATTACATTTCATAACACAAATAAAAATGTAGGAAAACTTGGGTACCTGAGCCCAGGCCCTGATTTTCCATTAGGCCAAGTAGGTCCGAGCCTAGGGGCCCCCAAAAAATTTTATTTTAAAAGAAAAAATTCCCAATTAAATTTTTTTTATTTTATCCTTTTTAACAGCAGTATTTTATATATACTTTCAAATTTGATTGATTGATTCATATGTATGTTATAGTGTATATAAGGGATTAATAAGTTTTTCTGGTCGCATTGTACGGGTGATTTAATGAAGAAGTTAATATGTTGTATTGCTCTTTGTTATTTGATAATGTTCTAGGCTTCAACGCTTCCAATAGACAATTCTTGGTAAAATGGTACTTTCACAATGATTTATGATTTTTTTTTTGTGTGTGTGTCAATTTTAGAAATGTTACGCCCACATCAGTGTTGGGGGGGGGGGGGGGGGGCAGCATCCCGAGTTGTACCTATAGTCAAGAATTTTCTAAATCGGGCCCTGCCTGAGCCTACATAGGAGTGTGGTACTTGAATATTCCACTAGATGACACTATAATCAGTTAGCGCCGCACCAGCCGAATGTAAGAAGAGATCTGGCAACCCCAGTCAGCGGGATAGACGATGACATAACGATGACGCGTTTTGTCTGTTAGCAGATGATAACTGCTTATTTATTAGCCTATTATGTTATTAATTAACGACGCAGCTTTGTAAATAATTTTGTAAATAAGTAATACTATGTATTCATTAAATGTTAGTATAGATTATAATAGTTCAGTTATTTAAATCACCACACGGCTATCCTGTCCCACAAAAATATGTTTCAAAACTAAACCCTGTTGATCAAATTTAACCATAAGTTGAGTTAAGCATTTTTTCCGTTTAATAAATCGAGTTATTTTACATTTTAACAAAATTTGATTTAGGATAGGTAATATTTTCGTACTTTTGAAATTGTTCACATAAAGTATTCCATTTTAAATACTAACAGAAGTTTAACTATAAAAAAAATCTATAAGTTGAAATAATCTGGTCCCTCTTTTACGGTTAAACTCTCTGTTCTGCGGTTGTCCGTAAATGAGGGATTTAAGGCTGCTGTGTACTAACCCTATTGGATTCGCTCACCTCAATGTTAACCTATGGAGAAAATTTGTCTACTATTCAAAGCTCCATAAATGCTGATAATCCAATAAAAATGGTATTTTCAGATAGCATAAACTCTTCTGCACATTGCAACACGATTCATTTTATAAATTTCGTCCACCAAAAGAATTTAGGAGCGTTTAAACACACTAGACCAGATTTCAATTTAAAAATATTATTTGCTTATTTAAAAAAAAAAAAATGCCGGGAGGTATAAAATTTCTTTCTCTATTACGGAGTACAATTTAAAAGAGAAAAAAATATTTCAATCCAAGTCGGCAATCCTTGGACACGTTTTCTCTATAGATCAACATTGAGGTCCAAACGGTCCTCAACGAATTCCATGTATTATATTACAATGTGTTTTTCGGGGGGAGGGGGGCCGCCAAAAAGGTATCGTGCCCCGGGCGCCAGTTATGCTCGCTACGCCACTGACTACAGCAGAGCTTTAAAGGGAAAACTTTCCTCTTTTATATCGGCAGGCAATCAAAAATATTCGGTAGCAAAACAATGATGGTTTTCAACTACCTAAAAATGCCCTCTAAATGGAAGAGAGGCTAAAAAAACGGCAGATATTTCAAATGAGGGAGCACACGCACACACAAAATGAACATTTAAGCGGATGTTTAAGCCATAACCACAGAAGCAGAAATGGGACAACCGCAAAACAACAAGAAATAAACATCCATAAGGAATCCGTAATCATAAGCCATGACATCTATTCACTCAACAATTACGGTTCCTGCATATTTATGGGGGTAAATGTTGCCAAGTCGTACTTACGGTCTTGAGTTGGTTCATTTTTCAAACTGCCGTTTACCCAAATATACAGAGGCTGTAATAATTCATTTAGTACTTGCTTTAGCAATGATTACGAGGAATCAGAAAAATTTATTAATTTATTCTTCTCGACTTATATTCGTCAGTTATTTAGTGCTATAAAAATATGGATAGTACACATTTGAATAAGGCAGTTGCTAGCAGCATGTCACATCTCCACTCGTGCATAAACGAAGGGCAAAACGATTGTAATTAAACGCATAGATTACTAAAACTCATTTATAAATACTCCTCATGTGAAACTTAAGGCATCCATTTTCCGCCCCTTTTTTCACGTGATTGCATAAATGACGTAACATGAAACTGTCCAACTGCTATTTAATATGCCAGCGATATTTAAAGGTTAATTAGTTTATTGATTCCCTTTAAATGTTTCAATGGGGTAATAAAGGGTGGGCCTATTCACATAGAATCAGTCAGCGTTTCTCGTATTGACATATTTTAAACCAATCACATGTTTAACAATTTCGTGGCTAATCGTTTGGAGGTTTGTAATTGGTCAAATATATTTCAATACGAGTAACGTTGAGGCAGACGCATTTTATATGAACAGGCCCTAAAGAAAAAATGCATACCACGCAAGCTCATCTGTGACATCCGTAAAAGTAAATTGCCATGGAAGAAAACTTCAAAAATGCTTCACTCCAAAGATATGTTCACCTTCATTCACACATATAAAGAGCACAGTTCACAATATTTTTCTTAAATTACAATTTATGAAAAGCTTATTATATTGATACTTTTTAAATCAGCAAATGCTCAGTGCCATATTATCATAGTGTCAAAATGATACCCCTCTCTAGAAAAACATTTATTAATATTTAATGAAAATATTAATATAAAACTTCACAGCAGCTTAGCTAAAAGCACATTCATACATCGTCTTGGAGAGAGATAATACGTTAGATTAAAAATGGAGAAAAGCTCTCTAAACATGACAGACCTTAAAACAACAAATGCTAACAATCGGTAAGCACAGTATTACGGAAGTATTTTTCAAATTTTGGAGCCTTTAAACCACGATTATTATTTTTTAAATTACAATAGTGCCGCTCACACTGTACGATTATACGCAACGAAAACTTCCTCCGCGTGGGTGTGGGTTCAAATCCCGGCTAAGGCTTGGATGTCCTACTGTTGTCCTCTCGTGACAGTAATGTTGGTTTGCCAATAAGTGCTCCCATAACAAAATAACCCACAAAAATCACTTTTTGGAGAAAATATCGCCAACAAAAGTGTCTGCCGCAATGGAAAAAATTTAATGGTCAGTTTTAAAATATTTTTTGTTTTGTTTTTTCTTGACTATACGTATGTGACGCACACAAAAAAGTTCCACCTTAAAATGATACGCCAATAGTACTAAAAAACAGCATAGTATAGCATCTCTATATATAAAACAGTTCTGTAACTGACTGACTCGCTGACATACAACGCACAGACCAAACCGCTGAACCTAAAGTGCTGAAATTTTGCATGGCGATTCTTCTTATAGTGTCAGGGTGCACTAAGACAGATTTTTGAAAAATTCTTAGATTTTTTTAAATTAAATTTTTAAGCTGTTTTAGTAACTTTTTTTAAGTTTGCATTTAAAATATTTATTTGAGGGTTATAAAATTTATATCACGAGAAAGATCATAAAAATTCCTTTAAACTGATATATTTTTTGAATCTTTACCTCCATTTTCTGATTTTTGGTGAAGTTTTAAAGATTAATTATTAGAATTTAATTTAAATGCTGATCACGTGATTTATTTTTCTGGTACTTTCAATAAATTTATAGTCACGTGCATAACAACTAAATAGACAAAAAAAAATTTCTTTTCTTGCTAATGCGGCAGACGATTAGACATTATCCAAAAAAATATTCAAATACAGTAAAAGATATGTTCCTCAAACTGTACTATATTCTTTAGTATGTCCTATTAGATTTAATTTGAATATTTTCTTCTACATTATTTTGTCTATAAAAATATGCGTTACGATTTTTTTATAAATATATTTTTTCATTTTTTTTACATCAATTGCATACATTGATCGTTGTATTTAATTTGAATGTACTCCGTAGCGAAGTACGGGCTTTCAGCTAGTTTACTAATACAAAGACAAGAACCTTCCTCAGTCTTAAGAATTTTACACTAAAATCCAACGTCTTAATACGAAGTTATAAAATCTAAGCTACAGAGCTGGCAATAATCTAGACCTTAAGGGGATGGTGGATATTACAAAGCGATTTTCGAAATTTTTACCTCAGAGATATACTTTGAATATATATACAAAATTTCATAACTATATTAAACACCTTATAAAATTTTATAAATAATAAAAATTTCATGTTTTAAAAAACTGAAATTAAATTTTTCCTTTAGTGCTCCTTGCGATCCAATTCTCAACTTTCCCCCCTTAATTTTGCATTTATATTGCTTATAAATACATTTTAAACAGGGGGTCCAGGACACAAAATTGTTCAAACTTTCGAAAAATTTTTTTATTGCATTAAAAATTTCTTTGTTCCTTTACGCTTAAAATGACGTTTAAATCATGTTTCTATCTTAATTAGAAAAGGAGAAATTATTATTTTTTTTTTATTTTTTTATTTTTACGCAACATTCTAATAGTAGCCAATCGTTGTTTAAACCTGTAAGTGCGCTTTTTTGCATGACGGGTTTTTTCCTCCATTTCTCGTCTATAAATTGTTATAAGTCAAGAACCGTTAAGGATAAATGGTTGAAACTTGTAACATGTCTTTTTCAACTATTTTACTTTAATTTTGATTCAGAAAATTTGAAAAAAAATATTTACTTTTTAAAATATGATTTTTAAAAATAAGTTACATAATTTGTAATTTTTAATCTAAATAGTTTTAATTTTTTTAAAAATTAATATTTTAAAAAATAGTGAATTAAAATTAAAACTTACATATTTATCTTTAATTAAATGAAAAAATTTTGAAATTCGACAAATAATATTTCGAGTTATAACGATTTTAAATTACCCTACTTTTATTAAAAATTTTTAATTTTTAATTTTTTTAAAACTTTGAGAAGTTTTATGATGTGATTTTGTTTACAAATTATATGGTTAACCATCACAAAAAAATTCAAAATTTTAACTCAATAAATAAAATGTTTTCAAAATGTGTCCCGGACCCCCTTAAACAGTGTTATGTATTACTTTGTGCTTTCGTTGATTTTATGAAATATTTTTATGCTTGTACTCGGAATTTTCATACAATTTTTGTACTTTTTACATTTAAGTTAAACTATGACAACCTAAAATGGATATATAACTTTATTTTGATGTACAGTGGAATCTCGATCTATCGTTTTTCAAGGGACCGACTGAACGGGAAAACGATAAATCCGGGAACAAAACAAAGCAATAGGATCGTCGAGACTGAGTGAAATAAACGACATATATGGGGAAACGATGATTCCGAAAACGATCGATCGAGATTCCACTGTATTACAAGTGTCTTTATTATAAATTTTATAGACTCCACAGAGCCAATGTCATGGAAGACACCCTTTTCCACAACCGACCCTCAAAACGGCCATTTATTTCGGAACCATTACTGGTCGCTATAGAGAAGTTTCACTGTATATTGATAGATTCACAGATGTGAACACTAGTTAGTTTTTAAGGCAACCATATTGGATTCGCTCACCTCAACGTTAACCCGTGGTGAAAATGTGCCCAAGGATTGCCGACTTAAATTGCCGTATTTAAAGACTTTTTTTTTTTTTTTTTTTTTAAATTGTACTCCGCAATAGAGAAATTTATTTTACACCTTGAGGCATTTTTCACTTTAAAAAAATGCAAATAGTATTTAAAAATTTAAATTATTCGGGGGGGGGGCGGGAACCTAGTATAGTGTGCTTTAAACCAGGGCTAATCAACCTTTTTTAGTTGGCGATCGACTTTTCTATGATTTTTTATTCGGCGATAGACTAGTTCTCATTTTTTGTGGAAAATTATCAGCTTATCGTCACTAACATAGTCCATATATTTATGAAATTATGGCTCGCGATCGACTAAAATCATGTCGAAGATCGACCGGTCGATCGCGATTGACCGGTTGGCCACCCCTGCTCTAAACGTTCCGTTGGTGGACGAAATTTATAAAATGAATCCTGTTGCAAGGTGCTTAAGTTCAGGCTATCTGAAAATACCATTTTTATTGGATTGCCAGCATTTATGTAACAGTAAATAGTACACACAATTTTCTCCATAGGCAATTTTCTCCATTGAGATGAGAGAATCCAATAGGGTTAGTACACAGCAGCCTTTAGACACATTTCTCTGTAGCCTACACACTTTAAAGAACTAACTCGATGCTATCTCCTCTCTTTGCCAAACCAACAATCAACCCTCGGTAAAAAATGAAACGGGCATAACCTTATCAGCAAGTTCCAAATCCTCGGGCGGCATCTTTTCGCGGCGAGAAAAACCGCCCGCAAAAACTGTGGCCTGGCTCGAGACAGCGCAAGCGGGTCATTAACCACTCGTGACCTTCAAAAATAACAAGAAATAAAAAAAGGAATGAGGAAATATTGTTATGTTCGGTGCCAGGTAACGGAACTCACGTAAACCGCCCTGGGCGGAATAAACAGGAGTAATAATAATAATAAAAGAAAAAAGACAAGCGATGTGTCCGCGACGAAATTCACGATGTAAGTCAAGAGATCTCTCTCTCTCTCTCTCCCTTCTGAACTGGTGTAGCCAAGTGACCCAACAAATAAGGAAGTGGAACAGGCTGGGCCTTCTCTTTTGCTTCTTCAACCATTGTTGCACGTGTTTTTTCAAGGTACGGATGAATCGCCAGTTTGACACACTGCGGAAGGACTGACACAGTTAGGGTTCGCGGAATACGATTCTTTCACTTCGCGACTGCCATGGAGCGTCGTGCGTCATTACATTGGTCGATGGGAGGGGAAATTACCCTAGCCGACTGGGTTTTCACTGCAACCTAATGATAAACATCAGGAGGATTAAACCGCCGTTTGTAATAGGGTTAAGCCAGAGGTACAAAACAAGAGGCCTATTGTTGACACGAGTCCTAATGCTACTTCACGATTAAATGTGTTTGCCCCATTCCACCTAATGTTCTCTCGAATTGCGATAAGTTTCGTGCCCCCATTCATCGAATTACCATTGTTAAAAACATGAACATGACTCTCGCTTCTGTAAATGCTGCATGTTAAAACCATTTTACTTTAATATAAGAATTCACATTCGCTGCAGACATGACATCAGGCCACGCTGATATAGAGGTCACCGAGACCCACGAAATCTCCGGGCTCTGGGTTCCCAATATAAAACGGCATTTAAAATTACCGCCAAAAGAAAAATTCTCACAACCACGAGCATATTAAAAGTCAAAATAAGCCTTAAATATCCCCCCTAAAAAACAAAACATTCATCAATTTTAACAATCAAGCCTTGGGGCCTGTTCACAAAGAATCCGTCAGCGTTACTGGTATTGACATATGTTAAACCAATCACAATTTCGTGGCTAACCGTTTGGAGGTTTGTAATAGGTTAAATATATGTCAATACGAGTAACGCTGACGCTGATGGATTCTATGTGAACAGACCCTTTGACTTTTTTAACATTACTTCCACAGCGGAGCGGATCGTAACGTCAGCGTTACAAACATTGAAATAGTTTTAACCAATCCATAGCCCTCTAAACGACCAGTTACGAAATTGTTAAGGTTTGAGATTGGTTAAAAACATTTCAATGAGAGTAACGCTGACGCTCTGCTGTGCTCCGAACGCAAAGTGAAGAAGACCTTACAGTAAAATCAAAGATTCCACAGCATTGGGGGGATAAAAGATGAGGTTATAGAACAGAGGAATAATGAAAGAAAAACTTTTGAGGTAAGCACATTTAAGACGAGATAGCCGTGTAGAGATCCAAAAACACCTTAAAAAACCAGATTTATGAAATCAGACACATGTTTTGTTTCATAATGTACAGGAAAGGTGTCTCTTATACAGAAAAAAATGTAGACTCATTTTCATACACTAAAAATTTAAAGTATAACTAAACCAGCCTAACCAGTTGGGTTGTCCATTATTCATAAGTGGAGAACTCACGGCCACCGAAATAAAGGCTTTTAGATAATATATTTAAATATTTTAATCCATTCATGTTATTTATAGTTCAAGAGTCTGTATTAATTATTCCTAGGATTATTTTGAGAAGTAATTTTTCTGTGCTGAGAAAAGAGTGCTTTTAGCGCCAACATTTTAACGCTGATTGCTATTTTTCAAAAATATTGGAACTTTTCTTTTTTACCCCTCCCTCGGTTTCGGGACATTTTACGGCAATTACCTGAAAATTAAATTATTTTTATGAAAATAAAGCCTTTTATTCAGCCAGATACTAGCAACGAAGTTTTAAATGAACCTTCGTTTAAACTTAATGATAAATACAATATGAAATATAATAAAGATACATACGGTTTTTAGCAGCATTATGTACAGATTCATGCTTTATACCATTTTTGTGATGATTTTTCTCAAAATCGTATTTGGGAGTATTTCTTTATAAGGAGCAAGTCTCCGAGACCATAGATAACTAATCCAGATGTATTTATGAAACAAATTTAGAAACTGACTTATCGAAACGAAATTTTTTTTTTTGGGGGGGGGGGGGGGGGAGGAAGCTCAATAATTCAAAGATAATCTGTCAAAGCCTATTTTGACGCTGAAACTCTGAGAAGTACCAGTCTGACACATTAACTCCTGGATAAAGTAACCTAGTTCTCGTTTTTTGAAAAAAGAGCGTTCGAACGTCTAAATTCTTTCAAACTATCGCGCTGACGGAAGTTCAACAGCCTCCAGACTAGATCCCACGTCCAGTGACCACAACGAAAAGAAAACCGTTTTCTTCCATTCGCGGAGATTACTCCCCAAAAGCCATTGGGAATTACTGGAACACGCTTTTTCCGCACGACCGTCTCGAAACACACTCTTCCCATGAAATCTCAGGGCTGAAGCAGTGCATGGCCGAATTCGCGGGGTGGCGAGCAATCTGAAGCACAAGAAGCAATGGCATATCGTATGACCCAGCGTGTACTGCATTGTTAAACAATTAGAACGTAACCAGCTGGAAAGAGAGAAATAAAAATCCCAGCAGTGGAAAACGTTTTGCCCCTCGTCTCGCTTGCTTGGGGAAAAAAGCCTTTTCGCGCAGAGACAACCGGTACTTCCTCGTGCCTTTATTAAACAATCGGCTGTCAAGAATAAACGTTTGCTTTTCGCTGAAAGAAAAAATAAATAAGCGGGGAATGCTGTTCGCATGTTCCGCCCCAGCATCCGTGGGGTGTTGCAATGCGGCTCTGAGGACAATGGTGATGTACCTGCACAGCGGAGCGTTCAGAGAAAGATGCAGATTTGGAGATGGACAGGGTCGTGGAAGATGGGTTAGATGGGCTTGGGAATGTTCTATTATTATTACTTTTTTTTCGCGCGCAGCCCATAACTCTGCCTGGCAACAAGAAACTTAAGACTGCCATGTATTAAAACCCTATTGGATTCGCTCACCTCAATGTTAACCTATTGAGAAAATGTGTCGACTATTGACAGCTACATAAATGCCGATAATAATCCAATAAAAATGGTATTTTCAGATAGCCAGAACTTTTCTGCACCTTGCAACAGGATTCATTTCATAAATTTCGTCCACCAAAGGAATTGATGAGCGTTTAAAACACACTAAACCAGATCCCCCCCCCCCGATTAATTTAAGTTTTAAAATATTATTTGCATTAAAAAAAATGTCGCAAGGTGTGAAATTTCTTTCTCTATTACGGAGTACAATTATTTAAAAAAAAATCTAATCCAAGTCGGCAATCCTTGGACACATTTTCTCCATAGGTTAACATTGAGGTCAGCGAATCCAATGGGGTTAGCACACAGCAGCCTTAACGAATCAAAAATTGTAGAGGAGCCAGACGCAGATATAGAAGTGAGAACTCTCATAATCTTACGAAAATGAATCCTCATTTATGGCACTTTTGGCTGTGTTAAAGCTAAAATCGGTATACGATTGTGGAAGACAGATAAATAATACTTAAAAAAAAAAGAGCAAAGATAGTGTTGTTGTTGCTTACGCCCCTTGACCGACAGCAACATCAGATCAAGGCTAACGGACCGGTCCCGTAATTTTGAACCGAGTCAAGTGACGAGACCGGTACACTTGAACCCGCACCCCCAGAGGTAAATTTTGAGAACTTGGAGGACATTGCAGCCACGACAGATTTTACGTGCAATAGCCGCCATTAGCGTACACGGCGGTGGATTTTGTCAGCGACGAGCATCGAACCAGAGACGTTCAGATCACTGGCCCGCTGCTCTTGCCAACTGGGCCATCGCTCCCCGCAAAGATAATTTACGAAATTACTGACAGAAACGATTCAAAAACATTTTAGAGAACCGGATTCTGGAAAAACTAACTTGTTGTTTTATTAAATTCAACTAACACTGGAAAACACTACAGTATAAAAATGATATTACAGAGTAATTTTTAAGTACATATACTTTCACCTCCCTTTAAAACTGAAAAAGGGAAAAAAACATGCGGTTATGCGAAAGAAAAAATGCTCTCAAGCGTTACTTTGCTGGTAACGATTCCGTGCCTACACCTTACACACAGGCCTTATCATACTAAGGCACTAAATAGAGTAAGTCAACAAAATGAACAAGATATTCTAAATATTCATTTTGTTTGTTAAAGTTAGCTACTTGTTTATGCTAGAATGTAACTGATTAAAAAATTAGGTTTCAAATTTAATAACTCAGCACAAGGTCTGAACAAAATTTTGTAGCTTAATGATTTGTGAAACATGATGGTCTACTTTTTCACTAATCCAGTTTTTAATAAAGTAGAGTTGCATGTTTAACATAAAGACTTACAGCAAATAAAAGATCATTTATTTGTTTATTTTTTGTATATTTATTTATTATCCTGTATATTGTATATTTATATATTTATTTATTATTCTGCTAGTGGTAAGAGATAATTTATTTTCTAATTAAATGTGTTTTACAGCTATATATAGATTCATATTCCAAAAGCTGAAACTTTAGCATAGATATTTGCAAATTTGGGAAAATATCACCCTTATTTGATATTCATATGGTTATTCATGTGTTTTTATGTTGTTGTAGATGATGTTAAATACTTGCTTACTTAGCCTTGATGATAAACATTTAGTCCTTTTGTTAATATCTGTATATTTACTGACCCCTATCAAAGAAAAAATAATACTGCTAATTAAATTATATTTAGCAGAAAGAACTAAAAAGACACATAAAAATTTTGGTTTTCAGTTTAACGAGCAAAAATGAATAATCCCATTTTGAATGCAAAAAATGGTGGAAAAAAACACCTCCTATAAAACAATTTTAATACTCATTAGGACTAAATACATATTTCATTTTTATTTGTTTACTTATCCTGCTTAGTTAGTGTAATTCTGAGTTCATACTTGACCTGAAAAACTGGAAATCAATTTGACTCCCTATTTCTAAAATTAGGAATCAAATGTTTAAAAATGCTAGTCAAAAGTTTAAAAAAAAATTATAAATCATTTTCAGAAATTTGTATTTTAAGCAAGTTTATTAAATTTAAGTTACTTTTAATCTTAACTGATTAACAAATCTAAAATCCTAATTCTACATTGCCTCTTTTATTTGAAGCCTTTTGTATAATACTGTAAAATGTATAATAAAGAAAATACAATTTAGCTTTCGAGTATTATTTAATGGGATGAAAATTAATATTGATTACACAGTTAAAATACTTTATAATTTATATGCATTAAAAAAAAATGAAGATTTTTGAAAAATTTAACAACTTGAAAATAGAATAAGTGAAATTAATCTTAATAAAGATATGAGTAGGGATACGTAATTTTCGTATTTACGAAATAGATGCGAAATTTGCCAATATGAGCGAATAAATGCAAAAATTATTTTTTAAGCTACTTTTCGGTGAAAACTCTGTGATAAACGGCTTTTTAGGCAAAATTAGGTAATAACAGTAATAATTTATTAACAAAAATCCTTATCTAAGATCATTCACAGTCTTTAACTGAGAGATCTCACTCTCGAAATTTGCTTAATACTTATGACTAAAGACTTAAGTAAGAGAATGTGGAGACTACTACAATGTTAGCTTTTAACTAAGAATTTTAATACTTACCTAACCAAGTAAGTAAAGTTGTGATTTTTTTTAAAAATAAGAGCAAAATTTTTGAATTTATATATTTTTTTGTGAATATATGCGAAATTTTATATATTGTAATTTTTTTTGCGAAATTTCGATATTTTTTTTTGCAAAATTTATGTACTCCTAGATATGAGCCATCAGTTATGGTTTACCAAAAATAAAATCAAGAAAAAAGAACTCGTAATATAATTGGAATCTTAATCACTACAAAAAGACATCCTGGAAAAACGAAAACATGCACAATGGCTTAAAATCTTGTCTACAGATGTGCTGATTTTCATCAATGAAATTCGGCTTGCATCATCACAAACAATAAATAATTTAATTTTTTTTCCATAAGACATCAATTTAGGCAATGAATGTGAGTCAAGCACAAGCTTGTTACTGGTATATAATTATTTTCCTTATGGATAAATTCTCATGGAAATTATCAATATTTATAAAACAAAATTTGGCATACTACAAATAAGCTTAAAAGGCAGGATACTGATCATATAAATGATACCTTTGTAAATGTACAGAGAGAGAGAGAGCACAATTAAAAAGGCAATGAAATATTAAGATGTTTGTTGAGGAATTTTTCAGCAGGAATGCACATTGAAATAGATAGAATAATTCAAACACCTTTACAAACTGTTTATATCATTGGCAGATTATTAGCAAAGGCTTATTCATTAATATCTAAGACATCAGAGACATTTTAGAGTTCACAAAAAGTGCAAAGAGAAGTGATGCCTAGTACTATAGTTTCTATTTGGTGAGTATGAAGAACTGCATCGAATTCTCTCATTCTACTAAAGTACATGCATAAACGATGCCTCGGTTTACGGGACAAAAGTGAATAATTCACATACTGAGAGTAACTTACTGAATAATGGAAAAAAAAACAATTGCTTTCATACAATTTCAATACTTAGAACTGATTAAGGATCATACAACTTTTTCATGGTTCTCTTCACTTATTCTTAGAATATAGATTTCATTAATATTTATTTTTATACCTATAATTTACAATCAGTTGTCAAAATCTAACATTTTTATTATTTTGAAGTAAACAGAACTATGTTCTTTCATTGATTTTATTGTGAAAATTTAATGAAAAGGGAACATAATATTTTACATACCTTTTTAAACTTTTATATTTTTGACATTTTCAATCATAAAGTGATAGTTACAAAACAATCTCTTCATTTTGAAAATAACAACAATGAATGTTTACAATTATAGCCAGGTGGTCTTTAAATTATTGAAAACGTTATAAATGAAAGTTGATATTTTCTTAAAACAAAATTTATACAGTCATAAAACATAATTTTAGTCCAGAACCTAAAATATAAATTAGAATATGTATTTTGATACTGGAAAAATTTTCAACTTTTCCATCATTTCAACCCATTTATTTTCATCAAGAGAATTTTAAATGAAAAGAACTGTTAAAACCTTTAAAATCTATACCCAAGTAAAAAAAAAAAATAAATAAAAACCACTTAAACATTTGGTAAACATTAAATACAAGAATGAACTCAGTCACACACGCATTAAAATTGGGCTAATTATATTACATGTCAGAATTACATACTGTGCTCTTCTCAAGTAAGAACCAGCTTCAGGAAATTCACTAAATTTGGTGTTCAAATCAAGAAGTCACCAAAAAATTCCAAAAATAGTATCATTAAAAGATTTGAGAAGGTATACGAATATTTAACTCACAGAAATGAAAGAACATAGTTTTGTTTACTCCAAAATAACAAAAATGTTAGAATTTGACAGCTGATTATAAATTATAGGTATAAAAATAAATATTAATGAAATCTGTAGTCTAACCTATATTACACAAGCAGAATTAAGCAAAAGCAATATCCATCTGAAAATAATAAATTTCAGTTACATTTTCAGATAACCTCATGACATGGGCATACAGGATATATAACATTACTATATAACTCAAACAAAGCTCACTGTAAAAGCTACTAAAAAAGTTCATTTAGACTGAGGAATCGGATAAAAAAATATTACATTAGAGAAAAAAAAAGTCTTTCCTCCACCAGTTTAAGATGATAAAAATATTTTGTTTATATGTCAATAGCAGTCTCTCTGTAGAGCACTCTTTATATAAATAATTATATAATAATTTAATGAACCTTTCAAACTGAAAAGAAATTTAAATTCATGATTTCACAACTTTTAAATTATTATTTTTCATGTCATTACAACACTTTGTTCCATAGATTAAATATTACTCTTCATATAAACGGTTATTTTCCCTTAGATATACAGTAAAAATTTGACTTCAGTAACAATGCTTCACTAAACATAAATCTTAACATCGTTCTTTAATATTGTAAAGAGCTCACAAATTATTTTAAACTACTGTTATATTTCATAAAGCAGATACCAAGAATATTCACCAATCAGAAATCAAGAATCTTATTAAATAATTTCTGCAATCAACGATTGATAATAAAATAATTCGCGAAATAAATTACGGTAGAGGGAATATTACAGTTGAAAAAATATTGCAACTAAATCTATATAAAATTAGATGATTTATTATAATACAACTGCAGTTTGGTAATTTCGATGATATAACAAAAGAAAAATAATTGTAAAAATATATGTAATTCATCAACAAACACAATTCAACCGACGATTTCAACTAAAATGATATACCTGAAAGAGAGCAGTCGTACGTTTGTTTATGAAAATTTTAATGTTCTGCTTAGAAAAATTTGTAAATCTCATCAGTAAAAAAAAACTATCGCTTTTAATACATCTTGTCTCCAAATAATAGTATATTGAGAAATCCCTAAAATGATAAAATTCAACAACTATCATCAAACAACGTGGTGATCAATGTAACCGGTAGCTTATATAATAATTTTTAATGATGTACTAAACGCAAAAGCGTCAAATGAACAGCATATGTTTGTAAAATGGTTTATTCTATTATATTATAAAGTATTTACGATTATACATAACACAAACAAAAGTAAGCAGTTAAATAAGTATCGTAGCAGACGACGTAAACAATTCGATTCATCCTGCATATTGCATAACTGACCCTCGTAAAGGTCGCTAAAATAATTTTAAATTAAAATACATATGAACACTTACCTTCATTGAGGTTAAAGATGAAAGATGAATCCACCTAACAGATGGTGAAATGCACAATAATAATTTATTTCCTAAGAGTCTAACGGTGACAGAACTGTATCTTGCGAGAGATGTGATTGCCATAGCATGCCGAATACCCAGCTCGGAGCCACCATCAGCTCAAATCGGATCGTATTTTTGTGCGACTTTTGTACGGGTTGCCAGATTAAAAAGACCACTAGTTAAATTTCGTTGGAATTAAAGTAGAAGTTTTGAACTGAGCACTTTCCTTTTTTTTTTTTCGTAAAGGAGAGTAAACTAAATAAGAATTCGATAGACTGTGAAAACCAAGCTAACTTACAAAATGTACGTCAGTATTTGATTAAAATTTTTGTTACCCACATAAAAGGAACATACACGGAATAAAGCTAATGTGGTTACTGGCATTGGTTTTTGGTTTCAAACTTTCTATACACTACACAATTTATGGTAAAACATTCGGAGAAAATATAAGAGTGTACAACTTTTAAGCAAGCCTTTCTTTTATGCATAAACCTAGCTTAAAAGAATTAAGTGCGTACCATAAAAACTGAGAGTATTTTTTTTCTCTCGAGTTACCAACAATGTGAAAGTGAAAAAGGAAACTACAGATTAAAGAAGAATTAGAGGAATCTATGGCAAAAGTTTTTAAACGTGGCATACTATTATGTTTTCGTTGAGCAGTTATTTAAAGAACGTTTGAGTTGCATACAGTCTGTTACAAAGGGATTCAGAGTTGAGAAATGAAATGCATTGTTCGATAAAATTTTGCTATCGTTTAGGCAAAATAGTTCCAGAAACAGTTGATTTAATGAAACAAGCTTACAAAAACAAATGTTTTGGTGAGTCGACGATTTTTAGATGGCACCGTGATTTCTAAAAAGGACTTTAGTCAGCAGAACTCGCTCATAGGGTCTATTCACATAGAATCCGTCAGCGTCAGCGTTACTCGCATTGAAATATATTTAACCAGTTACAAACCTCAAAACCATTAGCCTAGAAATTGTTAAGGCCTGTAAGGGCCTGTTCACATAGGAGTCCGGTAGCGGAAGCGTTAAAGTATTGAAATATATTTCACCAATGACAAACCTCCAAACGATTAGCAACGAAATTTTTAGCGCTTATGATTGGTTTATTTCCGTCTCAGCGCCATCTTTCCTTTCCGCTTCCGCTACCGGACTCCTATGTGAACAGGCCCTTATTGGTTCAAAACATAGCAATACGAGTAAAGATGACGCTCACGGATTTTCTGTGAACAGGTCCTTAGGCTTGACATTGTTGTTATATAGGGACATATTAAGGAATGAGCTTTAGGAGTTGCATCACAGAGGCCTAGGCCATCTGGGGGACCTCAAGAAGATAAAGAAAAGTCAGAATTGAGTTCACGCATAAAACTACATATCTAAAGGCTTATGAATCTGTAAAGGGATTTATGTTACCTACCTTGTAGCAAACAATGGATTAACTTCATTTCCTGATATTGAAATAGTTCTGCGGATTTGCATGTACTTAATAATAACTAATGTGACTGTAAAAATGAATTTCTCTAAGATGAAACATTTGAAAAATGCGTACAAACTGACGAAGGTACAAGACAGACTGAACAGACTTACTCTTATGGCAGTTTAAAAGGATTTCTGAAAAACTTACAATTTAACGATGTTTTAGAGAAATTTGCTTCTAAGAAATTACACAAAGCAAATGTTTAAAGTTTTATTGTTGTCAACCTCTTAAAAATAAATCTAATTTCCTCTGTAACTTTTTTACTTTTGAAAATACAGAGGGATGCGAAGGTCGCTCGACACTATCGGTGATTCGTTTCATCGGTGATCAGAGAAGTAGCAACGTGCGGAGTCAACAAATAACAATATAAATTGCCTTAAGACTAGGTTTCTATTCCCTGACACACCAGTTAATAGTCTATACCAGGGGTGTCAAACTCAAAGGCTACCTTGGGCCAAACAAACAAGGTTTAACTATAGGTGGGCCGCAAAAAAAATCAATATTAATAGAAACGTAGGTCTATTTACCTAATTACAGTATATTCAACATAAATATGCATTTCGTTAAATAATAGCAAAAAAAGAGTATCATTAAAAAAACATTTAACGAATTCTTCCTATCTTATTATAATTCCGCGTCGGTTATTTTATTATATATTATTGTGTGCCAATATATTGGCCGGGCCGCAAAAATGTTCGTCGCGGGCCGCGAGTTTGACACCCCTGGTCTAAACTATTAGAAATAATAATTTAGATTCTTAGATTGTAGCTTACAGATATTATATATTCATTTCTTTTGGTATTAAATAAGTCTCTAATTAATCAACAAGGACAAGCGTCGTAACCTAAAACGTTCGAATGCTGTATAATCGTTAAATGTTTGATGTGCGGAAGATAGTTTCTATTGAGATCATTCAGGGATCCAAAAATATAGTGATACATTCACCAAAGATTCAAATTTTGCACTTAAACATTAATGAACTATCAGACCAAATTGTGCGTGGCATAATTTTTGACTAATTTGTGCCTAATTCAATTTAGACGTTCTATATAACCGTAATAACAAAAACGTTTTTATAATATCATTGAAATTTATATTTTAAATGCTTAAAATATTTCTTATCATAATATTGCAGGCAAAATAATGAACATTTTATTGGAGTCACTGATGACCTCATTGGTGCTCAGTGATACAAAAACCAGTTGTAGAAGGAGGATTTAGAATCGCCTGTAGAATCTTTGACTCGGCAAAGCCCTGGACTAGAAACGTTATGGTGAGAATGAACAGTGCCGGTTCCATAGGTGAGGCGGCAAGGCGACTGGCTCCGGCGCCGAATTGAAATAGGCGCCAAAATGGGACTTTGTAAAAATTCGAATTTTAACGAATAAAGGAAAAATATTAATAGTTTAATCTAATATAAATATATGACAAAATTCATAAAAAAATGTACAAATATAAGCGAATATTTGGCTATTTTTTTATTTATAGCTGAATTTGAGATTATGATAAATAAATTTTGAATACATATTATCAAACCTTAATGTAGTTCGAAGAATTCTACTAACACTACCTATAACTGTAGCAGAAGCTCAGCGAAGTTTTTCTAAACTGAAAATTTTTAATAATTATCTGTGAACAACAACTCAAGGGTGATCGAATGATCTAACAATAATTTCTTTAGAAAAGATAGTATGAAAAATAATAAATGATAAAGATGCAATCGAGCCATTTGTTGCCACAAAGGTTGCAATGATTTAGAAATTATTTTTATCACATAATAAAATATATTCAAAATTATTCCCTTTTTCTGATTTTTTTTAGTTTTGTAATTTTTAAAAAATCTTCGTGTTTTTTATAAAAAAATAAAGCTTTTTAAAATAAATACATATTATCCCCAAAATGTCAGTTATTCTACATATTAAGCAGACTATTTTTTATAGAGATACATTCATTACTTACAGTCTCTTCAAATATTTGAAAAGGTGTCGTTTTTAAAACTTGCCTCAGGCTCCGTAATAGATCGCCCCGGCTCTGAGAATAAAGCTATGTAATCCAAAATATAATGCAGCGCAATACGTTCTGAAATTATTTTTTTTAAGCATTCCGTTTCACAGCTGTTAATTTAGAAGTAAAATTTAAAGTTCGTCTTTTTAAATGCTTCTGCAAAATATTTTAAAAAGTAATGAAATGAACGATTTCTAGCAACTTCCTGCTATAACAAAACTTTCTCTTACTGTACGCTTTGCAAAGCCCGACAAACTAGATCATTTCCTCAGTTGAACTTAGAGTTGTAGTAGGGAGGGCTTTCGCAGGGGTTTCTGTAGATTACCTGCGGACGATGGCCGATTGGCTATGTAGTAGCAATCGTGGTTCAAGTGGGTCTTTCAGGTCTTTCACTCAATGAAGAGGCACCTTTCGGACGAATGACGTTTATTTACTTGCCACACACACACGCGCACATATAGAAGGAACAAAATAATAAATATATTTCGCCCACTGCAGAAGCTCTATGGAGCTTTATGATGATACTCTCAGCCTTCTCGCTAAGGGTATTACTAGCTGACTGAGAATGGCACAAAGGGATCGTTACTGAGCCGCCAACCTACGTGCTGAGACTTCTACCTCTTGCTCTCCCAATTCTCAACTGACCTTCTCCCCTCAAGGCCGTTTGGGGGTACACCCGTCGCTCGGGAATTTCAGCCTAGTATCAGGCACAGTCTCTAGTTCAGTGGTTCCCAACCGGTGGTCCGAGAGAGCCTCGGGAGTTGTCCGGCACTACATATAAAAAAACTGCCAAATAAACGGGGATTTTGAAAGCAATGTTCATTGAACAAGATGGGCGGAAAATATCCGATGACTATCAGGTGTTGAATTAAAATTTCTTAAAAGTTTAGCATAATTATTTTACAATGTGTATCCCTTTTGCCCTTCTGTATCCCTTTGCCCGAGGGATATTCTATACCCCCTATACCCCCCAAGTCTGTGGGGGCTGGTGGTGGTCCGAACATGGTTCAATTTCTGGCCTAGTAGTCAGCAGACTTCTACGGGTTGGGAACCACTGCTCTGGCTAAAGGCATCTGATACTACAGGCTAAGGTGCTGGCATTCGGTACCAGAGTCAGTGGGTTCGAATACCACAATTGGCATGGATGTTTGTAGCCGTTCGGAATCGGCTTTACGCCGTAGATCGCGGTCTAATGAATCCTCATGTAGCAAAAAATGACCGTAGCTCGCTAAAGGCTGCTGTAAACTAACCCTTTTGGAATCACTCAGACCAATGTTAACCTGCGGAGAAAATGTGTCCAAGGATTGCAGACTTGGATTGAAGGATTTTTTTTAAAATTGTACTCCGTAATAGAGAAAGAAATTTTATACCGCGGGGCATTTTTCGTTTAAAAATTGCAAATAATATTTTAAAATTTAAATTATTCGGGGAAAAAATCTGATCTAGTGTGTTTTAAACGCTCCTAAGTTCCTTTGGTGGACGCAATTTATAAAATGAATCCTGTTGTAAGGTGCAAAATAGTTCAGGCTATCTGAAAATGTCATTTGTATTGGATTATCGGCATTTATGTAGCTGTCAATAGTAGACAGGTTTTCTCCATAGGTTAACATTGAGGTGAGCGAATCCAATAGCGTCAGTACACAACAGCCATAACCGACCAACCAACCATCCTGCAGATTACCCGGCATGTTAATGTATTACATGTGTGCGACTCGCATCGTGTTTGGAAGCTTTGAACGGGAAGAGTCCAGCCTAGTAGATTTAGTAGTTAAACATAATTTGTATACGCATACTTGCATAAGAAAGCCATGCTTTAAGAACGGCCACGCTGCCACCATATGCAAAATGAAAATTTTGTTAATTTACAAAAATAACAGAATACCAAAAGCACTGTTCAGCAGATACTGTTTTTTCACTGTTGGGATAAGAGTAAACATTTCTTTGCATTGTTAATCATCAATAGTATTTCAATACGTTGTTTCAATAGAACTGCTTCGCAACAGAAATTTTCTGAAGTCGCCATTTTAAGCCGAACGCTCATTTGTGACGGTTTAAGTTTTTAAAAACTCATCGAATTTTCTGCTGTTTGATACGACAGTGCTTTCAATTTTTCTTATATTATTGGCGTTTATTTTGATTTTGACGTTGATTTTGAGTTATTCACAAATCCATCAGTAGCCATGTTATTTATTTTAATGGCTGTGTTCTTGTATGCCATGTGGGATGCATATTGCTTTCTTCTTGCAGGAATTGTAATCTTCCACCTGTACACTTTTATCGGAGAAAAGAAAATGAAAGTGGAAATTTTAAAGGAGACTGGCCAGAATCTTGCTGAAGAGGAGTGCGATCTCCGTTACGGAACTGCCACACAAAGTTCTAATGATGAATATTTCATGGCCAGACCTCCTAAACCTCCCCGAAAACCTCCAAAAGCTCAACAAAAACCTCTTAAACTTCCTAAGCGTCGGTACTCACTCATGGAGCGGTTCTTGAGTGACTGTCTTGACTATATCCAGATCGAAGGCATTCCTGGGACCTCGGATCAGTATAGCTACCTCCATTCCGAAGAAAATAAAAGAAAAACTGAAAAAGGGCTAAAATTATGTCCCAAACTGGTTAAATCACGACTTAGCTTTAAGAAACGAATAAAGCGTCTCATTTTCGGCAGTATTTCGTCTGAAGGAAAGAACTGATAAAATTTGTGTACTTCGACAAAATTTTTTTGAAGACATTTATTCAAAAACCAAAATTTTTAAACAGCATTTTTTAACACATGTAAAAAATCACTGTCCTTTTACAGAACTTTGCATCTCGGTACAACTTCTGCTTTATAATGTTTTTGCTCATCGAACATTTTCATCAGTTTTATCATCCAGCAACTCAAAATCATCAATCTCACGTATCTTTTACCACAACTGACAACACCAGGCTGAAGTCATCTTCTTCTCTACATGATCCGACAACATCAGGCTCATTTATCTCTCTTAGCCACAGCCGACGACACCAGGCTGCAACCATCCTCTTCTCCACAGGAGCCGACAACACCAGGCTCATTTCTCTCTCTTCACGACAGCCGACGACACCAGGCTGCAGTCATCCTCTTCTCCACAAGAGCCGACAACATCAGGCTCATTTCTCTCTCTTCACCACAGCCGACGACACCAGGCTGAAGTCATCCTCTTCTCCACAAGAGCCGACAACATCAGGCTCATTTCTCTCTCTTCACCACAGCCGACGACACCAGGCTGCAGTCATCCTCTTCTCCACAAGAGCCGACAACATCAGGCTCATTTCTCTCTCTTCACCACAGCCGACGACACCAGGCTGAAGTCATCCTCTTCTCCACAAGAGCCGACAACATCAGGCTCATTTCTCTCTCTTCACCACAGCCGACGACACCAGGCTGCAGTCATCCTCTTCTCCACAAGAGCCGACAACATCAGGCTCATTTCTCTCTCTTCACCACAGCCGACGACACCAGGCTGAAGTCATCCTCTTCTCCACAATAGCCGACAACATCAGTCTCATTTCTCTCTCTTCACCACAGCCGACGACACCAGGCTGCAGTCATCCTCTTCTCCACAAGAGCCGACAACATCAGGCTCATTTCTCTCTCTTCACCACAGCCGACAACACCAGGCTGAAGTCATCCTCTTCTCCATAATAGCCGACAACATCAGTCTCATTTCTCTCTCTTCACCACAGCCGACGACTCCAGGCTGCAGTCATCCTCTTCTCCACAAGAGCCGACAACATCAGGCTCATTTCTCTCTCTTCACCACAGCCGACGACACCAGGCTGAAGTCATCCTCTTCTCCACAAGAGCTGACATCATTAGGCTCATTTCTCTTTCTTCATCACGGCCGACAACACCAGGCTGAAGTCATCCTCTTCTCCACAATAGCCGACAACATCAGTCTCATTTCTCTCTCTTCACCACAGCCGACGACACCAGGCTGAAGTCATCCTCTTCTCCACAAGAGCTGACATCATTAGGCTCATTTCTCTCTCTTCACCACAGCCGACGACACCAGGCTGAAGTCATCCTCTTCTCCACAATAGCCGACAACATCAGGCTCATTTCTCTCTCTTCACCACAGCCGAGGACACCAGGCTGAAGTCATCCTCTTCTCCACAAGAGCTGACATCATCAGGCTCATACATCATCTGCCTCTTTCAGAGCCAACAACACTTCTTTCACTACAAGACTTTTACCAGTTCTCTTTCAAACTCTTTAAAAAACACCTTTACTTAATGCAAGCAATTATTTTATTTTCAATGCTTTTATAACAAACATTGTGTGTACTGTGTATTCTAATTAAACATTGCAAAATAAAAGTTTTTGTTGGTTTACAACAGGTTTCAGTCGTGAATGGGTTTCCGAATTTTTATTGTGCCTTGTCAGGTTTTAACCTACTTCTCGAAGATTCCGAAATTCCTTACGTCAACGAATTTTCGATTCTCGACCTACAACAAACGGTGTCGGTAAATCCTAAACAGCTCGTGCCAGCAGTTTGGTAAGAATATCTGGCTGGATTTAGGACACAGCGGCCAGCCAAACTGAATTTTAGGTGCGTTGTATAGTATAACAATGTATTACATATAAATTAGTCCCACAGTGGGTTACCTCCGAAAATATGTATATAGGCATCACTCGATCACACATTAGTGTTAATTTGAAAAATATAGGTTAATCTAACAGATTATATATATGACAAAGATGCAGCAATGTTAGCTTTTCATTTCTGCTTCTTTGTTTAACCTCTAGCTGATCAAGTTTGCGTTTCCGGTCACACATTCCCGAGCGATTCTGTTTTGCTTTTGAGTTTTCTACCTCCTCCAGAAAAATACGATATTTCCGGCCATCCAGTGGAGTTGGTAAGAGGTACGGTCCGATTAAGCAAACAGCGCCCTCCAGCGTCAGGTTTGTGTTTCCGGTCATGCATTCCTATGTGATTATTGCTCGTCTTGATGCCTACTATCACCCCTCTGAATTTGTCAGTCGAATTTTGGAACACCCTGTATATATATATATATATATATGTATATATTGGAATCACTGATTTAAGACCAGCGGTCTAGAGATTTACCAGAAGCAACATATAAGTTAGGCACTGCCAGACGCGGCGAAAAAGTAATGCTTAGTAAAGCAGAAAAATTCCCATGCTGAGAGAGAGAAAGGGTCTTCGTCTGCATCCAAACGCAGAAATTCTACATATTCTTGTGGACTTATTAGCAAAGTCTTTCCAACAAGATCCTTGAGGGTCAATTTTATTTTTTTATCAGCCTCATGCACTATGATGGTGAAATAGCGCAGCGTCAGGTAGTTGACGACCGAAACCGTAAATTAACCCACAGAAATGACCATAAATACTCGTCAAATTTTATTTGTAAATAAACACTGAAAAACATGCCGACAAACACTATCCTAAGCAAAATCCTAAGCAAAAGCAATATCCTAAGTAACAAACACTAGAATGGATTATAATAATACAGTTTCAGAAATAGCCATTGGAATTCAGTGTAGTATTACACTATAGGACTACAATAGAAATGGCTAAAAGAGTATTATTAATGCGAGACTTGCGATGGATGCCTAGAGAACAAACGTTTGATATCAGACCTAACAATTTGTGGGCGTGAGGGTAGCTAATTCATCCTCAGGAACGAGTGCATTGATCTGCATAACAATTTGTCGGGCTTGAGACTAATTAATTCAACTTAATATTTATTCTAAGTGGGACCTACTAATATTTTTTTTGTTTATAAAAAAAAAACTCCCATGGCCAATCTCACGGCACCCTTAAGGACCTGTTCACATAGAATCCGTTACTGTTAGCGTTAAAAATTTTAACCAGTCATATACCATTGACCCATTCAACCAATCAGCGTCAACGGAATCTTTAACGCTGTCGCTGATGGATTGATTCTATGTGAACAGGCCCTGAAGATCCGCGGCACACCGGTTGGTAATCACTGGTGTAGGCGTTCTCTTACTGTGCTCCCGAGGCAAAAAGCCGTAAAAGCTATTTTTGGTAGTCAAATCGAGCCCTAATATAGAGTTATTTGTTGCGAATACCTTAAGATTTTCCCTTCTTTCATTTGTTTCCCCAGTGTTGATTCTGATATATCTTTTTATTGTTCTTGCTAATATCCCGTGGCGGAAACATTCAGATAAGGTCGATAGTCAGCTTGCGATGCTAACCGATGTGGCTCCGGTTTTGTGGCACCACAAGGACACATTTTGGCAACATGGAGTCCGACTACCAGTCAGTGCTACCAGCATTTTTACTGGACGCGGATGAATAGGATTTCTTACGCTTTATTACAATTCTTACACACGTGCGTTCCAAAAATAGAACTGACGGGGAAATATGTGCCCTTGATTATGAGAGTGGCGTAAGTTAAGAATATATATATATATATATATATATATATATATATATATATATATAAAAGTCAGAGGAATGCTCATCCAATCAGCCAGTAGCTAACCGGGACTTGTGAGAGGTACAGTTGTCTTGCTGGAAAACTCCATTACCGTGCGGATAACAGAACAGCATAAACGGATGGAGGTGATCACCCAGCAACTCTACGTACCGAATTGCATTGAGGGAGGTTGGTACACGCACCAAAGATCCCAAACTGTGCCACGAAAAAACACCCCAGACCATGATTGAGCCACCATGCCCTTGTACATTTCCAGCCAGGCATGCAGGATCCATGGCTTCATGAGCCTGACGCCATATTCTCAGCCTCCCGTCGGCGTTAAGTAGTCGGAATCGAGACTCATCACTCCATGCTACTCGTTTCCAGTCCTCTACAATCCAGTCTCTGTGCTCTCTTGCCCAGGCAAGACGTGCAGCCCGATGGCGAGTATAGAGCAATGGTACTCTCGTAGGTCGACGGCTCCCGAAACCCATACGGTGAAGCGAGGGTTGCACAGTCCGTTTACTGACTGTACGACTGGCACCGTCATTAAACTGGGTGGTAATTTGAGCTAATGTTTGGCTTCGCTGGCTACGTACAATACGCCTGAGCCGTCTCTTACCACGCACTGTCAAGGCTAATTGTTCTTTGCAGTTTGCCCGATTGCTAGTTTTTTTCCACCATCCATGTATTCTTGGTATACTCTTGACACTGTCGACCTTGAAAATCCTAGCTGTCTGATGATTTCGGAAATTGAATGGCCCATACGTCGCGCACCTACGATTTGTCCGCGATCGATGGCGTCTAAATCAGGCAGTTTACCCATACTGGCAATTCCAACAACTAATTCAGAACAACCACAGTACGCGCTATATATGCAGTTACCACAGCGCCCTTACTTGCGCATATATGATGCGCAGCGCTACACAATTTGCATAGGCTTTGTTATCCCTAATATATATATATGTATATATATATATATATATATGTAACAAGAAAACGCGTCTTCCTAAATTTCTTTACTTTAAAGCATATTCTCTTGTTAATAAAGCACGACCCCTTTTCCAAAAATTGCGACCTAAAAGTAAAATAAGATAATTTATCGTAGCCCTGCAGATCATTAAGCAGGCATGGGAAGTATCTGAACTCAATAACATCCCGAGATATGAGTGTTCAAAGTTTATGAGATTCCGAATGTCAGTATAGTGTCAAAATTCTTGACCCCCTCGAACCACTCTGAATTTATGTCTTGTATAACGTCAAAAACTCCACTTTGCAAGAACTTTATGGCCACTTACCTACGCCCAGGTCAACAGTTCGCGGTTCTAACAAGCGCGGGATCTAGCAATAAAGTATCCCCGGGAAACTGAAGTGGACACGTGAACTCCACGAATCTAAAGTCGCCCAATTAAAAATTAAGTAGTTTAGGCCCTCTGGCGTAAATATCGCAAAACACCCATTTAATATTGCATGAACAGAAGACTTTTCTCTCTTCGTTTCTAACTCTTGTTGCTGTCGGACCTACTGTCCACAGTCCGGTGGTTACAACGCTTTTCTCCTAACTCTCCAATGTAAGCACTGCTGTTTTTACGTCCCGTCCTGGCATGGACGCCGGACAAGTCATGTGGCCACTGCGGCTAATACCTTCGCGATGCTTCATAACTGAATAAAGGTGATTTACTGGATATCGTCGGAAATGTGTGTTCCTCTTCTATGGCTCCGCGTGTGTTACTCTCCTAAATTTCGTAAGTGTTTTCCTGAATGAACACTCAGCCCGACTGCATCACTCCTCGTACCGACTGCATCTCCCAGAAGTTCTACGCGTCAATCCCCTTGTGCTAAACTTTCCAAATGTGATTATTATCACATATATATATATATACAGGCAACCCTCCTACAACACGGTAGATATTTTCCTAGAAAATGACGTGTTGTGTGAAACCGTGTTATATGAGACCCAGAGAAAGTTCAAAAAAGGGGGGTTACGTTCCGAAAACTTATAAAAAACAAACATTTTGTTTTTTAAATTCCATATAAGCAACTTAATTTTTACTAAAAATATAAACGTATATATAACACAAAACGAAAAGAAACAAAAATATTTTCATTTAATGCGACCTTCATTTAATAAATTTCTTCCTCATCATTGCTCAGTGCAATCAAACGAGAATGTTTTTTCGGTTGAACGATATCAACTTCACTTTCGGAACCCTTTTCTTCGTTTAGATTTTTTGCACCTTCTATCCTCTTTAAAAAAATCTGTAATTTTGGTTTATTTGCTGGTTCCTACAAGGTCATTGTAGATTCACGGTATGGAGATAGACAATTTTGCAGCTCTCTTTTGAATTTTCGGCTTCTTTCAGAGGAAGGGTCTGCAGTCAGGAAAAATGATTTAAAATTTTCAGCTAAGTTTAGGCCTTCTTGTAATTTTATTGAGTTATAAATGAATAAATTATAATTTGTTTGTACACTTTCATGTAAAGCCACTATATTTTATTATTTGCTCTTTCATTATTTTAAGTTAATTCAGTTTTTAAATGTGTTAAACAAAAATCATGTTATCTAGTGCTATAGAAGTACAGTGTTGTACAAAGGTTTTCGCAATTATTTTATCGAGTTAGAGCGAAACCCTGTTACAGGTTGCAGTGTTATATATATATATATATATATATATATATATATATATATATATATATATATATATATATATATATATATGTATGTATGTATAACCGAACCCTAAAGAACCGAAACATATCCTATTGCATAAGCATGTTCGTGTAATCAGACCAGTTGTCTATTAGCACCAGAATGATCGCGCCACGATGTGGTCCGATTAACAGGAATCGATTATATATACAGGTAACCCTCTTATAACACGGTAGATAGGTTCCTAGAAAATGCCGTGTTCTGTGAAACCGTGTTATATGAGACCCAGAGACAGTACAAAAGGGGGGGAGGAGTTACGTTCCGAAAACTTATTAAAAACAAGCTTTTTTTTTAAATTCCATATAAGCAACTTAATTTTTATTAAAATTATAAATGTATGTATAACACAAAACATAAAGAAAAAAAAATATTTTTATTTAATATGACCTTGATTTAATAAATTTCTTCCTCATCACTGCTCGGTACAATCAAACGAGATCGTTTTTTCGGTTGAACGATAGCACCTTCACTTTCAGAACCTTTTTCTTCATTTAGATTTTTTGCACCTTCTATCCTCTTTAAAAAATCTGTAATTTTGGTTTGTTTGCTAGTTCTTATAAGGTCATTATAGATTCACGGTATGGAGATAAATAATTTTGCAGGTCCCTTTTGAATTTAGGCTTCTTTCAGCAGAAAGGTCTGCATTCAGGAAAAATGATTCAAGATTTTCAGCTAAGCTTAGGCCTTCTTGTAAATTTATAGAATTATAAATGAATAAATTATAATTTGTTTATACATTTTCATGTAAAGCCACTATAGTTCATTATTCCTTCCCGTCATTATCTTAAGGAAATTTAGTTTTTAAATGTGTTAAACAAAAATCATGTTATCTAGTGATGTAGAAGTACAGTGTTGTACAAAGGGTTTCGCAAATTTTTTATCGTGTTAGAGCGAAACCGTGTTGTAAGATGCCGTGCTGTAGGATGGCTACCTGTATATATGTATATATATATATATATATATATATATATATATATATATATATATATATATATATATAAAGGAGTTTTACGTTACATTCTTTTACATTACCGTAATCTGAGGCAGTGTTTGCAAAAATTTAAAAATTGAACCGTAAATATTTTCTGATATATTTTATTATATAGCATAAAAATTTCTTTTAGTTTGTTTGCTCAAACGTTTAAATATCCCGAAGCCGAAAAAATATGACTTACACCACTATTGTTATCACCGGTGTTGTTGTGACTGATGCCCCTTGACCGACAGTCTATTGTCATTTCAAGATCATAACCAGGCCCTGATTTTCCATTAGGTCCAGTAGTCCCGGGCCTAGGGGCCCCTGAATGTTGGGGTCCCCCAAATTTTTATTTTAAAAGAAAAAATTCCCAATTCAATTTTTTAAAAAAATTTTACCTTTTTTAATAGCAATTTTTTTTATATATCCTTACAAATTTGATTTATAGGTTCGTCATATGTACAGTTCATCATATGTATGTTATAGTGTATATAAGGGATTAATAAGGTTTTCTGGTTGCATTGTATTGGTGTTTTAATGAAGTTAATATGTTGTATTGCTTTTTGTTATTTGATAATGTTCTAGGCTTCTACGCTTCAAATAGCCAATACTTGGTAAAATGGTACTTTCACAATGATTCATGATTATTTTTACTGTGTGTCAATTTTGGAAACTTTACACCCACATCAGTGTTAGGGGCCCCCATCCCGAGTTGTGCCTATAGTCAAGAATTTTCTGAATCGGGCCCTGTCCATAACGGCTATTGGGCGAGGTGGTGCGGCTCGAGTTTTTAATAGCACCACAAGGGTCGGAGTCCTACTGGGCTAAAGGACCGGTCCCGTAAGTTTGAACCGACTCAAGTGGCGATACCGGAACACTTGACAGCGCACCCCCGGAGGTAAATTTGAGAACTTGAAGGACATCGCAGCCACGACAGATTTTTCGTGCACCAGCCGCCATTAGCGTACACGACGGTGGATTTTGTCAGAGACCGGCATCGAACCAGAGACGTTCAGATCACTGGATCGCTGCCTTTGCCAACCGGGCCACCGCGTTATCACCGGTACAATGACTTAGACCACTCTCACAATCAAAGGCACGTATATATTGATTAAACTGGTAAATTTTTGGTCAGTTGTAGTATATATATATATATATATATATATATATATATATATATATATATATATAAAGCAAAGTGTCTCTATGCATGTATGTACGTATGTATGTATGTATGTATGTATGTACGTATGTATGTATGTATGTATCGTATACAAATTTGCATTTCTTGACGAATCTGGTTGAAACTTCATATACTTATGTTTTGAAGCCTTGGGATAATTCTAGGATAAGTTTGGAAGCTTTAAAATAATTATAATAATTTTTAATGAATAAAAAATCCAACAATTTTGAAGGGTGACAACAGAAAATGGAAGCTGTTACATTTCCGGGAATCACACCTATGTGTCTCGCTAACTTGCGACTGTTTACTTTCTGAAATTTGGCTATTTGGTATATTACATATTGTGTTTGTACTTCAGAATGCTTAGTATACTGTAATTTATATTGTTCTTAATTTTATAATTCACGATGTACGTTTAAAAGCATAAAAATTAGCATATCTTAACTAAAAGGAATCAGTCTAAACTTTAAGCACAGTATTGTGATTTGTGATTCACTCACAAAAATTAGCCGTAACAGAGAATAGAGGTCCGAAAAATTTAAAAGAAAGTAAAGTCAAATTCAAAATTCTTCTTACCCACCCTCAGGCGGTCACAAAAACCCAAAAATAAATAAAATCGGTCAATAATTAGTAAAGTTATTTTTCATACCAAAACTGAAATTCACGATTGTACACAAACGATCTTCGTTGCCATTTTCCTTTTAGAAGTTCATTTGTCCAGTAAATGTTTTTTTTCAAAAGGGAAATGTATCTTTATCAAAATAAATACTTCATGCGCGAGCGTTATTTTCATACTGAATTCTTGAAATTTTTTTTTACTCTAAAAAGAAGCAGAGAGTTGCAACAAAAGTTAGTGTTTTGCTGTTCTTGAAAGTTATCTGACTTCAAGAATCGTTTGAAATTTATATTATATTTATAATACATATCTTTATATTATTTTATTTGTTTATTTATTTATATGTTATAAATTTATTTATTTATTATAAATTTATTTATTTGTAAATTATTACTATCTTTTATTACTTACAGGTTGATGGTGCTAGAAAATGATTTCACCCATTTTTTATAGTGGCTTATATTAAATGTATACATTCAATATTTTACTTTTCAGCTGTTTTTGCTCCAATGATGAAAGGCAAAATCTATCCGAATTCTGAGGAGTTTATTATAAATTTATATATTTTTATTTTGGGTTTTCTTTTCATTCATGTTTATAACATTTCACATACCTTTTTTTACTATGTAATTTATACTGTGATTAGTTTTTAAAATGATTTGGGTTAACAAACATTCTTACAATCCCGGGCAACGCAGGCTCGCAGGGGGAGAGAAAAGAATTTTTCTTCTGCTTGCGGCTGTTTGCAGGACGTGGGATGCGTACCCACAAAATCTATATACCTTTATTCGTTGTTTTTTAGTATTTCCATTCTTTGACAATGATTGCTGAATGGAGCGAGTCCCAAAACCGACCGGCTAGTATATATATATATATATATATATATATATATATATATATATATATATATATATATATATATTCTTGTGTTTTAAATGTTCTATTTGACATCCCTTATTCTTAACTATCTTTCGACACCGCAATTTCCAGGATAATAATGCTTATTGAAGTGTCAGAAGAGGTATTCTATCCCATTCCTCCTGAACAGCTTTCCAGAGTCCTGTAAGGGTTTTGGGACGACGTTTGGATAATGCAGATTTTAAAAGTCCGAAAGCACAAAAATCCATAGGTGATACATCGGGAGATTTAGTAGGGATATCAGTGAAGGGTATGGCCTTGATACCAGTTTTTTGTTCCATTTCTTTTAGGAAATTTACAGTGGATTTTGATGTGTGACTGCTAGCTTTGTCCTGATGGAGTCTCACAGTTTGATGGCACTGTGGGTAAAGCGACGGTATTTCATTCAGAAAAATTGGCGATAAAATATGTTCCTGATAGTATTTGGAGTTAATCTTGACATTTTTTTCCACTCTCTTTATTTTTAACTTGCCATTATAAGAAAAACCAGCAACAATCATGAATCCCTTAGAAAAACTTTCTTTCGATTCTTTGAACCATGTACTTAAATTTTTTTCTCCCCTTTTAGGATAATAAATGTCTCTTTTTTTGTTGCAGTCATTTAAATACACCCATGATTCATCTATTGTGACAATTGTTTCCATTTTTCTTTGGATAAGTGTTTGTCATATAGAATTCTGCAGCGTGTCCTGCGTTCAGCGATATGATTTGGAAGAAGACGATGCACATAGCGTTTTTTCGCTTTCTTAAGATTTAAATCAACGTTTATCATTTTGTTTACAGTGGACACCGAGCATTTTAATGATTTTGCAACTGTCATTTGACTAGGGGGATTTTCTTTTAACATTAAACAACGTACCTTTGCAATAGTCGAAGATGTCTGTTTTTTCCTTGGATACTTATTTGGAATTTTTGTCCCACTTGAGGCTCCAATTTGAGGTTTTTTTCCTTTCTTGTTGACGATATTACCTATCGACGCTTTAGATATCACAAAGCCATGACTCTCACATCGTTTTTGGATAACGGAATATGCATATTTCTCTTCGGAAAGAGCATAAATGTAGCCTTCGAACCACTGCTTTGTTAAAAACGCCATTTTGAATAAAAACAAAACTTTCAAGCCGCAGACGATAATTTTGACTTTTAAAAACATAGTACAATTGCAATTATTTCTTTTGCAGCAAACGAGTTTTTATTACCGCTTACCAAAATCGTCTAAAAAATGTGCGAACAGCCTCTGTATATATATATATATATATATATATATATATATATATATATATATATATATATATATATATATATATATATATATATATATATGCATGTATATAAATTCGTAGAAACAAGTAGGTTTGTAAATTGGAAAATTGTATAAAATCGAGTCGACAGTGTAAATTTAGCCCTCTAAGCGTTCAAAATCTATTTTTCCGTCACATATTTTTAGCTTGAAAAGCGTTTGTGACAAACTATTTCGCTCTAGAATTTGGTATAAAAAACTGTCTCAGACGCACGATGATTGTGAATACCAAACTATAGGATGAAATAATTAATGACAAACGCTTTTTCTAGCTGAAAGAAGAAAAAAAACTTAAAAAGGTCTCAAACGGTTAGAGACTTAACTTATACTGAGGTGAAAAAGAAAACCTCCACTGATATGCTGGAGTTTCTTCAACGACAATTGAATTTTTTCAAAAAAATACTCCTAGTGGTTCTTGAATCTTATTTTTTATGTTATATGCATTTAATATAGTAATCAAATGTGCATAGAATTTAAATCAACGGTTTCTGAGATACCGTGGAATTATAACATTGCTTTGATAACGGGGGTTAAGGCTGCTGTGTACTAACGCTATTGGATTCGCTCACCTCACCGTTAACCTATGGAGAAAATGTGTCTACTATTGACAGCTACATGAATGCTGATAATCAAATAAAAAGGGTATTTGCAGATAGCCTGATCTTTTCTGCACCTTGCAACCCGATTCATTTTATAAATTCCGTTCACCAAAGGAATTGATGAGCGTTTAAAACATACTATACCAGATTTTTTCCCCTGAATAACTTAAATTTAAAAATATTATTTGCATTTTTTTAAAGCGAAAAATGCCCCAAGATGCAAAATTTCTTTCTCTATATAATTAAAAAAATCTTTGAATCCATGTCGGCAATCCTTGGTCACACTTTATGTGGTTCTTCCTTTCTTTTTATATCTCTAACGGTCCAGGCACATTATAAAGTACGAGGGATAACTCTAGAATAACTCCTTTATACTCTACGTAGAGGCAGACTAACATATACAGACTTGGGGCTTCCAAAATAATACACAACAGTACCGTAACCCGCGGTACTAAGAAACTAAAGGTCGCAATGAATCCCTCAGGCAGAGTAGGCATTTACTAACAATACACGTACACCTCGGCTCTGAGCTAATTCTCGAAGTCGTGCAGCCACCTCGGCTAAATACCAATACACGCTCTATCAGTTAAACACCGCTATCACCTTCCATCAAGCTTGCCTCGCTCTCTCCCGTATCGCTACTAAAGTCTTGGGCTTTTGCCAACTCAGCGTGTGCCCTTTAAATAGATCAAACATCTGCGCCGAACTCACTTTGGCATGTACAGCGCTGCTACCCGAAATTTGCATCTGAGCAACACGCGAACCCTACAACTTTCTCAGTAGATTAATATTGAGGTGAGCGAATCCAATTGGGTTAGTACACAACAGAATTGAGAGTTAATTCTGCTTAAGAACGAAGCCTAAATTCTAATGCGAGAACGTAAAAGACCGTCTGTATGTAATTACATTGGAAAAATTTTATTTCTCAGAAGCAGCTAGTTTCTAACAACAAAGAATTCATTTTTAGTTTCCTTAGATTGCAAAGCCTTAACTGTTTCTATTTTTAACACCATGTAAATGATCAGCACAAATCAAAGAACGCTTCCGACTGGAATAATTCTTTGTCTTCAATACTACTCTCCTCATCAATGTCACTTGACAATGTAACCTTTGTTGTTTGTAGAGAAGTCTGTAAAGGATAACCTTGCGTGTTTACGATTTTACTTCCGTAAATCGGTTTTTGATTTTATATTGTTTCGAACCTCCCGATTAATTCTTCACAACTGTAACTGTACGAGGACACGGCTATTTCCCGATAATTACGATCGGTTCTAACGGAAGCAGTTTATATCTTTTCGATTAGCTTATGAAAATTTGGCGAAGACAGCAATCATTTTCGCGCATCACCGATGACTATCTCGTTCACGCGATTGACCGCCGATTCCCTCCGTGAAAACACGCATGGGGTATCTAATCATTAACAGCATTCGTTTAACCTTTTTAAGCGCTTCCATTCTTCTATTAGTTATAAACGTGACCTACAAAAAGAAATCAACCGTTAAACTTGGCGTTAATATTGTCGGCAATTATGCATCACCGGAAAAAGAAAATCGACCTGGGGTAAAAGGTTCGTGGTGAGAAAGATAGCTTTCAAAGTTTTAATTTTGAGATTAATGATTTTAGTTAACTTTGACCAATATTTACAGCGTTCATTTCCCGAAACAACGGTTCCACAACTCGGGAATTTCGTTTGAATTTTAACAGCAGAGGTTTATTAACACTTTGAGGGGCAATAACCTTCTCCGTTTGCACGGTGGAGATTTTTTTCCCCGATTTTTTTTAACCTAAAGAATCTTGAAAAATTTTTCAATGAAAGGTTGCAAAATGTTTTTATTCTTTAAACTGATAACAGATGGCATTACTAACCATTTTTCTGCTGATTTAACTGGAATACATTGAATGCAAATGAAAAAAGATTTGTTTTAGGCGTTTGCACTGTGCAAACGGCGCCTCTCAAAGGGTTAAGCGAACAGGAACCTCTAGAACTGTGATTACTAACCTTTTATTGACCAAGAGACCACTTATCAAAAATAAATAAATAAATAATTAAATAAATAAATAATAAAAGTAGTTGGGATCGGTGATCGATCCCAACTAATCCATTTAGGGGCCAAAATGGGTTTTGTTTTCGGAATAAACAAGCTATTTGTGATAAAATGATACTTTATTAAAATAATACAAACAAACTTAATAGCAACTAGTTGGTACCGGTCAAAACATGACGGCTGATTAGTAAATAAACGCACTAATACACGAAATATATTCAACACATCAATGCCAAATGTTGAAAATCATAATATTAAGAATTGAGAAATACACTTTAAAAAATTACTATTGAACCCAATAAAAAGAAATAGGGTGGCTCAATAGCGTAGAATAAACAATTTCCGCCAGGTTTAATTTTATATCTCACAAACATAATTAAAAATTAAAATGGCACAGAGAGAGCTAGAGAATTCCTCGGAATAAACAAATTACCGTGTTTATGCGGTCTCGTGCTGAGTAAGTATCTAAAGCCAGATTTAAACATGTTACTGAGCATGTGCAGAAAGCAATTCTTTTAATTGTAAATAATCGCTAATTAATAGAAATTGCAGTTACAAAAACCAAATTTGAAGCATCTATAGATTAAAATCTTTCGTTAAGACCAAAATGAAGTAAATTGATGCAGTAATTTTCTCTCACGGACTCCCTAAAAATCGGCTTAGCAACTTAAATATATAGATAACAAATTTAACGTAAATGAAAAATTTAATAGCAAACATAAAAGCCTATGAAAACTTAAAAACGAACAAGATTTTTCAGCTCGCGTTTGCTTCACTTGATGCAAAATGGCTGTGATGTTGCGAAATGGCCGTGATGCTGTGAGTCCGCGTCACAGAAAATACGTATATTAGAAATTATTAAGCAGAAAATGATTTTTTCGTACTCGAAACGTGAAAAGGGCGGAGGGAATACAGAAACTTTTAGAATTTGAACAAAAAAAAATTGGAACTTTTTTTTTTCCCCCTCCCAGTTTAAAAAAAAATAGTTAAATTGAACAATACTTAATTTTGAAACGATGAATCCATTTTTTTAATCACTTCTGATCTCGGGGACCATTTCTTGGGTTTTCTCGTACCACCGGTTAGGAACCTCTGCTCCAGAGCTAAAAGATAAAAAAAAAGGGCAGGAAAAACTTACCATCCTAAACAAAATCTTTAAATGGTGGACCAAAAGTAGGTACACAGTAATACAGTAATCATTAATTTTCTTTGCAGGTTATGTAAAGGATAGCAGGGTACTCGAGTAAAGAATATGGGAAAGTAGTTATATAGTATAACACCAATGGACTTCTATGGCGGTGTAGTGAAAAGTAAAGTTTGATAGAAAGCCCCAAACACTGGAAGAAATAAAAGAGTTCATAAGAGTTGTGTCTAACTGTGTGTGTCAAAGTGTTTCGAATAGGTTGGAGGCATGTTGTAACTTTGATCATTTACAGCCCTTGAAAGAATAAACTGTGTTAAAAACTAAATATTGTATACAGTGTTAAACAGCTTAACTTAGTTGTGTTAAATTAACTTATGTTAAACTAAATAAATGTTAAACAACTAAGTACTGTCATTATGCCAATATCTGGGAAGAATCATCAAGAAAATGCACATACAGTCAATTTAAACGTTATGAATAATGATAAAACAACCCATTATTTAATATTTTAATATCATTATTCATTATCATTATCCCATGAAAAATATACTATATATTGCATACTTAATTTTGGCCCTCCCTATATATATATATATATACACTGCTGGCCACTGTAAATGCAACACCCTGAAGGAAACATGCAAATAACATGAAATTTACAACATGCATTAGCGGAGGTGAGATATGCAAATGATTAGAATTTCAGCTCAGACGCACATCACGCGCGCCTGTGGCGCCACTTCAAAGCGCTATTTAAAGCTTGGAGATTTCGACGATTTCAAGTTCGGCAATTGTGTTTTTCTTGTGGTTTAAAAAAAAAAACGATCAATTAAGCCTCGTCGAAAACAACGATCATCTTTTGATCAAGTATCCGAGTTCGACAGAGGAAGGATAGTGGCCTACCGAGATTGTGGATTATCTTTCAGGGAAATCGGTAGTCGTGTTGGACGAAACCAAACAACTGTAATGCGGATATGTGATCTTTGGATGCAGGAGGGTACGACGGACCGGCGTGTTCGATCGCATCCACCTCAGCACACCACTTCACGTGATGACAGGCAAATTGTGCGCATGGCAGTGACGGATCGCTCAGTCACATCACGAACCATAGCACAGCACATGCAGTCTGTAACGCATCATCCAGTGTCTGCGCGTACCATTCGACGCCGTTTACAGCAGAATGGTCTGTCCGCAAGACGTCCATTGCTTTGTCTACCCTTGACGCAGAACCACAGACGTCTCCGCCGCCAATGGTGCAATGACAGAAGGATGTGGACGGCAGAATGGAATGAAATTGTCTTTACTGACGAGTCACGCTTCTGTCTGCAACAACACGATGGTCGCATTCGAGTCTGGAGACACCGTGAAGAGAGGATGCTGAACAGCTGCGTTATGTACCGCCACACTGGTCCTGCACCTGGTATTATGGTATGGGGCGGTATTGGATATCACTCTCGCACACCTCTAGTACGCATTGCCGGTACTTTAAACAGCCAGCGCTACATCTCCGAGGTGTTGGAGCCAGTTGTCCTTCCTTACCTTCAGGCCTTGCCCACAGCCATATTTCAACAGGATAATGCGCGACCACACATGGCACGCATTGTCCAACGGTTCTTCGTCAATCGACAGATTGAATTGCTTCCCTGGCCGCCTCGCTCTCCGGATCTTTCGCCGATAGAAAACATGTGGTCCATGGTTGCTCTACGATTGACCCAGATTCCATCCCCAGCTGCCACAGCAAGATCAACTTTGGCAATGTGTGGAAGCTGCTTGGTCTGCTGTACCCCAAGAACTCATCCAAAGTCTCTTTGAATCAATGCCGAGGCGTGTGGCAGCGGTAATCTCCAACAATGGTGGCTACTCTGGCTACTGATTTTGGCAGGAACCACACTTCACAGAAGTCTATAAATTTAATCATTTGATACTTGGTCAACATGTTATCTACAAAATAAATTTTGTTGTGATATCTCTTGTCTTTCTTGGTGTTGCAATTTGGGTGGCCAGCAGTGTATATAAATGTAGAATCCGGGAGTAGAGATTATAGTATTGGTGTATTGTCTAGGGTAATTCAGTAACTAAAAGTTCGATTACAGACTAATATTTATTAAGATTTAGATATGTCAGCACAGCACAATATAGACAGAAATTAAACAAGTAAACACTATAATATAGTCCTGTACGCGGCCCACAGTGTCCGCATACGCCAGCTTCCACTGGCTGAATCCTCCAGGTGCGTGGACCTAATCTATGGAGTTGGCTACCGCGCCCTCTGGTGGATTTCTCGTCCGGCATATATATATATATATATATATATATATATATATATATATATATATATATATATATATATATATAAGGTATGTGTGTCCGTCCATCCCATAAAGAGAACTAAGGTTCCATTGCAACAAAAAATTTAAGATACATGATATACAAAAGGTCGTTCGCACTTTATCGAAGCGATTTTGATAGTTAAGTTTTATGTTTAAATGCAATATTTTTTTGCGGCGATTTGCTTCTGTCTTATAGCCATGGTTCTTGACAATAGCTCTAGCTCGAATTTACCATGAAAGTAAACTTTTTCTTAGTACTGTCAAGTCAATTTTACCCCATTCCTCTTGGACCGTTTTCGAAAGTCTGTTCAGCGTTCTTGGATGCCGTTTTCCTAAGGCTCGTTTTAATAAACCGAAAGCGCAAATGTCCATTGGGTGAAGTATCAGAGAATTTTACAGGTATTTCATTAAATGGTATACACTTTATTACTGTTTATGTTCTTTCTTTACTAAATAAGCGGCAGTTGATTTCGACGTGTGACTAGAGGTTATGTCCATATGAAGCTCAACTTCATTAATGTCCTTTCCGTATAAGGCTGGAATTTCTACATCAAAAATTGGTTCTAAAATATTCTGCTGATAGTAGAGTGAATTAATTTTGGCTTTACTTGAGACTTTTTTGATTTTTAATTTGCCGTTGTAACAAAATCCTGCAACTATCATGAATCCCTTTGGGAACTTTTCTGTACACTGACGAAGACATTTTGTCCGGTCATTCCCACCAGTTAAGTAATTGAAGATTGATGTTTTATTTTATTACAGTCACTTAAATACAACCATGCCTCATCGAATGTTACCACAAATTTCCATTTTTTAGCAGCTAGGTGTTTTTCATATAATTTTCTACAATTTGTTTTTCTTTCAGCGATATGCTTTGGTAAAAACAGATGAACTTTAGGTTTAAACATCAGTTTAAGCTTCAAATTTTTATGAATGATTTTACTTACAGTGCCAGTCACATTCCTAGTTTAGATGCAATGGATCTTGGAGTCGGTGGAATTTCTTTTATGAGCAGAGACTTACTTTCTTGATATTTACCTGTGTTCGAACAGTCTTAGGATGAGGTTTTGCGGTCATGTTTTCATTTTTACTTTCAGTTAGACCTTTTTCCCCTTTCAAATTTAATATATTATACCTTTTTTTGAAATGCCATAACCGCGATTTTTACACCGCTTTATACTTTGTTGATACGAATATTTCTCCTCGGAAAGCGCAGTTACGTAACCTTCGAGACTTCTATCATTTTCAAAATAAATCTTTTATTTTACATTCCAGTCAAAACAAAACCGTAGCAAACGATTATTCTGAAGTTGCCAAATTTTTATTTAAAAATGCAAACGACAAAAATAAATTACAAAATCGTTTCCATAAAGTGCGAACGACCTTCTGTATAATACAACTCGTGTAGGTTATGACTCATAAAATATATGAAAAGTGTAAAAATGAAAATTTCAGCAATAGGATAAATTAATTTGAGGATAAAGAAATAATGTTTAGTCATACGAAAACGGGTATTCGAAAGATGGTAGTTTGTCGTTCCCTGCCACGGCAAGCCGTTATTACGAAATAAATAAATATGTGCTCTCGATTGTTTTTCTCTAGAATATTTACCAAAAATTTTCGCAGTTTCGAAGTTAACTTATAGCTTTTGCCCAAGCATAATGACGTTATATTGTTTAACCTCCGTCTGACATTGTGTTCCTATGGTATTGCTTAACCTTCACAAGACAGTAACAAAACTTTCTCTCGTTGAATTGGACTCAGAAATAGTAAAATAAAATTTATATGATTTTCTACATTCAGTAAAGTTGATATTTTTTTATATAGAGTGTTATACGAGGCAGCATCGAGTTCGTCTTTTTTTATTTCGGAAATCTTTTCAATTTATCGTCAAAATACGCAATTCAGTGAACTCCCGATTTCATATATAGGGGCTCCCAAAAGTGTTCGTACACTTACGATTTTCAATGAATTAGGGGTCTATCCATTAATTAAAATGAATATTTCAGAATGGGTATTTAATAATAAGATCTATAATATACAGAGGCTGTTCACACATTTTTTAGACGATGTATATTGTATTCACAAAACTAAATTACATAAAATTCTTGTGTTTTAAATGTTCTATTCGACATCCCTTATTCTAAACTATCTTTCGACACCGCAATTTCCAGGATAATAATGCCTTTTGAAGTGTCAGAAGAGGTATTCTATCCCATTCCTCCTGAACAGCTTTCCAGAGTCCTGTAAGGGTTTTGGGACGACGTTTGGATAATGCAGATTTTAAACGTCCGAAAGCACAAAAATCCATAGGTGATACATCGGGAGATTTAGTAGGAATATCAGTGAAGGGTATGGCCTTGATACCAGTTTTTTGTTCCATTTCTTTTAGGAAATTTACAGTGGATTTTGATGTGTGACTGCTAACTTTGTCCTGATGGAGTCTTACAATGTGATGGCACTGTGGGTAAAGCGATGGTATTTCATTCAGAAAAATTTGCGATAAAATATGTTTCTGATAGTATTTGGAGTTAATCTTGACATTTTTTTCCACTCTCTTTATTTTTAACTTGCTATTATAAGAAAAACCAGCAACAATCATGAATCCCTTAGAAAAACTTTCTTTCGATTCTTTGAACCATGTACTTAAATTTTTTTCTCCCCTTTTATGATAATAAATGGCTTTTTTTTTGTTACAATCATTTAAATACACCCATGATTCATCTATTGTGACAATTGTTTTCCATTTTTCTTTGGATAAGTTTTTCTCATATAGAATTCCGCAGCGTGTCCTGCGTTCAGCGATATGATTTGGAAGAAGACGATGCACATTGCGTTTTTTCGCTTTCTTAAGATTTAAATGAACGTTTATCATTTTGTTTACAGTGGACACCGAGCATTTTAATGATTTTGCAACTGTCCTTTGACTAGGGGGATTTTCTTTTAACATTAAACAACGTACCTTTGCAATAGTCGAAGATGTCCGTTTTTTCCTTGGATACTTGTTTGGAATTTTTGTCCCACTTGAGGCTCCAATTTGACGTTTTTTTCCTTTCTTGTTGACGATATTACCTATCGACGCTTTAGATATCACAAAACCATAACTCTCACATCGCTTTTGGGTAACGGAGTATGCATATTTCTCTTCGGAAAGAGCATAAATGTAGCCTTCGAACCACTGCTTTGTTAAAAACGCCATTTTGAATAAAAACAAAACTTTCAAGCCGCAGACGATAATTTTGACTTTTAAAAACATAGTACAATTGCAATTATTTCTTTTGCAGCAAACGATTTTTTATTACGCTTACCAAAATCGTCTAAAAAATGTGCGAACAGCCTCTGTATTCTTAACAAACTACATGAAATATTTTGAAAACATAGTAAAAGTTTATTTTTAAGAAACCAGTAATCAAAAAGTAACAAAATCTTTATCTCACAAAAGTCATCGTACACTGAAATATTTTCGGATAAATTCATAATTAAAATTATCGTCTGGCGCTTTATTTTTAGTTTTGAATTGTGGTGGCATTCAAAATATCGTTTGGCTTTAATTTTTGCTTGCCTCCTCTGTAATGTTCTATTTATTATTTAAAAATGGCTCGTAGTCGTAAAGACACAACAAACAGCATTCGAAAATTGATTATTTTTCATCATAGTAATGGTAAATCAGTTCGGAATATTGCTGAATTACTGAATTTATCCCATTCTACGGTGCAGTATGAAGAAAATTGGATCGAAAACTAGGTAAGAAAATGTCGTCCGGCAAAGTTAACAAAACGTGATCAGAGATCTATAATTAGAAAATTTGTGAAAAATCCACGTTTGAGTGCTGTAAAAGTTGCTGCAGAATTTAATGAAACGTTTTCTTCTTCAATTTTACCTGAAACCGTTCGACGAGTTCTCAGAGCAGCTGGATTACATGGGCGTTCTCCCCGCAGAAAATTTTTTATGCGATAAACAGTAAGTTTAGGCTTTCCTTCGCACTATCAATGAAAAATAAGCCCCAAACGTATTGATATAATGTTTTATTTGCCAATGAAAGCAAGTTTAACATTTTTGGTTCCGATAATTGTATGGAGAAGAAAAAATGAGGAACTTAATCCCAAGAACTTAGTAGGAACAGTTAAGCATGGCGGTGGGGGTGTCCTTGTGTGTTGGTGCATGTCAGCATCAGAACTAGGTAATTTGCTATTTATTGATGGCATAATGAATCATGCTGTTTATATAAATATTTTTAGAGACAATTTAAAATTATCAGTCCAAAATTTGGGTATTGGAAACAACTTTGTTTTTTATCCACGATCCTAAGCACACGGCTCTCAATGTTTGCATCTGGTGTGTCTATAATTGTCCACAAGTTTTGAAAACACCACCTCAGTCGCCAGATTTAAACCCAATAGAACATATTTGGAGAGAACTGGAGGAACTGGAAAACACGACATTCACACGAAAAGCGAACTAAAAACAATTATGATGGATGAATGGATGAATGGATGAACGTTGATGCAGAAATTACAAAAGAACTAGTGCAATCTATTCTCAGACGTTTAAAAGCTATTGTGGATGCTAAAGGATATCCTACTAAATATTAATTTAACGAAAAGTTAAAATATTTACTAATATGTAGATATTTTTTACAAGTGTATGATTCCTTTTGTGAGATAAAGTTTTTTTTTAAAGTTTTTAAATTTTTCAAAATTTTTTATGTAGTTTTGTTAAGAATAAATTATAGATCTTATTATTAAATGCACATTCTGAAATATTCATTTTAATTAATGGATAGACCCCTATTTCATTGAAAATCGTAAGTGTACGAACACTTTTGGGAGCCACTGTAGATATTAATTTGCTTCGATTATTCTTAATTTAGGATGATGCCACAGCGCGTTCGAGAGTCTCATATTTCCGCTGAATACAGTGCATTAAATCTGTTGGAAATCAAGCCCACTCGTGAATTCAAGCTGCTTTAAAGAAGCTGTTACACTAATGAGCGGTCGTTATTGAAGAAGCGAGTTAGACCGATTCGTGCCGTGCTGCAGAAATCAACAATTACCAAAGCACTCCTTTGATGTGATGAATGAATCATTCATTCTATAAGTCTTTCATACTATCAATCTACTTTTCAATTCGTTAATCTTGTTGAAAACACCGAGCAACAGAATACAATAATATTATTCAGGTTTCTCTTAATATTCATTCACCGTAATTCGGTTAATTTCTCCCCCACTTACAGATACAGCTTTTAACGATTTTGACGCCGACACGCGGTATTCGTCTTTGAGGAAGAGCCAGAAACAACTAGTTTCTTATTCATTAAATACCGAGCGATTTTTTTTCTTGGTCCGTTTTTCTGCCTCCGTTTTTTTTTGGGCCGGGTGTATCGAGTTTCTCGGAATGAAGATCGAATTCATGGTTGTGCTATTCATCTTAATCGGACGTCTTTTCATGTTTTTATGCTCCGTTTATTTCGAAGGCTTAATCCCGGCATTCCGAGAGGCGACGATTCCACATAATTCCAGCAGATAAAGGGTTTTTTAGTAGTCTTTTTGAATGGTACATCCCTAGCTCGGATATAACGTATAAATACACCTTCCAAAACGCCTTTTTCAGACGAAAAATCGAGTTTTCAACTTTACATTAAGGCAGCTGTGAGCTAAGACTATTGGATTCACTTACCTCAGTGTTAACGTATGGAGAAAATGTGTTCAAGGATTGCCGTCTTGGATTGAAAGATTTTTTTTAAAGTTGTACTCCGTAATAGAGAAAGAAAGTTTACACCTCGGGACATTTTTCTTTTTTTTTAAATTGCAAATATTATTTTAAAATTTAAATTATTCGACGAAAAATATGGTCCAGTGTATTTTAAACTCTCATAAATACCTATGGTGGACGAAATTCATAAAATAATTACAAGATAAAAAGAACTTTTTATGTACCACGTATTTAAATTTTCTGTTGAATCATATAAACTTGACATTTCTATGTATTAACTAGCGGTTGTATTAGCGGTTGTAACTAGCTTCTATGTATTAACGCTACGGAGTACATTCAAATTAAATACAACGGTCAACGTATGCAATTTATGCCAAAAAATAAATATATATATTTATAATAAATGCGATGACCAATGTATACAATTGATGTAAAATATATATCTATCTATATATATATATTTATAAAAAAATCGTAAGGGATATGCATTTTTTTTTTATAATATCCAATCGTCTGCTGCATTAGAAAGAGAAAAAAATATTTTTTTGTCTATTTAGTTGTTACGCACGTGACGATAAATTTATTGAAAGTACCAGAAAAAGAAATCACGTGATCAGCATTTAATAAATTAAATTCTAAAAATTAATCTTTAAAAATTCACCAAAAATCAGGAAATGGAGGTAAAAATTCGAAAAAAATTTCATTTTGAAGGAATTTTTATGATCTTTCTCCTGATATAAATTTTATAACCCTCAATGCATTATTTTAAATGCAAACGTAAAAAAAGTTTAAAAAACAGCTTAAAAATTTAATTTAAAAAAATCTAAGAAGAATTTTTGAAAAATCTTTCTTAGTGCACCCCTACACTATTAGAAGAATTGCCATGCAAAATTTCAGCCCTTTAGGTCCAGCGGTTTGGTCTGTGCGTTGTATGTCAGTCAGTCAGTCAGTCAGTGAATGAATGAGTCAGTTACGGAACTGTTTTATATATATAGATAAATACTTTTTTATTTTGATGAATTATCCCATCAACTTGAAAGAAAACGATCAAATGCGTAATAAAGAGAGCAATTATAAGAAATTTTCAAACAAAAAAATTATCTGAAAATGAATTCAATCCTGCTTAAAGATGGCTAAAATATTAAAAGAATGCATTGTCATCGTGTTCTGAGACATTCTGAAAGTTTCAAATGTCTAGCTAGTCGGGAAGTTAGTTAAAAATCGATTGCGAGATTTGTACTGGACAAACAAGAAAGCGAGTTAATAAAAACGTAGTAAAAAACGTGGTAATGAATCCTGTTGCTAGGTGTAGAAAAGTTCAGGCTGTCTGAAAATACCATTTTTATTGGACTGTCAGCATTTATGTAACTGTAAATGATAGACAACTTTTCTCCATAGGTTAACAATGAGGTGAGCGAATCCAATATGGTTAATACACAACAGCCTTAAATCCAAGTTCAAAGTTTTCTATTCGCGTTTTAATTTTTTCTCTCTCTTAAAGCTGATGGATAGTAACCATATTGTAGGAATTTCAGAACCGGTTAGTTAGTTAGAACCGGTTATAGTTTTTCAGAATCACTGAAAAACTATATTGATTTAGAATTCAAAAAGTTTTAGTTTATAGCGTAAGTAAAAATATATTTCTTTTCAATTTATTTTAATTTTAATAATTCAAGGAAATGGGTTCCGAAATCCAAAAGTAAACGAATTCTCTGTGAAGATTTTACGTTTTTATTTTCAGTTTGCCACTAGATTAGAAATTTTTCTAAGACTAGATTGCATTTTATGTTATTTAAAATAATGCAATTTATTTTTGCTGTTTATAACTGCAATAAATAAAATTTCTTTTGAAAATTTATATGAAATAAATAAATAAAAGCAGATGGCATATCTTTTGACAGCAACAGGGAGTTGACATCTGAGATGGTCGAGGAGAATGTAGAAGTTAATACTATGGATGCACTTTCTCCTCTTATTTTTCTAACAACGTTTTAATAAAAAAATAACCCTAAATTATGTTTTCGTGCAAACTGCTTGCATCTAATCTCCTTATAAAAAAATTTAAATACACCTAAAGATACGTTTGAAAAAACGCTAAATTACCCCGGTAATACGGTATCGAGGTGACCCTAAATTTCATTTTTCTGCACTCCATATAATTTTCTACGAGTAATTCGCAGGAGAATTAGATTTTTCACTCTTTCCATTCGGGTGATTTCCTACGAATGCAATTAGGGTCAGTCCATGGTATAATCCAAGTCATTTAGCGTAATTTTCGATTGAAACTTTTTGGGAGTCAATACATTTGTAATAAATGTATAAAAAATTCATTCATTGAATTATCGATTACTCGGAGCAGTTAATGCACGGGCATGCATGCTAGAAACGCAGATAATTCAAAATTTTTAAGTATTTATCTTGAATATTATTATTACCATGTTTTTATTCACTCGCTTTCTTGTTTATGTGTGTGTTTGTCCAGTACAAATCTTGCAATCGATTTTTAACTAACTTCCCGACTAGCTAGACATTTGAAACTTTTAGGATAGCTCAGAACACGATGATAATGCATTATTTTGATACTTTTAGCCATCTTTAAGCAGAATTGAAGGCATTTTCAGTTAATTTTGTTTTGTAGACTGGTGTAGCCATCTATCGGCTGGGACGGGAACGAAAAGTTAAACGCAAGTTAACTTCCAATTAACTTCATTTTCTTTCAAGTTGAGGGGATAATTAATCAAAAAAAATTTTTTTAAGTATTTATTATTACATAGAATTGTCAAGTTTATATGATTCAACAGAAAATTCAAAAACATGGTATATAAAAAGTTCTTTATATCTTGTAATTATTTTTGTATATATTAAAAGTCTCGTTAAGATAAACCTATACAAGATATGTGCCTGTGATTATGAAAGTAACCTAAGTCAAGAATCTAAAAAAAAAAAAATGAGTTTATCAGTTATTTCATAATGCACTCTTTTATATTACCGTAATCTGAAGCAATCTCTGTCAAAATTGAATGAGTTGGTTTTTGCATCATTTCACAGAATTCAGTTCTTGTTCAAACTCAAATATTCAAATATCTCAAAACGAAAAATATATGACTTAGACCACTTTCATAATCACCGGCACATATACACATCTCGCCCGCGATTTTGTTTAAAAAAATATGAAACCACTTATCGGCTAGAAGATTAAACGAGAACAAAAAAAAGTTCTAATTAAGAGTGACGGATTACGCATCTTTGAGGCCTAAATTTTAGGATTCTCCATTCCTTTTCTAGGTAGATATACAGATTGAGGATGACCCCAAAAAAGGTCCAACAAAAGACATCCACGGAGAGATCACCAATGCATTAACGTCAAACACCGGACAAGAGGCCAAAAAACCATAGAGAAAATCCTATAGAGAGGAACAAACACGACACTACTGTACCAACAAACCACCAAAGCAGACAGCGACGGATCATCGTACAGGCGCAAAGAAGCTTGGTGCCTCCAGTTGTCAGGAGGTCTTCGAAGGTTAGTAAATTTAGCAGCTTTAAGGCTGCTGTGTACTAACCCTATGGGATTCACTCATCTCAGTGTTAACCTATGGGGAAAATGTGTCCATGGATTGCTAACTTGGATTGAAAGATTTTTGTCTAAAAATTGTACTCCGTAATTAAGAAATAAATTTGACACCTCGGGACATTTTTCTTTTTTTTAAAGCAAATAATAGTTTGCGATTTAAATTATTCGACGAAAATATCTGGTGTAGTGTGTTTTAAACGTTCCTAAATTCCTTTGGTGGACATAATTTATAAAATGAATCCTGTTGCAAGGTACAGAAAAGTTCAGGCTATCTGAAAATACCATTTTTATTGGATTATCAGCAGTTACGTAGCTGTCAATAGTAGACACATTTTCTCCGTAGGTTAACATTTAGGTGAGCGAATCCAATAGGGTTAGTACACAGCAGCCATAAAAAGAGACACATTTTGAGAACCTCAGGAACAGATACCATCTCAGTCTAGACAATTTGCCATTCGCCAAGAGCCAGATGATGGCCGAATGGCTAGGGCGCTGACGTTCGGTTCAGATCCAGTGGGTTCGAGTCCCATTGTTGCCATGGATGTTTGTAGCCTTTCGGAATCGGCTTTAAACTGTAAGTCCTCGGTAATAATATTTTTACCGAGTTTGAGCTTGAATTGGCTATCTCCCAGCTAAAGCTGGGTAAGTTTCCTGGCCCTGACCTTGTTTTTGCTGAGTTCATTCATCATACTGGAGAAAAAGCAAGAAAGACGCTTCTGAGGCTTTTTAATAAAATCTGGAATGGAATTGATGAGGTTCCATCCCTGTGGAAAAAGGCCAGAATCATCCCTCTGTAAAAGAAAGATAAAACAGCTTCTGACTATAATAGTTATCGGTCGATCTCTTTGACTAGCATTTTGGCAAAATTAATGGAGAGACTGGTCATTAATATATTAAAATGGCATCTTGAAACTAAGGGACTCCTGCATCATTGGCAGGGTGGCTTTAGGAAAAACCGCTCCACTGAGGAACTTGTCACCACGTTTTCTCAGAGTATTAAGGACAATCTTGATAAGGGTAACATCGTAGGTGCTGTTTTTGTGGATTTTAAAGGAGCATATGATACAGTTTGGAAAAATAGGCTCATTTATAAACTAGCTACTAAACATATATCAGGTAATATGCTGCCGTGGTTTAGTGACTTTCTTGACCAAGGCCTTATAAATATCGGTTATGGAGCCGCACAGTCTAGTTTTAGGACTTTACAAACTGGTCTTCCCCAGGGAGCTGTGTCGAGCTGTTTGTTGTTCGATGTTTATGTTGATGATTTAATACACTCCTTGATTGATAAAAATATCTGTGTACTCATGTATGCTGACGATCTTGTCATATGGACATCTAGCCCTAAGAACAGAGCAAAGGGGAGACTTGAAATTTCCCTAAATAATGCCATGTCCGGACTTCAATCCTTGTGTTTAGAAAACAATATGACTGTCAACACGGAGAAAACAACTTATCAGACTTTCTCATTATGCCAACAACCATTACAACTTCACATACCATATAACAATATTGACCTCCCTAGCAGTGAGATTACCAAGTATTTGGGAGTGGTTTTCGATCGCAAACTTACCTGGAAATTATACATTGATGATATTAGGCAGCGGGCTGAGAGGCGTATGTTATTGCTTAAACGTCTTGCAGGAGTCAGGTGGGGCTGTGCTACCACAACTCTACTTGCTACTTATAGGACTTTTATAAAACCTGTCATGACCTATTGTAGCGCTCCTCTTGTTACATTATCTGAGGGAGGTATAAATAGATTGGAACGGCTACAAAGTAATGTACTTCGTCTTATCACTGGTGCTGTTAAAACTACACCTATTGACGCTCTGCTGTTGTGTACCAATGAAACCCCTATGCAATATGAAATAAAGAAATCAGCTTTGAAGCTCTATCAGAAATTAATTCGTTTACCTCACAGTGATATGTGGGTTAAAAATGGACCTCGCAGGCTGAAGACTCAGGATGGTTTTCTTCAAGCTGTTCTAAAAGTGATGGACGGACTTGGTATACCATCTCAAGTTGAACCTTTGCTGCCTCCCATAAATCCTCTGGAGGCTAGTAGAATATTTTATCATCTGGACCTTCTGAGTCCTGTTTAAAAATCCCGGGATTGTACAGCAGTTTTGTTCAGCGTGGGAATGGAGACTATTTACAATCGGTTTCCCCCTGAAGCATGGTTGCACATATATACTGATGGGTCAAAGCTTGAAATGGATGGTGTGGCCGGAACTGGTATTTATTGTGAACTTTTCTCCCACTATCTTTCGTTAGGAACGGCCAGGACCGCATTTGATGGCGAAGTTGAGGCAATTAGAGTAGCTCTGACTCATCTGAATGCTTGTCCTTATCTTTTCGACCAGGCTGTTATCTTTTCAGATTCACAAGCTGCGATTCTGGCTATTGCCAACTTCTCCCAAGCCCCTAGCTCTATGACAGTAATGCGATATAGATCCATAAGCAGAGAGATGCACGAAGAACATAAAAAGATTGTTTTACAATGGATCCCATCTCACTGTGGTATTCCCGGCAACGAAAAAGCGGATGAGCTGGCCAAAAAAGGTTGTTATGTTATTCAAGCCCCATGTAACCTGGTTAGCTATAAGTCCGCCTCGGCATTGATCAATCAAGTACTTAAGACAGAGCACATGTCATTACTAAAAGAACGTACGAAAGAAAAATCGTGGAGAATCTCCATTCAGAATATCCCCGATTGTCCAAGAAGCAGTGCAGTAGCTGCCTTTCGTCTTACGACTAAGCATGATTGCTTATATGCTCATCTTTACAAACTTCAGATAGTGGATAGCCCTGCCTGTCCCCTCTGCTGCAGTGGTGCGGCGATGATTGCTGACCATCTCCTTGTTTGTTCAGCCCTCACAAAGAACTGCATCTTTTCTCAATACTGGGAAGCCAGAGACTTTTTGAACAATTTTTCTTCTTAATTCTTCCTATGTGTGTTTCATGTTTTCTGTTTATTTGGTTCTTGTATTTGAGTTTTTGTATTCAGTATACTTTATATGCATATTTGTCTTTTGTGTATTGATATCTGTACGGCGTTAGGATAATGTCTGTATCGCCTGCTGCATTGGAAATTAAAAAAAAGTCCCGGTCTAATTAACCCTCGTGTAGCAAAAAGTTGATCAATCTAACACGGAAATTAATAAATCGGGACTTTATTAAATCTAACACGGAAGGTATGAAACAGCGGTTGCAAAATAAACAAAAAAATGGGTTAATTGATGGTGTTTTTTTGCAGCAATCGGTTAATTTCAAATTGTAACAGTAAAAATGAGTAACCACCAACGTTTAGATGATCGAATGAGGTGGCGAATTGTGGGTAGGCTAGAAGCAGGCCAATCTCAAGTCCAAATTTGTAGAGAGTTCAATTTAACGCCCAGCGTCATGTGTAACTTATGGAAACAGTTACAGGATACCGGATCCAAACAGGAACCCGTATATCAAGGGTGACCGCTTCCAAAAGACTTCATGAGAGAGGGTTGTTTGCAAGACGACCTGCTGTTTGCGTCCCGCTCACTTCTACTAACAGGAGAATCCGTTTATCATGGTGCAGAAAGCATAGAGATGGGAGTATGGATCAATGGTCGACCGTTCTTTTCACTGATGAGTCCCGGTTCAGCCTAAACGTCGATTCTCGCCGTACGTTCATATGGAGAGAACCAGGGACCCGCTACCTACCCTCCAATGTCCGCGAAATCGACCATTATGGCGGAGGAGGTTTAATGGCCTGGGCAGGCATCATGTTGGATGGCCGCACACCTCTCCATGTCTTTGAAAGAGGCACTGTGACTGGTGTGAGGTATAGGGATGAGGTCTTGGATCCCTAAGTTCGCCTTTTCAGGGGTGCAGTTGGCCCTGAGTTCATTTTAATGGACGATAACGCGAGGCCACATAGAGCTCTTCTGGTCGACGAATTTCTAGAGAGTGGGGATATTCGCCGGTTGGATTGGCCAGCCAGATCTCCAGACTTTAACCATATAGAGCATGTCTGGGACGCTCTGGGGAGGGCAATTGCAACTCGCAATTTTCAAATATGAAATCACGCTGCGAGACCTGCATATCTGTAAGAGGGGACCATTCCCCCTATTAACCCATCTATTAACCCATTTTTTTTGTTTATTCTGCAATCGCTGTTTCATAGCTTCCGACTCGAACGAGTGTTACGCATGCTCTTGCGTGTGTATTACAATTATTGAATGGTTATTTGTTTTGTATTGTATCAATGTATGTACATATCAAATTTCATTAAAATTGGTACAGTAGTTCTAGAGATAATTGACCAAGTCTGCAAATTCTCTTAATTTATTACACCAGTGTGTATATATATATATATATATATATATATATATATATATATATATATATATATATATATATATATATATATATATATATATATATAGGTTTCGTCTATCAAAGGAAATTTATTGCGCATAAAACACGGTATACCACATTTTTTTCCAAATAGTTTAAATTTCAAAATATTATTGGTGTTCCGTATTTAAAAATAAATTATACGCACGTAATTATTTCTCTTTTACTCGTTACAATATTTTTAAGAAAAGGTTTTTTAATTACAAGCTGATAACTTGAGGAAAACTTTCTCCATACATTAAAACTGTGCTGGGCGAATCCAATACGACTGCTACCCAGCACGCAAAAGTTGTTAACCTTTTCAATCAACATCACCGGTATTATTCTCAAATTTAATTTAGAAATCCTGTTAAATATTGCTTTAATCAGAGCTTATGTGGTATAATTTTGATTTGGGAGATAATTATAGAGCTTTACACTTATAAAAAAAACATTCATCTTCCGTGAAACTTGTATCGTTCAAATGACATAATAACGGAATGTTTATCTAATCTTTCCGATCGAGAGTTCACCATTCATACATGATCCTCATTCATGATTAGAAGTGTAAATGAGGAATTTTGGGTTAAACATGACACACTTTGCCATCCCCTAATACGCCGAATGAAACATCGAACCTTTGTCTATTAAACACCATACAGTTAGATGTCAGGGAAACCGCTCCAAACAATTGCTCCGCTGAATCCAGAAACGTGAAACGTTAGCTCGCGCGGAATGGACTCGGCCTTCTGGGAAACTCAAAAACTGCCGTAACTCGATTCTCTCAGTCTGCAGATGCATCCCCTTTTGATTGGCAGGCCTAGTATGTCGACATTTAATTACACGTCCGTAGGCCAGCGTGAACGGAATCACACCCACGTCTCTTATGTGGACGCGTGGTAAGACGATCATATAACAGTCATGTTATGCCAAAAGAGTATTTCTCATTCCCTAACTTAATTAAATGCATAGTTTGTCCAATAAAGTGTTATAAACGAGCATAAACATTTCGTAATTTTTATAGTTACTCTAAGGCGAAGGACCTGAAGTAACCTAGTGGTAGCGCGTCGGCATTCGGTGATGAGGGTGATCGGATCGAATCCCGACAAGCACCATTGGATATCTCCGTATCCAAGCCAGATATGGGCACGTTAAATCAGTAGACCGTAAAGTCCTTCTATGACGTCAGAGAGGGTGGGAGAAGGTACGACCCTTCCAGATGTCACCCCTGGGTGTGTTCGGTCAAAATGGAGGTTGCACCTGGCTAATCAGACTCCGACCCCTGTGGTGCCATTATATACCGGAGACGCACCCCTCAGCCCTGTAGCCTGTATGGACCTGGTCTGGAACACTTCCGACCAAGGGACATAAGCAGCAACAACTACAACTATTCTAAAGTGAGTTTAAAATGTCCCGTGAGAAAATAGACAGTCTGGCAGTTTAAGGTTTGATACCGTTTACTATATAAGGCATGGCTTAACTTAGATATTTACTGATTTAGGGTCAATTCTGGCCCCAGGAAGAGACCACTGTCCGAATTTGGGGTTGGATGTGATGTAAAATTGCGCATTTACATTTACTCTCTTCGAGGAGACACGCGAGGAGCCTTGTAAAGTCAGCACCTCCATTCGCTGTCTCTTCGGAAAGAAGAATTTTAATAAATATATTTTAAGTATTCGAAGGATGGAATTTTATTGTGTGTGCTAAGTGCCTCAGCAACCAACTACTACCCCGACTACATATTTGCGATAGAATTCATGTTTTTAACCAATCATACATAGGAGAACCTGTTGTACATTGAACCGGATGTACCTTGGTACTAGGCCGTCGTCAGCTATATATGTTTAGTTTTTTTTTTCTCCAAGTGGTAAGCGTTATTCATGTATGTTCCAGTAGAACTCCTTAATGGGCCAAGTATAAAAAAAAACTTCTCAAACGTCTAACTGTTAACGGTATCATGGGCTAAAAGTATTTTGACGCTTTGATTTTCTTTTCTTATATATATATATATATATATATATATATATATATATATATATATATATATATATATTCTGACAGCCTCTCAAAATGGCCATATTTTCTCCAGAACCGATTAAAGCCTCCACAGAGCCTATAATATGGAAGAAACCCTTTTCCATGGTTACCTCTCAAAATGGCCATATTTTCCCCAGAACCGATTAAAGACTCCACAGAGCGTATAATAAGGAAGAAACCCTTTTCCATGGTCACCTCTCAAAATGGCTATATATTCTCCAGAACCGATTAAAGACTCCACAGAGCGTATAATATGGAAGAAACCCTTTTCCATGGTCACCTCTCAAAATGGCCATATTTTCTCCAGAACTGATTAAAGACTCCATAGAGCCTATAATATGGAAGAGATCCCTTTTCCATGAGCACCCCTCAAAAGAGCCACTTTTATTCGGAACTATACCTGACCGCCATAGAGAAGTTTCTCTGTATATATATATATATATATATATATACATACACACAAATGTGTGTACATGTTTTAGCTCTACTGTGTCAGTCGATTTCAAATGCATTCCGAGATTTTTATATCTGATTCTTTTCTGAATAAAAGCACATTGTATTATCCCTCTACAATAAAACCTCGTTTATCCCGATCTCCGGATAATCCGTATCAGATTTGTAGACATTTTTATTTAATGTTCCCATTAGATAATAGTTTTAACTATGGTAGAAAGAAAGTAACTACAAGTACGCCAAATATTCGTTTTTTAGTTTAATTCAATGTACAGTTCCTGCATAGATTGTACAGTAAATTTTGGTAATAAAATGCTTTTTGTTGAGTTTAAGAAAGCTTTACTAGACTTACCAATTCTTTATTAAGAAAAAAACTTTTCTTTATAAGAAAAGTTATTTTCATATTTTTTAATGTCTTGTAAAAAATACTATGTCATTTTGTTACAAAGAATAGTTTTTAATCGTAATAAATGACAAGTCTTCTTAGTTAAAGATTTTGTTTTGCTTATTACCCATATTATCCGGATTGCTTATGATCCCAGTTAGTCCGGATAAACGAAGTTTTACTGTACTTTGAAAAGCTTAGCAAGCTCAGTTGCTATTATATAGTTTCTGAAATAAAAATATCTATTCGTTCGAAAACACTTTTCTTTATTTACCCACGGAATAAATTTAAAAGCTATCTTAAGTGAAACAGAATTCTATTCAATAATTTTTTGGCAATCTGACTCCAGAGTTGCTTATCATTCAAATGAGGCCTTGTTAAGTAAAACCTGTTGCTGAAAAGAAGGATTTATTTACGCTCGTGAAATCGATTCAGGGATTTTATCTAATACACCTGGCTGTTTTCGAATGCGTAAAAAAGTAACTAGATTCTTCGCGGAATCTAAGGTTAGCTCATTTGTGGGGAAATTTTGGCGTTCAAAGACACTGCAAATTGGCAGTAAAAAAGACAGTAAAGATTTCGAAAATAGAACGACAGTGACAAATAATGAAAGAAGACCTTTAGATGTTAGAGGTAAAAGCTTAAACTTTTCAAGAGTGATTGTGGAACGGAGAGCTAAAGAAAAACTGGAAAGAGTGCAAATCTCTTCGATTTAAATTGGATATTCGATATTTTAATTTAACCCAATATTGTGCATCTTTAATGTATCCTGCAACAATCTGTAAGTGGTTTTACAATCTATTGAAACTCTCTCTCCATCTATCTATGTATCTATATATATATATATATATATATATATATATATATATATATATATATATATATATATATATATATATATATATATATATATATATATATATATATAGAAAAAGAGAGAGAAGGGGGACAGAGACCGGTCGATTGCCTCCTTTTATTTCTTTGGTTCTTTGTATTTACTATTATTGCTACGGAATCTTGCATTTATGCTGCGTATAGAGATAAGTGCAGATTTTTCTATTAATTTCTGTTAATTCTGTTAATTTTTTTCGGCTGTCAGTGCTTTCTTCCTGTAATTTACTATCTTACTTTTACTGTTGAATTATTTACAATATTCCAAGTTATAGGTATAATATAGTTATATATTAGGGTGGGTCGAAAAAAATTATTTTTTTATAATCAATTTCTAATAGGGCGGAAAACTTGCGCATTGGCATCCTAATAACGGGAAAAATAATATAAAAAAATATAAATTGGTTTTGAGATCGCGTAATAGCCCTAAAGTTTTGAAAATAAAGAAAAAAATCTGCACTTTTTAAAGACGTATAAATTTTTTTTAATAGTTTACTTTATTTCTAATAGAGTAAAAACTACTCTTTGTAGTTACCTAAATGCGTGAAAAATACTTTTGGACACATTGCCGTTCAGTTGAATTCGCGCAAAAAGCCTTAAAATACCATTTATTTTTGTAAAAACCTCATATTGCAGCTCTTCGCCATTTCAGCATGTTTATCCTTTATGCTGAAATGACCCAGGACTGACCACGTGGAGGTGGCTGCAAGTCGAGTCCCAACCCCACCCTACCCAACCAACCGACCAATTTGGGTGTGGTTACTTACACTGAAGTCCCTTTAAATTCTCACATCGTATCAAATTTTGACATCAAAGACCTTGATCCTAAAGTTGTCCGAATGAAACCTTCTCGGTTTTCCTGCCCGCAAACTTTTCCAGCGGCCTCTGTAACAAGTTTCACACATCTCTCTACTGACTTAATGTGGCATGGAAATTTCAAATACTCAAATTCTGGCAGGGCTTTGTCTTTCAACAATGTTGAAATGTGTTCTGTTGCCATATTTAACAACAATGGAGGTGGTGTCAGCTTACACTTTGTCCAATTAATAAGTTCAGTATAGTCTGTGGCTTGAAAATTAATTAAAGGAAGCTTCAAGGCTCTAACGTGACCTACTACTGGTGGCTCATTTCTGGCTTTCAGTATCCTTCTGTAGCCTAATTCTCGAATGTATTGTCTCTCCTCCAATATCATCGCCAACATCATATTCTCTGGATGGCAGAAGAACGAGTTTCTCTGAATGACCGGATCGATGATTTCTTTTGTGTTGTCGGGGAAATGTTTTGTTGTTTGAATGACCTTTAGTGTGTGCTCCGGACCGTCTTTCACGGTGTAATGCATCTTACTATCAAACCAAACAGCAGCATAGGTCTTTACAATGTAATTTACAAGTGTCTCCATTTCGCTTTTCGGACTAATTTGGGAAACATAAAGTCTTAATACCCGGTTAGCACAGGTTAACCATCGGGAATGGCTGAGGGGTCCAGGATCTTTAAAAGCTAATTCTGGATCACAGAGTCCAGTGATGACTGCATGAACAATGTCTAGGAGATACTGCTGATCTTTACTGAGGTCAGTTTTATTTATTGTGATGACAACTTCAGATTGAATCGGCACAAAATCAACAAGAGGATTTTTCTCACAGCTAGGCAGTTGCTTGCCAATTGGACCACTGAATGACGCTGGCCCAGTTGCTTTCTCGTCTAAGTTCTCAAACAAATGTTTATAAGGCAGATCATTTAAGTGAAGCAAACAAATAAACCACTGCAGTGGTCGCTGACACCTAACTTCAATGTTCTGTACAACACCACTTTTCCAACCGGTTTTTGTGACTGTCCCATCACATCCGATGGCTACCAATGCACTCATGTCAAAATCTTTCTTTTTCATGTAGTCGAAAATACTTTCAGCAATATCATTACCGGTTACTGTTTTTGGTGTAACATGGCCAATGTATTGGCCACCAGGCTCACTAATCACGCTAATATGTTCTTCTTTTCTTACTCTGCGGTACATTTTAGCGCCTATTTTTTCTAGTGTTAATGTATTATCTTTTCTACTGTCGATCTTTCAGCTGGTGCTCTTTTTCCGTTTTTGCTTTTCGAATCTTCACTTTTTCCCTTCCAATATTACTTTTGTCAATCACTCGTGCCATAACTGAATCAGAGATCATTCCAAGATCATGCAGGACACCAGAAGCTATTGCTGCTGTGGCCCTGTCAGAAACACCGTAACTATCGCTTAATAAGGAAGTATACGACACTTTGAACGCATTTGCGATGTAGAAGGCAATACCACACTCGTAGAGGAAAAACATGCTGAAATGGGCGAAGAGCTGCAATATGAGCTTTTTACAAAAATAAATGGTATTTTAATGCTTTTTGCGTGAATTCAAATGAACGGCAATGTGTCCAAAAGTATTTTTCACGCATTTAGGTAACTAAAAAGAGTATTTTTTATACTATTAGAAACAAATTAAACTAATAAAAAAAATTATGCGTCTTTAAAAAGTGCAGATATTTTTTTCTAAATTTTAGGGCTCTTGCGCGATTTTAAAACCAATTTATATTTTTTATATTATTTTTCCGTTATTAAGATGCCAATGCGCAAGTTTTCCGCGCTATTAGAAATTGATTATAAAAAAATAATTTTTTTCGTCCCACCCTATTATATATATATAACCGGCAAAGTATGAAATCCGGCATTCTATAAAACGCCTAGGCATTGTATATAATGTCTAAAACTAGCCGGCAATGCATGAAACGATACATATTTCACACATTTCCTAGGCATTCTATAGAATGCCAAATGAGAAACCGGCAAAGTATGAAATACATCTCCGATTCGTTTCGAATATCACGTGGCAAGACTTAACGCGCTCCTCAGGCTCAGAATTTGTCAGTTGTACTTTGCGGTTTGCTTGGGAGTGTCAAAATACGCAATTTTCCATAAATTTGCTCAACAAGAAATTAGTTTTTTACTGTGCAGCATGAAAATGGAGGAGCAAGCTGTAGTGTTAGAGAAGAAGTCATGGTCTGTAGACATGAAACAACGATTCGATGATGAACTGTCCAAAATTTGAGTTAATACTGCAAAAAAACAGCTCTCTCTTAACCGAAACTACTTACCAGAAGTTAATAAATGATATACAAAAAGACAAAATGACTACAAAGAAGGAACCCAGGGACTATTGGTTGCTGAATCGCTATGATGTGATGATTGTGGAAAACAAAAGTAAACTCATTTATCCTGTTAAAAAAGGCGTCAGTACTATATAGTATTACGTCACGGAATCTGAGTTATATTTATAATATAATATACGGAAAAACATCCTTTGCCAAACAGAATAGTGGACGAAAGGGAGAGCTGAGTGAAAGAGACGGACGCGGTATTAAAGCGGATTACGACATGAAGAAAGAAAACAGCTGCAACCAAAATGGCCGAAGAGCTGAATCTGCATGTTCCGGTATCAACCATTAGAGGTAGAACGGAACTTCACAAACAAAGCATTTACAGAAGAGTAGCTATTCCCAAGCCATTTGTAATAGATGCCAATACAAAATATCGCCCATAATGGTGCCACGAGCGCAAATCATGGTCGAGTAATATGTCGAAAAACGGCATTTGGTCCGACGAATCATTGTTCACATTGTTCCTCGCAATAGGACGTGCTTATGTCTGGAGAACACCTACACAAGCTTTTGATTCTGTCTCATCTCAACTATCAATCATGGAGGTAGATCTATCAGGGTTTGGGATGGCATCTCATGATTTTCTTCAGACCCTATTGTAACCCTAAAATGGAGATTGAATGAGAAGGACTATGTTGAAATTTTAGCTAACTTGTTCATCCTATGGTGCAAACATTGTTTCTTGCAGGAGATGACGTTCTCCAGGGTGACAATCCCCCTATATATACAGCTAAATCTATCAAGTATTGGTTTGCAGAGCATGAAAAAGATGTCAAATATCTTATCTTGCCCTGTACAATCCCCCCGACTATATATCATCCAACCAATGTGATCTGTATAAGCGGATAGATAAAGGTATCGGTATCCACCACAGCATCTCTACAGGATCTTTCATGATTTTTCCCTGAAGAATGGTATAATATATTCTCAACCACTATTTACGACTTGTATAATCCAATTCCAAGGGGAATCAGGTGGTATTTCATAACAAAGGTGACCCTGCCTCGTATAAATAAAGTTTTCATGATGTTTCTTAGTGTTTCCATTATTTGGATAACCACCTTTACATATATATACCGGGTGCGTCATAAATTCGTGCAAAGTTCAAAAATTCATAATAAAAGAAGTAATGCTCGGAAAATGTTTCTGTTTGCGCCAATAAGATCAGAGGGACATAGGATTTTTTTCCATGTAAAAGAAAAAGTTTCCAAAAGTAACCGAAAGAGGGCGCTCACACGTCATGCTGAGACGTTTTATGCAAATCAGGCAAACTGAAACAGAAAATCAAACAGATAACAATAACATGAGACTGTCCATTTATTTTAAAGTAACAGATCTTCAACATTTCTACCACCATATATATATATATATATATATACACTGCTCAAAACAATTAGGGGAGCACATGGTTTTAACGAAATTACGCAAATACTTACACCGATATGTAACATAAAATAAATCATCCATAATTTAAAGCCTAGCAGGAAACAGGAGAAGGAAACTTCATATGCAAATCAAAGTTCATGACGTCAAAAACCAGAAAAATCGGGATGTTGCAGAAACGTCTGTTTCACTGCCTTAACTGTGAAATTCGATTGCTCAGTTATTCTTTTTGAGAAAAGGTGACTTGAAAATGTCTCAACAACGTGATTTACCGGAATCCATGGCATGGCGTATTATAGGCAGACTTGAATCCGGGAAAACACAACGTAGTGTCGCGGACGCTGTTGGAGTCGCCAGAAGTGTCGCTGCAGAGCTGTGGAATCGATTCCAAGAAACAGGGAATGTTAGACGTCGACCAGGGCAAGGTCGGCCACGCGCCACTACAGCAACTGATGACCGGTATATACTGTTAACAGCTCGTCGAAACAGAACAGACAATGCTACTCAGCTGCAAAAACAGTTGCTCTTGGAAACAGGATGAAGGGTGTCCATCCAAACAGTACGTGTGTGTGTGGCTTATTCCACCCGCTCTAGCCGTAGGCTAGACCAGGTCCATGAGGCCAAAAGTTACTATGAAATCGTTAACAAGCAAAGGGTCTCTATAAATATCCTCCTTTGCAAGCCCCAGGCAGTTTAGAATATGGCCAGGAGAGGCTTCAGCAGTATTGCACTTAGAGCAAAAAGGGAAAGATTTTTGCCCCTGGTTTTAAACAAGACTCTTTAGGTGTCCACTAGCAAATCTGCTAATGGTGGTCTGCATCCTTCTGTTGCCCTTGACATTAAGGGCACCGCCAGGAGATTTTCGGTCGTACCAGTGGTGTGTCGGAGGGGTCTTCCATAAGTGCTGATTAATAAGTTTTCTTCTTGAGTAAATTTCAAAGTAAGTTAAAGTATCTCACGAAGAAAAAGGAAGTGAGGCTCCATCCTTAGCAAGAGTATCAGCAATCTCGTTTCCAAAAAGTCCTATATGAGACGGAACCCATTGTAAATATACCGCTCGTTGTTTAGAAAAGGTCTTTGAGGATCTCTAGAATCGACAGTGAGGTTTTATCCCCGACTCTTGTCCAGCTGCTCAAGTGCTGAATGGCACTGCGGCTGTCAGTTAGGATCCAAATATCACGGTGAGAGGTGTCATTTTTAATAGTTTTCAATCCCTCTTCAATGGCAATAAGTTCAGATCTGAAAACTGAGCAGTAATCTGGATTCCTAATCTTATAATGATTTGAGTTAGTAGGGGTCTTGATATAAATACCACTGCCGCAGGTATTGTGTTCATCTTTACTGCCATCGGTATAAATCTGCGTAGCAGTATGAGGGATTTGATTTATGATTTCAAGAGAAAGCTGATGCAAGTATTCTGGTAAGTCATATTTTTTCTTTGTGAGGGATGAGAGGTTTGTTTGGAAATGAACTCTAGGCAGCCACTCCATGGGGTTGACTATTGGCCTCAAGGAATGCCTTTCAACATTATGGTCCAATAAGCCCATTAACTCCATCTGTGAAAAAGGATTATTTCTCCTAAGTCTTTGATTGTTTGACCAACTTCTGAGGAATGAAGATGTTCGATTTTGATCATAAAAACTGTAAAGTTTGTTGAAATATTTTACAAGCCCTGCGCTTCTTCTTAAACTCAGAGGCTGAAGATCACTCTCATAAAGAACCAGTTCAGCAGGACAACTATTGCGCATGCCTGTGATAATTCGAGCAGCACTCAATTGAACTCTCACTAATTTTAAAAGGTTAGAGGATGACGCACAGAAGTAAACCTGATACCCGTATTCTAATACGGGCCTAATTAGATATATATAGGTTGCTCTCAGGGTATTGGCATCAGCACCCCAATCTCTCCCAGAGACATATTTCAGGATGTTAAGTATCCTCCTGCTCTTTTCCACTAGATTATCTATATGTTTATTGCTCAAGATCTCAGGATCTAAGCTGTAACCTAGGTATCTGGGGTGTTTTTCACAGAGTAGAGAGCCGCCATCCATTGTGATGTTAGGCTGGTAGTTGTAAAAATGTCTATTTGTGGTGAAGAAGCTAACTATAGACTTTGTTAAAGTTTAATTTATGTGTATTTGCAAACTTCAACGCGTCTGTGGGGGTAAGGTTAATCATATGTTCAACATGGCAAATATCAGAATTGGAGTTCCAGAGAACAATGTCATCTGCAAAAAGGCCGACCTCGCACCTTTTAGTTATAACTTTTTCAATGCCAACCAAAAACAACGAGAAGAGGAGAGGACTGAATACAGATCCCTGCGGCACTCCCTGTCTGAGTTTAAAAGTTTTAGATAACGAGTTATTAAATTTCACTCTAATCAGCCTATCCTTCATAAAATCACAGATCCAAGAAAGGGTCATGTCTTTAACACCAAATGTGTCAAAGAGTTTGATAATTAATTTATTTCTCCAAACCCTATCGAAGGCCTTTGTCAAGTCTAAAAACACGGCAACTGTATGGTTTGTTGGTTTAAGATTCTGAGAATCCTGTATCTTTTGTCCGAAGAATAAAATCTGATCCATAGTGGAATGTCCTTTTCTAAAGCCATATTGCTCCGTTGGGAGTAGGTTATTAGATTCAAGGTGGTAAGTTAATCTTTCTAATATCATTTTTTCCATAAGTTTACATGAAAAGTTTGTAAGAGCGATGGGTCTATAGCTCTCAGGAGAGCTGGCCTTCTTCTTTGGTTTTCTAATAGGAATGACCAAGGCTCTTTTCCAGTCTTGAGGAAGTCTACCTAGTCTCCAAGACAAATTCAAGATCTCCAACAATCTCAACTTTCCCCAAACTCCAAGTCTTGAAATCATTTGGTATTATCAGGTTTGAATATTATCAGGTTCAGGAGATTTATTTAAATCGAGAGCATTCAAAGCAAGTTCCATCTCCCGTAGTGAAAAACCAGCACTAAAGATAGGGTTACGCTGGGTTGAGCTACGACAGCCGTGGATAATCCTCCTAGCTCGAATTTCAATGTTTTTATCATCCTCAGTAAAATTTAGGTTGCTTATCCTTTGATAATAAAATCCCAATAAGTTTGCCGTAGCTTTGTCATCTGGGGGAATTTGCCCGTTCTCATCAAGAATGGTGTTGCATTCCTCTTGTTGCGGCTGCTCAGCGCTCAAAGATTTAATCAATCGCCAAAGTCTGGAATTTGGGGTACTAGCATCAATGCTCCTGCAAAATTCCTTCCAATTCATTCTTTTGAGAAACACAAAAGCTCTTTTAATTTCTGCATTTATTTTGTTTAGATTCGATCTAAGAGAGGGATCACTGGAGGCCTTTAGCTGTTGGAGTAATTTATCTCTTTTTTTCAAGAGGGGTTTTAAAACTGGACATCTATGCAGAAAAAATGGTGTGAATCGCTTAAAATTACCCCTAGGTATAGTCTGACCGGCTGCCCTAAAAATTATATTTTTGAAAGCAGTCCATGTTGCATCGAGATCTTCAGTGGGAGGAACTGAAAGAATGTCTCGATCAGTAAGGTCTCTAAATCTCTCCCAGTCGGCCTTTTTAAAATTCCAGTAATTTTTTCGGTTTAGTACTATTTTTTGTTTTCTCCTTACTTCCACTAAAATAGGCAGGTGGTCACTACCAATACTTGGTAGGACACTCCAACTACAATAAGGGAAAATATTCGGACTGACAAAGGAGACATCAAGTGCATCTTCAGTATTTTAGCTATAAGAGGAATGGGTAGGTGAGCCATCATTTAAAATAATGTGGGCATTGTCATCCATCAGGTTTCGTAGCTCAACCCCTCTTTGATTGTTAGCTGCACTGCCCCAATGCATATGTTTAGCATTTAAGTCGCCCAAGAAGATATTATTTTCATCAGAATAGACAAACAGATTTTCGGGGAGGCTTTTTCGGTTGGGACGATGATATATGTTATAGATGTTGAGATTTTTGCCCTTCCAGTTAATCATTATGCCCTGCATTTCCAGATTCGAGTTTGGAACTGATGGGAGAGTAATACCATGATAATTGACATCTCTCACAAGGAGGGCCAAGCCACCACCACCCTTATTCTGCCTATCTGAACGTAATACATGGAAACCCTTTACTCTAAGTTTAGAGTGTTCTTTTAATTTGGTCTCTTGAAGGACAATAATTTGGACCTCGTGGGTTTCAGCTAAATCCAATATAGCTTCAAGTTTTATTCTCGTAGCACTAGTAGATAATCCATTTATATTGCAATGCAGGATTTTTGAGGAACGACATTTATGAGGAGACCGTCGATTACTTTTCGAACAGGCCCCTCTGCCTAAGCCCTAAACGCACCCCTGATTAACCTGCGCGACGGGTTATGCAGTATGATTCTCTATAGAAGATTGGCTCATGGGAAAGGAAAAGGGGGACAGCTTCTGAGGGTCGAGACCCGGAGCACCCGAAGACAGAAGACTGACTTAGATCCATGTGCCTGCTGATATTAGCTGGGCAAAACGGAATGGCCTTCACGCCAAGGTGGCCCTACCAGGAGAAGATATCCCGACGTACTTCGCCCATTCCGCCCAGGGGCACCCCCCCCCCGCCACGTTGAGGCTAACAGCAGGACTTGGGGGGGGGGGGGGAAACAGTACGTAATAGGCTTCATCAGGGAGGTCTCTATGCACGTAAGCCAATGGTCTGCATTCCGTTGACCTCACACCACCGTGTGGCCCGAAGAAGATGGGCTGCTGAACATCGAGATCGGGAGAAACATGATTGGAGCCAAGTGCTGTTTACAGACGAGTCCCGATTCAGTCTGGAGTGTGACACCCGACGTGTTGTGGTATGGAGGGAAAGGGACACTCGAAATAACCCCACATTCGTTCGTGAAAGATCACAACACAGACGAGCTGGTTTTACGGTATGGGGTGGAATCAGCATAGGTGGACGTACAGACCTGCATATGATTCGGAATGGTACTTTGACGGCCCGAAGGTATGCAGACGAGATACTGAGACCTCATGTCATACCTTACGCTACAGCCATTGGAGATTCCTTTGTTTTCCAGCATGATAATGCCAGACCGCATACAGCTCGTCTTGTGGAGAACATGCTTGAAGCTGAAACAATACAAAATATGGAATGGCCAGCTTGCTCTCCAGACCTGAATCCAATCGAGCATGTTTGGGACATGCTCGGATGACGCATTGCTCGGAGACCAAGGCCTTCTTTTACTCTCCGAGACTTAAAGATTGTACTTCTTGAGGAGTGGAACAGTATTCCCCAAAGTCTTATCGATAACATCATCGCATCCATGGAAAACAGGTGTGCAGCAGTCTTAGCTGTTCAAGGAGACCACACGCCATATCAAAAATCTTACAGCATTTCTAAACAATACTTTTTTTTATCGTTTACATGTAACCAAATTGTTGCCCTAAATCATCTTTTCATGTTTTTTCCATATTTTCAAAGAATTAAAGCTTAAATACAAATTTTTTACGTCTTTTTTTCTGTATTGAGCATTGATACGCGTGTACTATCCATTTTATGCCAATACGTGGCTGTCTCGCACGGTTTTCTTAACTTCTTTGCTTGCTCCCCTAAATTTTTTTAGCAGTATATATATATATATATATATATATATATATGTTTACAAAAGTATAACACGAAATCAAACTAATAAACAATGGCAAACTTACTATGGCGCTACGCTGCTCAACCGTAAGCTGCTATATATATATATATATATATGTGTGTGTGTGTGTGTGTGTGTGTGTGTGTGTGTGTGTATGTATAATTAAACACAATGACACGAAGGGATCTAACAATTTTGCTGTCGTGCGATACCTGTTTATGCATAAAGTTCTTCGACGCCAGCTGATGCACCGCTTTCTTTCAGTGGCCGGTGAACGAATCAGATCTAATTTTTCGCACGCTTGCACTTTGTTTGTTACATTCTGAACCGGTTAAATAATTGAGATCTATTCAGAAATTTGCAACTAATTCGTAATCTAAAATTTCATACAAATACTTTGCATTCTACGGTTGCTGTCTGATGACATAAACACAAAAAACGCCGTTTGTGTAAGTGAAAATGTAACTTTGTGACACAGACACGTATGTAATCATACGGAACAGAGACTGAAAAGTTTTTCTCTTCAAAGTTTTGTTTAGCTGTAATTTTTGTTTCAGCTGATAGTTGTCAAATAAAATATGTGTTATTAATAGGGATACTCAATTTTCGTATTTACGAAATAGATGCGAATATAAGCGAAATTTACCGATATGGGAGAATAAATGCGAAAATTATTTTTTCACTACTTTTCGGCTAAAACTCGGTGATAAACGGCTTTTTAAGCGAAATTAGGTAGTAATAGTAATAATTTATTAACATAATTGCTTATCTAAGACCATCGACGGTCCTTAACTGAGAGATCTCACTCTCGAAATTTGCTTATTACTTATTACCAAGGACTTAGGGAAGAGAATGTGGAGACCACTACAATGTTTGCTTTAAATTAAGAATTTTGATACTTACCTAACCAAGTAAGTAAAATCATGATTTTTTTAATAAATGCGAAATTTGGAATTTATATATATACACACACACACACACACACACACACACACACACACATATATATATATATATATATATATATATATATATATATATATATATATATATATATATATATATATACATATACTGCTGGCCACCCAAATTGCAACACCAAGAAAGACAAGAGATATCACAACAAAATTTATTTTGTAGATAACATGTTGACCAAGTATCAAATGAATAAATTTATAGACTTCTGTGAAGTGTGGTTCCTGCCAAAATCAGTAGCCAGAGTAGAGTAGCCGCCATTATTGGAGATCACCGCTACCACACGCCTCGGCATTGATTCAAAGAGACTTTGGATGAGTTCTTGGGGTACAGCAGACCAAGCAGATTCCACACGTCGCCAAAGTTGATCTGCTGTGGCAGCTGGGGATGGAATCTGGGTCAATCGTAGAGCAACCATGGACCACACGTTTTCTATCGGCGAAAGATCCGGAGAGTGAGGCGGCCAGGCAAGCAATTCAATCTGGCGATTGACGAAGAACCGTTGGACAATGCGTGCCACTTGTGGTCGCGCATTATCCTGTTGAAATATGGCTGTGGGCAAGCCCTGAAGGTAAGGAAGGACAACTGGCTCCAACACCTCGAAGATATAGCGCTGGCTGTTTAAAATACCGGCAATGCGTACTAGAGGTGTGCGAGAGTGATATCCAATACCGCCCCATACCATAATACCCGGTGCAGGACCAGTGTGGCGGTGCATAACGCAGCTGTTCAGTATCCTCTCTTCACGGTGTCTCCAGACTCGAATGCAACCATCGTGATGTTGCAGACAGAAGCGTGACTCGTCAGTAAAGACAATTTCATTCCATTCTGCCGTCCACATCCTTCTGTCATCGCACCATTGGCGGCGGAGACGTCTGTGGTTCTGCGTCAAGGGTAGACAAAGCAATGGACGTCTTGCGGACAGACCACTCTGCTGTAAACGGCGTCGAATGGTACGCGCAGACACTGGATGATGCGTTACAGACTGCATGTGCTGTGCTATGGTTCGTGATGTGACTGAGCGATCCGTCACTGCCATGCGCCCAATTTGCCTGTCATCACGTGAAGTGGTGCGCTGAGGTGGATGCGATCGAACACGCCGGTCCGTCGTACCCTCCTGCATCCAACGATCACATATCCGCATTACAGTTGTTTGGTTTCGTCCAACACGACTACCGATTTCCCTGAAAGATAATCCACAATCTCGGTAGGCCACTATCCTTCCTCTGTCGAACTCGGATACTTGATCAAAAGATGATCGCTGTTTTCCACAAGGCATAATTGATCGTTTTTTTGAAAAAACCACAAGAAAAACACAATTCCCGAACTTGAAATCGTCGAAATCTCCAAGCCTTAAATAGCGCTTTGAAGTGGCGCCACAGGCGCGCGTAATGTGCGTCTGCTCTGAAATTCTAATCATTTGCATATCTCACCTCCACTAATGCATGTTGTAAATTTCATGTTATTTGCATGTTTCCTTCAGGGTGTTGCATTTACAGTGGCCAGCAGTGTATATATATATATATATATATATATATATATATATATATATATATATATATATATATATATATATATGCGTGTGTTTGTGCGTGTGTAACAAAAAACACGTCTTCCTAAATTACTTTTAAAGCATGTTCTCTTTTTAATAAAGTACAACCCCCTTCCAAATTGCAACGTAAAATAGTATAAGTTATAATTTATATTAGCTCTGCAGATCATTAAGCAGGCATTTGAAATATCTGAATGCCATAACATCACCATATCTAGCCCGAACCCGAAGGCCACATTAAATTTGTGTACAATAAATAAAATTTGTTGTCAAATTCTTCCTTTTGGAAAAACGCGTAGCAAGCGCGTGATCTAGCAATAAATCAATCCCCGTGAGAACCACGATGTGGACACGTGAACTACACGAGACTAAATTCATCCAATTAAAAAATAAATAATTTCGGCCCCCTGGTGTCAATATCCCCAAACCCTCATTTAATATTTTCCTGAACGGAAGACTTTATCTCTTCACGCCTAACTCTCCTTGCTGTCAGATCTGCTGTCCACGGACGCCAGAAGTCCGGTGGGCACGACGGCTTTTCTCACTTAACTCTGCCATGTAAACACTGCTGTTAACACGTCCCGTCCTGGCATGGACGCCGGACAAGTACAGTGGCCACTGCACCCTTCTTATTGCTTGATAATTAAATAAAAGTCATTTCCCGGATAATGTCTGTGATTTGTGCATCGTTACTATGGCTCCATGCGTGTGTTTCTCTCCTAAATTTCCTCAGTGTTTTCCTGGATGAACACTTCTCCCGACTGCATATCTCCTATAAGTTTATACGAATCAATTCCCGTGTGTACATATATTCCCATTGGGATTATTATCATATATATATACTATCTGAAAACCCGCACTTCGTTACGGAGTACATTCAAATTAAATACAACGGTCAATGTATGCAATTAATGCCATATATATATATATATATATATATATATATATATATATATATATATAATTGATGTAAAATATATATCTATCTATATATATACACTCATGGACAAAAAAATTAGCGCACCAAGAAATAATTGCGGGATCGTAACGAAACTTGCAATGAAGGTACATGTCGGGGAGATATGCAAATGATTAGAAATGCAGCGTGATTGCGCATTACGTATAGCCGGTAGAGGGCGTTGAACATCGTACTCTGTGGAGTATAAAACAGGTAACCAAAGCTTGTTTGAGTGTGCTGAATCATTTACAAAGGAAGAGCTGAGATAGAAATGCCATTACGCCGTGTTCGAAGACAATATAAGCGGTTGTCGCAGTTTGAGAGGGGGAGAATCGTCGGGATGATGGAAGCTGGGTGGTCAGCTAGGTGAGTAGCTCGTAAATTAGGCCGCTCTGATTGTGTTGTGAGGAGGTGTTTGGACCAGTGGACCCGAGAGATGTCATGTACACGAAGACCAGGCTCAGGACGCCCTCGACAGACCAGTCGTCGAGAAGACCGCCACATCGTAAGGAATGCACGCGTATAGCCAACTGCTTCATCGGCCGCCATCCAGGCACAGGTAGCACCTTCACTAGGGGCCTCTGTGTCTTCTCGAACCATACGAAGGCGCCTGGCTGAAGGACAGTTGGTATCGCGGCGCCCATTACGTGTGCTGCCCTTGACGCCCACCCATCGACGCCTCCGTTTGGAGTTTTGCCGCGCACGAGGAAACTGGACTGCAGCGGAATGGAACCAGGTCGTCTTTAGCGACGAATCCAGATTCAATCTCGGCAGTGATGGCAATCGTGTTCGTGTGTGGAGAGCCCGTGATGAACGCTTCAATCCTGCCTTTGCTGTACAGCGACACATCGCTCCCACAGCTGGTGTGATGGTATGGGGTGCCATTGCCTACAATACACGGTCGCCCCTAGAATTGTTCCGTGGCACCATGACAGCCCAGCGGTATGTTCATGAAATCCTGCAACCACATGTGTTGCCACTCATGCAACGGCTCCCAGGAGCCATTTTTCAACAAGACAATGCTCGGCCTCATTCGGCAAGGGTGTCACAAGACTGTCTCCGCACTGTTACTGCCCTTCCTTGGCCTACCCGATCCCCAGATTTGTTTCCAATCGAGCATATCTGGGATCATTTGGGACGACGAGTTGGGCATCCCACGAGTTTGAACGAACTAGAGGCAAGGTTACAGCAAATATGGAACGAAATGTCTCAAGACATCATACAGAACTTGTATGACTCAATGCCCGATCGTATCGCATCGTGCATTCGCGCTAGAGAGGGTCCAACGGAGTATTAACTCCTCCGTTCTTTTGCCTTTTTCTCTCAAATAAATTATCCCTTTTCTTTGATTTTCTTATCATTTACTTATAACAAAGTAGTCATTACGTATGTAAAATTTCGTTTCATTTTGACGACTCCTTCTTGGTGCGCTAATCTTTTTGTCCATGAGTGTATATTTATAAAAAAATCGTAAGGGATACGCATTTTTTTTGGACAATATCCAATCGTCTGCTGCATTAGAAAGAGAAAAAAAATATTTTTTTTGTCTATTTAGTTGTTACGCACGTGACGATAAATTTATTGAAAGTACCAGAAAAAGAAATCACGTGATCAGCATTTAATAAATTAAATTCTAAATATTTAAAAATTCACCAAAAATCAGAAAATAGAGGTAAAGATTCTAAAAAGATTTCATTTTAAAGGAATTTTTAGGATCTTTCTTGTGATATAAATTTCATATCCCTCAAATTATTATTTTAAATGTAAACTCAAAAAAGCGACTAAAACAGCTAAAAAATTTAATTTAAAAAAATCTAAGAAGAATTTTTCAAAAATATCTCTTAGTTCACCCCTACACTATAAGAAGAATCGCCATGCAAAATTTCAGTCCTTTAGGTCCGGCGGTTTGGTCTGTGCGTAGTATGTCAGTCAGTGAGTCAGTTGCGGAACTGTTTTATATATATATATATACACACACACACATATATATATATATATATATGAAACGAATTTCAAACCTTTCCCTTCATTAACTTTTTCTTATCTCAACAGAACATTATCCCTCATTTAAATTAGACCTAGGAATAACCAAATTAATCTATTAGATCTTCCCCGAAGTCCACGTGCGGACAGAAAGCTTATATAAGAAGATTGTCCTAGAAGCCATGACGTGATCTCGTCCGATACGGCGTGATGAGGTCAGGTGTCACGTTTTAACCAATGAAAAGTTCAGCGCGCCTGTACTCAAGGGCGTTAAACTAGAGTTTCGCGCGTCTTCTGTGTCTGATCTCCATCCTTGCAACATGTAGTTTTTGCACTTCGGGGTTTTGACCCTTTGTCCGTAATGCTACGGACAAATTTAGTTGATACGTTCGTCCGACGTATAAATTGTCAAGTAGGAAGTATGTTTGCAATAAATCTTTGAAAATGTGACCGAACTTTCGCCTCTTCTTTTCTGGTTGTGGATTTCAAAGTTTTTCTTCTTCGTACCAGCCACTCGTTTGCTGAAGCCGACCACGACTACGCCCTGCAATGGTTCCAATCTTCACCGCTCAATTTTTCGTTACAAGTTACCGGCCTGTGTTGCATCGCACGCGACAGCTTATTATTCTCTCCCTTCGCCTGCCCTGGTCCGACGACTACAAGTACTATGACATCTCTCCTTTGTTTTTATTACATATATGTTGCGAATAAATGCGAAATTTTACATATTGTAATTTTTTTTTGCGAAATTTCGATATTTTTTACGTGAAATTTGCGTACCCCTACTTATTAACTATTAAAACAATTTTTAATAGGACCCAGAACATCCTTGTGATTAGCGCGTTTGAATTTGGCACAGTTCTCGGTTCGAATTCCGACAAGCGCCACCGAATGCTAACGTGTCCAAGCCGGGTGTGGGCGTGTTAAATCTGTAGTCCGGAGTCCTTCCGTGGGGTTTGTAAGGGTGGGAGGAGGGTACGAGTTCACCAGATGTCGACTCAGTGGATGCTTAGTCGAAATTAGGGTGTCACCTGGCAAAAGAGTCGCTTTCGGACTCTCGTGTTCAATAGCCGCGTGATAACACACTCAAAAACAGCAGCCTTGAGTGGACATGGTTTGATTCATCAGGCCAGGAGGCATTAACAACAACAACAACTACGGATTTTGATAAATGTCCTAGTAATGACCGGTACCATGGATACAAGCCAAGCAATGCAAATTATCAAGATAAAAAAAGTGACAACCAATAAGAAATAGGCAAACTTGTGACGTATTACATTAAAAGGTTTAGACTTCCTCGCATCTACGGGATAGTCCAGCCGTCAGGACGCTGATTGGAAGTCGAGAGACAGGAAGTTCGGTTCCAACTCCTGGCAGACGGTACATACAAACTATTACGGGAAACAAAGATGAGCAAAAAAGACAACAGCTGGTTCGTTTATTCGTTTTCAGTTAGTATTCCGCCATTTCAGTCGTAAATTAAATGCCTAGGAAAGGCCAGGAGAAAATAATTACTTATAGTACTAGTTCAGCCCACAGAATTCTCAGTTTAAAAAGAAGCGAGTGTATTTGGGGCAAAGAGAAATTATAATTTCAGATTAAACGTATCAGCTGTTATTACGCCAGTAAAATATTTGAATCAATTGGCAAAATAGATAAGATGAGATCAGGAGCTTTTAAAGAAAATAAGTACCAAAAATTTTTTAAAACTTCTTTAAATAAAAATTTCTTTCTTTGAACAGTCGACGCTCGTTATAACGACCGGTCGTTATACCGAATGTTCTAACACAACGACCGGTTCAAAAAGTCTCAAATGGAATACCCTTTAATGATTTTTTTTTAAATTTTTCGATACAATGACCACTCTTTATAACGACATTTTTCTTTGGGACGCAGGGGGTCGTGGTAACAAGCGTCGACTGTAGTACAGAATATGCAGGTGATAACCAAATGGCGTTGAGGTGTTAACGTTAAACCTTAACCCATTGTTTGTCATGGAAAAGTTACTAAGGTATTAGTGAGTCAAAAGCTATTAATTTTAAAATCACTTTTCAGATAAAGATCATGAAAATAAAATTCATTCCCCTTAATTACATAAAAACAAAAAAGTGCCTTCTTTATTTATATTTCAGATATAAAAAAATAAATTATTTCTCGTATGGTTTTAAAATTTAGAAGTAATTTTGGCAATGAATTCACTTTATTGGAATTTTTCACACCATTGATGAGACTTAAAACACATTACGTTTTCATGTCTATATACGATATAACTTCTGAGCTTCATAACTGCATAAAAGGATGGATTAAACGATCCATTCATCAGCCAAATTGATTAACTCCACTTTTTAAAATTTTTAAAATTTTAGTGTCAAAGTACTTGAAAGACTCCTAACTAATATTCATGATAAATTTAAAAAATAATAAGGATTAACACTACTGAAGGACATTTTTTTGGCTATGGAATAATAAATTATTTATTTCAAAAGAAACTCCAGTTAACGCCAAACTCTAATGTAAATCGTTGCAATAATAACATTCAAACGGAGATGCAAGTATTTGATTATAATGGTATATTACTTAGTGTTAATTCATCACTAAAAAAGTAAAAAAAAAATTCAGGTAGTCTCTTCTAACGAAAGTACCATGGGTTATTAACGTAGGATTACTTATCGTTGCTTACCTTTTTTGCATGTATGTATGTATGTATGTATGTGTTATGTATATAAGTATCTATATGTACGTATGTATATATATATATATATATATATATATATATATATATATATATATATATATATATATATATATATATATATATATATATATATATATATATATATATATGTATGTATGTCAAAATTTTGACACATTTTGGTTCTTTTCTCCTTAACTGTTTACTGCTTGCCCAAGCGATACAGACAGGGTTTGGCACGCTGCCAAAATTATAACTCGCGACGCAGGACATCTGAAATTTTGCTTTCCGGAGGACCGTTATGGAGGAATGCAATCTTACGTTAAAACTGTGTCAGTTACAGTCTTACTGCCTAAGAAGTAAGGGGGGGGGGGAATTATTAAGGCTATCGTGTACTTACCGTACTGGATTCACTCACCTCATCTTAACCTATGGAGAAAATGTGTCTACTCTTTGCAGCTACATAAATGCTGATAATCCAATAAAAATGGTATTTTCAGATAGTCTAAACTTTTCTGCACCTTTTCTGCTCAATTTTATGCTATTATTTGCCCTTTTTTTTTAAACGAAAAATGCTCCAAAGTGTAAAATTTCTTTCTCTATTACGGAGTACAATTTTTTAAACAAAACCTTTCAATCCAAATCGAAAATCCTTGGTCACATTTTCTCCATAGGTTAACATTGATGTGAGCGAATCCAATAGGGTTAGTACACAGCAGCCTTAAACATTTATTTCAATTTTCTTTCTGTAGTAAAAAGGTAATTTGAAGATTGAACTTCATGATATTACTTTTGTTTCAGTTGTCAAATCGATTATCTCCCTCAGTCACGCAAAAATTGCAATAATATCGATGACTCCAAGGTAATTCTAACTTATAGATTTCATACGTAGTCAGATAAAAGCTGCACGTGCAATAATACATTCTACAATGCGTATTTAAATTTATATTTTAAAAGTAATTTTATAAAACAATGTATATTATTTTACCACCTTTTTTCCCCATTTTTGATTTGTGGAGTTAATCGATTTGGAAACTGAGCGGCTCGAATAATAAATTTGATTCCATTTTTTTCTTCAAGCAGAAACGTAGCGCCGGTTTAAGCATATGAAAGATGAATTACAAGAACGTTCACACGTTAAGCTCGTGTTCTCTTTCATGAAGAGTTTTATGTTCGGAACAAAACATCTGCTTTTACGTATCACTATTATAGTACGGTATTGTTTTACAAAACTGTGATACAGAATACCTTAATGAGGCTGCGGTGGGACCTTAATTGCTGTATTATTTCATTCCGAACGTTGGAGTTGTGTATTTGGTTTATTCTGTTGAAATGCAAATCCTGCCAACGTAAAAAAGGTAAAGTTTTGATTCACTATAGACTTGTTTGTGAGTGAATAAAATATAACCAGCTTTTTAGAAAACAAATAATTCACATTCTTTGAGCTTTAGAGAAAAAAGATTCCGAAGAATTTAAAAACACGTACTGATATCCTCATGAATAAAGGATATTGCTGTTGTTTATCGAAGGTGTTAAAGGAATTGTGTGGGAATAAATGTCGGACTGAAGTGTAAGGTGATGCTAAATAACTTGTGAAAATAAGAAGCTTGGGGTAGTGATTACTTAAATTAACACTTTTTCAGTCTACTAAATAATACTCGTACAGTCAATAAATTCGGGGACTTTATTTACTACAACAACGAATACACTTACAAAGTCTTCTGAACACAGTCACCTGCAAAATAATATCCTTCCGCAACTATACACTTCTGCCAGCGTTGATACAGCTTCTGGAAACAGTCCTGGAAACTGTTGCGTGAGAGTTGTCGTAAAGCGGTTGTCGCTGTTGCCATCACTTCTTCGGCATTTGCAAACCGCTTGCCCTTGATGCGATCTTTCAGTTTCGGGAACAGGTAGAAATCGCAAGGTGCGAGGTCTGGGGAATACGGGGGATGTGGCAGAAATGTGGTGCCGTGTTTAGCAAGGGCTTGTTGCACCACCAGGGATCGGTACGCCGGGACATTGTCATACAACAACATCCACATGTTGGATTTCCAAACGTGTGGACGTTTACCAAGGATTGCCTCCCGGAGACGACGAAGAACCTGTACATACCATTTGTTGACGATGTTACCTTGTGTTTGGCGCAGCTTGTCCTTTCTGGATCTTGCGCCAATAAACTTCAACCAACCAAACAACTACTGCTCCTACCCGTTGGATGTTCGCCTCCGTTTGTGGGGTCACTGGCCACCCACTTCGCGGATGATCTGCAACAGCGTCTCTTTCATTTTTAAACAAGCTGTACCATTTGAAAACTTTCGATCTGTACATAGCTTCGTCTCGATAAGCTTTTTGCAGTAACTGTAACGTTTCTGCAGTGATTTTTCCTAATTTGTAGCAGAATTTAATGTTGGAACGTTGCTCCAAAAAGGACATTTTGTTACATCGACACCATAGGCTGACAGTCTGCAGCCAAATGGTGAGCTGCGTGCCTTAGCAGTTGTGCAAAGTGTCATGTGACGTCTCACGCGTACGCAGATAACCAGACTTGCAAACCACATCGTTATTTCGGTTCGCCCACACACCGGGCATGAGGGGGGAGGGTAGTCCCCGAACTTATTGACTATACTGGTATATATATTTATATATGAGTGTGTGTATGTATCTATATGCATACATATACATATATGTGTATTTATCAATTAATATATATGTAGGCATATAGATACATATATATGCATGTATGTATGTATATATATACCGGGTGTGTCATAAATTCGTGCAAAGTTCAAAAATTCCTGATAAAAGAAATAATGCTCGGAAAATTTTTCTGTTTACACGAATAGGATCAGAGGGACATTGGATTTTTTTCCATGTAAAAAAAAAGTTATCAAAAGTAACCGAAAGAGGACGCTTTTGCTTGACCACGTTAAGCCTGCATTGCAGGAATGCCATGCGTTAACTGTTGTCACCTTCATGCAGGATGGTGCCCCGCCCAACATTTCACGTGATATCAAGACGTTCCTGTTGGAATCTTTCACTGAAGACCGAGTCGCGGTTGTAAGGTTCAGTGGCCCTCACGATCACCAGATTTGACACCGGCGAATTTTTAGTTGGGGGGATACTTAAAGTCTCATGTTTACCGGGGCTCCCCAACCACTTTGGCGGAACTGAAAAGTGTCATTCGACAGACAGTCGCTGCCATCAATGCTAGAATCCGCTGTAATGGGCTTAGTGACGCGTCTCACTTGCCTATTACCTTGTGGTGGTAGAAATGTTGAAGATCTGTTACTTTAAAATAAATGGACAGTCTCATGTTATTGTGATCTGTTTGATTTTCTGTTTCTGTTTGCCTGATTTGCATAAAACGTCTCAGCATGACGTGTGAGCGCCCTCTTTTGGTTACTTTTGGAAATTTTTTCTTTTACATGGAAAAAAATCCTATGTCCCTCTGATCTTATTGGCGCAAACAGAAAAATTTTCCGAGCATTACTTCTTTTATTATGAATTTTTGAACTTTGCACGAATTTATGACGCACCCGGTATATATATGTAAAGGTGGTTATCAAAATAATGGAAACACTGAGAAACATCATGAAAACCTTTATTAATACGGGCCAGAATCATCTTTGTCATGTAATACCACTTGATTCACCTTGAAATTGGATTATACAAGTCATAAAAAGTTCTTAAAAATATATTATACCATTCTTCAGGGGAAAATCCTGAAAGTTCCTGTAGAGATGCTGTGGTGGATATCGATACCTTTATCTATCCGCTTATACAGATTACAGTGGTTGGATGATTTATAGTCGGGGGGATTGTACAGGGCAAGATAGGATATTTGACTTCTTTTTCATGCTCTTCAAACCAATACTTCACAGATTTAGCTGTATGTATACGAGGATTATCATACCGGAGAACGCCATCTCCTGCAAGAAACAATGTTTGCACCATAGGATGGACTAGTGAGCTAAAATTTCGACATAGTCCCTCTCATTCAATCTCCCTTTTATGGTTACCACAGGGCCTGAAGAAAACCATGAGATGCCATCCCAAACCCTGATAGATCCACTTCCATGATTGACAGTTGAGATCAGACAGCCAGAATCTTACGCTTGTGTAGGTGTTCTCCAGACATACACAAGTCCTGTTGCGAGGAACAATGTGAACAATGATTCGTCGGACCAAATGCGGTTTTTCAACATATTTCTCGATGATTTGACATATTTCTCAGGATTTGCGCACGTGGCATCATTGTGGACGATATTTTGTATTGCCATCTATTACAAGTGGCTTGGGAATAACTACTCTTCCATAAATGCTTTGTTTGTGAAGTTCCCTTCTACCTCTAATGACTGATACCAGAACATGCAGATGCCGATTGAGCTCTTCGATCATTTTTGTTGAAATTGTTTTCTTTCTTCGTGTCACAATCCGCTTCAATACCTCGTCCGTCTCTTTCACTCAGCTCTCCCTTTCGTCCCCTATTCTGTTTGGCAAAGTATGTTTTTCCGTGCACTCTGTATGCTATCATGACTTTCGATACCATAGCTCGAAAAACATCCATTAGCCTGGGGGTTGTAGTAAGAGATATCCAATTTAAACGCGATCCAACAATTTGCCCTTTTCGCAAGGTCTGCAAGGTTTGAAATTTTACGCTGTTCCCCCAAAAGCACGATGCCTTTAGCATAAAAATACTGGTGACCAGACTTGTTTTTTAAGGAATTCGAAGCACATTCATAAACAACACTAATATTGATAGGTGTTTCCATTATTTTGATAACCACCTGTGTATATTTACAGTCGAACCCCGTTATAACGAACTTCAAGGGACCAAAGGTTTTATTCGCTTTATCCGGTGGTTCGCTATATCCGAATCGTTACGAAAAATGCTAGAGTTCACAAAATGTATAACTTATTAGTTGCAATGTGTAATCAATAATGATGTATTAAAAAATGATAAAATCTATTAAAAATGACAATTAATGAATTAAATCGACTAAAATCGATTATATTAAACTGACAAAATGCAAATTAAATTACGTACATTAGTAAAACGATGGGACCAAAAATTTTCGTTCATTATATACCGGGTTCGCTATAACGGGGTTTGACTGTGTATGTGTGTGTGTATATATATATATATATATATATATATATATATATATATATATATATACACTGCTGGCCACCCAAATTGCAACACCAAGAAAGACAAGAGATATCACAACAAAATTTATTTTGTAGATAACATGTTGACCAAGTATCAAATGATTAAATTTATAGACTTCTGTGAAGTGTGGTTCCTGCCAAAATCAGTAGCCAGAGTAGCCGCTATTGTTGGAGATCACCGCTGCTACACGCCTCGGCATTGATTCAAAGAGACTTCGGATGAGTTCTTGGGGTACAGCAGACCAAGCAGCTTCCACACGTTTCCAAAGTTGATCTGCTGTGGCAGCTGGGTATGGAATCTGGGTCAATCGTAGAGCAACCATGGACCACACGTTTTCTATCGGCGAAAGATCCGGAGAGCGAGGCTGCCAGGCAAGCAATTCAATCTGGCGATTGACGAAGAACCGTTGGACAATGCGTGCCACTTGTGGTCGCGCATTATCCTGTTGAAATATGGCTGTGGGCAAGCCCTGAAGGTAAGGAAGGACAACTGGCTCCAACACCTCGGAGATGTAGCGCTGGCTGTTTAAAGTACTGGCAATGCGTACTAGAGGTGTGCGAGAGTGATATCCAATACCGCCCCATACCATAATACCCGGTGCAGGACCAGTGTGGCGGTGCATAACGCAGCTGTTCAGCATCCTCTCTTTATGGTGTCTCCAGACTCGAATGCAACCATCGTGGTGTTGCAGACAGAAGCGTGACTCGTCAGTAAAGACAATTTCATTCCATTCTGTCGTCCACATCCTTCTGTCATCGCACCATTGGCGGCGGAGACGTCTGTGGTTCTGCGTCAAGGGTAGACAAAGCAATGGACGTCTTGCGGACAGACCACTCTGCTGTAAACGGCGTCGAATGGTACGCGCAGACACTGGATGATGCGTTACAGACTGCATGTGCTGTGCTATGGTTCGTGATGTGACTGAGCGATCCGTCACTGCCATGCGCCCAATTTGCCTGTCATCACGTGAAGTGGTGCGCTGAGGTGGATGCGATCGAACACGCCAGTCCGTCGTACCCTCCTGCATCCAACGATCACATATCCGCATTACAGTTGTTTGGTTTCGTCCAACACGACTACCGATTTCCCTGAAAGATAATCCACAATTTCGGTAGGCCACTATCCTTCCTCTGTCGAACTCGGATACTTGATCAAAAGATGATCGCTGTTTTCCACAAGGCATAATTGATCGTTTTTTTGAAAAAACCACAAGAAAAACACAATTGCCGAACTTGAAATCGTCGAAATCTCCAAGCCTTAAATAGCGCTTTGAAGTGGCGCCACAGGCGCGCGTGATGTGCGTCTGCGCTGAAATTCTAATCATTTGCATATCTCACCTCCGCTAATGCATGTTGTAAATTTCATGTTATTTGCATGTTTCCTTCAGGGTGTTGCATTTACAGTGGCCAGCAGTGTATATATATATATGAGTCTCATGCCTAAAATTATTGAAAATTTTCTATAAATTATCTAAAAATTATCTGTGCAATGTTTTAAATAAAACAATGTGTACATAAATAGATTTTGTGCTTAGACTTGTGTCATATCTCTAAGCAATATGTATCTTCGGATTATTGCAATATGTATTTTCGGATATTTGAAAATCCGAAAAAAAATTATAATACGGAATTCGTTTAGTCCCAGGCATTTCAGGTAAAGCTGTGTTACATTTTCGTTAATCCGATCACAGAAAAAGCCTCGCTAATTAAGAAAAAACTCCGTTTTACTTAATTACATATTTAATTCACACAAATAACCACACTTAAAAGATACATCACATTTTGGGCTACATACATAATACAATAACGAAGCATTGTAATATCCACAGTTTATCACATGAAACAAAATTTATGCAGTTTCATACACCTGCGACTTTTCTGCGTACTTAATTATTTGGCGAGAAATGAAATTAATTTTTTGCCAAAAAAATACACATTTCACAGCAAACTAATGAAAACCTAAGATTGAAGCAAAGTAAAAACGTGAATGTCTAAAGCAGTGATTCTAAACCTTTGTTCGTCCCGGTACATCTTTAAAAATTTAAAGTTTTGGCGGCCCACTAACAATAAGATTAATTTAAAAGAATTTTACTTGAATATTTGATTGATGTACGTATAATAAATTTTGTAAAAATAGCATGCAAAATAATTCGCAGTGGAGGCACACCTCAAGATATACCTCAAGATACACTCGCGGCAAACTGAAGTGCGGCGGCACAGTGGTTGAGAATCACTGGTCTAAAGTTCAAACAAACAGTAAAGTAAACAGTTCAAAATTTTCGGTATATACAAAGAAGCACTCTAAGCATTTGATCATATAGCAATCTACGAAGCTGTTTCATCTAGCGGAAACTGTTTTCTTCGGGGCTTTGCAAACAGTCAGCTGCGCTTTGAGGTCTTATGTAGTATCCTCTGCAGCAAGAATGCATTTTTTTCAGCCTGGAAAGAAATGGAAAAAAAGAGGTGTTAATATACTGGACGCAGGTTTAAATAATGTGCCGAAGATGAGTTACCGTATTTTTCGGACCATAACACGCATCTTTTTACATAAAAAAATCCACTTAAAATTGGGGTGTGTCTTATGGTCCGAAGAATCCAAGTGAAAATACTATCAGTATCAGAACACGAAATTGACTATTCCATATGTGTCGAGTTGACATTACAAATAGATGAACACAAATTTAAGCACGCAGCATTTACAGAGGCTGTTCACACTTTTTTAGACGATGTATATTGTATTCACAAAATTAATTACATAAAATTCTTGTGTTTTAAATGTTCTATTTGACATCCCTTATTCTGAACTATCTTTCGACACCGCAATTTCCAGGATAATAATGCCTTTTGAAGTGTCAGAAGAGGTATTCTATCCCATTCCTCCTGAACAGCTTTCCAGAGTCCTGTAAGGGTTTTGGGACGACGTTTGGATAATACAGATTTTAAATGTCCGAAAGAACAAAAATCCATAGGTGATACATTGGGAGATTTAGTAGGGATATCAGTGAAGGGTATGGCCTTGATACCAGTTTTTTGTTTCATTTCTTTTACAAAATTTACAGTGGATTTTGATGTGTGACTGCTAGCTTTGTCCTGATGGAGTCTCACAGATTGATGGCACTGTGGGTAAAGCGATGGTATTTCATTCAGAAAAATTGGCGATAAAATATGTTCCCGATAGTATTTGGAGTTAATCTTGAAATTTTTTTCCACTCTCTTTATTTTTAACTTGCCATTATCGGAAAAACCAGCAACAATCATGAATCCCTTAGAAAAACTTTCTTTCGATTCTTTGAACCATGTACTTAAATTTTTTTCTCCCCCTTTATGATAATAAATGACTTTTTTTGTTGCAATCATTTAAATACACCCATGATTCCTCTATTGTGACAATTGTTTTCCATTTTTCTTTGGATAAGTGTTTCTCATATAGAATTCTGCAGCGTGTCCTGCGTTCAGCGATATGATTTGGAAGAAGACGATGCACATTGCGTTTTTTCGCTTTCTTAAGATTTAAATCAACGTTTATCATTTTGTTTACAGTGGACACCGAGCATTTAAATGATTTTGCAACTGTCCTTTGACTAGGGTATTTTCTTTTAACATTAAACAACGTACCTTTGCAATAGTCCAAGATGTCCGTTTTTTCCTTGGATACTTGTTTGGAATTTTTGTCCCACTTGAGGCTCCAATTTGACGTTTTTTTTCCCTTTCTTGTTGACGATATTACCTATCGACGCTTTAGATATCACAAAACCATGACTCTCACATCGTTTTTGGATAACGGAGTATGCATATTTCTCTTCGGAAAGAGCATAAATGTAGCCTTCGAACCACTGCTTTGTTAAAAACGCCATTTTGAATAAAAACAAAACTTTCAAGCCGCAGACGATAATTTTGATTTTTAAAAACATAGTACAATTGCAATTATTTCTTTTGCAGCAAACGATTTTTTATTACCGCTTACCAAAATCGTCTAAAAAATGTGCGAATAGCCTCTGTATTACGAGGGCGATGGCGAACACAAAATTTAAAATGATACTAGGGATAGATTTTTTGGTCAAATATAGGATGATGCTAAACCCAGCAGAGAATAAGATACTGTTGGAAGGTAAGAGAATTAAATTATTGCCCAGGGAAGAAGAGCAAAGGAATCAAACACCAGTGGTAGACGAAGGACAGGAAAATACAGTGAACTACATAAAGAAGCCAGATGAAATGGTAGCAAAAACGATTTCGAAATTAATATTAAAGCCGGGAGAAGCTAGGGTAGTAAATCTACGGATTAATAAAATTTGCCCACAAGAAAAGACAGTCATATTCCAGAAATTTGCAAACATAAAGTCGCATGATGAAAATATATTACATATCGTAAAAAATAATGTGATTAAAACAATTTTTGTTAACTCAACGGAGGAAACTATACATTATAATAAGGGACAGAAGATAGGCGCGATAATTCAATTACAGGAGGAGACACAGCAGATATCCATGGAAAAAGAATATATTAATAATGTCAAGTTAATGGAGGAAATGAGAGAGTTACGCGAGAAAGAATTTGATGAAAAAGATTTCGATTTAAATCATTTAACGGCAGGTGAGCAAAAGGAGATGAAACTATTTTTAACACTTAATTATAGGGTGCTTCCGAAAACATATCACACATTAGGATCGACAACAGAACAGGTGCCCCAGTTGGAGTTTTTACACCCATACCCGATACAACAAAAAGAATACCCTATTCCGAAGAATATATTGTCAACAATGGAACGTGAGATAAACGACCTGCTACAGGCGGACATTTTTCAGCCGTCAACATCAAATTATGCGTTTCCCATTATCATGGTGAAAAAAAGGGGAACCAGGGAAGGAAAAATATCGTTTGGCAGTAGATTTTCGGCTACAAAACAACACAACTCAGTTATACAAGGTGTCTGTACCAAACATTAAAGACTTACTGCAAGAGATCTGTGGATATGCGTACTATACGACTATGGATTTATAAGCGGCATTTTTGCAAATTATGCTACCGCATGAAAATAGACAAATGTTTTCGCTCATAAGTCCAATAGGAAATTATACATTCAATAGATACCCTTTCGGCTTTAAAAATAGTAGCAGTGTATTTGTGGATGTAATGCAAAAGGTACTCGCCGGTTTAAAAAGCAAGGGAATAATATTTTATATCGACGACATAATCATTGCGGGTAATAATCAAAAGGACGTAAAGGACAAAATGCAATTGGTATTCGACAGATTAATACAGAACAATTTAACGTTAGACCCACGAAAATCACAAATGTTTAATGAAAAAGCGAAATTATTGGGATATGAGGTATCCAAGGAAGGGGTAAGTCCGGCAGAAAGAAACGTGCAAAAAATACAGAATTTCCCGACACCTAAAACGGTGAAACAGGTAAAATCATTCCTGGGTATGGCTAATTATTTTCGACATCTGGTTAAAGATTATGCCAAGAAATCAAAATTACTAGTTGAGGTAACAAAGAAAAATCATAATTTCAAATGGACGGAACAAACAGACCGTGAATTCCAAAAGGATTGCAAAAGGAAATTGCACAGAAGCCGACAATTTTTAAGGCACAACTAGGCAAAAAAATCTATTTAATAACGGATGGTAGCTCGATCGCATTAGGGGGTATTTTAGCCCAAGAAAAAGATGGTAAACTAGTACCGATAGAATACTATTCAAAAAGTTAAATGACACACAAAGCAAATATGAAGCATGGAAGATAGAATTATTAACGGCTTACGAAGCAATCAAACATTTTCATGAATACTTATACGGGACGAAATTTACAATATTAACGGACGCTATGATCCTAAAAAATAAAATAGATATGGGTAAACATCCGCCATATGTTGCATGGTGGATCCTCGAATTGCAATATTATGATTCCGATATAAAACATATAAAAGGGACGGAAAACCCGGCAGATTATTTATCGAGGGAAATCTTTAATATCAATAGGACAAAGATAATCGAAAATACGATACCACGATTATTACAGGGCACAAATTTTGATGCGCAAACCTTAGCAAAGAAACAACGCGAAGACACAATTGGTAGAAATAATAAATAATATACAAAACGGTACCAAAGAAACAAAAAGGATAAATAAACAGTATTTCATCGATGGAGACTCAGGCATATTAATGGTACAGGACAAAAGTAAACGAAATAAGAGAAATCGCGAAGAACCTAAGATGGTGATACTAACGTCATTAATTGAACAGGTCATAAAAACAGCGCATGCGGTACATCAAGGTAGGGAAAAGACTTTACAAATAGTGAAAAGAAGTTATTTCTGGACCAATATGTATATCAATAGAAAAAATTTTGTAGGAACATGTAAAGAATGCAACGAGTATAAAAATAGGGCACTATTAAAACACCCGATAATGCCAATGGATAAAATATTGGAGAATCTGGAGCTGGTGAGCATCGATTTAGTAGGTCCAATGCCCAGATCAAAGAGAGGACATAAATACATATTCACAATTATGGACAACCACTCTAGATTTGCACAAGCATTCCCGATAAAAGATATTACGAAAAGAACCATTTTATTTTATTATACATATTCTATATATATATATATTATATATATATATATATATATATATATATATATATATATATATATATATATATTTATATTAATTATATTTAAGGGAGATCCGCGTATTATGCACCATGTGGAAATTTACCTGTTCACCACTAGATAACAGAACTATCCCATTGCCTTTAGTAAATATTATTGTTAATGCTTGACTTGTACATGTGTGCCTTCATTTGGACGATTATAAAATTATGTTTTGGGTTTTTATGATCATCGATGTAACAGGTATGTTAAAATGAATGTGCTACTTTCTGCTGTTAGGTAATTTTAATATAATTTTCACGTTAATAGTAGCAAATGTACTCATTTTCTTAACAATCCATACATGTGTTTTATGCACGCTTTTTTGCATAGCGATATGTGATTGGAAACAGCGTTGCTCCGTCCATGTGTGTAATATGAACCATGCGCTGTTGTGTAATATGGACCACTGGTCTATATTACACGTTGTAGACACGTTGGATCGATAACATCTTTAGAGAAGGGAAAGAACGTCACATTTGTCTGCACAATGAGTGCTGTTGGTCACTTCATCCCACCGATAGCGGTGTTTCCCCGTAAGCGATGGAAGTCGGAGCTGGAAGCAGGAGCTCCTCCAAGAACTCTTTTCAAATGCCTGGGAAAAGGTTGGATGACGGTCGAGCTCTTCAGTGACTCGATGAAACATTTCATTAGTTTCGCTAAACCTGACAAGAACAGGAAGGTTCAGTTAATTCTTGACGGACATGTGTCCCACACTCAAAATCTCGAGGCTATAGAACTGGCCAGAGAAGCAGGGGTGATCATACTATCACTTTCTTCGCATACTGCCCATCGAATACAGCTTTGGACCTTGCTTTCTTTCGCCCATTAAGCGTCTACTATTAGCAAGAGATGTACAAGTAGATGAGGGAACATGATGGACGGGCTGTTTCACAATTCCAAGTGTGTGAACTATTCGGGAAGGCTTATGCCCTGTCGGCATCTCACCACTGCCAATGGTTTCCGTGCAGGTGGGATTTGGCCTGTCAATCACCACGTATTTCACGATTTCGACTTCGCTCCATTTGAAGTTTGTGATAAAGCCCCACCACGAGTCACATCAGAAGACGAGACCAACTACCAGAAAATGTAGCTCCCATCGACCCAAAACTCGAGCCTAAGAAAGAGAAAGGGAAACACTTCAGAGACCACTGTTTTGACTTCATCAAGAATGCCATTGTAGAAAAACAAAAAAAGAAGCGACCAAAACTGAACGTCCAACAGCGTCAGAAAGGGGAAAGAATGACAAAGAAAGCTCAAAAAGAGACGCTTGCACAGACGACAGAGCGAAAACGCCCGGCAGCTCCAAGGGTCTCAGTAAGGACATTCCCAGGAACCTTCGGCCAGGGGACACCTGCGAATCAAGTTACCGAATCGTTTACTTTCTGCGCATTCTGCGGGGAGAGTACGGAAGAAGACTGGATCAGATGCGGGAAATGCTGCTCATGGGTGCATGAAGCTTGCGCCAACATAACCAACCCAATACACTATTATTGTGATGATTGCTGTACTTGAAATAAATTTACTAAAAGTACAGCTTTGTGCGTCCATCTTTCATTCTATATCATACTTTTTATTCTCGTGTAATATGGACCACTCGGTCCATATTACACGAACGTATTTGTAATATGGACCACTGACACGAAAATAAAAAAAAATTTCCTGCAACTATTAATAGTTACCACAGTACTTTACCAAGTTTGAACCATGCAGCTATACAATTGTAATGAGCAGCCGAGAAATTAAATTTTTTTTAATAATTTAAGTTTTATCAGCATTGTTGCTTAGGGGGTCTATATTACACGGATCTCCCCTATTATTTATCCTATATATTTTTAATCCTTATTAAGTAAGGAATTGAAAAAATCTTTCTATACCTAACAAAATACAAAATATTTTTTTTCTAAAAATTCTCCCATAAATATGAGGTGCGTCGTTCGTCCGGTGCGTCTTATGTTCCAAAAAATACGGTATATCCGTTATCATCACTGCATGTGTATCATACTGTCATCCTCAGGCGCTCTAAATCTTGTACCGCAATTCGCGACAGACGACGGTTCTTTCCGTTGTGGGCTGGATAACTGCACATAGTCTGTCAGGGCCACAGGTAGCCTATCGGTAGTGCTTCAATTTCGGCACTGAGGGTTCTCAGATAGAATCCTGACTAGTGCCTTTAAATACCTTCGTCTCTACGCCGGATATGGGTACGTTAAATCCGTACACCTGAAAATCCTTGTTTGAGGTCTGTGGGTTAGGGAAGGTACGATCCCTGCCCCAGATGCTCGGTCAAAACTGAGGTGGCACTTGGCTAAGTCGGACTCCAACCCTTGTGGTGCACTTATAAACCGGAGCCGCACCCCTCAGCCGGTAAATCGCTATGGATCTGGTCTTGAATGCATTTCTGACCACGGACATAAGCAATAACAACAACAACACATGTTTATATCATACTATCATCCTCAATCAATTTAAATTTTATATCGCATTTCACGATAGACGACGGCTCTTTCCGTTGTGGGGTGGAATATTTTATTTGAACTGCACATCGTCAGTCACCAGAAAAATTGAGAGAAATTCTGCATTTGGAATTCTTTCCTGAGTACTTATCGACTATGCTTTGTTGAGGAGCCCATAACAAGGGCGAATATATATATATATATATATATATATATATATATATATATATAGGGTGTGTCACAGTTCCCTCCGGGGTTCGGAAGGCTTATAAAAACATATTGCCAATACAGCAACAAAGTTGACTTTACTGGAGAAAGAAACATTACAAGTTTTGTTTCACAAATGTTCAATATGTGAACCTTTCGTGATGCGGCAGATATCAAGTCTAAAGTCAAATTCTTGTTTCGCTCACTTTTTCCCGGGATCTGTAATTCCGCACTCGCTTGACGAATTGACTTTCTCGGGCTTCGCACAAACGCATCTCGTACACGAGTAACCTTTTCCGACGAAGGGCCTGGACGACCAGTTCATTTTCCATCAAGCAACCACTTTCCTGAAATTTCCGAAACCACGCATGAACCGCGCATACTGCTATCAGACCTAGTGCCGCCATCTACTGACACATTTGTGAAACAAAACTTGTAATGTTTCTTTCTCTAGTAAAGTCAACTTTGTTGCTGTATTGGTAATATGTTTTTTTATAAGCCTTCCAAACCCGGAGGGAATTGTAACACACCCTGTATATATATATATATATATATGTGTGTGTGTGTGTGTTAGTTACAGCCGCCATACAGAAGTTTCACTGTATACAAAAGACGAATACGCAAAACAGGTAAATCCGCTACCCAGAAACATTACACCCTGAAACAGGTAGCTTTCCTAACACGAAGCAGACTTTCGTTTTTACGACGCAGATTTGGCATTTTGAGGTTAAAAGTCAAATTAAAATTGATGGGTGAACATACTCTAGGAACCTCAAAATTTCTTGCGTGCGACATAGCAGACGCGTTTGATTCTAATATCGTATGATCTTTAATTCAATAAGTGCTAGAAAATGAAAATAAACAAACGGAAGCGATTAGCATCGATACTAGCGTAGTTACAGGTAAGCTAACGCTGATAACGAGGTTTTTATCTTAGAAAAATACTTGAGTGCGCTCCCGATAAACAAAGGAAGTGAAATTAGAGGTCACTGGCAACAAAAGGAAGAGTTTATCGTGCCGACTATTATGACTAACAAAGTAGATGATACCGGTTTTGAAATACGAACTATCTTATTATGTGTGATACAAAGCCTCTTTTCAAAGGAGAAAAATATCTCCGTTTTGATGTTAATTTCCGAAGTTTTCGAAGAATTTTTTATCACGTGCATCGGTACGAATCGGTAAAAAAAGTCACACCAAATACTGATTAATAAAATACGCCGTAAATTTATTTTATTTATAACTGAAAAATAAAAGATCATATTTATTGAAATACAAAAGATCATATTAGGATAATATTAGACAGATCATATAAGATCAGTGCCATCATACATATATATATATATATATATAATATAATATAATATAATATAATATCATTTAAGATTAAGGATAAGATCAAGAAAGATTTGTGAGATCATAAATGATCATATTAGTGTAGGATATTGAAATATAAAAGGTGATATTTAGTGAAATAAAATATCATATTAGGATAATATTAGTAAGATCATATATGATTAGTGAGATAATATATATATATATATATATATATATATATATATATATATAATATCATTTAAGATTAGTAATTCGATCGTGTAAGATTACTGAGACTATAGGTGATCATATAAGTGTGAGATAAAATAAAAGATCATATTAGTGCGGGGGTACTTAAAAATAAAAGATAATTTTATATTGAAATATAAAATATTACATTATTGTGGTATTATGGGATAATAGGCGATGACAAAACAGAAATTTCTAGCTTTTTCTTTATCGAACAGTCTGTTCTTTGTGCTTACTTTGGAGGGCGGCTTTCGCTAGAGGTAACATCTTGGGTTATTTCCAAAGCCGCATTAGGATCTAGAACAATTATTTACGCTTGTACTGAAGCGTCTCCTCTTAAATATTCTTCTAGATTTGTCAAGTTTAAGCAAACATGATGATTTTTATCTCCGCATTGTTCTTTAAGCGACTGTATCCTTTATTGCCGTCGAAACAGAGATTAGAACAAAATAATGATGCTTACAAAGAGGGTAAGAAAAACAACAACAAAGAGTGTCATACACAATTCTCATCAGTGTGTACAAACACGAAAGAGAACGCAAACAAAATTTATCCGCGCATCATATCTTTGCCAGTACTTTTACTCGTTCCAGTTATGTGCGTGCAAATATTTATTATGTTTTCAACGGCCTAAAATGTGTAAATAACATTTTTTTCAGCATCAACAATACGGGGCGAGCAACATCTAGTTTATACACGAAAGTTCATTAACCTGTTATTATTTTCTCTGTTAAATTATTTCATACTAGCTGAAAACCCGCGCTTCGCTACGGAGTACATTCAGATTAAATACCACGGTCAACGTATGCAATTTATGCCAAAAAATAAATATATATATATTTATAATAAATGCGATGATCAATGTATACAATTGATGTAAAATATATATCTATCTATATATATATATTTATAAAAAATCGTAAGGGATATGCATTTTTTTTTTATAATATCCAATCGTCTGCTGCATTAGAAAGAGAAAAAAATATTTTTTTTGTCTATTTAGTTGTTACGCACGTGACGATAAATTTATTGAAAGTACCAGAAAAAGAAATCACGTGATCAGCATTTAATGAATTAAATTCTAAAAATTAATCTTTAAAAATTCACGAAAAATCAGGAAATGGAGGTAAAAATTCGAAAAAAATTTCATTTTGAAGGATTTTTTATGATCTTTCTCGTGATATAAATTTTATAACCCTCAATGTATTATTTTAAATGCAAACGTAAAAAAAGTTTAAAAAACAGCTTAAAAATTTAATTTAAAAAAATCTAAGAATTTTTGAAAAATCTTTCTTAATGCACCCCTACACTATTAGAAGAATCGCCATGCAAAATTTCAGCCCTTTAGGTCCAGCGGTTTGGTCTGTGCGTTGTATGTCAGTCAGTCAGTCAGTCAGTGAATGAATGAGTCAGTTACGGAACTGTTTTATATATATAGATAGATATAGATTAAACGTTTGTCACTTGGAGAAACGTTTAATTGACAAAACGTTTACAATATAGACGTTTATAATATAAACGTTTACAATTGACAAATGTTTATAGATACACATTGGTATCTCAAAATTAGAGTAAGAGATGAAATAAAAATACAAAAATAAAAAAAGGATTTTAAGTAAAGAATGTTTTTTTAATTATTTTAAGCTCCTAAAATAATATTCAAATTAATATTACGTTACTTAATAATTGTGTGCACGTCCGCCATCTTGGATTTTTTTGCGCCAACTTGGCGATTTTACCGTGTTTTGAGGAGTGGAAAAATTCTCGCCAATGTGTTTTAAGCGGTGTTTTCAAAACGCTGGACTATGAATTTTTTTAGCTATTTTAATAAAAACCACCTGTTTAAATTATGAAACTTAGAAAAATTTTTGAAAATCATTTAAACGTTGGACTTAGATTTATTGTTGGGTTTTTGATAAAAACCACTTTTTTCTGAAAAAATCGTTCTCAAATATTGGAAATTTTGGGTTTTTCTTTTAGCTTTTTTAATAAAAACGACCTTTTTAAATTGTGAAACTTAGAAAAATTTTTGAAAAATCATTTAATCGTTGGACTGAGATTTTTTTTGTCATTTTTAATTAAAAACTACCTTTTCAAATTATGATCCATATGAAAATTTGGTCAAATGAATTTTACTTACAGATAAAATTTCAATGCCATCTATTCAGTTTGCCCTAACTCTTTGACTAATAGCAATGAATCACCAAAATATTATGCCAATATATTGTTAATTAGAAAAAAATACCGCATTTTCGTACCACCTAAATAACTTGCAATTTAAAAATTATCTAAAATTCAGCTTTGAAAAATGTAAAATAATTATGAACCCATAAATTTATGGTGAGTAACCAGATTCTGTCTTTTTTTTTGTTGTTAGGGCATTGTGGTAATGAAATTTTACTTCATATTTGACCTTAACCAAATATTTAGTGCATACAATAAAATCGGGACAAGGGTTATTTGACCATTTATCCTGCTGTGTTGGAAATAAGAAAAAAAAAACCCTTTTCCTAAACCAATAACTTAACCTTAACTAACTTTTTAACTTAGGTTCCTGGGGAGAGAGAAGTTGAACTTCAGTTATTTAAATTTATTTGTAATCCACTACAACTTGGAATTATAAAATATTTTAAAATATATTGTATTTAAAATGTATACTGTATTTTACATTTTACGAAAAAATGATGGCAGATAATTTTTACTTCAAATAAATGAAATGGTGTATCATTATAGTATACTAATTGACAATCGATAAACAAAATTAAAAGCAACTTAAATTTAATAAGTTAACGAAAAACTGATAATGGATTCAAAAATTTTCAACAAAAAGACTCTTAGTTTTAAAAATCATTTACTCTTTTGAGTATAGTCAATTTGACTCAGATTTCCAGGTCAAGGCCAAGGTCTGACCTAAAATTATTATACTCTAATTAAAAGATCACATCAGAAATAACTGTTTGATCTTAAAATTAGAGAATTTGACATTGGGTTATTTTTACCAGAACGCAATAATTATCGCCATGCGAAATGCGCCAAACCCTGGCGGGAAAATCCAAGATGGCGGCCGTGCACACAAATCTAGAGTATCCTCCCTAACTTTATTTCTACTGATCAGATATACATAATATATAGCCTATGTCCATCTGGAATAATGTACCTTTCAAACAGTGAAAGAATTTTTCAAATAGGTGCAGTGGTTCCGGAGATTACCCTCCACGTACAAAATCTGCTCTCTCTTTATATATTAGTATAGATTATTATTATTCAGCCGTGCGCTACCTTTGTAGAGAGTGAGTTACCACAAGCTAAACTGGGGAACCACACTTTTTTGATATACAGAGCGGTTATAAAATAACGTGAGGTATTCAGATCCCTCTAGCGAGTAAAGTATTGCACGAAACATAACAAAATTTGATGGGTGTACAAAGTGGACCATGGGATTTTGATTTCTTCTTCTTCAAAAAAAAAAAGTTAGTACCAAAAGCCGCCACCATGGGAAATGTTGGCTCTGTTTACCGAATAAAATGCATTAATTTGCATAAACGCAGAGTCATTAGTCGTGTATTTCCTATGGTATGGCCACGGAGGTCACTAGATCTCAATCCCTGTGACTTTTGGTTGTGGGGAATTCTTAAAGGCGTAATGTATCAAGGATATGTCCCCGATATCGCAACTTTGAAAGATCGAATAAAGGTACAGGTGAGACAAATTAATTCTGATATGTTGCGAGCCGCCGTGGAAAATGCCGTGCATCGTATGTAGTTCTTGGAACATCACGATGGTGGTCATATTGAACCTCAGTTGTAAGTAACATTCATTTGTTCTTAATAAAATTGATGTGTGCTGTGTCGTTTGGCATTTAATCATTCAGTATTCACACTAATACACTTTTGCAGCGCCAACATTTCCCCTTGTGGCGACTTTTGGTACATTTATATATATATATATATATATATATATATATATACAAGGTGCGTCCATAAAGTAAGACAATTTTTTTATAAATAAGAAAAATATTACTCACCTTCAAATAAATTTATCTTCTTCAAAATAATCACCAAAGGAGTCTATACAATTTTTCCAACGTTTCTTCAAGTCACCGAAACACTGTTTATGGGCGTTGGAGCAAACCGCTCGCAAAATACGCCTAACATTTGATTTTTTATCCGAGACGTTTTCAAATATCTATCCTTTCATGTCCATCTTAAGCTTCGGGAAAAAGGAAAAAATCAGGTGGCGATAAGTCGGGAGAATTATGGTGGGTGATTTATCACTGTAATTGAATGCTTAGCAAGATATTGCTGCACAGAAATTGCTGTACGGGGCCTAGCATTATCGTGTAAAAGAAACCATTACACAGAATCAAGCAGCTCCTTCCTAACTCGCTTTATCCTGTTTCTTGATCGAAAAAGCACCTCCTTGTAAAAATACTGATTGTTTGATTTTCAGGAACAAATTCGCGGTGAATAAGTCCTTTGTAATAAAAAAATGCAAAATCCATGAAAGGACAGAGATTTAAAAACGTCTCGGATATTAAATCAAATGTTACGTGTTATTTTGCGAACGGTTAGTTCCAACGCCTATAAACAGAGTTTCGATGACTTGAAGAAACGTTGGAAAAATTGTATAGACTCCTTTGGCGATTATTTTGAAGGAGATAAATTTATGTGAAGGTGAGTAATATTTTATTATTTATAAAAAATTGTCCGGTTACTTTATGGGCGCACCTTGTATATATATACAGAGGCTGTTCGCACATTTTTTGACGATTTTGGTAAGCGGTAATAAAAAATCGTTTGCTGCAAAAGAAATAATTGCAATTGTACTATGTTTTTAAAAATCAAAATTATCGTCTGCGGCTTGAAAGTTTTGTTTTTATTCAAAATGGCGTTTTTAACAAAGCAGTGGTTCGAAGGCTACATTTATGCTCTTTCCGAAGAGAAATATGCATACTCCGTTATCCAAAAACGATGTGAGAGTCATGGTTTTGTGATATCTAAAGCGTCGATAGGTAATATCGTCAACAAGAAAGGAAAAAAAACGTCAAATTGGAGCCTCAAGTGGGACAAAAATTCCAAACAAGTATCCAAGGAAAAAACGGACATCTTGGACTATTGCAAAGGTACGTTGTTTAATGTTAAAAGAAAATACCCTAGTCAAAGGACAGTTGCAAAATCATTTAAATGCTCGGTGTCCACTGTAAACAAAATGATAAACGTTGATTTAAATCTTAAGAAAGCGAAAAAACGCAATGTTCATCGTCTTCTTCCAAATCATATCGCTCAACGCAGGACACGCTGCAGAATTCTATATGAGAAACACTTATCCAAAGAAAAATGGAAAACAATTGTCACAATAGAGGAATCATGGGTGTATTTAAATGATTGCAACAAAAAAAAGAGCCATTTATTATCATAAAAGGGGAGAAAAAAATTTAAGTACATGGTTCAAAGAATCGAAAGAAAGTTTTTCTAAGGGATTCATGATTTTTGCTGGTTTTTCTTATAATGGCAAGTTAAAAATAAAGAGAGTGGAAAAAAATGTCAAGATTAACTCCAAATACTATCAGGAACATATTTTATCGCCAATTTTTCTGAATGAAATACCATCGCTTTATCCACAGTGTCATCAATCTGTGAGACTCCATCAGGACAAAGCTAGCAGTCACACATCAAAATCCACTGTAAATTTCCTAAAAGAAATGGAACAAAAAACTGGTATCAAGGCCATACCCTTCACTGATATCCCTACTAAATCTCCCGATGTATCACCTATGGATTTTTGTGCTTTCGGACTTTTAAAATCTGCATTATCCAAACGTCGTCCCAAAACCCTTACAGGACTCTGGAAAACTGTTCAGGAGGAATGGGATAGAATACCTCTTCTGACACTTCAAAAGGCATTATTATCCTGGAATTTGCGGTGTCGAAAGATAGTTCAGAATAAGGGATGTCAAATAGAACATTTAAAACACAAGAATTTTATGTAATTTAGTTTTGTGAATACAATATACATCGTCTAAAGAATGTGTGAACAGCCTCTGTATATATATAAATTGAAATCCCATGGTCTATTATGTACGCCCATCAAATTTGGTTATGTTTCGTCCAATACTTTACTCGCTAGAGGGCTCTAAATAATACCTCACGTTATTTTATAACCACCCTGTATATTTTCTATTTGCCTCTTCGACTACTGGGTAATCCGGTATTCGATTACCTTTCAAACATCGATTTTGACGAAAATTCCGAAATTGTTCTTAATTCCTTTTTTTTTAAAGATTCTAAATTTATGTTTCTAAATCTATGTTGTAAATTTATGTTTGTAAGTTTATATTTCTAAATTTGCTTTTGTTTTTTCGGTGCGATCATTAGAAATGAAATGAGAACGATTTAAAGATCAGAGGCAGCTATGAATTTCAATACAATTTGAAAACTTTAATCGTGTTTTCTGAAGAACTTATTTTTCATCAAAAATGTAAACGACTCTTATGATAGCTCAAAATCTAACCATGATATGTCCATGAAATTTTTCAAGTGTGTTTTTCCTAATACTGAAAATGTAATGAATTGCAGATTTGGTTCTAGGTATAATATTTGTTGATTTATAGCTGCATTTATAAAAAATCTCATGAAAAATTACTAAAATTTTACATGTAATTGCATATAATGACTTGTATTTTTTTTAGATTTTAATATATCGTTTAGCTTTTAGCTCATTGCACTTAGAAGGTACTTACGTACATATGGCACAAAAAAGTTAATGTTATGTGCTTGGTATTATTTTTTTTCAGAGCTAGATCCGTTTTTGTAAAAATTTGCTAAATTTCGACCCAATTTCCTCAATTTTTAAAATTTTTGCATATTTAATATCTACTTTTTCACCATTTTTGAGTTTTGGTGTTATATGTTTTCGAAAAATACAGAAATTTTCGCAAGTACAGTTTTTAAAAAAAAAGGGGGGGGGGTAGAACGTAGTCGGAGCTCTTTTTTAAAAAAAAAACTATACTTAATAATTACTGTACTTGATAATTAGTATTATTTTTTACTACATTGAAGTCACTTAGAATACCAAAATAAGTATTTAATGGTAGCATAAGACTTGATTTTCAAAAAATTCTTCAAAAATGCTCCAAGCACATTCATGTGTTTCTGATTTCTTCCAAATTTTTCAGGATTATTTATCAAAGGGTTTGTCATAAAACTGCTCAAAGACCTTTGAAACGACAGATATATTTCAAATTTATAGACCATGAAATAAAGTAAAAAACATGCAAAAACATAAACAAATAACAGGCAGAATTAAAGACAAATATTTAAGACCTAAGATTCGTTCAAGAAAATTCAGTGTACAGTTATGTTTATATATATATATATATATATATATATATATATATGGTACACTTCTATTTAAAAATTTAAGTTTTTTAAATGATACGGAATGCGCATGGAGCATTTTGAAAGATGCTAGCATTTTTTAAATATATGTATGTATGTGTGTGCGTGTGTGTATGTATTTATGTATGTATGTATGTATATGCCTATACCAGGCCCAGACAGGAATGTATTTAATAGCGCTTGGCAGGATTCGATCTGAGTACCCTCGGAGCCGAAAACCGACGCGTGACCACTAGGCTACTTTGGGTCCGCTTTCTGTCCTATTTGGACGAAATGAAGGAATCAAGGTTTTTGTAACACTTTAAAATTTATTGACACATGCTTCAGAAAACTAAGTCTTACCATGGTTCATGTTTTCGTTACAAAATATATAATATAAAAACAAATACTCGTACGGGTCGCTTTAGAGGTATTTATTTTGCTCTACACCGAACTGAAAACGGTGCATCAGTTACGATGGATAATTGCCTAACCCCTCGTTATACTTTAAGGATTGTTTCTCTCGGCATTTTTCAAACTATAGATTGCATATACCAATGAAATTTTTTATATACAGGTAGATCTTTTAGTAAAGTTTAAAAAAAAAAATTTAATTTCAACTGAGAATTTTTAGGGTCATTTGGAAATTTATGTCTACCGTTATAATTTTTTTAATTAAGAAATTTTTGAAAAATGCCAGAATTGCACCGAAAAATGTATCTGCAAGGCCCAAAATCAGAATTCCAAAACATGCATTTGCTAAACTGTGATTCGAAAAATATTGTTAGAAAAATACTGCATATCTTAACAATACAAATCTACGAGAACTGAAGATCTACGAGGTCAACGGATGAGCCGTCTCACAAAACGTTTCTTCCAGGTATATCTCATTTTTCGTTCGCTTAATGATAACCCCGGATTCCACCTGTTAAACGCTACCTCAGTGCCGGTTTCGAGAAAATAATCGGTGTATTTTTCGACGCGAGGAGAGAGAAATCGCCAAAACATCCGGGGCATCCGGCGTCACGTTTGTGGGGCATTTGCCCTCGGGGTGGACAAGTGCCCTGTCACTTGGAGGACAAGGTCTGGGTTAGTGTGAGGCCCCTATCTGGGTTTCGCATTCCGCCGGAGCGAAAAAAAAAATGTGGTGGCGAAAAAAAAAAGGTGACGTGGGAATTTGTACGAAAGGAACGGCATGACGATCATTCGAAGACTCGGAAAAGAAATTTAGATTCCCTTTCTGTGAACTATTTTATTTTAACCATAGTTTTGCTGAACACGAACACACACACACATATATATGAGGCGGTGAAAGGCAAAGTGGTTAAGTCAGATTTTCAACTTTTTTTATTTGAGGGCAAAAATGTAATCTCCATGCTCAATTTGTAGTGGAATAATTATTATTTGCAATATTATAATAATTATCATGAATTATAATTTGTTTAATTTATAGTGAAATTTTTTGTAGTTTTTTCAGTAAAACGCTTTGGACTTACACCACTCTGCCTTTCACCGCCTCATATATATATATATATATATATATATATATATATATATATATATGTGTGTGTGTGTGTGTGTGTGTGTGTGTGTGTGAGTGTGTAACATACCGTTTTTATGTTATTTAAATATATATATATATATATATACACACATACATGTTATCACTATAAATCATCTTCTAGCCTCTTGTATGAAAATCTTTAAAATCATTCCTAGTAAGATATGATAAAAATTGATGCCTTTAAGAAGTACTAATATGAATACTATTCTATAAAGATGTGAAAATAATAATTAATGCTAGTAAGAGAATATTAAGATTAACTCTTTGAGGGGCGCCGTTTGCACAGTGCAAACGCCTAAATCTAGCCCCTTTTTTAACTTTCATTCAATGTATTCCAGTTAAATAAGCAGAAAATGGCTAGTACTGCCATCTGTTATCAGTTTAAAGAAGTAACAACATTTCGCAACCTTTAATTGGAAAATTTTTCAAGATTCTTTAGGTTAAAAAACATCGGGAAAAAAATCTGTACCATGGAAACGGTGGAAGCTTTGTCCCTGAAAAGGTTAATACTCTGCTAAAAATGTCTGTTGATAGAATGTCTTTAGGCAGCTGACAACGAATAAATTTCTTTAAAAAAGCATCAAGAATATTCAGAGCGAATGAAATAATAAATTTTTCTCGTGGTAAATCTTTTTGTCTTACGTTCGACTAACGTTTTATAATCGTTCTTTTCAACGGTCAAACGACGGCATCAAAATTACGTCTTTAAGCCTCGAGATCTTTATTCTACCATCTGACCTACTCCGGCGGTATGAGGAAACGTTATTTGCAATATTTTTCCTTCCCGTTTGAAAAACAAACCGAAATTTTGATAAAATTGCGAAATTTAAGGCAACCTAATCTCTAGATTTTCATAAGGTTTTCTATAATATGTTAGAGACTTTTCCTGCAAACTACGAATCGGCAGTTTTTTCAGTGCTCAGAAATAATTAGAGCGGAAATATAATAGTTAAAGGAACTTTTAAAGTTTACTTTCAAGATAAAGATTGTTAAACATGAAAAGTAAATATCAACTTTCAAGCTCTAGCCTATTACACTGTGTTCTCTAAATGCTCTTGAATTTTTATTTTTATTTTGAGTAGTATAAATGTTTGTTAAACAAGGTTATTATTGTGGAATAGCAAACTACATTTCTGTTTCGGCTACATCTACTATCTAAATGGTTCCGGTTGCTCATTTTTACAAATTCATAATTTCCCTACCTGCCAATAACTTAGTACATTGGCAACTATTTTACTTTATAAAAGTTCTTTATAAGTTTGACAAGTAATTTTTACATATTACATGCTTGTCGCAGAATTGTAAAAGATGATAACTCCTTATAAAGCTTCTATTTATTATTTTATTCGCTCTGAATATTATTGATGTTTTTTTAAGGAATATATTCGTTGTCAGCTGTCCAAAGACATTTAATAAAAAGGTGTTTTTAGCAGACACTATTGATCTTAATACTTTCTGAGAAATATTAAATATCATTACTACCAATTATCTTAATAGTTTCCCTGCAGAAAGAAAGAAGATGATGTTTAGTATTAATCCTCTGTTTGTATAAAGATTGACGATAATTAATAGAGGTCTTGGGTTACTTCAAGGAAACGGAGTATTATGTTGATGTCATGTCACATTTAGGGTACTGATTGTGAAGAGTTGTATTATAACTATGTATAAAGGCTTGAGAGCACCTTTAGAAAAAGGCATATTACTGCGAAAGTCATGTTTTCCTTTGTAAACTTTTCGTTCATCATTATCACACAATAATAACAATGATATATATATATATATATAATTTTATTTTCTCTGAATATTCTTGATACATTTTTTAAGGTAATTTATTTGTTGTCAGCTGTCCGAAAACGCCTATCTATCAAAAGGCGTTTTCAGCCCAGAGTATTAATCTTAATATTCTCTAAATAGCATTAATTAATGTTATTATACCTTTATTAGCGGACCCTACAGACGTTGTGCTGTTCAAACGTTGCAAATCCAAAAATCATAAAATTATTTTAGTAAACTGTAAATTGTTTGGACCGTTTTGATGAAAAAATGTGTAAAAAAAAATTATTTTTAAAAAACCTTACACCACTACGCGTACAGTTATCACAACTCGACCTATATTAAAATTAGCAAGAATGTGGACGAAATTTCATTAATATAGCTATTAGTATCACTAATCAATGAGCTTTTCAATACTTCATACGTTGCATAGAATGAAATGAGAATTGACAATTTAAATTTGTAGGTTAAGTTAATTGTTATTCAATGCACGTGTAAACAGCATTAAAATTCATGAAAATTAAAAAAATTCTGAAACGCGATTGCAGCGCTGCCTACCGAAGCCAATTATTGAATGCACGTGTATACATCATTAAAATTCATGAAAATTAAAAAAATTCTGAAACGTGATTGCAGCGCTGCCTACCGGATCCAATTGTGTACCTAAACTAACCAAAGATCAACAACAACACATAAATAAGTAAATTAATTAAAAAAACATTTTCTATCGGATCAAACTGTGAATCTAAACCATTCTAGAATCAACTTAATCGCACACACAAAATTTCATTAAAATCAGTCCAGCCGTTTAGGAGGAGTTTAGTGACATACACACGGACAGAAGAAATATATATATAAAGATATGATAGTATTAATATTAGTACATCTTAATGGCATCAATTATTATCATATCTTAGTAACAATGATCTCATTGTTTTCCATACCAGAAGCAAGAAGATGATGTTTAGTATTAATCCTCTGTTAGCCGAAAGATTGAAAATAATTAATAGGGGTTTCAGGTTAATTCCAGGTAAAGGAGTTTTATGTTGATGTCAGGTCACTTTTAGGAAACTGATTGTGAAGAGTTGTATTGTAACTATGTATAAAGGCTCTAGAGCACCTTTAAAAAAAGGCATATTACTGCGAAACACGTGTTTTCCTTTGTAATCTTTTCGTTCATCATTATCCCACAATAGCAACAATAAGATACTCTTTTATCTTGAAGGAATAAAACTATTTATTTTCGTTATGTTTAATTTAGTTTAATTTATCTCTGTTTCTAATCTTAATAAAGCAGAAGGTAATTGATGGGATAAATAATTATCCTTGCATACAGATGTATATAATTAAATCAAAAGTCCATCATGATCGTCGCCTTCAAAACGAAAGAGGGTAATATGCGAGGAAATGTCATTTGAAATAACGCTTTCTCAGCCTGCCGGAGCACTTCAGATTGTAGGAAAATAACCTCGATGCATGGAGATCCAAGTTTGATACTAGGAAGTGTTCATTTCACAACATTAAATCAGCGTTTCTCAACCTTTTTTCTAACCTAGTGCCCCTCTATAATTTTTTTTAACTGATTACCCCTGGGTCAGTATTTTCACTGATTTGTACCCCTGGGTCAGGAGGCTTCGTCCCGCCTTAAAGCCATAGAGATTATGCAAATCAGAAGGTATAAATGTCATACGAAAACCTGTTTCTACAATCCACTAGGAACAAGGTGTGACCAAAAATGACACAAGAAAATTGAAATTGGCGAACTGATTCGTGTGTGCGTGTGTTTTTTTTTTGTTTTTGTGTGTGTGTATGTGTGTGCAGTTTTGGGAAGTTGGGGGGGGGGGAGATAAGGAAAAGAATAAACCCTGAAACTCTTGTAAGGAGTTTCAAAATTTATCTTACTTCGGTTATAGAACATTCTTCTCAGCTAGAGTTTTGTGATAATTAGAGAAAAAAAATTTGGAATTTTTTTATACTATTTTTTTACTTCAAGAAGTTTTTTCTCTATTACTAAAAATTTACCGCGTAACCCCCACACGTTGAAAACTGTTGCATTAAACTTACTGTTGTATAGAAACAACGGTCTTTACTTTAAACTTTGTTTTTCAATTTCATCTTTGAACAATCCTAATGCCTCATAATTAATGGCTTTTGGTTATGAAAATGATGCATTGAAAATGATACTGAACCCTTTCGTGTTCCTAAGAGTATTACTCTAGCGTGTTGTACGAATCGCACTAGAAGCTGTACGTTTAAGCCTGCTGTGCATTGGATTCGCTCATCTCAATGTTAACCTATGGAGAAAATGTATCCAAGGATTGCCGACTTAGATTCAAAGACTTTCTTTTATTTTAACTGTACTCCGTAACAGAGAAAGAAATTTTACACCTGGGGGCATTTTTCGTTTATTTTTTAAATGCAAAAAATATTTTAAAATTTAAATGATAAGGGGGAAAAATCTGGTCTAGTGTGTTTTAAATACTCTTCAATTCCTTTGGTGGACGACATTTATAAAATGAATCCTGTTGCAAGGTGCAGAAAAGTTCAGGCTATCTTAAATTATCATTTTTATTGGATTGTCAGCATTCATGTAGCTGTAAATAGAAAACACATTTTTTCCATGGGTTTACATTGAGGTGAGCGAATCCAATAGGGTTAGTACGCAGCGGCCAATACATCGTGAAAAGTAACAAACCGCGAACAATGACATTTTAGGGGAAAACAGTTTTGAAAATTGTCGATTGAAACCGTTTATTGTCATAATATCGAAAAATTATTGATTAACATGCATCTTTATTTACTCTCTACGTACTTGATCATATTTTTTTCTTTCCCTAATTAATATCTGATTTGCCAGCATATGAAGGCAGGAGGCTATAGCAACATTCTTTGTATAGCTTCCTGTCTTCGTGTCTTGAAATATGATTAATCGACTTCGAAGTTGAAATCTAGTTATATGAAAATCACATTACTCGACTTCGATTCGTGTCAAGTAATATAATTTTCTATAGCAACGTTCATTGTTATTGAATATGATATTACTAGACGTTATAATAAAATGCCTTTTAAACGTGTGTGTCATGTATATCTGCAGTTCTTATGTACCGAGCTGTTACTATATCTGCTCTTTTCGATATTTGAATGATTTCCCAGATAAAACTTTTGGGGGAGATATCGAGGAACAGATCATAGTTTACTTGAAAGAGTAGTACCTTTATATGTGTAGATCGTAGCACAAAACACCAAAGTGATAATAAATAAACAGAAAAATTATGCTAAAGAAAATGGCAACGGACAAACACCAAATTCGCCTTTATTTGACTTTATTTCGTTTCAATCTTTGTATGCATGGAATGAAAACGTTTCAATCATTGTTTTGAATATTCATTCCCTGCTAACAAAGTATGCATATTAAGTTGGCAGGATGCAGATTAAGTTGGCAGCTGAAGGTTTTTATTTACCCTTCGACCATCCTATGCCCTGCAGTGTTTATGTTTTTCATTGTATCTTCATTTTATAGTACACAAGGAATTCACCGCTAGGACATATTGAAAAGTTCACTAGCTCCTAAGTTCGTAGAAATGAGCACTGTAGTATTGTGGTACAGTTTCTATCTTAAGAGACAAGTTATATGAACTACATCTAAAAGTGCATCATATCACGAAGGAGATGAATATTGTCCTACCATTATCGCTGTTAAAAATATGCATCGCTTGGAAAACGGTTATCTCTTTTAAACCTGTAGCGAATTACATCGAAACCCAGAAAGGTTGTAATTTTTGTAAGGATTATATGACGCTTGGATTTTACAACAGAACAGGGAAACATTCTTTGTGTATTTCACATTCCACACGGCTCATAATAATACTAGCTGTACCCGCACTTCGCTACGGAGTACATTCAAATTAAATACAACGGTCAATGTATGCATTCAATTAATGCCAAAAAATCCCCCAAAAATATATCTATAAAAAATCGTAACGGATATTTTTATAGACGAAATAATGTAGAAGAAAATATTCAAATTAAATCTAAAGGAACATAATAAAGAACATAGTACAGTTTAAGGAACATTTCTTTTACTGTATTTTAATATTTTTTTGAATTACGTCGAATCGTCTTCCGCATTAGGAAGGAAAAAAAAAATTTTGCCAATTTATTTCGTTGTTATGCACGTGACGAAAAATTAATTTAAAGTATCGCAAAAAGAAAAGAATCCACGTAATCAGCATTTAATAAATTAAATTCTAAAAATTAATCTTTAAAATTTCACCAAATATCAGAAAATGGAGGTAAAGATTCGAAAAAGATTTTATTTTACAGGAATTTTTATGATCTTTGTCGTGAAATAAATTTTACACCCCTCATATTTTTATTTTAAATGCAAACTTAAAAACTGTTACAAAAACAGCTTAAAAATTTAATTTTAAAAAAATCTATGAAGAATTTTCAAAATTTTTCTTAATGCACCCCTACACAATAAGAAGATGCACCATGCAAAATTTCAGCCCTTTAGGTCCAGCGGTTTGGTCTGTGCGTTATCTGTCAGTCCCTCAATCAGTCAGACAGTTACGGAACTGTTTTATATATATAGACTACTTACGCGTTTCAGACTTGCTTTTGCTGCTTTTATGTCTGTTTGTGCTGTTTTCTGTATTTGAACTTAAAGAAACACTTGCATGTCGTTAACAGTTATGCTTATAAATCACCTACCCTAAGCCACTTCAGCGTCAAGAAATTAAGCAACGACTATCAGAAAATCATGAATGCGCTTCTCCTGTTATAAGATAATCTTTCACGTAGTGTCTTCGGTTTCCTTGGGATAGTGTTCGTCGGCATTATTTTAATGTTTATTTACTAATTAAATTTGACGATTATTTACGGTTGTTTCTGTGGGCTAATTTTACGGTGTTGGGAGTCAGCTACCTGATGCTGTGCTATTTCACCACAATAGTACACGAGGTTGATAAGGAATCAAATTGGCTCTCAAGGATCTTGTTAGAAAGACTTCGTAAACAAGTCCACAAGAATATGTAGAAATTCTGCGTTTGGACGCAGACGAAGACCCCTTCTGTCTTTCAGCATGGGGATTTTTCTACTTTACTAAACATTTCTTTTTCGCAACGTCTGGCAGTGCCTCAACTTATATGCTGCTTATGGTAGCCCGATATTTTTAGACCACCGGTCTTAACCCAGTGGTTCCAATATCAATATCAATATCAATATTAATATATATATATATATATTTACAATAAATACAACGATCAGTGTATGCAATTGATGTAAAAAAAAACAAAAAAATATATTTATAAAAAATCGTAACGGATATTTTTATAGACAAAATAATATAGAAGAAAATATTCAAATTAAATCTATTAGAACATACTAAAAAATATAGTACAGTTAATATAGCACAATTAGAGGAACATATATTTTACTGTATTTTAATATTTTTTTGGATAACGTCCAATCGTCTGCCGCATTAGCAAGAAAAAAAATATTTTTTTTGTCTATTTCGTTGTTATGCACTTGGTGCAAAATTAGTTTAAAGTATCACAAAAAGAAAAGAAACCACGTGATCAGCATTTTATAAACTAAATTCTAAAAATTATCTTTAAAATTTCTCCAAAAATCAGAAATGGAGGTAAAGATTCGAAAAAGATTTCATTTTAAAGGAATTTTCATGATCGTTCTCATGATATAAATTTTATAACCCCCAGATTATTATTTTAAATGCAAACTTTAAAAAAGTACAAAAACAGCTTAAAAGTTTAATTTAAAAAAATCTAAGAAGAAATTTTCAAAAATATTTCTTAGTTCACCCCTACAGTATAAGAAGAATCGCCATGCAAAATTTCAGCCCTTTAGGTCCAGCGGTTTGGTCTGTGTGTTATATGTCAGTCAGTCAGTTATGGAACTGTTATATATATATATATATATATATATATATATATATATATATATATATATATATATATATATATATATATATATATATATATATATATGTATATATATATATATAAGTGCCTCGAAATTTTTTTGATAAACAATAAAATATTAGTAGGGACTTCTTAAAATAAATATTAATTTAATATAAAACATTTGTTCTCTAAGAACCAACTGCAAGTCTCCCATTAATAAAACAAAATTATATTTAGTGATTTCCTTTGTAGTATCCTAGTATAATGCTACACTGAATCCCACGGCTAATTTTGAAACTGTATTAATGTATTCTAGTCTGGGTATTGCTACTTATAACCCTCAATAAAGAAATAAAATCAGCAATATGGGAGCACTCTGCCCTCCAAAAGTTAGGGTACAACATGATTTTCGAAGCTCACCATTAAAATAAAGGCAGTAACAATAAAATTCACAAGGTATATGAATGATATTATCGAACTTTAAGAAAACTTATGCAAGAAAACCTTGGTCACCACTTTCATTTTAAAGAATTGTCACTTATTTAAGAGTAAGAGAAAATGTGGAAAAAATCAAACTTTCTTGACTTTGTGTGTAAGTATTGTGCATGACTGTTTATTTTCAATTTTTGTTGGCAATTTCGTAGACAGTACCTAGGAGAGTCTACCAATGTCTCTGAGAAGTAGTTTACCCGATTTATTAAGGTGGCGGGTGATCGGATGGATGGAAATGAGATGTCACATTAAAGATTTGTTAAAAATCTGTGCTCTCGCGGCAACACGACGAGTTCGAGTAATCCCTTCGAACAGCGGAGGAAACCCCGTTCAGTTTTTCAGCGTGGGGATTTTTTTCCTTTCACGAAAAACTTTTTTGCCAATGCATTAGGAAGCGGATTAACATACATGTTGCTTGTTGCACACCTCTGAGGCACTCCAAAAAGTAGTACTTTCCAAGGAGAATGTCTAAAAGGAGAGGATTTGTTTGTTTTTGTGATACTGCATTTCACGTAGTCACCCGCTATTCCTAGATTACGAAGAAGTCAAGCTAATTTTGATATTACAACGGCACGAACGTTTATTTTGAGATAATTTAATAAAGCATTTCAATACATTTGTCTTATTTGTTATTCCAAAATCGAAATTAATGATGCGTCTTTATTTTGGAAAGTAATTTGCCTGTGCTCAAACAAGAATACTGTTGGTGAAAACACTACTGACTGACTTGTGCGCTTCCACAAGAACTCGAAAAAAATTTGCTTTTAGAACCACATGCTGTGCTAGCACCATTTTTTCAGAAAATAAATATTTTTGCTGTTAATTAATGTTTCCTCTCATGGCCGATAGATGGCAGCAATGAAATTTAAACTGAAGCCATCTTTATCGAAACTAAAACTGAATACACTTTCCATTACTATTTAATCACTCTTTTGAGCAATAGCGAGTCAAATCTGGAAATCTTTTATCTATATTTTTGCTTTAGTCATAATAAATCGAAGATTTCTTTTCCGGGCATCCACTACATTTTAACGCAATCTTAGGAAATCTCCAATTGGTTGCTAATTTGAACTGCAACCTTAAAAATTCTTATAAAAAGCGTAATCCTTGGCCCTTAAATCGAGCCAAGGGTTGCAAAAGATTTCATCGCACCTTCTTTGATGCTCAAGTGGTACCCTATTTTAATATGTAAGCTATTTTGCATTGTTTTTGTCAATTGTATTTACAGACTTATAAATAAGAGTTTTGAGCTACAAGATAAATCCAAGAACTAAACTCTCCACTCAGTCGTCAACAATTTCATGTTCAAAGAGATTTCAAATGAAGCTGACAGACGATTGTAATAATAAAGGTCAGCTTAATAATACAGATCGAAGTGTCTTGAGAAATTCTGGAGTGATCTTTATTTTTTTAAGTGTAAAAAAAGGATAAAAGAAAAAACATATAAGTGGGCATTTGAGTGTTATTAATTACCTTAAAAAAGTAAAAATCTATCATCTTGATTGACAGTTTAGACAGAACAATGCTGAGTTCCATTTTCTCCGCACAATTAAATATTTTATAGTTGTCTTTTGTGTTTTCTCAAATACGTAAATAATCGCCTTTGTATTTCTGAATAAATATTAGTGTCTCATGCTCATGTAAGAAAAACACAATGACTTTCAAAAGAATGACTATCTTTGGTTCTTGAACTTATTCGACTCTCCCCCCCCCCCCCCCAATCTCATACAGTTAAATTAGCGGCCCCCGTTGTAGAATATCCTGAAGGCAGTGTGTAATTTTTGAATTAAATATTTTGTGAGTGATGTGATTATTTTTAGGTATGGTAATAGCTGGTGTGTTTATTCTATTTGTTTTTATTTACATAATAGTATGGAAAGAAAAGGTAAAGACAAAGTTTATAAAATAACTAAGGGAAGAAAGTATTCTGGAACTTATAAAACAATCCAATCTCTACATTCAATATTTATTTTATATGATGGATTGCCAAAAACAAGTGCTGAAAATAAGCGAGACATTTTTTATCGTTATCGTGCAAAGTAAATATGTACCCCAAAATCGACTTACAGTTCATTGATTTTAAAGTAATTTGTAAAAATTTGATTATTTCTTTTTTTCTATTTTTTTGTTAACATTTTCCTAATTAAAAAAATTGCAATTACCAAAAAAATTTTCATGGGGGGGAGGGGTAGTTTTTTATTTAAAAAAAGTGGGTCGAGGTCGAAAAAGGTCTTCGCACCATGGTTCAAGAGTACCTATTATAAACTAATTTCTTAAGACTGCTTAAAGAAGAAACAATAATCGATGTACAAAGTGAAGAATAAAGTGTAAAATAAAAGTGTTTAGTTGTTGCACTATGGGCCGTTAAACAAACACAGATGCCTTGGGATGATTGTTATAGGAACTGTCAAATTGTACAACTATAGTTAAACGAGATTCCTTTTCCCACAAGAATCAGGAAATGTAGAAAGTTGAACCACGGTCCCAGCTGATTCATAGTGGCCTTGATATTATGACTGATATCTTCGGAATCACTGATGGGCCCGTAAGAACCGGTCGATGGTAGTCATTATCAACCTCGCGTCAGACTTCCTTATCGCTGTTTAAAACATTCTTTTGTCTAATAGTGCCGTTTATAAGCCGAAAAAAAGAATGTTTATGTGTACTTTTATAACAAAATTTCATAATCACTATTGCTTAAACTTCAGTGCCAAGGTATCTTTGAACTAGGCTTTATACTCCCAATTTCATTACAGCAACAAATTTATATACAGGGTGGTCCAAAATTACTGAGAGCATTTCATGTTTGTAAAAAAAAGAACAAAATGAGGTACGTACATGTTCATTGCTTTCTTGGAAACACAATTTATAACAGTTTTGCACAACAAAATTTTAAACATTAAATAACTCCCACATAAGCCAGTAGATGGCGCGACAACATTTCGCAAAAAAATTTACTAATTGCGTCAGTGGCAAATGGCTGCCGTACAGAGAAAAACAATGAGCGTTTTGTTGTTCCATGAAAGCAAATCCGTTGTAACTGATTTTGTTCTTTTTTTTCGAACATGAAATGTGCTAGGGTGGTCCAAAATTGAAAAAAAAAAAGAACAAAATGAGTTACAACGGATTTGCTTTCATGGAACCACAAAACGCACATTGCTTTTTCCTGTATGGCAGCCATTTGCAGACTGACGCAATTAGTAATTTTTTTTTGCGAAATGTTCGAGCGCCATCTACCGGCTTATGTGGAAGTTATTTAATGCTTAAAATTTTGTTGTGTAAAACTGTTTTAAATTATCTTTCCAAGAAAACAATAAACATGTACGTACCTCAATTTGTTCTTTTTTTATTCAAGCATGAAATGCGCTCAATAATGTTGGACCACCCTGTATTTTTTCCAGTACTGTGGGCACGTGTCCTACAAAATTCGCCATTTCAGACACTGCGATTTTGGTGACCTCTTTGATACGGAAGCATCATATAGGAGAAACAACATTACTCCCTTTGAAGGGACAGAACTTTGATTTACAAGTGGTTTGTTGGATTCCGTTGAGTCCGAATGAGCACAAGTGACGATAAACGTTCTGGTCGCCCTGCTGAGGCCACCTCGCCAGAATTTTTTTTCTTAATTTCTATTTCCAATGGCAAGCGATAATCAAAAACAACAAGATAAAAAGTACTACAAGAAAGCAAACAAGATAAAAATGTATAACGAGGAAAGAAAACAGGTCTATTAATTGCTCAATGCTCTTGCCTCCCTATATCGGCTACAGAGATTCGGAGCCGACAGTGCCTCGCAGGTCTGGAGGTGGGGAATGTCCATAATTTGTGGTTTATCACAAATAGTGCAGAAAGGATCGTCTAAGAACAGGGTTTCTCAACCTTTTTCCTACCTCGACCCCTTTTAAAAGAATGATTTTCTTCATCGATTCCCTCACATTTTTCTCCATAATATGCAGCATACAACATATTTATAATACTAAAAATTGCACCATTCCACACTTAAAGATAAAACACTTAAAGATAGCAATTTGACTAAAAATATAAAAAAAATTAGAAAAAGTGGTTCATTAGGTTTATGTTTTATTATTTTTGTACTATTTTAACTTTTAATTTCACAAATTATAAACAAGATTTCAGAAACACGGGTTGTAATTGCACAAAAGTTATTTCAATTAATGTGGTGGTTGGACGTGATGCATTGATACATTTTTTTTAATGTTTGGCCTGAAATTGCTTATCATCGTATGGACACTATAACTAACAGAACGAATATAAATATATATTTTACTAAATAATTTTACTGACTTATATGTAATTATAATATTTCATTTGTAATTATAATATTTCATTTACAAAAGCGTCATGACATTCGATCCCTATGCCCTATGCAAATCTGTATTATACATATTAAAATGGATATTGTTATCTAATAATTACATGGTAAAAAATTAAGTTAAATTTTAAAACATAAAAATTTATCATCGACCCCCAATAGACCCCTGGAATACTATAACCCCCAGGTGGCTCAGACGCTTAGCTAGGCAGTCATTCATGACTAGTGAAAAGCCTAATCATGGTTACTGAATCCTTCCTTGGAAAATCTGGAATGGATGCCGTATTAATAACCCGTAACTTATTATAATTTCTATCTATTAATTCTCGATAAAACAGATCTTTTAATGTCTTCCGGATAAATACCCTTATAGAATTATGTGCAATCGGCCTACACGAGTTCTGCATCACCGCAGTCCCTCTCTTTGCCAATCTGTCTGCGAGTTCATTTCCTGGGAATCCGAAGACTTATTGAAAATATAATGACCAGCCAGAAATTATTGAAAATGTCCAAAATAGGGTGATGAAGAATAGAAGGTTAAGAGCGCGGGAGATTTTTGAAATTGTTTCCCTCTCATCAGAGAGTGTGCATATTATTTTGCATGATTATTTTGATTTGAAAGAAAAAAAAACTATCGGTAAGGTGGATGCAGCGTATACTAACAACGGATTAAAAACTTGAAAGAGAGAGCACTTCTTCGAAGCAGAAATTCTGAGCAGTTTCAACACAGCACAATCTTGCGCTGTTGTCGCCTTTCCCTAAAGGCTTGTTCACATAGGAGTCCGGTAGCGGAAGCGTAAAAGGCAGGATGGCGCTGAGACGGAACTAAACCAATCATAGGCGTTAAAATTTTGTTGCTAATCGTTTGGAGGTTTATGATCGGTTAAATATATTTCAATACTTTAACGCTTCCGCTACCGGACTCTTATGTGAATAGGCCCTAACAGTTGATGAAAGATGGATACATCACTGCCAGACAGAAACGAAAGAACAGTCAAAACAGTAGGCTGAAGCACGCAAACCTGCACCGCAGGAAGCGGAAACGGTTCCATCAACAGGAAAGGTTGTAAAAACTGTTTTTTGGTTTTAATTTGCCATTGGTATAATCTTTATTGATCACATGTAAAAAAGCGAAACAATCTCTGGAAAGTATTGCGCCTCTTTGATGGATCGTTTAAATAGGAAAATCAAGACAAAAAGGCTACATTTAGCCAAAAAAGCATCTTTTCCATCATGACAATGGTCCGGCTCATTCATCTACGATTGTGGTGGCAAAACTGTTAGATTACGCCACGAAGTTGTTCCTTATCCTTTGCATTCTCCTGATTGGCCATCATCACACTACTACTTGTCCAAAATATGGGAAAAAAATTAGTTGCAGGGCACAAATTTACAGGAAATTCCGAAGTGATTGGTGAAACAAATGCTTACTTTGCAGAGTTGGACAAGCCTACCTATATGGAAGGGATAAAAAAACTTGAAAATCATTGTACTAAATGTACCGACTTAAAGAAGATTATGTAATGAAATCATTAAAAACTTTAAAAAAAAGAAGAAATTTTTGCATTTTTGAAGAAGATGCGTTTGCATTATTTTTGCATGAACTTATCAAACGACTCTTGTAAACTATATCGATCGCATGTCTACCGGAATGATTACTAATTTAATAGACTTACTTATATAATAAGATATTGTGCTGTATTAAGTTGCAATAGATTAATTCCATAAAAATAAATTTTCTTTTTCAAATTAGCAATGCTTTCTAATAATTTCTTATTGAATGTTAATAATGAACACTAACCCCCAATTAATATTGATAGAGGATCCGAATATTCTCTATTGTAAAAAGTGAATGAAAGGCTAACAGCCGAAAGCAGACAGTTTTTGCAGATATTTCTGACAAGATTCCTTGAGGCATCAAAAGGACCATCAATGGGTAGCACCACAGTTGCTGCAGGACTTATGTGACAATACTATGAACTCCCTGCACTGGTTATTTTGCCAAAGTTCTCTTAAAAATTTTCTTCATACTGGACCTACAAGTTTTCGGCAAGTAGGAGGATCTTCCAGAAACAGAGTAAGCAGCAATTCTGACTTTCTTAAAAATGAATAACCGAGACTTAAGGCCTGTTCGCACTGCCTCCGGAATGTTGCGTTACGTTACTATATTGGCAGATATTGTTGACATGACCTGTGATTGGTTTGACATATCACGTAATCAGTAAATTGATCTCTGCGATTGGTTAAAATTTTCAACGCTGATGCTACGTAACGCTGCGTATGCAATGTGTACAGACCATTAGTTGAACAAGAAAGTAGTTTGCTATTAATAACAAAATATTAGTTTGACATACATCTGTATCACTTAAAAAGTTATCGAGATTATATGGAGTGTGCAAAGAAATAGAATTCGTAAATCATGCCGACCACTGCGAATGCATAAACGGCAAGGTTTTGTATATAAGTCACATTGACTAAACAAAACAACTTAAGTTCAAAAATAACATAATTCCTGCCTAGCCACATCCGTGGCAACAGACCCTCTACTTGGAGGTCTAAAACAAAATAAAAATTCGAGCTGGCCGTTCCCGGTTCCAATCGACTCTTTCCTTTCTGTATTTATTTCTGATTACAAGCAAAGCTAAATTACAATACATTTCTTCATCTTTTTCTTTTCTTTTTAATTTCTACGTGTAACAGTAGACAAGTAGTATTACAACTCATACTACTCAAAAGTACATCATGTAAAATTAATATCAGAGACAATACATTAATAAATTCACTCGGCACCTGTTTTGTACACACTACCAACGTACATAATAATAACTAACTGTGTGTAATCTTTGCATACCTTTAAATTATATTTAGCTATCCTACATTATATATACATTTTTTCATTTACTAATTTTATTATTATTCTTTAATTGCTAATTAATTATTTATTCATTTTTTCTTTTTAATTTTACTTCAACCTTCTTTTTCACTTTTTCATCTCATAACCCAAGTTGCCCTGAGTCAGGCCTGTAATTGCAAAGAAATTATGTGCAAAGAAATAAACTGTGACTTAAAAAGGCTTTACTTTTTATGTTGTTATCGAAGATCCAACTGTTTAAATAAAAATAATTTTTGCCCCGTCGATCCCGCAAATCTTTTATTCCGGTGTTAATCTATCCCTTACAGTTTTTCTAATACACCCATCCCATCCTTTACGGCCTAGAGACGTTCCGGAAAAGTTGGTCGTAAAGCGAAAAGCCGTATAACGAATCAATTATTTTGATATAAACTCATACAAATTTAATTGGATCTGTTTCAATTTTTTATAAATAATATAGTTTTTAGCTCATAAAGCATTTTATTCTTTTTATTTCCTATAAAAATGCTTACATAAAAATAAAAGTACAAAATAATGTAATAATAAACAGAAATTAAAAAAATAAACATATAAATAAAAAACAAAAAAATCATATGCACATATGTATACATATAATAAAAAACATAAAATAAAATGTTTAAAACTGTTTTAATCTGATGACGAACATTAACATGAAGAATCACTAAGCTATAATATGTCGCCATCATCACTTTCCGCTGTTGTGGCCGTATAACGAAATATTTTTTAAATTTTATTTCCAATGGCAAAGGAAAATGACAAACTCTTACAAATTAACAAGATTAACAAGGAACATGAAATATAAAAAAAGGAACAGTAAGAGAAAAAAGTCAATGTCCCATCAGCAGATGTCGTGCGCTCCAATATCGCTTTACCTTGGAGTCTCCACGCAGAGCTGAGCATCCCAACAAATGGTTCCTGTCCATGATTCCATCTTTCCCACAAAGTGGGCAATTAGGACTCGCAAAAATGCCAATTCGGTGAAGGTGGTTCGCCAGGCAGTCATGGCCTACCGTAAGTCTGAATTCCGCAACAGCCTTTTCACGAGGCTTATCTGAAATATTTTGACCCAAGCTATTCCTCCAACTTCTTGAAGAAATGCGAGAAGTGAGCAATGCTTTCCAGTTTTGTCTCATTAGATTTTTGATATAAAGTTTTATGGAATGGAAAGAGTTAAAAGTATTTGGCTGTTGAAATATTTGAGTGCCCTTCTTAGCCAATATATCTGCCTGTTCGTTGCCTTAAATATCACAGTGTCCTGGAATCCATTTGAGTGGTATTTGTCGTCCCTCTGTCTTCAACTTATCCAGAAGAACCCGACAATCTAGGATATTTTTAGAGATGGGTATTTCCCTAGCTCCGATAGCCTGAATGGCAGCCTTGGAGTCAGATAGGATAACCACCTTATTATAAAGGTGTCTGGGGACAAGTTGCTCCAGTGCCACATAGATAGCCAAAACTTCCCCGTCAAAGGCGGTTTTTTGTTTTCCAACAGGCACATAAAAGGAAATGATAGAAGAATATATTCCTGCTCCGACAAATGGTGAGAGTTTAGTCAAAGAACCATCGGTGTAAATATGTAACCATTCAGGCTCAGGGTAGAGGCTATGGATGGTCTCAAGTGCAAGGATCTTTAAGCTGCTTTAAGGCAATTGGCTCTTAAGGAATGGTTGGGCAAGGTCCAGCCTGGTAGTTATTTCAACATAGGTCACAGGGTTAGGGGATCTCAAGAAACCCTGGGCAATTCCATCATCAAGTTACATCTCTGCTCTTAATTCTAGGACTCTGTAAAAAACCACTTTGGGTCTTTAGCTGTCTTGGTACATTTTCATAACAGTTCCAAAACGGTACATTTAGTCTGATTAACTTTTCATAAAGTATAAGAGCCTTCTCTTCGATAATTGACTTAATGGGTCTAGTATTAGTCAGGAGTAGCAGTGAGTCGATGGGAGACGTCTTCACTGCACCAACGATCAGCCTGAGGGCCTGGTTTTGTAATAATTCCAGTTTATAGATCAGGTTCTCTGGGGCAGAGATAAGAACCTCACAACAATAAGTGATAACAAGTAAAATAAATGTTTTATAGGTGTTTTCCAATGTAGTGCGGGTGCACCCACAATGACAACCAGCTAGGCGTTTAAAGATGTATAGGCGTTTTTCAACCTTTTCGATCACACTTTCAATATGCAGTTTCCAGCTTAACCTATTGTCAAAGACAACTCCCAGGTATGAGAATATATCTGTATGCAACAACTCTTGGTCTCTGTAAACCAACTTTGGTCGGATGTTTTGATGCATCAGTGAAAAAGTCTGCACTGCAGACTTTCCAAGGTTTACTATCATGTTATTCTCTTCACACCATTCAGATAGAACCGTAAGAGCTCTATTCAAGAGCTTTTCCGTCTCTTGCTTTGCATTATTCTTTGCAGCTTGTGTCCACATAACCAGATCATCTGCAAACAGAAGGCACTCCACTCCGATTATCCTCAGGGCCAAAATCAGATCATTTATGTACACATCAAAGAGTGGACAGCTACACACTGCTCCTTGGGGCAATCCGGTCTGTAGAATAAAACTTTTGGAGGTTGAATGTCCGAAACGGACTATATAACGAAATATTGTGACGTACGGTATAACGAAATATTGTGGGCCTTAAATCGAAAAAGTGCCATAATTAAAAAAGGCCGATATAGCGAAGTGCCGTATAAAGAGCGGCCGTATAGCGAGGTATAGGTGTAAAGCATTAGCAGGGGGCAGTTTTTGATACTGTTTTTGCATGAAAAGTAGAGGTTTATTTTTAAAATAACTTCATTGCTTACAAAATTTTAAAATCATTAATAATTGGTAATTATCCGAAAAAGTTAATTTTACGTAAAAAGATATTTTAAAAACTCTCACTCATTATTTATCATATGATCTAACATGAGATTAAAAAATATTCAGAAACATATTCCTTAATGTGCGATTGGCAAAATATCAAAAGGAAATTTCTCCACAGATTAACATTAAAAACTCTTTTGATAGCTGACAACCGGTATATTTATCCAAAAAAAGCGTCAAGATTATTTACAGAGTATTAAGTCATAACAGGGAACTGAAGATACAGCTCTTCTCAGTTTTATTGTACTTTATATTGTTGGTCAACTATTAAAAGAAAATACATACGAATACTAGATTTTTGAGCTAATCAAATATATCCCAATGCGTTATTTCTGGATGACTACAGTTATTGTTTTGTAAAAATGTAACATCATAGTCGAAGCTGCTAAGAATGTTATAAAGATTCGAGAGAATAAATGGCTATGATTTTTAACGTAGGATTACGTTCCTCAATAACGGTCCTCCGGAAAGAAAGAGTTCAGAGTCCGTCGCGAGTTATAATTTTGGTAGCACGCCAAAGTTATAATTTTGGCAGCGCGCCAAACCCAGTAGCAGTAAGCAATTAAACAGAAAAGTACTAAAATTCGTTTTAAAAAAAACCGAGGTAAGCAACGATAAGGGCTTGTTCACATAGGAGTCCGGTAGCTGAAGCGTTAAAGTATTGAAATATATTTAACCAATGACAAACCTCCAAACGATTGGCATCGAAATTTTTAACGCCTATGATTGGTTTATTTCCGTCTCAGCGACATCTTTCCTTTTACGCTTCCGCTACCGGACTCCTATGTGAACAGGCCCTAAGTTTCGTTAGAACAGGCGGTAGTTTCGTTAGAAGAGACTACCTGAAATATTTTTTAAAATTTTATATTAAGTTACACCTTTGGAGGTGATTATTTGAATTTTTTAATTTTTTGTCTTTTTATGTATTTTTTATAATGTAAGTTAAAACTTGGGAAAGTGTATTAAATAATTAGATTTCACGTTAAAATGATTTTTTTTTTGGGGGGGGGGGGAGGAATGGATGAAATAGGTGAAAATTTGGCATTTCCGCAAAACATGATAACTCAAAAATAAACAAATATATTATCATTTTATGAATTGGAGAATGGAGATAATAACATTCTTTTGGGAATACAGTATTTTCAGGATTATACTCTGTTTATCTCCGAGTCTGTAGCAATTAAAATACTAATGTGCAGAAAAATCCCTTAAAATTCATTGTTAACCTCATTTTAAAACCCTCATTATTTTAAATGCAAACTTAAAAAAAAAGTTGCTAAAACAGCTTAAAAAATTAATTTTAAAAAATTTAAGAAGAATTTTTCAAAAATCTTTCTTAGTGCACCCCTACACTTTAAGAAGAATCTCCATGCAAAATTTCAGCACTTTAGGCCGAGCGGATTGGTCTGTGCATTATCTGTCAGTCAGTCAGTCAGTTACAGAACCGTTTTATATATATATATACATAGATTATTAAGTGATTATATTTGCGTTTTCATGCTAAAATTAAATTGGTTATTGTTTCAAGAGAAACTTATAGCGATTTCTGATCATAGATTTTTGATCGATTTTTGATCAAACTGTGTGTTCACTCCCACTGTGTAATAAGTAATACGGAAAGAAAAGTCTGTGAGGCAAAGAATAGGTTCTCTGGAATACTGATTGAAAAGTGACTTTACAATTTATCAAACAGAATAGCAGTAAATACACTATCTGACCAAAAGTATCCGGACACCCCCCTAAATAAGTGGATCTGGCAGGTGACGTAATTTGATGCGTAACCGAAAGCTATAAAAGTGTTGGTAGTGGTTTGTCAGGTCATATTGATGCGTTTGTGAGACAATTAGTAAGTCAAAGGAGCTTAGTGACTTGGATCGTGGCATTATACTGGGATGCCACTTTTGTGGGAAATCAGTTCGTGAAATTTCGGACATTCTACAGAAACCAAAATCCACTGTGAGTGATGTACTTGTGAAGTGGAAACGTGGAGGCAGTGAAACTGCAAAAAAAAGAAGTGGCAGGCCGAAAAAAATTAGGGAACGCAACCGTAGAACTCTGAAAAGGGTAGTGAAACAAAATCGCAAGTCCTCGTTGATTGAAATCATGCAGGAGTTCGAAAGTTCATCAGGCGTTAGTGCTAGCAGCAGGACTGTTCGTCCAGAGTTAAAAAAACCTGGGATTCCATGGTCATTCAGCCGCTCACAAGCCGAACATCACTCCCTAGAATGCGAAGCGTCGATTGTAATGGTGCAAAGCTTACCGTCATTGGACTGTGGACATGTGGAAAAATGTTCTTTGGAGTGATGAATCTCGCTTTACAATCTGGCAGTCCGATGGACGCGTCTGGATTTGGATTCCCGGCGAGCGCTTCTTACGTGACTGCATTGTGCCGACTGTTAAGTTTGGTGGTGGCAGCATCATGGTGTGGGGGTGTTTTTCATAGTTTGGCCAGGGTTCCTTAGTTCCTGTGGTTGGAAACATGCCTCTCAGATGTATGTGGACATTCTGGACAATTCTGCTCTCCCAACTCTATATTAATATTTCGGCGAAGGCCCATCTCTCTTCCAGCAGGATAACTGCTCCATTCACACATCGACTTGCGCAGGCATGGTTTAACGAAATGGGTGTTCAAAAACTGGACTGGCCTTCTCAGAGCCCCGATCTAAATCCCATTGAACACCTTTGGGACTGTAACGTATTCCTGTGATTTGTGTCAAAAGCAAACACTTAGGTAGCGTCACAGGTTACGTGTAAGGTAGACAGCTTACTAAAATAGAGACTTTTAAGATAATGAGAATTGCAGGTTTATTTAATATACACGGTTAGGCCGCGATCTCGAATGATATATATACAAAGCAGTCCGTAGAAGTTGGAGTAGAAATCGGGAACTGTCTCTCAAGGATGGAGCACACTGTCGCTAAAACGAGGCGACGAACTGCTGGTCAGGTCACAGAAAAAAGGGCCCGCACTCGTCCACTGGAAGCTAGCAGCTTCTCCGAAATAACACAATTGGGGAGATCAAGTTCCGATCGGTTTCCCCGACCTTTCTCGGTGAAAAAGGGTCTTCTCACGTAGAGGGCAGAGCCTCACAAAAAATAAGTCACTTAAAAGTGCGTGGAGCTAGGAGATCAGGTATCACTCCTAAACTCTCTAAGAAAAAACTCTCCGCACCAAAAACTGGCCTTCAAGCCCTCATCGGCTTATTTAAAAGCTTGATCCCTGGCGGAATTCTTTTTCCAGCCTCCTCTCTCTAGCTCGCTCCCGATAGGCTGAACGTCCAGCCGTGCGCAAAAAACGATGCCGATTATTTCATCTTCATCGCCCGCTCCCTCGTTAGCGATCTCGTTTCAGGGCGTAAACTGTCATTGTCGGCCAATGTCAAAATATGGCGCCAGACTGTCTCCTCTTTTCATCCCAGGAATGCGTCCCGAAGAGGTGTCCATTGTGGTCCTCTTCCGCTCGGGGGGTCTGCCATTCTTTAGCATCGGTTCACGGCTAGCGACGATTTTAATGGTCTTCCTACTCGCCTCGAGGAGGGGGAATTGCCACAGGACGAATTAGAACGCATATTACGTAGCCAGCCAAATCGACCATCCTCACTGCCAGCACTCACTTCAGCTGTGATGGACGCCTGGAAGTCAATTCCTATGGACACCTATCAAAAACTGGTGGAAAGTCTCCCCAGACATGCTCAGGCTGCCATCGATGCAAAAGGAGAACCAGCATCATATTAATATATGCTTTAGAACTCTCCGAGTCCTTACCACTGGGCGTCCGGATACTTTTGGCCAGATAGTGCAGCACAGTGTATGTATATTATTGCCAGCTGTAATTCTCTTGGATTTTATAAATTATACGGAAACAAATGTCTGTGATGCGAAAAACTGGTTCTCTGCAGCACATATTGAATAGTAATTAATTATGCAATTTATTTATTACAGAATAGTAGTAAATAACACAGTGTATATGCCTTTTTGCCAGCTACCATTCTCTCGGAATTATAAATAATACGGAAACGAGAGTCCGTGGGGTGAAAATTTGGTTCCCTGAAGCACAAACTGAATAGTAAGTACCCAACTTATCTTTAAAAGAATAGCAGTAAATAACACAGCGTACATGTGTTATTGCCAGTGGTCATTCTCTCGGAATTATAAATAATACGGAAACAAGAATCTGTGAGGCGAAAAATAGATTCCCTAAAACACAAACCGAATCGTAACTTGCACAACTTATCAATAATAGAATAGTAGTAAATAGCACATTGTATACGCATTATTGCCCATATATTATTATCAACCGTAATTCTCTTGGAATTACTATAGCATGCGATACTAAAGTAAACGAAACGGAATAATATAACCCTTTTTTCGCTTGATTTATAGTTAAAATATCTTTTTATAATAATAAAGTTTATATTCTCTTTCTTTCAGCTAGAAAGAGTGTTTCTGATTGATTATTCCAACCTCTAATTTGGTATTCCAAATCATCATAACTGTACAATCTGCGACACATTTGAACACCAAATTTTAGAAGGAATAATCTGCCACGAACACTCTTCGGGTGGAAAGATAGTAACGGAAAAATACGTTTCAAAAGCTTATAAGAGTTCCATAATAATGGGCATGCGCTAAAATCATATTAATTCTACAGTAAAATTATTTTGTGGGTAAATGAAATATTTAAAGGGGCTAATTTTCTGTTTATATGCATTTCTTTATTTTACAAAGCATGCTCTAAAATCATATTAATCCTACAGAACAATTATTATTGTGGGTAAATGAAATATTTTAAGGGGTAATTTTCCGTTTATATACGTGAAATTACCCCTTATATTTCACAGGTATATATTCACAGATTAAGAACCTGTGATATTATTCACAGGTTAAGATAAATTTGAGTTGATTTCAGTATGCACTGTGAAATTTGACAAAAAAATGACTACGGCTCTGATGAAAAACTATTCGTAATTTTGACACTTATATTTTTTTCACCAAGTCTGGCAACCATAAAATTTAATCTTGTTTCAGGTACGATTTAAAGACGGCAACTTCTCTCCGGATAATCTTAGAAAATTCCTGAAGACTTTAAAGGTCACCAAAATGTTGCAAATCGGAATGACAACCTTCAAAATATAACTATTTTTTAAGAAAACTTGTTTTATTCTGCCACTGTTCATTTGAAAGGGTATGATATTTGTACAGATATAGCGCTACATTTGAAACCTTTTTTCCTGTATTAAATTACAGACAAAGAAACTCAGTTTCAGCGTTATGAGAAATTTGAACTGATTTCAATATTGCGCAGAAATTATGGTTTTTAAAAAAATGAAATAAAATATTTCAATTCTGTTTTCGTTTAATGTCTCTTTATGAATTGCTTCCAAAGAAAACGTTCTCCCTGATGTTAGGTTATCATAAATTCTTATCTACGGAATTATCAGATAAAAAAGCCCTTCAATAATTGAGCCATTCATAAGCCAAATCGATTAACTCCACTTTTTGAATTATTTGAAATTTTAGTGTCAAAGCACTTGATTGACTCTTACTGTTTATTACCAAGGTTTTTATTAACTTGCTTTCTTGTTTGTGTGTTTGTGTGTGTGTTTGTCAAGTACAAATCTTGCAATCAATTTTTAACTAACTTCCCGACTAGATAGACATTTGAAACTTTTAAAATAGCTCAGAACATGATGACAATGCATTATGTTAATACTTTTAGCCATCTTCAAGCAGAATTAAATTAATTTTCAGTTATTTTCAGTTAATTTTGTTTTGTAGACTGGTATAGCTATCTATTGGCCGAAACGGGAACGAAAAGTTATATGCAAGTTAACTTCCAATTAACTTCATTTTCTTTCAAGTTGATGGGATAATTCATCAAAAAAATTTTTAAAAAAGTATTTATTAATACATAGAATTGTCAAGTTTATATGATTCAACAGAAAATTTAAAAACATGGTATATAAAAAGTTCTTTTTATCTTGTAATTATTATATTCATAATAAATTTCCGTAATAATAAGGATTATCACCACTAAGTGACTACATTTATTTTGGCCATTGAATAATAATTAATTTATTTCAGAAGTCAATCCAATTACCTCCATACTCTAGTGTTAATCGTTGAAATAATGCAATTCAAATGTAGAAACAGGTATTTGTTTATAATGGTAAATCATTTAGTGTTGTTTCAACACAAAAAAGTAAAATAAATCAGTCAGTTACAGTCTAACTTCCGCAGAAGTAAGTACTTGGGAATTATTAAACAATTATTTAATTTTTTTGTATTAATAAAAAAAATAATTTGAAGACTGAATTGGATGTTATTAGTTCTCTTCAGTTGATAAATTGCTTAACTCCTGTAGGAGATGCTCCCATTGCTGACACTACGTAGAGCTCCGGATTCAGTGTGAACAGGCCATAAGGGGTATAATAGTTGCCTCTGATACAAGTGATGTAATAAGCGGGATGTGAATATGCGTTATCATTATACAGCTATCTAAATTGGTAGGGACCACCCAACCGAAGTTGTCAGTGACAGATTTACGGTACCGACTCTTCGGGACGCCAGAGAGAGATACTTTGTACAGAGCAACAATACTGATGTCATAAAACATCGAAAATTAAGGAGTCAGCTATAAATCTGATGTCAAAGGTCGAGAAGCGGGGAACTGTCCGGTGAGAAAATATTCCAGACACGGGCAGGCGCCAGAATTAATTAAAAATGAATCGGAACATTTAAGATGCGGCCAATGCAATGGAGGGGGACCGGGAATATAACCTATGAACAAGGTGGCCCGTCACTCATCCCAATAAAGGGGTGGCGGGAGCGAATGAAAAGACAGTAAGGCCACAGCCAATGGGAAATAAAGAAAAGGAAATATATATACGAGTGTTGGAGAGTTTCGAGAGAGCCCCTATTAAAAAGAAACGAAAAATAAATTAAGCTGCTACAGGGCCGACAAGAATCCGAATAATACGAAAATTGAATGCCCATTGAGAGCTCCCTACGAAAAAAAAAAAACTAAGCTGCTACAAGGCCGAGAAGAATCCTGAGACGACGTAAAATTGATTGCCCAGCGAAGGTTCACAAAGTGAGACAAAGTTCAACTATACCACAAGTATGGAAAAGAGATGAATAAACTAATGCTACCTGGCCGATACCTGAATGAACGTGTACGCACTTTCTTATAGCGGTTAGACACGAAGGAATCTACGGAGATTGGAGATCATTGATCATATTACCGGCACGAAGATTGCTACGAGGCGCCGAGGTGAACGCGCATATGACAGACGACCAGTGTTGACCGACCCGCAGAACAACATAGAGGTGATCAACGCAGATCAACATCCGAGGTGTACTCCGAGTTATTGTCAACCAATGAGATCCTGAACTGTTTTAGTGACGAGATACAGAACTCTTTTTAATGAACTATAGTGCACAGTGACCGACAAATACTACTAGAACTGTTGTACAGGTGGTGGAGACGAGCTCAATCGATAGTGACAACAGCACCATGAGCATATTTGCTACCATTATTTATTTCACATCCTTGCTTATTACATACTCGCCACTTGCCCGCAAGTGTCGGCATTGCCGGATATATGATGATCATGATGAATTGTAATCGCAAATGAGTTACATATTTGAATAATATTAAGAAATCAGCGTGATGCAAAGAAATGTGTGTAAATAAATTGTAAATATGTATAACAAGAGTGTCTTACTTGAGAGTTGTACCCCTTTTCTTAGTTAAGTTGCTGAGACAGAATTGGTCGCCACGCGACGCAAAGGTACTTACACGATCACAGCCTAACGACCCCACCGAGTCATTACAAATACAGAAGGTCGTTCACACTTTATGGAAACGATTTTGATAGTTAAGTTTTATGTATAAATGCCATATTTTTGCGGCGATTTGCTTCAGTCTGATAGCCATGATTCTTGACAATAGCTCTAGCTCGAATTTTCCATGAAAGTGAACTTTTTCTTAGTTCTGTCATGTCAATTTTATCCTATTCCTGTTGGACCGTTTTCCAAAATCCATTCAATGTTCTTGGATGGCGTTTTCCTAAGGCTCGTTTTAATAAATCGAAAGCGCAAAAGTCCACTGGAGAAGCGTCAGGTGATTTTACAGGTATTTCATTAAATGGGATACACTTGATTCCGGTTTCTGATTCTTTTTTTGCTAAATAAGCGGCAGTTGATTTAGACGTGTGACTAGAGGCTTTGTCCATATGAAGCTGAACTTTATCAATGCTTTTCCCATATTAGGCTGGAATTTCTTCTTCAAAAATTGGTTCTAAAGTATTCTGCTGATAGTAGAGTGAATTAATTTTGGCTTTACTTGAGACTTTTTTGATTTTTAATTTGCCGTTGTAACAAAATCCTGCAACTATTATGAATCCCTTTGGGAACTTTTCTGTACGCTGACGAAGCGATTTCGTACGATCATTCCCGTCAGTTGAGCAATAGAAGATTGATCTTTTTTTATTACAGTCACTTAAATACACCCATGCCTCATTGAGTGTTACCACAAATTTCCATTTTTCAGCAGCTAGGTGTTTTTCATATAATTTTCTACGATTGGTTTTTCTTTCAGCAATATGCTTTGGCAAAAGCAGATGAAATTTGGGGTTAAACATCTTTTATAACTTCAAATCTTTATGAAGGATTTTACTTGCATCAGTGCCGGAAGACATTCCTAGTTTCGATGCAGTGGATCTTTGAGTCGGTGGATTTTCTTTTAGGATCAGAGATTTCACTTTTTTTATATTTACCTGCGTTCGAACAGTCTTAGGATGAGGTTTCGCGGTCATGTTTCTCATTTTTACTGTCAGTTAGACCTTTTTTCCTTTCAAATTTAATATACTAGCCGCTGCGCGACCAGCATGGTCGCTTTTAGTTTTATATTTTCTTTTGCAAAACAACTCAACTGAAAGAAACCTATGTAAGGAATGTTACTATTACCTGTCATCATAAATATACGTTGTTAAGAAGTAGTGTGATCTCAGGCAAAAAATTTATAATCATTGCAAAATTCTCTATAAGGATGATTCTAAAACATCGCGATTTAAAAAATATGAATTTCCATTACTTCAGAACAGAGTTAAAGATAAGACTGGGAAACCCAACAACAAAGATTTTAAAAATTACACTCATCTCTGTATGTAATATTTTTCAAAATTAAGATATCTACACTTTATCATTACATCAAATAAGAAATTGTTAGAAACAAATTTTTTCATCAAAAGAAGAGTAAAAATTCAGCAAGTACTAAAATATAGTGTGTATAACATCACTCCCTATATGTACTATTGTTCACAATTCAGATATCTACACTTAATCATATCAAATAAAAAATTGTTGGGAAAATTTCTTCACTTACAAAATGGAGTAAAAATCAGCAAGTACTACTAAAAAAAAGTGTAGACAATTAACTCTTACTTACTATTAAGATATTATAATGCAATTATTAATATTTTACTATGATATTCCTCAAACTTCTTGATATACACAGTTGAGTATTTCAGAAATAGGAGATGAACAGTGCAGAATCAAAAGAACGGACTCTAGATAAACCTACATACAATTGTCCGTGACTAAACACTGGATTTGATAGGTCTAAACATATTTTGTCGAAAGTTTGACCTCTTACTTACATTTAGAAAAACCGATGGAACAAAAGAATAAATTATCTCGTGAATAAATTAAAATTCTTCACGTGTAAAATACAGCAATTAAACTGCACCAAATTTCGTGCTATCGTCGAACTACTACACACACGTGGTCGGCCGCTAATGTTTACATCTGGTAGTTGCAGCCGTTGCCATTCGGAGTGTAGAAATATCGCCGATTTTTGTGCCGCATACCTACGCGTTTTATATATATAGATTTTAAATACCTTTTTTTGAAATGCCATAACTGCAATTTTTACACCGCTTTATAATTTGTTGATACGAATATTTCTCCTCGGAAAGCGCAGTTACGTAACCTTCGAGCCATCTATCAATTTTAGGAGCCATTTTCAAAATAAATCTTTTATTTTACATTCCAGTCAAAACAAAACGGTAGCAGACGATTATTCTGAAGTTGCAAAAAATTTTTTTCTCAAACTGCAAGTGACAAAAATAAATTACAAAATCATTTCCATAAAGTGCGAACGACCTTTTGCAGTGTACAACCATGTTTATAGCCGTGAATACGGGCATGTTTAAATCTAGAAATTGCAACTGAATTTGTAAAAGAGACAAATTTCTTTTTACATGTCTCTATATATTTTTAAAAGGGGTATTTCGAATAAATTTTGTTTTTTGCTACTGAATACTTTTATTTTATATCAGTTCGAGAGAAACAAGCAATAAAATTGCTTGAAACTAATCGTTTCTTGGTGGAATGCAATATAGTCATGAGAAACTGATAATTTCATAAAAGGAAAGAAATTTATTCGCGTGAAATTAATAGCTTCTTAGGAAAAACTAATATATTGGGCAGAAACGAATTATATCTTGTGGGAAGTAACGAAACTGTCTCATCCACAAACATTCATATTTTTTTTGTAGTGAAACTTCTTTAGCAGTGCTAGTGTAAGTTTTCTTGTCCGAGGTAGAAAGTGAAACAGTTTCCCAAGTAAAAAGCCGAGAGTTGAGCGGGGACGTTTCTATTTTTATTTTATTTTGTTTTGTTTTAAATAGCAATAAACAAAATTTGTGGTGATGCCATGCTCCAACGCCGAGTGCTGTACTTATAAAATGTATTTTACTCTCATAATGTGTGTATTAGTGTAATGTGCGTACCCAGATCATTTGTTGTTAAATTTTCGTGGTAAAATACATAATAATTTTTTCTCAATCATAATTATAAACAAAGCTGGAGTGAACCTATGTTTACACTTTAAACATGCATAAATATTTTTTAATTAATATTGTATTTAAATTGTATGAAATTTCCTTGGATAAAAATTGTCGATTTCATCATCAAACATTTTCTAATGCACTATAATTATAGATATAGTGCAATATAATTATAGGCTTTTTCTTATACAAATAGCTTTACCAATTTTATAATCTTATTTTTACTAAAGTCGATCAAAAATACGAAGCCCAAAATATACGGGCCTCTTTCTTGAAAACTTTTCTGTACATTTTTCTCGCAAAGCAAATGTTTATTTGCAAACATTCACCTTTTAATACGTTCTGTTGCTGGCTCTTTAAGCCAGCAAAAGGTTTTCGCAGATTTGTTAAAAGCTACAAGGCATTTCAAGATTCTTTTATGCATTGTAAAACGTAGCGAAAGAAAAAAAAAAGAGTCAGTATAAGAAAAGGCCTTTTTACATAAGTTTAAAAGATTGTTAGAAAAGGGAAACGTACGCAATAAAAATATATTTATGGTAGAGAGGGGAAGGTTTGGAAATAGCCGCCGCTCCCATATAAAGGCCCCCCATAAGAAAAGGCTTAGTAGTAAAATTAGATCGCGGTTAGTCAAAGGCCCCATGATAAAAGAGTTGCGTTGGACGAGGGTCAGTCGAAAAAGCCCCTTTAGAATAAGGAATGGGAATTGAAGGGATTGTAGTGAAATTTACGCAACAGTAGCAGTATTGTCGGATCATGGTCAGGAAAAGATGTTATAAAACTGACCAGGTGTTAGAAAATAAAATATTAAAGAAAATGTAGAAAGGAGCAGGGGAAAAATGTGAAAGAATATGAAAATGTTTAGTATAGGTCCAATGAGAAGTGTGATTTTAATAAAAGAAAAATATTAGGGCCACTAGAAAAGGGTTTTAAGACGTAGGTGGAGTTTATATGGAGAAGAAAATACTGTGATTGGAAGGTGAAAACATGTATGCAAAAAGTTGAGATAAATATTAAGGGGTAGAAATGATACAGAGTTAGAGAGAAAAAGTTTCAGGGAGATAAAGAGAGAGTGTGCAGAGGATATAGAGGTGTGCAGAGGGCGAATAGCCTACGGGCTTGCCCTGTGGTGGACTCTCGAGTCCACCCTGCACCTTTACCTACAACCATGAGCGATCCGTAGCAACGCCGATTTGGGGTAAGTCAGTCTCTACATTTCTGTTGCCTGTTGACAGTACTATTTTAAGATTTAAATTTAAATTAAAATCCCGTAAATGATACATACCTTGTTGTATCCGGTGAGAACCCATAAAACCGCCCCAGCAAATGGTTGCCGTGACCATTCCATTTGATTTCTGTAATCACTTGGGTTTTAAAAAGAAAATTTTTTTCTATAAGGATATTAATTTTTATAGTGAATATTTGTAGAAAAAAAAATGTAGACACAGAAAATATTTACCTCTTTTATTTTTCATCAGTTTAAATTAGGATTTTTTTTTGACATGTTGTATACTATGATGATACAATTTTTTTTATTATTAATTGTTTTAATTCTTGATTAAATACAAGAATTTAAATTATTTTCTTAATGTGTTTAAAATTGTGAATACCTGTATTGGCATATCGTTATTATTATAAAATGTATGTGTTTTAATATTTCTTTCAAATTTATATAATATATATATCAGGAAAAAAACATTTTATTATTATATGCACATTTCTGTCAGTAGAATATATGTATATCAATTTTTTTTTGATTAACATGCCTGACTCTTAGAGTCTAATGCCTGATTCTTTAGGTCATTTATTGGAAAATTAGTAGAATTTAGCAATTTTATTTCAATTTGACATGTGTGTGACTTTAGCCCAGAATTTTATTTTTGTGTATCTTAAAATTTTTATTTTTATATTATGCCGTAATTTTAAGAGCAATGATATAATTAGTATATTAATGGTTAAGAGAATTTTTTTTTTCTTGATAGAAAGTCATGTTTTAATCTGTTATATTTCTGTTTTGATGTATATAACATTAATGGGTTTCCGATTTAGAAATTTAATACGGTTTATGCATGTATATACTTTTTTCTTTCTTTCTATGTGTTTGCTATAAAATTTCTATTGAGATTTTCGGATTTATGTGTTCGTAGTTAGGATGTAATTAGAGTATGTTGATATCTATATATTCCGTGATTAAAATTTGTTTTGTGCATGCTTATGGTACAAAACAATGGTTAAGAAGGATATTTTTTTTTAGACGCTTGAATTTCCTTTATTGTTTTAATGTATTTAGTGTATTATAGCGACGCCCGTTGGCGCAATAATTTCATCCCAATTAAGGGAAAGGCGATAAATAGTGCACGATTTGAACTGTTTAGTGGGCAAAAATTGGTCACTTTCTAAAGAATTGTGCTCTCATAAGAGGGGGCGAAGAATAGAATATTGCCCTTCGAGGAGAGGGGGAATGCAGTTGCGGTTTTTCTTCCTTTTCAAGTTACTCCTGCGTTCCGTTTTGGCCGGGAGAAAAGGAGGGAGATCTTTTCACAGTAGCTATGAATTAGAGCTATAGTGATAGAGCGAAGCATCGGGTTTTCGAATTGCGTATAGTTATGTACTGTTTGCTTGTTGTTCCTCGATGGGGGGAGTCAAACAATATCTTCAGGCCGTGCAGAGTACGGTTTAAAGAAAGTAGAAGCGAAACGTATCTCTTTTGCTTTTTATTTACTCTTTTTTATTATTTATGTAATTATTTTTATTGCGTTTTCTGTTTTCTTTTTTTTTTAAACTCATTTTCTATGTCTATTATTAATGAGTGAATTTAACATAATAATGAATAGGAATGGGGATTACTGAATGAATTTTGATTTTCTGAAAATTGTCTCCTATAAGAGGAGAACAGATGAAATTCACAATCGCTTCACTTACAATTAACTCTCTGGTTCGTAAATTTATAAGACGATATTTGATCGTTGCGGACAGATAACGGAGAACAGTGAAGAATGGAATTTTTTCGAAATTTCCCACGCGAGAATCGCGATATTCTGAAATTCGTTCTTATGAATGGAGATGCGAACGCACCTCTTAGCGTTATCTTTTATTTTTTCAATTTTTTTTTCATGTTCTTACATACGTTTCTTTCTTTTGCTATTTATTATTTATATATGTTTATTATTATTGTTTGATTTCAAATTGTTATTAATTAATTTCTTTTTGTAAATACTTAACGCATTTTAAATTAGACAATTATCTGTCGTTTCTTAGCCTTAACTTTAATCGAATGTCAATTGTCATGTCAATAAGAGAGTTATAACACATAATTTTTTTTTTTTTTCCTCTCTCGTCATAATTTTCCCTATCATTATACTAGGGTTCTCTTTTATTTTTTGAAAAAAATCGAAATATACAATTTCTCCCCTTTCTTTTGCTTTTATTACTCATCTCATGTTTCAAAAATTTAGTTTGCATTTTTGTTTAACTCTAAAATAACAAATCAAAAGCAAAATAAATTTTAAAATTTTGGATGTAACTTCTAATATATCTTGTTTTGGCGGACTGATCACCTGTCATTGTTGTTCGTATATATAGATTTTGCGTTCACTTTCTTTATTATAAATATTTTCTTTTTTTTTTTCTAACACAGTACATGAATGTATAAACAGGCATTCTACAGAAATGTATATATAATGTGTGTATAATAATAGTAATATTATTAATAATGATAACTATGATGTGTTACAATATCATTAGATATTTGGTTGTTTTATGCAAAGGTATGCCATAATAGATATTCATTTAGATAATTAATCATTTGTTCCCTAATTCTTTAGAAATATAAGGGGAAATTTTCATATTTTACATTATAAGAGAATAATGTCTTAATTTAATGACTAACAATTATTAAATATACAGTTATTTTAGTTTTAACCTTTATACGACTAAGAATTTTTTTTGTACTGTCAATTCAACATGATTTGTAAGATAGACTTTACCCTATAGCTCAATGTTGTCTACTTTTGGTGCTTTCCTGGCTACCACAATTTTTGTTTAACCTTTCAAGTTGCTGTTTAAAGCTCTCATCATGAAGTCACATGAGTGATGTTGCTCTAGTAGCACAAGAACTTTAAAAATCTCCACATTGCGGCCGAGTTTTAAGGCCAGCAGTGTCGTGTACGAGTTATTCGTCGAGTCATCGGGCGAGCGGTTCATGCCACGGAGAGTGAGATTGATTGCAGTCTCCTACGTTTTACGACGATTTCTAGATTTTGCTGAATGTGCGACAGTGTTTGCTTTCATCTACAGAGGGACGTGCATCTTCTTCATCTTCATACATGCCTGTAGTAATCGACAGCGGCGCTCGTCTCATCGACAGTGTCGAGCTACGGTTGATTATTCTTGCCCGTATGGTTTTTTTTCTTTGTACACTATGATGTTTAATTGTTTCCAGAGGCCAGCTCTTACTTCGTCGACACTCTCTTGTGCATCAGAGTGTTACCCAGCTCTTTAGGTCTTACGATTGCACTGTGGACGTTGCTGGAGTAATTCAACATGCCACGGACAATTTTCCCGTCCAAGAAACTGTGTTCAAATGTTCATCTATTAACTTCAGAATTTTCAGTTGTGAGTGCTGTCATTTCAAGAACTATATATATTTCATAGAACATTTTTCCTTCCACTGGATTCAACGTTTTATACAAGTTTCCCATAAAAAAATGGTTACTTGATGTTGTTTATCCCGTTAAATATATACTCAGGACATTAATTATTTTAAATTCATTTCTCTATTTTAAACCAGTTATTTTTATTTGCACTTTATATATTATTATGATGCTCTAATTTTTATACCCATTTCTTTTGTATATCTTCAGCTCAAGAATTAGCATTAATTACTTTTAGGTACAAAATGTTATTTAGGTTGGTTACCAGTATGCATATATGCTACGAGTTGCTTCTAGTAACCTTATTTTAACATTGGTTATATCAATTTTTTTTTTCAGCAACTCAAATTTTGTGTGTGGGCATTATTTATAATTTTATTGTACTCTTTTAATTTATTCATTCTTATTTATGCTTTATATTATATTATTACTGGATAATTTTCCCCTATATTAATACCTAAGCACAAGTGTTACTATCAAGATTAATTTTGGAAAAAGAAGCCATTTATCTTGGTTGAAAGTGTTAAATTTTACTAAGAATATTATCCTAACGAGTCTACTTTTACATTGATTAGATTTTGATAAATTTTTTTTGTGTGTGTTGTATATATATAACCTGGTATTTTTGTGCTATATATGTATGTTTATCATTTAAATGTGGGTCCTCCACCAGTTAGTAGTAGGTCTCTCAACCAATTAGGTATTAAATCTAAAATCGGGACTTACAACTTTTTTTTCTTTTTTTTAAAAATTTTTTTTCTTTTTCTGAGACTTTTGTGAGTATTGCTGGCTCTTTAAGCCAGCAAAAGGTTTTCGCAGATTTGTTAAAAGCTACAAGGCATTTCAAGATTCTTTTATGCATTGTAAAACGTAGCGAAAGAAAAAAAAAGAGTCAGTATAAGAAAAGGCCTTTTTACATAAGTTTAAAAGATTGTTAGAAAAGGGAAACGTACGCAATAAAAATATATTTATGGTAGAGAGGGGAAGGTTTGGAAATAGCCGCCGCTCCCATATAAAGGCCCCCCATAAGAAAAGGCTTAGTAGTAAAATTAGATCGCGGTTAGTCAAAGGCCCCATGATAAAAGAGTTGCGTTGGACGAGGGTCAGTCGAAAAAGCCCCTTTAGAATAAGGAATGGGAATTGAAGGGATTGTAGTGAAATTTACGCAACAGTAGCAGTATTGTCGGATCATGGTCAGGAAAAGATGTTATAAAACTGACCAGGTGTTAGAAAATAAAATATTAAAGAAAATGTAGAAAGGAGCAGGGGAAAAATGTGAAAGAATATGAAAATGTTTAGTATAGGTCCAATGAGAAGTGTGATTTTAATAAAAGAAAAATATTAGGGCCACTAGAAAAGGGTTTTAAGACGTAGGTGGAGTTTATATGGAGAAGAAAATACTGTGATTGGAAGGTGAAAACATGTATGCAAAAAGTTGAGATAAATATTAAGGGGTAGAAATGATACAGAGTTAGAGAGAAAAAGTTTCAGGGAGATAAAGAGAGAGTGTGCAGAGGATATAGAGGTGTGCAGAGGGCGAATAGCCTACGGGCTTGCCCTGTGGTGGACTCTCGAGTCCACCCTGCACCTTTACCTACAACCATGAGCGATCCGTAGCAACGCCGATTTGGGGTAAGTCAGTCTCTACATTTCTGTTGCCTATTGACAGTACTATTTTAAGATTTAAATTTAAATTAAAATCCCGTAAATGATACATACCTTGTTTTATCCGGTGAGGACCCAATTTGTTATTTGAAAGAATATTATTTGATAGTGTAGTTATTTGAATGTAGTTATTTAATTAATCATTTTAATACTGTAATTTAATTGTTTATGTGTGTAATAAATATTTGTTGTTAACTTTTTAAATATTGGTCCTCATCATTTATATAAACATTTAAGTTGTGTCTAATCTTCTCTACAGTATTTACATGCTGGGGTTAAAACGAACCTGGGTAATTAAGTAATGGCTAATAACTAATTAGTAAGCAAACCCTGCTAATATTATAACTTTAATCTTATAAAACTTTAAAGGATACAAAACCCATTTTTCCACCCAGCACTGTATGTTTGTCAGTCTTTCAAACTTCCCTTTGTTGTTTTTACATGCAATTGAATGCAGATACGATATTATCTGACGATATTATCTGATTAAGCGATAGAAGCTTTTAGATAATTACTTTTTCAAAAGCAGCAGCAATATTCGTTGCTATAGTAATTATTAGTTAACATTTCTACAGCTTTCGAATAAGCAAATAATTTTAAATATGCCGATTTGAAGAGTACCTCTTTTGTGCATTTTACATCAGTTAGATAAAATTTGTTCTCGCGATCCCGATTTCTGATACAAAAGTACAAACATATTTTTCATGGACTCTTCATGAATATAATTTGGAAAGAGGTGTTAAAACCTGTGCATTTTTAAGAGTGCTTAGGTGTTGAAAAATAAATGAATTAAAAATTGTGCTGATAGAGATGGCATCAGAACAAGAAAGAACTGCCTACATTTTATATAGTTCCTTTCTTGGTATATATGGGATAAATATTCAGAAACGAAATGGAATAAGCCGGAAGCTCAAGCTTCTCATTTTTACTTCAGTCGTCGTATGCCACGTGGCATTTATATTTTTTACCGTATCAACTCTTTACAATACTGGTCGTATATACAACCCCAAGGTTTTTAAAATTACAGTTTCTCGAAAGTTTATAGAGATGAGCAGTATAGTACTGTGGTACAATTTGTATCGAAAGAGGTGGAGGTTATTTGATTTATTGATAAAGCTCCATGAATTCGGAAAAGAGATGAATACCACTCCACCTTTTCTTTGTTTAAAAATGTGCATCGCATGGGTCGCATTGCTCCTTCTTTTACCTGTAATGCATTACATCGATACTAAGGGAAGATACAGTTTTTTAAAGGATTATACGACGCTTGGATTTTACAACAGGACTGGGCAGTATTGCTCTGTCATTTATTTCGTGTCGCTCACGGTTTACAATTATGCAACTTACGTATTCCAGTCTTGCATCTGTTGCTTTTACGTCTGTTTGTGTTACTTTATGTACCAGGTCTTAGATAAACATTTACAAGCAGTTAACAGTCATGTTTGTGAAATTCCCACGCTAAATTACGTCAGTATCAAGCAATTAAGTAATAACTATCAGAAAATTATCAATTTTCTCCAAATGGTAGAAGATGGTCTTTCGAATACTATTTTTATTTTAGCTGCATCGATTTTTGTCGGCATTTTTTTCAGCATTTACATCATCATGTATCACCTAAAGAGCTTTTCGACACTGGTGTGGAGTAGTTTTACAGTGTCGTCAATTAACTACTTGTTGCTGTGTTACTCTACTGTAATGGTGCATGAAACTGATAAAAGAATAAAACTGGCGCTGAAGAATATTATTAAGATGATTTCGCTGCGGGGACAGCAAGAATACGTTGGATTTCTGTATTTGGATGCTAACGAAAGTGCTTTTGCGTTCACTGCTGGAGGTTTTTTCAATTTCACGAAGCAGTTTTTTTTCACTGCACTTGGCAGTACTGTAACTTACTTGCTGCTTCTTGCGAACCTCTAAGTCAATGATTCCCAACCGGTGTGCTGCGACACTTTAGGCTGCCGTAAAATCGGCCAGGGGTGATTTTTCTTTTAGTGACAAACAAAAAAATTGCAAGTAGTCTCTTCTAACGAAACTACCGCGGGTTATTAACGTAGGATTACTTATCGTTGCTTACCTCTTTTGTATGTATATTTGCATGTATGTGTTATGTATATATGTATTTATATTATGTACGTATGTATATATATATATATATATATATATATATATATATATATATATACATACATATGTATGTCAAAATTTTGACGCATTTTGGTACTTTTTCTGGTTAACTGTTTACTGCTTGTCCAAGCGATACAGATTGGGTTTGGCGCGCTGTGAAAATTATAACTCTCGAGGTACAGATGGACGGTTTTAGCGTCTGAAATTTTGCTTTCCGGAGGACCGTTATGGAAGAACGTAATCCTACGTTAAAATTCAGAAATTTAGTTACTATTGGTTATTTTCTATCAAAATTTCAGTTTTTTTTCCATGTGAAAGGAAGATTTTGACAATAATACTTCATCACGTCAACGGATGTTGTTCAGTTGGTAGATAAAAGACCTCGAGGTACGGAGATACGAGTTCACTCCTTCAGGTGGTCTTTCCAGCGGTGTCCAATAGTTGAAAAGAACGATTATGAATGTCGGTCAGACGTATGACAAAAAAATCAATCACTGTTGTCAGAAATACACTAAGGTAAAAGCATAGATACAGCCCAATATACTGTGTCGTTGGCTTGAAAAAGAACAGAGGAAATTTGCAAAAAAGTCACTCTAATTAACACCACATATCACAGGGGTATTTCAATAATCAGAACGTTGTCTCAAGTTTGGAAACGCGAGATTGATCCCCCCCCCCCTAAATAGGTGGTCGTTACACAATACTGGATTTAAATAATAACCTTTTTGCTAACTTTTCTTTACGATGGCCGTTTACCTCGCAAATCTTTAATCCCCGTGTTAATCTATGGGAACTTTCCCCCTAGTGTTTTCCTGATAATGCATTAGCAAAAGTATATTTTAAATTTTGTTTTTACATAAAATGTGAAAATAATTATACTTTTGCTAATATTTTTACATTAAATGGCCGGGCGATGGCCGAATGGCTAGGGCTCTGTACCAGAGTCTATGGGTTTGAGTCCCACTATTGGCATGGACGTTTGTAGCCGTTCGGAATCGGCTTAAGACTCGGTGCACACGAGAGATCCGGTGTCGTTGCGGCACCGCAGTTGCGATCAAGCAGTACATACAGTTGAACTAACCAACTCACACGGACGTCGGTTAGTTAAGGTTCGGTGCACACGAGCGATCCGGTGCCGCAACGACACCGGATCGCTAGTGTGCATCGAGTCTTAAGCAGTAGGTCCCGGTCTAATTAGCACTCGTGTAGCAAAAAATTACCGTAGCGCTCCAAAACCAAACCAAACCAAACCTTTACATAAAACGAATATCTGTTTAAAAAAAGAGCGCATAGCTTTTAAAATGTTAAAATTTTTAATAATTAGGTTTTTATTGGAAATACAGCGACTGATATTTTGTGACAAACTGAACTTTTCATAAAAGATCTACCACCCGATTTAAAAAATGAAAGGTATACAATGAAATGCCAGAATAACTGGGATAAACGATCCCTTTTGGAACATATAGCAATAGTTACTCGTTAATACTCTAGTCCGCAAACACATTATCTAGAGCGACAGACATTTGTGGATGCTTAAGAAGCTGGCTGAGCAGTGAGCATGGCAGGCGATTATGATTTTGGTGGATTTCAACGAGCTGTGATAGTTGGTGCTCGTACGATGATGGGTCATGGCCTTTTCAGATACAGGCAAAGTTTCGATTTTTACCTTTTTATTTCAATGGAGTACCTCAAATAGAAGAATTCCCGCAAAACATCGAACCTACTGCAATAGTGTGACCGTTAGCCGTGAAAAGACCGGCGTCTTCTGTCGACAACCATATCAAGCGAAAGGAATGTAATATTGGGGCAGATAACATAGCAATGCAATGCTAGGGCCTCAACTAACATCTGCGTGAGAACTGTACAACGTCCACTGCATGATCGATGACGTATTAAACCGATATCCCAGATTTTCCGGCACTTCAATGTATATTGCTCATATATAGTTAGAAAAGTATCAGGAAATTCATTTACAGCTCAACATTAGGATTTTAGATTTGAGAGGTCAATTGATGTCATAGCTTACATCTAGGAGAGATTAAAGCTATTAAAATGTCAGACAGCTATCATCGGATAAATTTCTTAAATAAGCTCCAAAATTATTATTTACAAAGTAATTTTTTTTCTAAGGCGGAGGCACTTGTCGTGAGAAATCCACACAATATACCCCGGAAATTGTTCACTACCTTATTATGGGAACACCCTTTAGATGAGTCAGCATTGTTCCTTAAGAGGGGACAATTCGGGAATATCCAAACCTTACTCGGGATTTGAACTCAAGCTGACTGAGTGGAAGCTCCAGACGCTAACCACTATGCCACAAAGTAGAAAGTAATAATAAACAGGCACTGAAAATGGGGGTTTTCTTAATTATTTTATCTCATATTTCGTGTTGGTATTTGGCATCGAACATCAGTTGGCAAAAGTATACAGCGTCAGACATCATTTGGCATAAGTTTACTTCGTCGGACATCAGTTGGCGAACATAAAGCAGTTTCTCGCCATCAGTTCAAAGCCAGTGCGCCAAGCAATTTTCAGTAAAACAACTAACGTAGTAATGCTTTGCGGAGTTTAACAGAGGAAGAAGAAAATAATGAATTTTATCAGTAACACCATAGTGCTCATTTGGGCTTTGATTCAGAAAAGGGTACCCCTTGGCAGCATTTAAAAAATGTCGCCAAGCTAATGCTTTTATTTTCATTCCATTCTAGCAACCTTACCACCTAATTTAAAAATAAGTTTTGTTTCATTTGCGTTTTGGAAGTTCTAGTTGTTCGATTTTACACAGTTTTCTTCATAATAGTTTTCCATTTTGATAAAGTATGATTAAAATTAAGTAATAAAGTTTGACTAAATTAAAGAATAACTAAAACTATGTTTTGATAAAGTAAGCTAAATTTAAAAAATGTTCATACTTTGGAAAGTAAAGGTAAGACAAAGGTTCTTTAGTTGTTTATGAAGGATTGATAGCATCAAGGTATGAATGTCCAGCATGCAAAAGGATCAGCTCCAGGGGAGGCAAAAGGGCCTTTGGGAAAATGGTTTAGACTTGTCTATCCGCGAAAGCTTGGCGACTTTTTAAAATGTCGCCAAAGGGTACCCTATTCTGTATTTGCACCCGAATTTGAAATATCGTACCAAATTTTTTTAACGTTTGTATTTATTTTTTGCCTTCATTGAATGATGAAGATGACATATAGTTCGTTTCTTTGGACAACAGCATGAAAATATATTATTTTTTAGAAAGTATCAATTTTCTTGCAAAAGCCAAGTATTTGCTCAAAAGAAATGATTTTCAGCAAGAAATATCCCGTTATTTTGCGATTTTGATTAAATATAACATTTTTAAGAACATCAATTTTTCATAATTTTGCAATGCAAATGGCTTCAGACTCTGCTGGGTCATTTTCCGCGGTTATTTCAGGCATTATTAACGGTGAACATGTATTTAAATCTAGACTTTTATATATTTTTCTTCTTTTAACTGATTCGGTTCATTGATACGCCACTGATCGGAGGAACAAAATACCAACTTCTCCCACATCAATATACAGGGGTTATTCAAGTATTACATAAGCATATTTTAAACCCCTCCCTCCCCTTGTAAGCAAAAATAAACAGGTGTACGACCTCCCAACCCCCTCTCCCCTTTTGCGCTCTTAAGATTTGGGAAATTTCTTGTCGCTCTTTTATAGGCCAAACGATTTTTTTTTCCAGCCAATTAGGTAAATGTTTGTATCCAAGTAAAAATGTATAAATATTAAATCATTAATAGTAAAAAAAGAACAAGAAATTTTCAGTACTGGTTGGTAGGGGAGTTGGTGTAGTCAGAAGCACTCTCTTGCGCTCATATTTTCTTCTTATGGAAGCATTGCTCTGATTCCCCCTTGTCAGCAAAAATAAGCAAAACCTGAACCCTCCCTTCTCTAGATGCTTACGTAATACTTTAACGGTCCCATATTTGCATATTAAAATTTTACAGTCTAAATTAAAAACAAAAAACAAATAAACAAAAGTATAAAAAAATTTTGCATAAAACCTCAAAGAGTTACTTTGCTTTAAAATTGTAAATCAAACGTCATATAATAAACGCAAAGGTGTCACGAAAGACCTAGTACAAATCCCTGACCTACCTCAGACAAGATGCGCTAGAAAAGAAAAAAAGAATTCTACCGTAAGTCTAGCGAATAAAATCCCTAACCCTAGCGAATAATGTAACACGAAGGAAGAAAACCTTTCAGAAATTCGCTGTAAAATTGTTATTTTTTTCCAATGCGAGGTACTTGTCTATTAAGACATTCGCACATAATCCGCTAGAATCATTGGTTGTTTTTAATAAGGGTACCGTATGGGTGAACTAACACCACTCCCTGGTTTTTATGGCATCATCCCACCCTTAATTTTAACTGAGCCACCAAGGGGTGAAATCTGAGGGGATCGTACCTTCTCCTTCCCTCTCTGTTCTCATAGAGGGACGTTCTGGTATACGGATTGAATGTACCCATATCCAGCGTAGACCCGAAGGTATTTAATGGCATCGTCGAGATTTGAACGTCATTTGCAGTAATAACAACACTGGCTCTATATCGCCTCACCTTGGCGACCAAAACGGGTTATCCGATATCCAAGCACCCCCATTCCAAAACCCAACGCCCTACCACTAGGATATCTCGGGTCCTATACAGTAGATTAAAAAATACCGAATATCGAAGGCAAAACCAGCCTTTTTTCAAGAAAGCAAATCGTACGGAACGGAGAAAAAAATGGCTCTCAGTGAGAATGTTGCCATTCTCATATTAGGAAAAACTATGAAGGGCGGCACTGCCTAACTGAGCAGCAGAAAAAGAAAGAAATAAAGAAGTAAAGTAAGAATTAGAAGAAAGGAAAGCAGACAGCAAATAATCGAGTGAATAAATAAATAACATGAACAAAGTTTATACTTAAAACCTCTCTTGAAGGTATGTGTTGAGTAGACCTGTTGTTATAGACCAAAGTTATCAAAGTAGTCTTGATTAAATGCATAGAGCAGTAAGAATCTAATAATGCAAACGGCATATTTCTACGATGATTTTTTCGCCAGATGTGATAACACTGTTGTTTATCTATACCGTAAACCGATATATGAGGCAGTGAAAGGCAAAGTGGTGTCAGTAAGTGGTGTAAATCCAAAGCGTTTTTCTGCAAAAACTACAAAAAATTCCACTATAAATTGAACAAATTATAATTCATAATAATTATTATTATATTGCAAATAATAATTATTTGCAATTCCACTATAAATTGAACACGGAGATTACAGTTTTGCCCTCAAATTTAAAAAAAAGTTGAAAATGTGACTTACACCACTTTGCCTTTCACCGCCTCATATATCAAAAAGGAACTTTTTATTTTTTGCCATTTTTAAAAGGTTATATGTAAAATTCATTTCAAGTTATAACTTCGAAATTGTAAACAGCGTTCTATTGCGCTGTTCTCATTAAACGGTTCTCGAGATTTTTGGTTTAGAGTAAAATTTTTATAAATATTTTCCCTAAAGTAAAAAATATTCTAAAAATCGTTTTTTTTCCTTTTGACGTAATAAAACATTGTTTCAATGAAATTTTTATAAATCCTGAAGTCAAATCATTTTAAAACTTTTCCTGTGCACTAGAAGTGGAAAAAAATATGCAAGTAGAGCAAGCAACTTTTTTCATATAAGTATATCGTAAAAGTCACTGTAAACTGAAGTCGTCTTCTTATCATCGAATTAATGTTGATGGAAGTTCATAAACAACGGCTGTAAATAATCATCCATGCGTAACGATACAAAAGACAAGTTATTTTATTTCCACACACATATAGACAGTTTAAACAATCAGAACAGCATCGCAACTATTCTTAGCACGAAGCTAAAATAAACACAACCATCTTACATCATGGCGGACTTAATGCTAAAGAAAAACAAACATTACTACGAGTTGTCATTTCATGAATACAAAATTATCAAAATTCTAAATACATACTATCACATTGAGGGAGTTGACATCTAGTGGTGAAAGAATAAACCTAAGTACTTTCAAATAGTCACTAATTCAAATCGAAGCATTAGGTAACCATATCATCTGAGGGTTTTAAAAGGCAGAAATAAGTCCCAATTCCCTTGAAAAGACAATGAGAAAAAAAGTGGTCGACATGAACAGGGAACCATCGCCTTTGAGTTACTTTCATTATTTAGCAATGAAAAATCTTGCATATTTCTGAAATACTTTGTAATGATTGTTTGCTGTGAGCGGAATTAGGCCTCGTTCAAATCGCTTGTGTAGCATCAGCGTTAAAAATTATAACCAATCCCAGAGCTTAACGCAATGACGACGTGATACGTCGAACCAATCACGGGTCATTTAAACAATCGCGGCGTCAACGGAGGAACGTAACGGAAAGCAATGTGAACAAGGCTTTATACTCAATTCAATTCTGTCGCTGTGCTCCGCTTCTGAAGCAATGTTATAAAGGTCTTAATCGGTGTGATGAATGGATATTTCCAATGATCTCCCTTACTTGAGTACCAAAAAAATATCCTTTAGGAACTGAGGAAGATGAATTGTCCGTTTTAGTTATTTTGGTGCTGTCACTAAAGAAGTAGATCTGTTTGTCATAATTGAACATTGTTGTTGTCATCCAAAAAATAAATTATTCGACCCACGTAGATCGATCAATCACAGATTCGGAAATTCTTAATTTTTTGTCAATTTTCCTGAGTGCTCGTGACAGCTTTCAAGACGCGAGTTTAGAAAAGAAAACGTATTTTATGTTATCAAATATCTATTTATTGATTGCTACTTGCAAAGCATGTTACAGTGGTCTTTCATCTGCACGCAAAAGCAGTTGATAGAAAACTGAAATTTAAAATAAAACCTCATATATGTTAAAATATTTTATCACTATAAAAAATATGCGTTTTAGCCACCTATTATGGATAAGCAGAAACAAACGAAATGCTCAAATATATTAGGAAGAAATTTTTATGCATTTTCTCCTGTTTTAAAATTATTTTATTTGCACGGATTAGATATTTATGAAAAAGGAAATTGTCAAAAAAAGAAACTCTGGGACAAAATAAATATCTTTAGAACAATCTGTCTCTTCGTGTACTTAAATCATGTAGCAACATTCTTTTTTGATGATAGTATTAAGTCATCGGGAACAGATTTCAAGATTACATTCGCAAGAAAATTTGTAGAACTGACGACTATAATACTATGGTATGATATATTCACCAAACGAAAGAAACTGATATTTCTGCTAAAAAGTTTCTCGGAGATAGCTGAAGAATTTTCAGTTTCCCCATCTCAGCGTTTAAGCGTCCTTTGTTTAATATGGATCACCACGGTTCAAGTTTTGGGGCCTGTAAGCTTTGTGGAACTCCCAAATAATGAAAATAATGTGAGGTATTTGAATTATTATACTCTTGGATTTGTTAAAGAATATGGAAGCATTAGTCAGTTTTTGTTATATGTGATTATGACAATTTATTATTTCAATGTCTACGTTTTGCATGCGACCATTTCAGTTTTTTATGTTTGTTTGTGTGCGTTCGGACGAGGTTTGTTAGATATGCACCTGAAACAGCTCGAAAAAATTAAAAATAAATCCGTGCACATTCGACTGTTCAAACCTTATCTTATGTATCAGTATAGCAAAATTCTGAAAGTTCTGCAAATGATGGAAGATTCAATGTCGTTTTCTGCTTTCATTTTACAAGTGCAAAACTTTTCAAGTATATTCAACCTGTTGATTCAGATAGGTGCAGCAGAGAGCACCTACAATACGGAACTGATAAAGCTAAAAATGATTTGTATTGGATCATACGCTATCATATCTTACTTAGCAGTATCTGTGTTTGCTCTAAGGATACACGAAACCGATAAAAAAAATCAGAATATGTAGTAATCACTTAGAGGACGATCAAGATATAAACCATGGAAGAGAAAATAGTTCTAGATGTTGTATTGCAGAATCTTTCGCTCTGTCTGGTTGGGGATGTTTCGATTTCAAAAAGCAGTTCATTTTAGCTACGCTGGGGAATCTCCTGACTTACACCTTATTGATTGCACAGTTTAGTTTGAAACAGACTGATCCGATTATTTAAATTTGTGAGACATCGTCTCACATTTTCGTTACTAAACAGGTTTTGTTCAAGTTTCCCTTTTCCGTTGCAACCTGTCAGTGACATAGCGAGCATAATTGGCACCCGGGGCATAATACCTTCTTGAGCTGTGCTCGGAATAGAAAATGTGACAAGACGGAGAGTATAATTTTCGAATGTCTGTTACCAGAGGTGATCTAAGCCTCCTATAACAACTTCTTGAGCAAACTTATCCCCTAATACACTAAAGTGCCACTGAATTAGGGATACCTACCTAGTAACGAGTTGGGCCTCCTCTGGCCTTGATAACGGCTGCCACACGACGAGGCATAGATTCAACAAGTTTCTGGAAACGTTCCACGGGAATGGCTTGCCAAATATTGGCTAAAGCTGTCCATAATTCAGTAAGGTTCTTTGGTGCTGTGTGATGGCCTTTCACGCCTTGTTCCAAAACATCCCAATAGGACAACAGATGCTCAATAGGATTTAAGTCTGGGCTTCTAGGTGGCCAATTCATGACAGAGAAGTCAGAGGAATGCTCATCCAACCAGCCAGTAGCCAACCGGGACTTGTGAGAGGTACAGTTGTCTTGCTGGAAAACTCCATTACCGTGCGGATAACAGAACAGCATAAACGGATGGAGGTGATCACCCAGCAACTCTACGTACCGAATTGCATTGAGGGAGGTTGGTACACGCACCAAAGATCCCAAACTGTGCCACGAAAAAACACCCCAGACCATGATTGAGCCACCATGCCCTTGTACAGTTCCAGCCAGGCATGCAGGATCCATGGCTTCATGAGCCTGACGCCACATTCTCAGCCTCCCGTCGGCGTTAAGTAGTCGTAATCGAGACTCATCACTCCATGCTACTCGTTTCCAGTCCTCTACACTCCAGTCTCTGTGCTCTCTTGCCCAGTCAAGACGTGCAGCCCGATGGCGAGTATAGAGCAATGGTACTCTCGTAGGTCGACGGCTCCCGAAACCCATACGGTGAAGCGAGCTTTGGAGGTTTGTGGGAGTCTGGAGTTAAAAGCGCAAAGCAACTATTAATAAAAACATCTAACTCTGGGCTTCTTAATTTTGAGGAGTTTTCTACTCTTTCTCAGAGGCCTGTCTTAATTCCAGACCTCTTACTGAATTATCATCTGATCCGTCCGAATTGAGTGCCTTAACTCCAGCTCATTTCTTAGTTGGACGTCCGATTCATCAATTTCCAGAGCCGTCTTTGCCGACGAAGGTTACTTGCCTTACAGAGAGGTGGCGTCTTATACAATGACTTCGAAAATTCTTCTGGGACCGCTGGTCCAAGGAATAGTTACATAGAAGTGGTGGAAATCTACGCCTAATCTCCAAGTTGGAGATATGGTCACAGTCCAGAGAGAAAATACTCCTCCCTTAGAATGGACACTAGGACGAATAAGTAAGATCCTTCCGAGGAAGGACCACAAGGTTCGTGTTGTGACTGTAAACACTAACCATGGACAAATGACAAATATTAACAATGTGTACAAACTTCCAAATTCTGTAAATGCTTAACAGCATTCTTTTTTTTTACATTTAATTCTGTTTATGTTTATGTATATTGAATATTCTTTATATTGTGCTTTGTGTTTTGTTCGTTGAAACCCCCTTGAGGTTTCAAGGCGAGCGGAATGTTGAATCCTTAATTCGAAGTGAAGTGAAATGTTCTATCAGTCATGATTTAAAAGCAACGTGCTTTCTACCTATGTATGTCTTATCTGTGTAATGTTCTTCTGACGTGGCTCTTTAGACTGATTAAATGCAAAATTCTTTGAATTGGAGCTATGTGTACGTGTTCGTTTTACACTAATACAGTCTACTAGGGTAAAGTAACTCCAGGTATATTTGAGTGATTTTTCGAAATATTTCAAAACTTTTAGTTCAATACTTAGATAAGTGTCACAGTACTATATAGCATAAAGGAAATTAAAATTTATTTAGTTGGATTGAGTGTAGGATCTCTGGCGTAAGCACTCAATTGTACTAAAAATTTATAAAAAAATTTCCCTCTATTTTTAAATATTATGAAATTTTTACCAAAGTGATATTTGTTTTCATGATTTGATATCAAAGTTGAACTAAAAATAAATATGTATTTAATCAGTACTGCATATATATTTTTTAAAAAGTGCTCCGAAAGTAGGCAGATACCTTAAGAAAGAAGAATTAATTTCTCAACGGGGCATAACTTGCTTTGAGGACATTCGCCCGACCACACCGCCATTTTGCTGACTACCTTATTATGAGAGCAGCATATAGGTGAACCTGCAGTATTCCGTATGGGGGAGCCAACACACGAACGTCCGCAACTTTACCAGGATTCGGACCCGAGTCCACGCCGTCGGAGCTCACGATGCTAATCACTTTATGATGTAGGGGGCGGGGGTGAAAGAAATAGCCAATAGGGAATCATCTTGACCATGGAGGTATCATCTTTACCTTCTGTTTATTGAGTAAAACTTACTGATGGTCAAGGGACGTTCTACATCAGTTTCAGCCTTTAAATGGAGGAATTTACAAACTTCCACAAAAGGTAAATACTCTTATTATGATTTTTGTTTTTATTTTGTTTCTATTCAATTTCTTCATTTTCGAAAATGGCATCATCTTTATTTTGGTGAAGCTCTGAAAACAAGATTTTAGAGAAGTCTCCTATTTGTACCGTAAGGATAACGTAACAGACGGCTCCAGATTGCTGGGTTTTGAAACGATGAAAACGTGCCGGATCGAATCCCGATAAGCGCCGTTAAATACCTCCATGTCAATGTCGGATATGGGCACGTTAAATTCGTAGACTGGAAAGTCCCTCTATGAGGTCAGAGAGGGTGGGATAGGGTACGATCCCCCCAGATGCCGCTCCTGGGGTTACTCGGTCAAAACTGAGGTGGCACCTGGGTAAATCGGACTCTGACCCCTGTGGTGCTGTTATAAACCAGAGCCGCACCTTTCAGTCCAAAACCTATATGGATCTGTTCTGGAACTTCCGGCCAGGGGACATTAGGAACAACAAGAACAACAATAACAACAGAGAAATAGTTCAAATTTGCCTAATGTGTATGGGAAATACTTAAGGAAAATTTCATACAGAAATAGAGACTGGGCTTACCTCAATCAAATGAAGCGATTTGTTTCCACTGATCTCTTTCCTAGAGGGTGCCTGTCGCAGTTGCAGAAATTACCACCTTCAGGAGGGTCTTTCGTGCAAAGGAACTGACAGATTCCGGCCTTGAAAGACGGGTCAGATGGGGCCGCCGTGGTCATTTGTTGATTGTGACTGACAATCATAAGTAACACAGTTGCTAACATCACTAAGAAAACAGTTATTCGTTGTGGAAGATACATTGTGGTTTTCCTGGAACAGAAAAACAACATATCATTTGACAAATATCTTAAATATACACTGCTGGCCACTGTAAATGCAACACCTTGAAGGAAACATGCAAATAACATGAAATTTACACCATGCATTAGCGGAGGTGAGATATGCAAATGATTAGAATTTCAGCGCAGACGCACATCACGCGCGCCTGTGGCGCCACTTCAAAGCGCTATTTAAGGCTTGGAGATTTCGACGATTTCAAGTTCGGCAATTGTGTTTTTCTTGTGGTTTTTTCAAAAAAACGATCAATTATGCCTCTTCGAAAACAGCGATCATCTTTTGATCAAGTATCCGAGTTCGAAAGAGGAAGGATAGTGGCCTACCGAGATTGTGGATTATCTTTCAGGGAAATCGGTAGTCGTGTTGGACGAAACCAAACAACTGTAATGCGGATATGTGATCGTTGAATGCAGGAGGGTACGACGGACCGGCGTGTTCGATCGCATCCACCTCAGCGCACCACTTCACGTGATGGCAGGCAAATTGTGCGCATGGCAGTGACGGATCGATCAGTCACATCACGAACCATAGCACAGCACATGCAGTCTGTAACGCATCATCCAGTGTCTGCGCGTACCATTCGACGCCGTTTACAGCAGAGTGGTATGTCCGCAAGACGTCCATTGCTTTGTCTACCCTTGATGCAGAACCACAGACGTCTCCGCCGCCAATGGTGCGATGACAGAAGGATGTGGACGGCAGAATGGAATGAAATTGTCTTTACTGACGAGTCACGCTTCTGTCTGCAACACCACGATGGTCGCATTCGAGTCTGGAGACACCGTGAAGAGAGGATGCTGAACAGCTGCGTTATGCACCGCCACACTGGTCCTGCACCGGGTATTATGGTATGGGGCGGTATTGGATATCACTCTCGCACACCTCTAGTACGCATTGCCGGTACTTTAAACAGCCAACGCTACATCTCCGAGGTGTTGGAGCCAATTGTCCTTCCTTACCTTCAGGGCTTGCCCACAGCCATATTTCAACAGGATAATGCGCGCCCACACGTGGCACGCATTGTCCAACGGTTCTTCGTCAATCGCCAGATTGAATTGCTTCCCTGGCCGCCTCGCTCTCCGGATCTTTCTCCGATAGAAAACATGTGGTCCATGGTTGCTCTACGATTGACCCAGATTCCATCCCCAGCTGCCACAGCAGATCAACTTTGGCAACGTGTGGAAGCTGCTTGGTCTGCTGTACCCCAAGAACTCATCCAAAGTCTCTTTGAATCAATGCCGAGGCGTTTGGCAGCGGTGATCTCCAACAATGGCGGCTACTCTGGCTACTGATTTTGGCAGGAACCACACTTCACAGAAGTCTATAAATTTAATCATTTGATACTTGGTCAACATGTTATCTACAAAATAAATTTTGTTGTGATATCTCTTGTCTTTCTTGGTGTTGCAATTTGGGTGGCCAGCAGTGTAGTATCTAGAAAAATGTACTGAAAATATTAATTCTTCTCTAATTCCGCTATGACAAGGATCAATAGATTTTATTTATAAACGGTAGATTATAATATATCTCATTTTAAGCTGTTTATTGTTAATTTGATTAGCACAGTATTTCAATACTCAAAAGGACTTTCTACTCAATACTTCAATACCCCCTCCTTCTCAAAAGTTCACTTCTATTTTCTTTTATGACAGATCCATATCCCAAAAGTATCCGTAAACATTCCAAAATTAAATCCGTACCATTTTTTTTTTTTAAATAGGTACGATTGTACCTATTTTTCAAAAAACCTTAATCAGTAGAAATAAGAGCAGGATCTTCTATTTTACAAAAAATTCAAAAATACAAGAGATTATCGTTCGGAGTACGTTTAAGACATTTATAAACTTAAGTGTGTGTGTATATATAGGTATACTAATTCTTAGAGGCCTATATATACACACTAACATAGGCCTAAACATAACAGAGGCCTAAACATTAACATAGTGAAGAAAACTACTTTTTTTTATCACTACAAAGTGAATTTTTTTATGATATCAAGAAAATAGAAATATAAAAAGGATACTTATAAAGTAATTTGTACCCCATTTATCCTATGTGCTTGTTATGTATGAACACTTTAAAAGTTTTCAAAAAAGGTGAAAATCTACCATAAACTCGGCAGCATTTACGGCACATTCGTGTTCGAATTACCTATGCTTCAAAGTGAAGGAAATAACAGTTTTTGAATTTGTAAACAATTGATTAAAATTATTTTGCACTGGCTTTGATGAATTGTTTTGTTTATTTCAATATGGTAAATCATGTTGTTGTTATTGTTTCTGATGCCCCTTAACCTTTAGTATCTATCAGTTCAACTCTAATTAAGGCTATTGGACAGAGTGGTACGTCTCCGGTTTTTAATAGCACCGCGAGGGTCGGAGTGCTAAATCATTCACTCAGATTATGAAAAATAAATTTGCGAAAAATAATTTTTTTAGTTCTTGATAAATGCCGCCCACATGGTATAGTGGTTAGCGACGTGAGCTTCCACGCAGTTGGCTTGGGTACAAATCCCGAATAAGGCTGCTTTGGACCAACCCTATTTGATTCACTCACCTCAGTGTTAACCAATGGAGAAAATGTGTCCATGGATTGAAAGATTTAACAAAAAATTGTACTTCGTAATAAAGAAAGAAATTTTACACCTCGGGGCATTTTTCGGTTTCTTTTTAAAAAATGCAAATAATATTTTTTTTATTTGAATTATTCGGGAGAAAAAATTTGGTATAGTGTGTTTTAAACGCTCCTCAATTCCTTTGGCGGACGAAATTTATAAAATGAATCCTGTTGTAAGGTGCAGAAAAGTTTAGACTATCTGAAAATGCCATTTTTATTGGATAATCAACATTTATTTAGCTGTCAATAGCGGATACATTTTCTCCATGGGTTAATATTGAGGTGAGCGAATCCAGTAGGGTTAGTACACAGCAGCCTTAGCATGTTGTTCCCTCATAGGGAGCAATGCTGGCTCACCTAAATGGTGCTCCCATAATAAAGTAGCTAGTAAGACCTCGTTGAATAACAAAAGTTCTAGATAAATAAGTAAATTTATCATTCAGCTCATACATAAAAAAAAATATCACTCTATCGTAAAAATGGCTGCAGTTTTCGAATTTTATTATCTACCAAATGAAGGAAATCTTGAATGCTTCAAAATAGCGTTTGCATTTATAAACAGTTGATTTAAAAATGACTTTATTTGCTCTCTTGACGAATTATCTTATTTGTTCAATTGGTGAATCTTTCAGTCAGCTTGTACACATGCCTCTTAAGTTCGAGAACCTGTCAAATCTGTCAACTTTGTGATGAACTGTCATTTTCTGTGGCCAGGATGATAAGGCAAACAGTAGAAGATTTTCTTTGGACTATGCTGTTGTATCAGTAAGATGATTAAAAAACAATCTTTCAGATCGGGTGACGCTTCGAAGTTATCTTATATCACCTTGAAAACGGGACACCGGAGTGATTAATAAACAACTGCATTATTAGATGGGTCGACGGAGCGCAATTTTAGATCCCCCCCCCCCCAACAGTTATTTTGTAACAGTGCATCCGAAATAGTTGGAGGGGGAGGGGGAGCACTGCAACTTTTATCTAATAAAAATATTGCGTTTTCTCAACTACCATAAATGGCCCGTGATTGTCAAGTGTTTAAAATACAGGTAGCGCCTGTATAAGTTGATCATTGGGTTCCTAAAAAAATGGCGTTATCGTGTTGTACGAAAAGGGAACTTGTACGAAACAAGGTTCCAAAAATTAATAAAACTGTACTATTTCCTTTTCATAACTTAAGAGAAATGTGTTTATTTAAAGAATCTATAATAGATAAAGAGTATTGGATATTATTATAACATGTTTTCTTCTTCATCATTGCAAATATCCACTAAAAATGTTCTGTTTGAAGTAAATTAGTTTCAATTTTCAATGAAAAGTTTTATTGGTTTTCATGTCATCACATTTTTCCCTGACATTTCGACTTTTTTCTGTTTTTCTCATTCAAAGACCACTTGAAAATTCTCATCGCGTTCTGCGTTAGGGGGCACAGAACCTTGAAACTCGACGAAATGACTATGAATATGGTTTAATTCTAACCACAAAAACTCAAATAATATCAGAAAAAGAAATTTTCTTTCTTTATACATATAAAGTACATATCTTTAAATATGTCATATATAAAAATGGAAATTACAAATCTATAAATAATTTTCAAATTATCAGTTTAGAATTTTATATGATTAACTGGTGATTAAAAATTTAAGTGCTGCGCGCATCATAAAATTGAGATATATGCTAATAGAAAGTAATTAATGGTCAGAATACACTTCTAATATATTTGCCTGTAATGCAAACCAAATAAATTGTAATAAATATTATGTTAATTAAAAGTTGAACATAAAATTGGAAAACTTCAAAAATTATCACAATTATTTTCATAATTTTCCCACATAAAAAAAGTATTCCAGAATTCCACATTTTTCTGGTTTTAAAATATAGAGTACCATGAAATACACACATGGGTGTACTTTTCTCAGTTTCCTATTAATAGTTTAAAAGAAATGCTGCACGCAAACTCAAATTAGCAGTTAATCCTATAAAAATCTAAACTGCTAATTTGAAAATTATTTATAGATTTATAATTTCCGTTTTTATATATGACATATTTAAAGATATGTACTTTGTACTTTATGTGTATAAAGAAAGAAAATTTCTGTTTCTAATATTATTTGAGTTTTTGTGGTTATAATTAGACCATATTTATAGTCATTTCGTCGAGCTTCAAGGTCCTGTGTCCCCTTAAGGGAATTTCCATGATTCTCGAAGTACGTTAGATCTGAAACGTGTAGTAGATATGCCGTGCTGCACAGGGGTTACCTATATTTAATTCCCTTAAGTTGAAGGCTGGGCGATAGCCGAAAGGTTATAATGCTCTGCTAGCCCTTCGGAAACAGGCTAGCACACTTTTGAGTCGGAAGGTTCGAATCCCACGATCCACATAAGAGTTTTTAGCCATTCGGAATCGGTTTTTGGTTGTGGGTCCAGGAACTTGGACTCACGTGTTGCATAAGATAACCAGAGCGCTTCCAATGAACCAACCAAACTTAAGTTCAAAATTTGTCTCTATGTAAAAGTAAACTTAATTTACTATACGCATGAGGAAATTACTGAGGTCTCTCTATCAATGAGATGAAGCTACATGCTGACAAACTATAAATAAAGTTAAACAGAAAACGAATGAAAGAAACAAATTTTACTCAACATTTAAATACGTTATTTACAAGGAATTTTTCTGGGTTAATGCTTAGCTGCTCCCATCAGCGCGTTTTTGTAAAAATAGTTTCGCTAAATTCTGCCCAGTTCTTTGCAAAGGAAATCAGATAATAATGATAATTTAGTAACTTTTAATTAGTGATTAATGATTTATTTCACCATAAGCCTACCTTTTCCTTTTCTCTTTCCCAAAGAGGCTTATTTTTATACGAAGTGGAATTTTTTTTATTTATTCCAACACTAAGGGCTATGGAGAAAATCCTTGGCCACAATACGTATTAAAAGGTCTAAGATAAAGGCGTTAGATAGAGATAATAATAAAATTCAATTAAAATTGTTGAGAGGACAGAAAGTCTCTAGTCCTCTAATAATGAGAGAAAATAGTTCTTCCATCCGAAGCCGAACAGGAGAGGAGATGATAAGCTTTGGTGAATTCCTCGCTGCAACAGGGGGGGGGGGGGGGGGGGGGGGGAACATGATACTGGTCAAAATTCTAATTCGGTTGAGATGGGCGGCAAGATAATCATACCCTATCATCAGTTTACAGGACGCTACAGCCCTACCTTTTAAACCAGTGGTTCTTGGGTTGCGAGAGAACATTTCTAGGGGTGCGAGAGATGGTTCTAAATTTTTAAGGAAAATTACCAACTCAGTGAATCATTTGATGGATACTTTTCCACGGGAAATATAAGCAAAATCAATAGATGGATCTCTTTTTGTTTGACCTAAATTCATTGGACGACAACGTTTTATTAAAAGACGATCTTATCGCAATACGAGCTAATGCACTTATTGAAACCGAATTTGAAAAATTGGACTTAGAACAGTTCTGGTGTACGCGGTTAGAACTTTATCCAGAACTAGCTGAATACCCGTGTTTCGCTACAGAGTACATACAAATTAAATACAACGGTCAATGTATGCAGTTAATACAAATATATATATATATATATATATATATACACTGCTAAAAAAAATTAGGGGAGCAAGCAAAGAAGTTAAGAAAACCGTGCGAGACAGCCACGTATTGGCATAAAATGGATAGTATACCCGTATCAATGCGCAAAATTTGTAAAAAAGACGTAAAATTTGTAATTAAGCTTTAATTCTTTGAAAATATGGAAAAAACATGAAAAGATGATTTAGGGCAACATTTTGGTTACATGTAAACGATAAAAAAAAAGTATTGTTTAGAAATGATGCAAGATTTTTAATATGGCGTGTGGTCTCCTCGAACAGCTAAGACTACTGCACACCTGTTTTCCATGGATGCGATGATGTTATCGATAAGACTTTGGGGAATACTGTTCCTCTTCTCAAGAAGTGCAATCTCCAAGTCTCGGAGAGTAAAAGGAGGCCTTGGTCTCGCAGCAATGCGTCGTCCGAGCATGTCCCAAACATGCTCGATTGGATTCAGGTCAGGAGAGCACGGCCATTCCATACGCTGTATTGTTTCAGCTTCAAGCATGTTCTCCACAAGACGAGCTGTATGCGGTCTGGCATTATCATGCTGGAAAACAAAGGAATCTCCAATGGCTGCAGCGTAAGGTATGACATGAGGTCTCAGTATCTCGTCTGCATACCTTCGGGCCGTCAAAGTACCATTCCGAATGATATGCAAGTCCATACGTCCACCTATGCTGATTCCACTCCATACCATAAAACCAGCTCGTCTGTATTGTGACCTTTCACGAACGAATATGGGGTTATTTCGAGTGCCCCTTTCCCTCCATACCAAAACACGTCGGGTGTCACACTCCAGACTGAATCGGGACTCGTCTGTAAACAGCACTTGGCTCCAATCATGTTGCTCCCAATCTCGATGTTCAGCAGCCCATCTTCTTCGGGCCACACGGTGGCGTGAGGTCAATGGAATGCCAGTGACGTCGCGAGCATAACTGGCGCCCGGGGCACGATACCTTTTTGGCGCCCCCCCCTTTCCGAAAAACATATAGTAATATAGTATATAGAATGAGTGAAAATGACCATTTGGCGCCCCTGTTCGAGTGGCGCCCGGGGCATGATAGACCCCCTTGCCCACCCCACGCTACGCCACTGCGGAATGCAGACCATTGGCCTACGTGCATAGAGACCTCCCTGATGAAGCCTATTACGTACTGTTTGGCTGGACACCCTTCGTTCTGTTGCCAAGAGCAACTGTCTATGCAGCTGAGTAGCGTTGTCTGTTCTGTTTCGACGAGCTGTTAACAGTATATACCGGTCATCAGTTGCTATAGTGGCGCGTGGCCGACCTTGCCCTGGTCGACGTCTAACATTCCCTGTTTCTTGGAATCGATTCCACAGCCTTGCAACGACACTTCTGGCGACTCCAACAGAGTCCGCGACACTAAGTTATGTTTGCCCGGATTCAAGTCTGCCTATAATACCCCATGCCATGGATTCCGGTAAATCACGTTGTTGAGACATTTTCAAGTCACCTTTTCTCAAAAAGAATAACTGAGCAATCGAATTTCACAGTTAAGGCAGTGAAACAGACGTTTCTGCAACATCCCGATTTCCGCCCTTATGTTCTTTTTCTGGTTTTTGACGTCATGAACTTTGATTTGCATATGAAGTTTTCTTCTTGTGTTTCCTGCTAGGCTTTAAATTATGGATGATTTATTTTATGTTACTTATCGGTGTAAGTATTTGCGTAATTTCGTTAAAACCCTGTGCTCCCCTAATTGTTTTGAGCAGTGATATATATATATATATATATATATATATATATATATATATATATATATATATATATATATATATATATTTATTTATTTATAAAAAATCATAACGAATATTTTTATACACAAAATAATGTAGAAGAAAATATTGATACTAAATCTAATAGAACATACTAAAGAATATGTAGTACAGTTAATATAGTACAATTTGAGGAACATTTCTTTTACTGAATTTTAATATTTTTTTGGATAATTTCCAATCGCTCCCGCATTAGAAAGAAAAAAAAAATTTTTGTCAATTTATTTCGTTGCTATGCACGACGCAAAATTAATTTAAAGTATCACAAAAAGAAAATAAACCACGTGATCAGCATTTTATAAATTAAATTCTAAAAATTAATCTTTAAAAATACACCAAAAATCAGAAAATGGAGGTAAAAATTTGAAAAAGATTTCGTTTTAAAAGAATTGTTATGATCTTTCTCGTGATATAAATTGTATAACCCTCAGATTATTATTTTAAATGCAAACTTCAAAAAAGTTATAAAAACAGCTTAAAAATTTAATTTTTAAAAAATCTAAGAAGAATTTTTCAAAAATCTTTCTTAGTGCACCCCTACACTGTAAGAAGAATCGCCATGCAAAATTTCAGCCCTTTAGGTCCAGCGGTTTGGTCTGTGCGTTGTCTGTCAGTCAGTCAGTTACGGAACTGTTTTATAGTATATATACACTGCTGGCCACGCAAATTGCAACACCAAGAAAGACAAGAGATATCACAACAAAATTTATTTTGTAGATAACATGTTGACCAAGTATCAAATGATTAAATTTATAGACTTCTGTGAAGTGTGGTTCCTGCCAAAATCAGTAGCCAGAGTAGCCGCCATTGTTGGAGATCACCGCTGCCACACGCCTCGGCATTGATTCAAAGAGACTTTGGATGAGTTCTTGGAGTACAGCAGACCAAGCAGCTTCCACATGTTCCCAAAGTTGATCTGCTGTGGCAGCTGGGGATGGAATCTGGGTCAATCGTAGAGCAACCATGGACCACTTGTTTTCCATCGGCGAAAGATCCGGAGAGCGAGGCGGCCAGGGAAGCAATTCAATCTGGCGATTGACGAAGAACCGTTGGACAATGCGTGCCACGTGTGGTCGCGCATTATCCTGTTGAAATATGGCTGTGGGCAAGCCCTGAAGGTAAGGAAGGACAACTGGCTCCAACACCTCGGAGATGTAGCGCTGGCTGTTTAAAGTACCGGCAATGCGTACTAGAGGTGTGCGAGAGTGATATCCAATACCGCCCCATACCATAATACCTGGTGCAGGACCAGTGTGGCGGTGCATAAAGCAGCTGTTTAGCATCCTCTCTTCACGGTGTCTCCAGACTCGAATGTGATCATCGAGGTGATGCAGACAGAAGCGTGACTCGTCAGTAAAGACAATTTTATTCCATTCTGCCGTCCACATCCTTCTGTCATCCCACCATTGGCGGCGGAGACGTCTGTGGTTCTGCGTCAAGGGTAGACAAAGCAATGGACGTCTTGCGGACAGACCACTCTGCTGTAAATGGCGTCGAATGGTACGCGCAGACACTGGATGATGCGTTACAGACTGCATGTGCTGTGCTATGGTTCTTGATGTGACTGAGCTATCCGTCACTGCCATGCGCACAATTTGCATGTCATCACGTGAAGTGGTGCGCTGAGGTGGATGCGATCGAACACGCCGATCCGTCGTGCCCTCCTGCATCCAACGATCACATATCCGCATTACAGTTGTTTGGTTTCGTCCAACACGACTACCGATTTCCCTGAAAGATAATCCACAATCTCGGTAGGCCACTATCCTTCCTCTGTCGAACTCGGATACTTGATCAAAAGATGATCGCCGTTTCCGACGAGGCATAATTGATCGTTTTTTGAAAAAACCACAAGAAAAACACAATTGCCGAACTTGAAATCGTCGAAATCTCCAAGCCTTAAATAGCGCTTTGAAGTGGCGCCACAGGCGCGCGTGATGTGCGTCTGCGCTGAAATTCTAATCATTTGCATATCTCACCTCCGCTAATGCATGTTGTAAATTTCATGTTATTTGCATGTTTCCTTCAGGGTGTTGCATTTATAGTGGCCAGCAGTGTAGATTGGCAAAAGCAGCTTTAGAGACACTTTTACTATTTTCCACCACTACCTTTGTGAAATGAGTTTTTCATCACTTTTGCACATCGAAACAAGAGACAGAAATCGCTTAAATGCATCTGATGACTTACGTGACTCTTTCAGAAAAAAAAGTCTTGTTTGAAAAGGATAATTATGAAGAAACAATTACAGCACAGCCATTAAAAATGTAGATATTGTTTTCTATGTAATAATAGTATGTATTGTATATGTATTAATTTTTTATCAAATAAATAATCTTGCAATAAATGTCTTTTCCTAAATAAAAAATAGAAACATTTTTCAAGGTGATGCAAGAGCTTATTTTCAGATTCAAGAGGGTGTTGACTATTAAAAAGTTAAGAACCACTGTTTTAGACGATCGGGCAGTTGGAGGATACTCTAACTGCATGGTTTATTCTTGGCTCCTTCCTACGGTCCAATTATATGAAATTTTTCCTTTTAAGATTGATCAAAGAGACTACCGATTTATATGTGGCTGTGGTGAAAAAGCTCTAGACATCCAGCCTTTTGCGATACCTGAACTCCGATGAAAATGCTATGCAAGGAAAAATAATTTAATAGTTCTTTGTAAAAAAAAAATATTAAAAGGGAAATTTGAAGTATTGCTACAAAGTAGTAACCCCCCCTGCTCCTAAATACTTGCGTACAATAAATATCCATTTTAAATTAAACACTTATAAATTTTGCGCGTTGGAAAATACAAATAGTTACGAAAAGGGGTACCCAGTAGCTATTTTCATAGTAACGAACAAGCATGCGTCACCTCATCTACTATTTTCACTTCTGATTCTTCAGAAGTATCATTCCATTAGGGATAATAATATCCTCACAGGCGCTTGGGCATTTTTTTTTAATATTTCCGTCTTTTAGCCCATAATGAAGCAACGCAAATTACTGTAGCGAAAGAGTCATTTTGATTGAGAATAAAAATCGAGAGGAGCTCCGACAGAGTGGACATGATTTTGCAGAAATTACGCCTTGTGATATAAAAATTCGCTACGTTTAATAAGTTATTTTTTTGACAAATACCAGCCATTTAGCCACTAGGTCATTAGACCATGGGCTCGCCAATATTTTAAAACATGGGACTTAAAATTTATTAATGCAAGGCACGCGTTAAGGTTGCTATGTACTAAACTATTGAATTCGCTTAACTCAATGTTAATCTACGCAGAAAATGTGTCCAAGAATTTCCGACTTGAATTTAAAGATTTTTTTAAAATTATACTCCATATTAGAGACAGAAATTTTAAACCTTAGGGAATTTATCAGTTTTTTAATGCAAAAAGTATTTTAAAATTTAAATTATTTGGGAAAAATATCTGCTTTAGTGTGTTTTAAACGCTTCTAAATTCCTTTGGTGGACGAAATCTATAAAATGAATCGTGTTGCAAGGTGCAGAAAAGTTCATGCTATCTGAGCCAGTTGATGGCCGAATAGCTAGGGTGCTTGCATTCGGTTCAGATCCTGTGGGTTCGAGTCCCACTGTTGGCATGGATGTTTGTAGCAGTTCGGAATCGGCTTTAAACTGTAGGTCCCGGTCTAATTAGCCTTCGTGTAGCAGAAAGTTGATAGTAGCGCTCCAAACCAAACGAAACCAATCAGGCTATCTGAAAATACCATTTATTTTGGAATGTCAGCCTTTATGTAGCTGTAAATAGTCGACACATTTTCTCCTTAGGTTAACATTGAGCGAATCGAATAGGGTTAGTACACAGCAGTCTTTAGATGTAAAGCAGTCATTGGTTGATTTGATTAGCACAAGATGCAGTCGGGTGAATCAACCAGACCAATTCGTAAAAGATGTGCCCGGGGACAGTGTGGCCGGTCAGAAGTGTAAAACAAGCGATCGCGGCAAAACGCGCTAGATCGGGAACAAATTAAGAATCCTTACATAGGGTAGCCCATGTCTATTATCTACAGAATTCAATAGACTTCAATTTAAAAGCATTTTTACAGGTAATTTTTATAAAAAGCTTAGAGTAATTTAATAAGTTATTAATCGTTCAGTAAGTTTATTCATTGTTTTCAATCTCATGCCGCCCATGTCGTACAGCTGTTAGCGGTCTCCAATTTCCACAATGTGGGCTCAGGTTCGAGTCGCTGATAAGGCATGAACGCTCCTGTGCTGACCCCTCATGGGAAGTAGTGTTAGTCCCCAGTATGGAGTTACCGTAATAAATTAGACATCCACACCACACCAACAAATTTACGCTAATGTGAATGGGTCAATGTCCACAGGACAAAATACCTTCCACGTTGGAAAAAAAATTCACTTTCATTATTTTCGTTTAACAACAGACAATAAGATCATATGAAGACCAAATTAAGATACATAATTGAAACCGCTTAATTCATCTCAGTTTCAAGCGAATATCAAGTATCACTTCTGTCTTCGGTGCTTTTTATAAAAATCATGTTTGCGTAGAACTCTACGTCGTTTAAGGCTACTTTTTACTAACCCTATGGGATTCGCTCACCTCAATGTTAACCTATAGAGAAAATTTTTCCACTCTTTGCAGCTACATAAATGCTCATAATCCAATAAAACTGGCAATTTCAGATAGCTGAACTTTGCTGCACCTTGCAACAGGATTCATTTTATAAATTTCGTCCACCAAAGAAATTGAGGAGCGTTTAAAACACACTATATATACCAGATTTTTGCCCGGATAGTTTAAATTTAAAAATATTATTCGCATTTAAAAAAAATGCCCCAATGTGTCAAATTTCTTTCTCTATTACGGAGTAGAATTTAGAAAAAAAATCTCAATCCAAGTCGGCAATCCTTGGACACATTTTCTCCATGGGTTAACACTGAGGTGAAGGAATCCAATAGGGTTAGTATACAGCAGCCTTAACATGTTTGTCTCGTTCCATCAACGCCGCCGTTCCAGAACTGAGAAAGAACCCATGGAGAAAGTTACAAGATTCCACTGGATGCATCTTGCCGAATCGGTCAATATTTATTTGAACTAGTAAATTTGAACCAGAAAATTAAACAAGAAATGGTCTCACGTATAAGTTGATTCCCCTAAAGAGATCAAGAGCTGGTCCGTTCAGACAGGATAAAGCAATAATTTTAATTAATTAGTGCCTACGCACTTAATGGCAACGGCAGACCAAGTGTCCTTAGTTGACTAGGAATTGCCTGGAAGAATTTGGTATGCACAAGATATACAAGCAATAGTCAAAAGTGTTAGCAAACACTCGGTATTTTTTTAAACCAATATTTGAAAAAAATAATTAGTAAAAAGCGATAGTTCTGAAAACAAAAACCATGTACACATAGTCACGAATAATATATTTAGTGTATTATAAAAGGTTAAACTAAAGTTTCAATACTGAAATACATTTTCAGGGAGTTGGCGGATTATCGCCTTCTCACAAAGACAATAAACAAAATTATTGGCACAGTTGGAATTCATAAAAATATTACGACTGATTTTTTTCAGCGAATCTGTGTATCTTAATTACACTTCTAAGTCTCATTAGCCCCTGACTGTACAATAATTTTCATTGTTTCAGGAAAAATAGTTTTCGCAAGGAGAAATTTTATAAAATGTCTCTTGTTCAGTATATTCTGTTTTTTTTTTTCACTCTATCGTCAAGTACTTCCAAGAAAGGCCGGCCCAATTCAAAGATGAGAATTTTGGTGATGTTACTAAGTATGCAACAATACACCGTCGGTCTATTACTACAACAAAGTAGTAGCAGACCGGCGATATGTCACCGTATGTTTTCTGCCAATAACTTACTGCATATAAAAGTATCTATCCTAGTTTGGCTTATTTGCCCTTTGCCGAAAATTTTCCACAGAATATTCAAATGCTCCATTTTGTGCAGTATATAAGCATCTCCTCCTACTCCAATAATAGACAATCAAACTACGCACTATTTCTCTACGACCCACTATCTCAACGATTTAGTGTGACTTAATTTTCCTCTTCGAACTAATTTTTTACAAAAACAAGTTCTTTATATTGCAGCGAATTATATAATTTTACTTTCTCATTTGAAAACAACCCCTAGGCCAAACAACATTACCTATGATTGAAAGTGAGCTTTTGTTCTATCGATCAATCATTCTTGTGTTCAGTTTTCTTTTAGCAACTCCCGATTGGTAACTATGGCGATAAAGGATTCTGAAGACAGTTTTGGAATAAATTTCCGTGTCAAAATCTTCCTACAGTCTTTTTGAAACATTAGTTTAAGAAAATTATTGCTTTATCCTGTCTGAATGGACCAGTTCTTGATCTCTTTAGGGGAGTCACCTTATACGTGCGGCCATTTCTTGTTTAATTTTCTGGGCAGCGGTTAAATTTAAGCAACGAATTGGCTGCTTTAAAATATTTTGCCCATTTTTTAATATAATTTGCCAAGATATGCAAAACATTCGAAGTAGACAACCATAGAATAGGAGAAATTAAATAAATCTTCATTTCTTTTGTTCTATGGTAAACGTAACGAAAGGGGGTAAATGTAACGAAGGTAAAGGTAACGAAGTTGGGATCGCAGATCTTCATTCTCGTGTACATCTATGGGGAAATTTTCTTTCAGTATTTTTCTAATCACAAATTAGAAAATGTATATTTTGAATTTTTTTACGTACGAAGATTGATGTAAACCTTTCAGAATTTTTCTTATCACAGATTATTGGATGAATTTTTTAAAATTCTGTTTACTGCATTTGAAAATAGACCCTTGAAAGCAATACATGTGTTATTCAAAAAATTTGTATGCGAATTTAATCTTTTCAACAGACAGTTCTAATTTTGAAGCGATAGAGACATCAATAATTTAATACATTGTAAAAAATTAAAGGCTGAAAAATTTTAAATTTCAAAAACTATGCGATCTTTATTTGAACATCAACATTCATGTGCAAAAAAAGAATTTCAAATATGCATTTCCTAATCTGGGTTTAGAAAAATAATGAGAGAAGAATTCCCCATAGCTTAACTCTGGGACTGAAGAGTTGTTTGCCAGTGCAGGGCACTTGTTAATGAAGACATTAGCACTTTATCCAAGAGAACAGTTTTTTGCTTTCAGTGGGGGCACCGTACAGGTGAACCAACACCACCCCCTTGTGCCGCCTCCGAGCCTCCCTAGCGGCGACATCTGGAGGGTTAACACCTTCCCCCCCCCCCCAGGTCACTCTTATATTACCCAAAAATTACAGATTTTCTTAAAAATAGTTCCACGAAAATTGCAAAACTTTTTTTTTTCGTCAATGAAAGGATGCAAAACTTAAATAATTTATAATTTATCGATAATGGATCCATAGCGTTTCCGCTTGCTACAGTTTCTAAACCACTGCTATAGAAGATTAAGAAAGGTGCTAAGTCTATATACCCCACAAAACCATGCAGCGATTTGACTTTCACCTTGCTTTCTGTCTAATTTAAGACATTAGTTTTTTCTGTAAATTCTATGAACCAATTTTTCATTTTTAAAAAATTTATCGTTTAAGCCAAATTTTATGTTATAAATGCATTATTTTTTTTACTTTATTTTTGGATTACTAAACTTTGAATTCGCGCCTAAGGGCCTGTTCATATAGGAGTCCGGTAGCGGAAGCGGAAAAGGAAAGATGGCGCTGAGACGGAAATAAACCAATCATAAGCGTTAAAAATTTCGTTGCTAATCGTTTGGAGGTTTGTCATTGGTTAAATATGTTTCAATACTTAACGCTTCCGCTATCGGACTGCTATGTGAACAGGCCCTAAATCGTAATTAACTTCTCTCAGTTGATTTAAACCAGTGATTATCAACCTTTTATGCCTACCCCCCCCCCTTTTGGTTGATCTTCAGATCCTACGCCCCCTCCCCCTCAGGGCTTAAACATGCCTGCATAAATTTTGAAAGATCAAAATATACGGCAAGTTCAAAATGTGTAGCAAATGTGTGTTATAAGTTTATGAGCGCGTTGCAGTAATGGCCTAGGCCAGGCCTGCACAACTCAAATTGTGATTAGGGCCGTGTTACTTAATGGAAAGCTATTGCTGGCCGCAAGAAAGTAGAATAGATGAGAAAGCGAAAAATAATTTATCCAACCAAAAATAAATTACTGATTATTTTGAAAATTAAATAAATATTACCGTTCATTGCTTGTATATTTCCTTTCGTATTATTATAAATCTAAAGATAATAATCTGAATTTTTTGGATTTATAATATTATGCGTCTTTACAAAAGCCACAGAGTGAGTTCCGGCCGGCCACATATGGCTCGCGGGCCGTATCTTGTGCAGGCCTGGCCCAGGCAGCCAAACAGAGGCCCGTATTCTAGAAGCGCCAATTATGAAAGAAGCGTACGTTAACAGTAAACAACAAATTTACTATATGCTGTTTACATCACTGTCTCTTTGCGATTATAAAATAATAAATAAAAATGTAACAAAGATACGATAACTGTCATATACTGATGTAATATTCGTTTTCACAAGTTGTTCTACACATATTTTCCGCTAACCCTCAGCATCCCCCCCCCCCCTGAATATCAGTCACGCCTCCCCAGGGGAGCGCGCCACTAGGTTTAGAACCAATGATTTAAACCAGGGGTCTACAAACTTTTTAGCCTAAGGGCCACACTGATTCCTCCACTAAGTCCCAAGGGCCAAGACAGCTAACTAGCTCATCATACCAACATACTGTAGTTTTGAATTACGCGCAAATTTTCGTTTCGGGACTAGTAACCATTTCCACAAGTAAACTTGATCCACAACTACAAACAATTGTCAGTGGAAAGTTACAGCTACATAAATCTCATTAATCATAACTATAATGTTAAATTTCATTATGTAAATTACTTATGTATGTCACTTATTGTAAGTTATGGGATAAATAAGTTGTCATTAATTGCAGTTAAAATGTTCAATTTCATTATGTATGTCAGTTATTGTGTTTCTTAATTGGTCGTTAAATAAAAACATCTGATTATTATTTTGTATGATTTACTTACATTTTAAATTATAAACTATGGTGGGCCGGATTGGGGGTGCTCGTGGGCCGGTGTTGGCCCGCGGGCCGTAGTTTGGAGACCCCTCATTTAAACTGTTGGAAATGTTTAAAATATTCAAACTTTTCGTACTTTCTCCCAGTTAATGTTGAAAAACATCATGCACTTTCTAAATTCATCAACAACTAATATATTTCCACTTAGATATAAATATGAAGGAATATCTTTAAAATACTTCATACCGGCGAAAATTATGAAAATTGCTTTCAGTTCACTTAAATACACACAGATTAATATCTTGCATAGTTTTAAAGAGAATGAAATAAGAATTATTTGCTAAAAAACATATTGAAGTTAGACATATTGAAGTTACAAGAAAACATATTTAGTGCTTTAATTAAAGCATTATTTTTTCAAGTTTGTTTTTTTTACAGAGATTCTGACTCTTGTAAGACATGCTTTACAAGCAATATATTATATCGAATAACTTGAACATTCGCATTTGTAAAATCAAATGCTTGTTGTGAGTGATTCAAGAACAATAACAATACAACGTATCATAAATAAAAAATATTTTAATTAGGTGTGCATTAAACTAATCATTAAAAAATATAATTAAAATGTTTTCTAATAACGAAAATGTAATTTTAAACAGAAGAATACAGAAAAGAATAAAGCCTTTACCTTTCAATACTCCACCAAAAACAAAATTATTCAACTGAACACGAGCAGACGATTTTGACAAGTCGCCACAAAAATGGGTAAAATTGCACCTTTAAGAACGAGCTATTTTCTGCTTCGTTAAACGAAGAATGAAATACACAACGTTGCACAAATTGTACAAAGGTCGTATACGTGATGATTTTATCACACGTGGAGCCAATAGCAATGGTGATAGCAATGAAAAGTAATTTTCGATTATGCTCTATCTGGATGGCAGCTGATGTGGAATATTTATTTTACAGAGAAAACTGTCACCAAGTAAGTGATAACCAGAAATCAGGAAATCAAATTTTTGATTGTCTAAATCCAAGAGATTGTATTTGTAGACCTTCAATTACCATTTCTTCCTGAATGGCGAAATATGACAGACGATATATTTAAAATACTCCATAAATCATTGAGTTGGCAAAAAAGTTCGTTCGGTTTTTATATAAAAAATAAAAGACACTTTTTTCTAATAACTTTATAGAACAATATGTTCGCCGTTTTGTTCCACTTCCTTCTGCCATCTTCCAGCCAATTTCATAATTCCATCTTCCCAAAATTGTTGTAATAACTTTATAGAAAAATGTGTTCACCGTTTTATTCCACTTCCTTCTGCCATCTTCCAGTCAATTTCATAATTCCATCTTCCCAAAATTTATACTGCACAAATCCTTTATTAAAAAAAAAAAAACCTTTCTTGAAATAATACAGCATAACATGCCGAAAATGTTGCTCATTTTCTTCCATTTTCAATATTAAAATGGCTACGCAAACATTGCCCACCTTTGATAAGTTTTTGCTTTAAATGCACGCTGATAGGACAGCTGTCACAATACAGTCTAACCAAATTGTTTCCAATGGTGTTCAAGACAACTGAGCAGTACTACAGACAGCCATCCCACTAAAAACCGAACGAATTTTTTGACCAACACTTGACAACAGAATTTTCCGTCTGTTGTCAAGTGTTGGTCAAGTGTCTGTTGTCATTACGTCCTCATTTATCAACCTCTTCTTGCACCTTAATACTTTAACAAGACAAGGCGTTTGAAAATTCATTGGATCTGTAAAGCAGATTAAAAAGAGTAGACCCACTGCGTATTTTTTTTCAGACGTATATTTTTTCCCATGGTGGTCCCTATGTGGGAAATTTTAAACTATCAGTAATACGTCACTGCCATCTCTGAATATAACCACGACCTTCAGAAAATATTCTTGGGGCCTGTTCACATAGGAGTCCGTTGCGTTGCGTTAAGGAAAAGATGACGTTGAGACGAAAGTAAACCAATCATATGCCTCCAAACGATTAGCAATGAAATTTTTAACGCCTAATACCATTTGGTCAAACGTTTTCTCTATTCAAAGAAAACAATAGACAAGACATTTCTCCAGGGAGTGTAAGACAAATAAGTAAATGCACTCCAAACAGGGCCGCCCAGAGACTTTACGGGGCCTGGGGCAAACTTCTATTGGGGGCCCCAAGAAATCTGATTAATCGAATAATTTTTTTTATTTTTTTATTTATTTTTTTTTTTGGGGGGGGGGGGGGCGGGGCCCTTTTTTCAGGAGATTATTTTTAATTTTGAAGTACGGTACAAGTTTCAGAATTTTCTTTCGGAGGAAATCTAATAAATATTTTTTTAAAAAATTTTGGGGGCCAGTCCGGCAGTTGGGGGCCTGGGGCAAACTGCCCCAGTTGCCCCCCCCCCTCTGGGCGGCCCTGGCTCCAAACCTGTTGGGAAGAAAGGGGTTTGAAGGCTGAAGGAGTGAGGTAAACAAAAAATGGCTTCTACTTGTTATCTCTATCATTATAATGGATTTTATTTCCCACTTTTCCCACAAGAATTGAAAATATTACAAAGCAGGTACAATCAGAATGCTTTGAATACAGATTGTACGCCTGTCCTCCTTGGCACTTATTTCTAATGAAAATGATCTCTCATCATCTTTGGACTTTTCACTTTTAATATACAATTTTGCTGCTCAGAAAGCAAGAAAAATTGCTATATAACCAACAAATCCATACATGTAAGTATTTGTTTTTAACAATTTACACTTTCTAAATCTTGTAAATAATTTTTCCATTGTTTCATTATTCATACAAATTGATAAATTTTATACTTTAGTGGACCAATTGTAATTTCAAGTATAATTTTCTCCTATTGCCTTCCGAATTGTCATTTTGAACTTTGGATTCATGTATTTTAGTGGGCCAAATCGTACAAAACCTCTCACCAGCTCAATGAGTTTTCATCATCCATATTAAATATCAAACATAAATAACAGTATGTAAATTATATCTTGAATAGCCACTTTTTACTTTCTGCCATGAACGAGAGACGGCCGAGGAGTGAACGACTTCCTGCTTCGAATCGTTGGCGCCGATTCTCGGCCGGGAATCTGCCGAGAATCGGACGTGTCACGGCGCAGTATAAACAGTTCCATTGAAAAACAGGGAGGAAATGATTACGACGACTCGTCGCGCGCTCGGCTGGTTCCCGTTACGTTCACTTCACGTCGCTATATAAATCGACCTTAATAGGTTCATTCACTCACTCAAAATGATTTTAACGGTGCTATTACTAATTAAATTGCGACCTCCTCCAGGCGCATCGAGAAAAATAAGCGCATGACAGTGATCTAAAACAGGAATGACCAACTGGCGGCACGCAGGCCGCATCCGGCCCGGCAGAACTTTTTAATCGGCCCACGGCACTAAAGCAATTGAAAAATAATATACTGATATAAAACGAAATATTTCACTCACTATAATTTTTAAGTTATAAAATTTCAAGTATACGTTATTGTTACAATATAAATGTGACAACCAAGTTCTGAAAAGTATAGAAAACTCTTTTTATTCGGCAGCAATTCATATATACTAGTTGTGAAAACAAATAATTCTATCGCACGGCATCGTCGTTGCTCCTCCTCTTGCGAAAGATGACATGCAGGCTGGAACGGAAACGTGCGGTGATTATCCGTCATTTTTTTTTTTCGCTAACTTCGTGAAAGACGTCAGCAGTCTTGCGTCAGAGTTTAGTAATTATTGTAATAAATACATGCATAATATGGGTTCTGAAGCCAATGAAAAAATGATTAGTGGACAATAAGAACAGAATTTTTAACAATGTTTGAGAAAGTAACAACTAATTTGTGCTTAACATGCGGGGGAAAGCACAATGTTTTTGTGTGATTTAACGTAATTGCTGTATTGAAAGAATACAATGTAGGATGGAATTACCAGAGTAGACATAAACTCAATATGACAAATGTACTAGGGCGGCATTGCAACCGACTTTAAAAAAAAATAATTTTAATTGCAAGTTCAGTGCAGTATGTTAATTAGACTAACAAGCTTTCAGTAGTCACCTCCGGTCTTAGGGTATGTTCACATAGAATCCGTCAGCGTTATCGTTACTCGCATTGACATATTTTAAACCAATCACAGGCCTTAACAATTTTTTTGCTAATCGTTTGGAGGTTTGTAATTGGTTAAATATATTTCGATATGAGTAACGCTAACGCTGACGCATTCTATGTGAACAGTCCCTTAGGGACTGTTCACATAGGAGTCTGTTGCGTTGCGTTGCGTTAAGGGAAAGATAACGTTGAGACGAAAATAAACCAATCATAGGCGTTAAAAATTTCATTGCTAATCGTTTGGAGGCCTATGATTGGTTTATTTTCGTCCTAACGTCATCTTTCCCTTAACGTAACGCAACGGACTCCTATGTGAACAGGCCCTTAGGCTACATAGAATTTCTGCACCGAGTTAGCCCCGTTCTTCTGAAAATAATATAAATTAGCTGTTAGAAAATAAGATTTATCTTTCGGATGACCGATGGCAGCAGTTAAATTCGAAGTAAGCAGTCTCTTTCGTACAAACATTCGTACAAGAATCGCATAATGAATTTTAAGTACCACAGTTACCCGTAGAGTATTTAAACGAAATTTATCGTACTATGTTTCTACTTAAATCAAATTACCTTATACTTTATAAGTATGACGCTATTATTTGTCTTTTTGCTATATAGAATTCAGACTTCTAACATTATTGAGGGATTCAGACTTCTTACGAAACTGCGGGAGCTTAAAAAAAAAAAAAATAGAAATTACGTTACGGACAATTTGTAGAAAATCGAGCAGTGAAAATAGCCAAAGCCTCATCGAAAGTGAAAATCGGATTGCAAATAAGCTCGAAAAGTTTCACTTTCACCACACAAACGATTATCAGATACATTGAAGACATTGATGTTTAAAATACGTCAGATATTACTGGATGTAACGAAAGATTGTGCGCGTTTTCCACTGTCACTGGAGGGAAACACCGATATTATGCAGATATAACTGTTGATATTTGGAAGGGCTATTACATATAATTTTGAAATATATGAAGAACTTTGCTCTTTACGCGGAATATTTTGAACCAGACCTGGTTACATTTTGTCCAAAAAAAAAAAAAATGATCAAAAGAGTGTGTTTCAAAATTGCTACTCTGAAGTTATTTGCCGTCCGCATGGCATAGTGGTTAGCGTCGTCAGCTTTTACCAGGGATCAATTCTGGCTCACCTAAATAGTGCTCTTATAATAAAGTAGCCCACAAGTCGATGAATAACAAAACCTTTGAAGTTGTTAATTTCAAAATTAATTGACTTTATAAAGTTGCGTTTTGTAGTTTTCGCATTTTTTGTAAAGCATATATACATTTTCATCTGGAATACAGTTTTCTAAAACATCAGTAATACATTTTTCCCTATATTATGATGCGGAATTCTATAAAGATCCTGTATTTATATATATTTTAAATAATTTCAACTTAAATATTTAAAATTAATTTAAAATTAAAATATTTAGGGTTCTATGCAAGTCTGATATTTGAGGATAGCAATTTAACTTTTTGTACAGCGAGACATCAAAATTCCTTCCTAAATTACACTTGGGACCACCATCACCTATATTTTTCCCAAGTGACCCTTGGATTGTTTTGAGGTCGCCATTCCTGATTAAGATGAGGAACAGACACACTAGAGGCCATAGATATGCGCAACATATTGTATGGTAGTTAGCGTAGAAAGTTCCACTGCGTGGGCCCGGGTTCAATTCCCGTCAAAAGTCAGGATGATTTTGTATTGTCACCTCTCAGGAAAGTATCTTGTTTCACCAAAGGGTATTCCTATATTAAAGCAGCCAACTCAATTGGAGGGGATAAATGCTTCATGCTTCATTTCCGATGCTTCATGCATCGGAAAAAAAAATCTGAGCGTAGAATTGAATAGAAGAACGTATTTTCATGACAGGTATAATAAATGAGAATATGTTGCGCAAAATCGAAAATAGAGGAAGAGAAATAACAGGAAATATAGCGAATTAGAACATCTAGGGAAATTTAAGAAATTCTTATTTTAATAGGTCCTAATCTTCCCTCATTTAGAATCGAATCTAGAGGGAAATCATGTTACTCTTAAGGCTGCTATGTACTAAGAAAAAAAATCGTTTTTCTCTTTTCCTCTTTTTGCAGATTCTTGTGGTGGGAGGAGTCCAGTTGACAGTTCGAGAATTCCACCCCCCTTAGGATTGATATTTTGAGGGATTGTAATGGCTCTCTCTCTCTAAAGGGGGGTTAAGCGCTGGCCCCAAATTTTTTATTTAAATAATATTTTTGTCAACTATTTACAGGTACATAAATGCTGATAATCAAATAAAATTGGTATTGTCAGATAGCCTGAACTTTTCTGCAAAGCATTACAGGATTCATTTTATAAATTTCGTCCACCGAAGGAATTTATGAACGTTTAAAACACACTATACCAGATTTTTCCCCGAATAATTTAAATTTTAAAATATTAATTGCATTTTTCAAAAAAAAGGAAAATGTACACAAATGTAAAATTTCTTTCTCTATGACGGAGTACAATTTTTTTAAAAAAATCTTTGAATCCAAGTCGGCAATCCGTGGACAAATTTTCTTCATAGGTTAACATTGAGGTGAGCGAATCCAATGGGGTTAGTACATAGCAGCCTTAAGCGAAACAGGGTCAGGTATAAAAAACTAGAACTACCACGAGAAAAATATTTTATCTCAATACATAACTCTCAGAGAAATAAGAAAACGTATTGCTGCCAAAATCAGTTTCTTTGAAATCTTTCGCGACAAATGTTTAGTAGAACACTGAAATTTTATTGCTGATGGCCTGTTCACGCTGAATCCGTAGCGTTACGTTGCGTCAGCGTTAAAAATTTTAACCAATCATAGAGCTCAATTCATTGACCGCGTGATACGTCAAACTAATCAGGTCATGTCAACAATCTCGGAGCCAACATAGTAACTACAACGCATAACAACATATAACAACAACGCAACGCTCTGGACGCAATGTGAACGGAACTTAAAGGTTACCTTAAAAGTATAAGGCCTGTAAATATTTCATTGGATTTTACCAGTAAAAAGTGTTTATATTAAGTGCCTTATGCAGACAGCCAAAACTTGCACTTTATGAGTACAATAAGTAGCAAAAGCGTTCGAATGTCTGTGATTATTATTGGGAAAAAAAGTTTATCTGAAGTTATAAATATTTTCACCAGCAGCCCTTTTACTCTCTTCAAATGCTAGACAAAGACTGTAGCTTCATTAAAACATTAGAAACAACTAATTTAATATATTTCTAGCAGTAGCACTTGATATACATCATTCGCAAGACTAATCTATATATATATAACACAGTTCCGTAACTGACTGACTGACATATAACGCCCAGACCAAACCGCTGGACCTAAAGGACAGAAATTTTGCATGGCGATTCTCCTTATAGTGTAGGGGTGCACTAAGGAAGATTTTTGAAAAATTCTTCTTAGATTTTTTTTTAAGTTAAAATTTTAAGCTGTTTTAGTAACATTCTTTAATGTTCACTTTTAAAATAATAATATGAGGGTTATAAAATTTATATCACGAGAAAGATCCTAAAAATTCCTTTAAAATGAAATCTTTTTCGAATATTTACCTCCATTTTCTGATTTTTGGTGAATTTTTAAAGATTAATTTTTAGAATTTAATTTATTAAATGCTGATCACGTGGTTTCTTTTCTTTTTGTGATACTTTAAACTAATTTTGCGTCACGTGCATAACAACGAAATACACAAACAAACAAACAAAAATTCTTGCTAATGCGGCAGACGATTGGACATTATCCAAAAAAATATTAAAATACAGTGAAAGATATGTTCCTCAAACTGTACTATATTCTTTAGTATGTTCTATTATATTTAATTTGCCATCGGATAGGCATCAGCGATTCAGCTTGTTGCCCTCTGTGCCGCCAGGGTGATATGGATGGTGACCACCTCAAGAACTGCCCCATTGTTTTAAAGTTTATTACAGACAACTCTGTGGAGGCTAATTTTATCTCTCGCTTTTCTGCATCTTCATCTTTATATTGGGCTGCTCGTCGACTGATGGCAGAAATGCCGAAGAAACGCCCGTAAAACTCATATTTTTACGGGCGTAGGATTTTAAAAAAAATTTAAAAAAAAAATTATTTGAATATTTTCTTCTACATTATTTTGTCAAGAAAAATATCCCTTATGATTTTTTTATAAATATATTTTTTTGTGTTTTCACATCAATTGCATACATTGATAGTTGTATTTATTATAAATAAATAATAAAAAATAAAATATATATATATATATATAAATATATATATATATATATATATATATATATATATATATATATATATATATATATATATATATATATATATATATACAGTCGGACCTCTATTTAACGAAGTCGCTAAATCCCGAAAAAAAGTTCGTTATATGGAAAATTCGTTAAATAGAGATTCACCTTTTAAAATACTTTAAACTACACAAAACAGATTTTAAATTCATAAACACTAAATATTATTAATAAAAGTAATTGATCCCACCTTTATTTTGTAAAATAATTTTTATTTGTTTTATATATCTTACCCATCAAACAGAAATCTGCAAGGAAAACAAGAATAAAACGAAACATTTTCCGGGAATACACTGTATTTTCAGTTAAAAAAAATTATATTAAAATTATTGAATTTTAATGACATTATCGCATTTATTATAACATGTAATTTTAAGCATACATTACCCCATGCGTCCTTAATTTTAATTACTCATATAGTCTGTTAATTTTGTCTGAGTTTTTTGTTTGAAAAAGTGTTTTCTCTCGTAATAGGTCTCTCCTCTTTGCAATGCACCAAAAACCCCTTCAGGCGTATTTTCTTCAAACTGCAATCCGCGTCGGAATTTAATTACTCATACAGTCTGTTAATTTTGTCTGAGTTTTTTGTTTGAAAAAGTGTTTTCTCTCGTAATAGGTCTCTCATCTTTGCAATGCACCAAAAACCCCTTCAGGCGTATTTTCTTCAAACTGCAATCCGCGTCGGAATGTGTTATAAGAAAGTTAATGTGTTAAATGTGTTAAAAGAAACAATAAGTTTGAAATGTTCAGAAATATTTTGAGAAATATGGAGAAAAAAAAATATTGGAGCACAAGAAAAAGTTCGTTAAATACATAATGCACTTCGCTATTTGGAGGTTATTTTACGAAGAAATTCACAAAATGTTCTTGGTTCCAAGGAAAAGTTTGCAAAATAGAGAAATTCGCAAAATAGAGGTCCGACTGTATATATATATATATATATATATATATATATATATATATATATATATATATATATAAATTTATTTATTTTTGTATTAATTGCACACATTGGCCGTTGTATTTTATTTGAATGTACTCCGTACCGAAGTGCGGGTTTTCAGCTAATCTATACTTATATATAAAGAGAGAGAGCGATTTTGTACGTGGAGGGTAATCTCCGGAACCACTGCACCTATTTGAAAAATTCTTTCACTGTTTGAAAGGTACATTATTCCAGATGGACATAGGCTATATATTATGTATATCTGATCAGTAGAAATAAAGTTAGGGGGGATACTCTAGATTTGTGTGCACGGCCGCCATCTTGGATTTTTCCGCCAGGGTTTGGCGCATTTCGCATGGCGATAATTTTTGCGTTCTGGTAAAAATAACCCAATGTCAAATTCTCTAATTTTAAGATCAAACAGTTATTTCTGATGTGGTCTTTTATCTATCTATACTTATATATAAAGAGAGAGCGATTTTGTATGAGGAGGGTAATCTCCAGAACCACTGCACCTATTTGAAAAATTCCTTCACTGTTTGAAAGGTACATTATTCCAGATGGACATAGGCTATATATTATGTATATTATCTGATCAGTAGAAAGAAAGTTAGGGGCTTAATCCTAACAATCTCCATTGTTACCGCTACTGTCTTCTACCGCTTTTTGTGCCGAAGATTTCAACGATCCTTAGCGTGGTGATACCGTGGTGGATCTTTCTGGCGGTAGCGGTTCGAACCTAGCCGTTCCCCGGCACGCCTTTTTCTTTTAAAAAATTAATTTTAATTATTAACTGACGTAATATTAATTTAAGGTATTATTTAGGTTATTATTAAGGTAAAAAAAGATTTACAATTTATTGGCTATCAACTGGAAATTTATTGGTATAATATTTTGTTTAACCCCGACAAAGTCGGGACGGGCCGCTAGTTTACTATATAAAACTCCTAAGACTTAAAAATTTTCTAGACACTTTTAGGTCTTTCGATGAAGCTGCGTATCTGGTAATTATAAAGTATAGTGCATTAGTTGATCTCGTACATCTTAAATCTCCATGGTGAGATCCCAATGGAAAATTTTTCTTTTTTTTTTTTTTAATCAATGATTAGCAAACTCATATTTTTTAAATATGCTTTCATAATTTGAAAACAGATATTTAAATGCAATGCGCGTTTTCAAAATTATTTTTTATTTCAAAAACAACTTCCATTTTGCAGTAATAGACACAAATGCCCTGTACAAACGTAGCTCTGAAAACTACGAAAAAAAATTTTTAATTTTAAAAACTACGCGTTCTATATTTAAACGTCTGCCTACATATCAAATAATGATAATAATAATAAAGTAAGCGTTTGCTAATTAATAAAATTTAGAGGGAAATTCTCACCATACTTTAACATGGAGCAATGTATAATGACGCACCGATTTGGCTTCAAGGAGGTTACACTGAAATTTCTAACGAGTATTTTAACAAGAAATGGAAGTCTGCAGTTTAGAATGGTCGAATCACTAGGTGATTTAGAACGTCATCCCCCCTCCCCCCAACACACCTATCACATTTCTAAAAATCGTTCTTATGTTGAATGTTTAACCAACGTATTTAAAAAATATACTCTAAAAATCACAAATACACAAAAATTGCGAGAAATTAAAATTTTTTTTTTTTGTTTTTTGTATTTCACAAAAATAACTCCTGAATTTCTTTATTAACAACTGGCCAAGTTTTCACGGCTCTTTAAAAGAATTAACACCACTAAGTTAAACTATTGACGTCCGGCGGCGTAGTTGTTAAAAGCTTCAAGCTGCCACACCACAGGTCCAGGGTTCGATCATTTACATTTTCATGTTTTATTTGTTTATTTTGTCCGGAAAGAACGGGTAACTTGATGCTTAGATATCTATGAATTTCAGTTTTCATTTAGTCAGGCAAATAAGTTCTGATGTTTGTGTCAAGAAAGATGTAGAAATGGTGTCTTTACAAGATTCCAAGGGTTGCAGTCCTTTTGTCGAAGTATTAGGCCTTGTTTACACTATGTCCATCAGCGTCAGCGTTACTTGCGTCGAAATATTTTCAACCAATCTCAAACCGTAAGAATTTCATAGCTAATCGTTTGGAGGCCTGTGATTGGTAAAAAAAATTCGATACGGCTAACGCTGACGGATGCAATGTGAACAAGGCCTTAAGAAATCAACCAATGGAGTCTGAGAAAAGTGCTTTAGGGAGAGAGGGGGTCTTAAAAATTAGCGGTGGATTTAAAAATGACCGGAAAGCATATATAGAGACAATTCCTAAGGTTATAAGAAAGTTAGTAAACAAACTGTTCAAACAGGAGCAATGCATTCATGATCCCAAAGAATGACTTTAATGTGTTATTAATTTACAAAATAATAAAAATTCAATAAAGTAAATAGAAGAAATTTTATTAGTTTTTTAAAAAGACGAATACATAAAAGAAATCAGTCCAACGAAGCTTACTTTTTGTTTGTTTAAAAAGTCATCAAACATTGTATTCTCTCCACAAGGAGAACACATAAACATATACATATACTAAATATTATACAGCACACTGTACATATTAACAAACAGCAACAGCACATTAAACAATTTTATAGAAACTTAAACGATAAAACAACAAAATTAAGCAGTGTAATGAAAAATTACAGATTAAATTTCCTTTCATCACGTATAGTAACTAATTTTATGACCATTTAATATATTTTCTAAGCTTAATCTTCAACACAAAATTTTTGAACAGAAAATACATATCTTAAAACTCACAAAAAAATTTGATGAATCAAAAATTATCAGCTTGAAAAATGATTGAAACATAAACAGTATTGAAGAAAAAAAAAGTTAAAATTTTTATGAGATAACATATATTTTGAAAAAAACAACTATGACTAGGCTAAATATTTCACTCTTTGCTAAATTCAATCTCTGGAACATCAAATGATATTTATATACAAAAAAAATGCTTTAAGTGATAACAGAAGTGCCTGAATTTGCTGTTTTACATAAAAAAAGACAGGAAAATTATTACATTGATTCATAAACAGTATAAAAAGAACTGTAAAAAAATTCTTAATACTGATGCACAAGAACCCGCGTTGATTACAGCATTCATCCTTAAAGTTAAACGCTATGTAAAATTCTACTAATTTCAACAAAAAAAAGTTAATAAAAAATATTTCATCAGAGCTGCATTTATAATTTGTAGAAAATTAAAGATAAATAAAAAAGTTGCAGTTTGCTCAATTTTTTTTCCATCAAAAATATATATAAAGCTTGAAATACATTTCACAGAGCTGCCATGATTTTTCTTTCTAGAATGTGTATTTTATGAATGAAGAAATAATTGATGAGATTGGAAAAAAGGAGCAGAAAGAAAAAGCAAAATAGTACAGCATATTTGAAGCAGAAATGAAACCCCAATGTGTCCCAAATAAATGTTACATTGAAGATTCAACTTATTTGGCTCTTGCTTCATTAATGTCCTAAAACTATCGACCATTTTGAAAAATTATTTATGAAAATCATTTAGGAAAATAATGTATAAAGCAAATATTAAATTTTTCTTTGTTACTAAAAAAAAAAAGAAAAAAAGCTACATACAAGCCACTGTTATATATTTTGAGAGAGCATATAACATTAATTTTTCTTTGTGAAAGAAATTTTAAATGGGGCTGTGCTTAAAATTTCTCCTTCAATTGTGCAGACAGTTTCAATTTTCTCAAATGAATTTGAATGCATTACTCAACTTAAAATGCATTAAATATTACTTTATATACACCAAGCCAGAATTTAGTCTCTTTGGAAATAGTCTTTTTTAACAAGTTGATGATTTCCTCAGTCTCCAATTCCAATGAATTTTTGCTGTTTTAATCATTTGAGTCTCCTAGCTACACTTCAGCACCAAAATAGGTAAATGGCCATGAGAAATCCTATTGTATAACAGATCAGTTCTGGGAGAAATTTTATTACTTATTAAATCTTGGATACCTTTAGATCAGGGGTGTTTAACCTTTTGCAGCATCTGGGCCACATGGTAAATTTTTTGAAGGCAGGCGTGCCGCATAAAAGTCAACTACATTTAAAAGTTTAGTTTTATTATGAAAATGAAAAATAGATTGTAAATGTAATGTATATAATATTATGATCTTGGTATGCAATGTGGTGTGATAATTTAGAACGAACTCGAACTTAATGTGATATTTGAAATTGGTGTTTTTTGAATATGTCTGCTATATTTGGTGGTATTCTACTCGAAGCCAATTGCTTAATTAATTATAAAACTAATTATTATAAACTAATGTAACAATAAAAAATATTATTATTTGATGAAATTATAACAACTTTTTCAAATAAATATGATTTTGAATTAATTGTAATTGCATTAGGATTAGAAAAATGGTGAAACACAACATCAACATTGGAATGATTAATATTTGTTATACCATGCGTGGGCCGCAAAATATGGTGTGCCGGGCTGCAGGTTAAACACCTTTGCTTTAGATGAAGTTGAGTTTAGTATTTCAGTCTCAAACAAAAGAAAAATATTTACAAATCAAGAAATTACACTGGATGTTATTTTTGTACAAAAATATTCAAAGTCAATTTAATTAAGAGGAGAAAAAGTGTATCACATTAAAAGCTTTAAAAGAAAGGTCATTCTAATGAATGTCATAACAACATACTCTACAGACTAAAGTCATTAATGAATGAGAAAAGAAAATCTCATCCACTATATTCTACTTCTCAAAGTCCATCTATGATGTCAGAGAGGGTAGGAGAAAGTATGAGCCCCCCAGATGCCCACCTTGGGATGGTCAGTCAAAACTAAGGTGGAACCAGGAGGTGGTGTTGGTTCACCTACACAATGCCCCCATTGAAAGCAAACAACAATGCTCATGGATTATGTGCGAATGCTTTCATTGACAAGTGCCCCGCTTTGGCCACATATTCTACATAAAAAATGGGAAAGTAACAATAAAGATATACATTTTACAACATACAAAGTTTTGGGATATTTCACAAGGTAAAAGCTGCACTAAATAAATCCATTAAAAAAAAAGCTAAACAACAACAAACAACATACAAAATTCAAAACAGGTTAAGATTTGATAGAATTTCGTGTATATTTAATAAAATTACAACTGATGTAGACAACAGTATTAAAAAACAATATAAGCGATAAAAAATGCTATATGCATACAAAATTAGAAATATTGATATTTCTATATAAAAGCAAATGCCTGAAAAAAAGAATAGAACAATTATTTACACAAAAAATTGTGTGATCAGCAGAAAACAAATTTAAATGGGATACAAAAGTCTTAAATCAAAATAGCTCAAGAACATGTAAAGCCAGTATTGTATCAAAATTATATTAGTGTTGCTTCAGACACAAAATTTTCATTTATAATTCCCACATACATGTATCAAAACCTAAAAGAACTAATTAACAAATGAAAAAATTGTGTTAACTTCCTTTTACATGAAGTCATATGACATTTTTTAATTAGGGTGAAAATCCTCTAAATAAACACAAGAAATGCAACAAATTATTTTAAGTGAAGTAATATAACTGCATGTATCTCATGAGCTGCAGTTTGGCCACCCCTGGCATTTATATATAAAATTTCCATACTTTTATACTAAGAACAAATGATTTACACTATATTACATATTTCACCAAATAACTTCAGTATTTTTGTCATAATTTGCAGAGCTGCCCAAGTATCAAATATACTCACAAACAGAAACTTACATTTTTACACTTATTGCAAATTTACAGTTTAAAAAACAGTACCAACAAAATTATATCCATAGATTAATGAGCAACTAGAATGCATATAAATCAATTCACAACAGTAATCACAGAAGACACTATAAATTTTACAAAGCAATACAGCCTGATATCAAATACAGGAGAAAAAAACTACTACATAGGTAAGTATCAGTATTATATACTGCATTAGAAGTAGTATGTTTTAAATTTAAAACTACTTACTATATACTTTACTTTTAAGAAGTGGTATGTGTTTAAATTTAAAAAATAACATCTCCATGTTTTACTACTTGAGCTAAATATTTAAATTGCTCACAATATATTAATATTTTTAATACATATATATGTGTATAAATGTAATCCATTAAAGCATACACTTACATGTAATCATTTTCACTTTTTAATTTCTATACAATAAAATGTAAACATAAAAATCAATCACCACTTGCACAGGTATATCCTTAAGTTAAAAGAGCAGTGCTAAAACAATTTTTTTAATTGCTTTTTTATGTGAACTAGCATATAAAATGTTTTTTAACAAAAAGTCCTGTTTCTTCTAAAATACTTTTAATGAACTCCTACTATCCATGCAAACTAATATAAAAGTATGCATTAAAAACTAAAAAACATAGGTAATAAAAAAGGCCAAGTATACTGTAAAAAACAAACTACTCACAGGCTTTAATAAGCTGAGTATGGCAATTAAAATAGGATTTAATAAAAATAACATGAAAACATATGGATTTTCAGCTTTTTTTCCTTAAAAAAATCTATATTTCTTTCTTTATGAGTCATGTTGACATTCTTCTGGAGTATACTTTACTTTTAATAAATTTTCCACAGATAATCTATCTACCCATGTGGATAATTGAGAGTTTGGTTCAATCAACTTATAATGTCTCACTTTGAGTATTACAGGAATTAATTTCTTATATATAAATGAATAAGCTGTTAAAAAAATAATAAGGCAATTTCATGAAAAGGGAAACTTTGAGTGACAGTACTTTGTATCTTGTATGTTTCTATAGAGAAGGTACTCTTATTATATACTCTGATAATATTTATGTCATGTGATGCAAATATATAAGCTTTAACTCCAGCATTGCATAGAATAAACTTTATGCTGAGATAAATTAATTTCACAGTTGAAGTAAATTATTCCTCATTCTTTAGAAAAATAATTTATCAGTTATTGTCAGGGAAAAAAAATGCTTTTGATAATAACAACTTGGGTTGATTTGCTATCAATAAAATAAACAGTGTCCTTGGCCTACAGCCAGACAATAGTACATCAGTTATAACTATATAAAATTTCCAAATAATTTTTTTTCTTTTTTACATTCATGGCAAATATTTTGAAAAGTGGAAATAAATGATGTTATTCAGTGATTCTGAATATGTTTATCAATTCATCAAATCTTCTCATTCTTCAATGACACACTATCAATTCAAAGAACAAAGAATAAAAATTTCACTTGATAAATGTTTAAGCTGTGATCAGCAGCATCTATTCATACATCTTAGCATTTAAAATTTAAGTACAAAGATGTATGAATAGATGCACTCAAATAATAAAGCTGAAAGATATTTTGTTAGATAAGTAAACTTCACATAATGCTCATTAAATAACAAAATGTTTTGAGAGACCACACACTGGATGCTATTCCTTCTTCACTAAACTTTGGAGATACTGAACCACTAACCCCAAAGCACTGGTTTGTTGGATGGCTCATTTAAATCACTTTTGGTCCTCTTTTGCAGCACAAGGGCTAAACCATCTAAAAAAGGGAAAGCATCAGGTTGCGCAAAAACAGCATATATTTTTCTTTAATCTAAATTTAATGATGAATAAATATAATTTTAAAACTTAGAACTTATTATCCCATTAACAGATGTTAACAAAACTTATTTTATTCTATTCTACTTATTTCCAGAACATCATATCCTTGATTGGTTGGTTGTAAGTACTACAATCAATTTTTTCCACACAAGGGATAATTAGACCAGGACCTACAGTTTAAAGATGATTCCGAACAGCTATATACATCCATGCTAGTAGTAGGACTGGAACTCACAGACTCTAGGACCAAATGTCAAAGCCCTGGCCATTTGACCATTGCCAGCCCATATCCATGGCCCTATCATGAGCTATTCTTGCTTAGTTGAATACAGAGAAACTCAAGCGTTTTGGTGATATTTAGACTGAAGTAGACTAGTATGCAACATAAACATTCTTTAAGCAATTAGGAAAAAAAGCTTTGGAAACATGATATGTCAAAACTAATAGTACATTAATTAATCTTAAAGCTTTCAGGAGCTAAAAAAATTAACAGATGACAGAGAACGTAGTAGTCAGAAATGGTGGCCCATGCTGAGTATCATCATAGAGGTAGATAATGGTGTACCTACATGCTGCACCAACTGACACTAGTGAAATAAAAGCTTAAATACATTTATGGTTAACCTCCTTTCTATCCTGAAATACCAACCAGTTTAAGACTGGTGCCAGACACTGCCATAAATTCATAACTGAGTGCAAGTCCATAATAGCAATATATTGTCCCATGTGGTAAACCTTGTTCTAAAATATTTAAGCAAAAAATGAAAAATCAATTGCATATTCCATGATCCATACAACCCTGATCGCACTCACAGTGTGACTACGTAATATTCAGACCCTAAAGACAAAGCCAGATGATGCCACATATTTGAAAATTTTAACATTATCTCAAGAGGTTTGAGGTTATTCTGATGAACATTATGAAAATTGGCCAGTGTCTTGTACTTGAGGCCTATTCACTAGTGTCCTGTATTTGATAGGAAGAAGAAACCCTCAAATGTTCACTGATGTTGAGAGAGATAAATTTGAAGATCATATGTAGTTTAATCTTTTTAGAAGAAAAAAAAATAGTCAAAATATTTCATTAACAGCCTACATAAACCACTATAAATTTTTTAAAAAAAGGTATTAAGGAAACTAATTATACCAATGGGTTTTCTTTAGCAAAAATAAATAAATAAATAAAAATAAAATAAAATAAATAACAATGCAAATGTCTAGTTACTGTACATTACACTAATGAAAGCTGAGATATTAGCATCATTTAACATAATTTGTGAATTGTAAATTATAACAATAAAAAGATTTTTTAAAACTTTTTAAAACTAAAAAGAAACATATATAAAAATGTTACAGTCTTTTTATGGAACAATTAATCATAATAAAATATTCTTACATATGAAACAAAATTAAACATTATGTACAACAACAAAACAATAAAATACATATAATTTTTTAATGACTGTATACTTAATTAATCTGAGACGCATTTGATTTCTAATACAGAAATAAGCATGATTTGTAAAACTAATAACAAATGTATACATTAAATTACACACTCTTATATATGACTAGATAAACAGTCAGCAACTGCAAATGATCATAAGCATTTGTTCTCAATAATAAATGAACAATATAGCAAGCATGCACTCTCATATATAATACTACTCTATATAAAATACAAACAGAATAAGGGGAGGAAAGTAATACGTGTGTATTTGTATGTCAATACAGGTACCATAGACTGACCGATAATAAATATTAAGAAGCACAAATGTTTGATATCAAGCCTAACAGTTGTGGCCTTTGAGAGTAGCTAATTCATCCTCAGGAACAAGTTCATTGATTTGTGTCACAATCTGTCAGGTGTGAGAGTCATTAATTCAACGTCATACTTATTTTAAGTGAGCCCTTTCAATATTTTCTTGTTTATCAAAAAAAATCTTGTGGCACCTCTGGCCAATCTCATGGCACACTGGTTGGGAATCACTGCTTTACACTGTAAACAACAGTTTGGCTTAATTTTTAGCCTTTTCCACTTATAACATTAGGTTTCACATCTTATAATTTCTGAAAACTAGTTATTTGTAGTATAATTAAAAGTATAATTAAGTGAGAGTAATTAATTCAACTTGATAATTATTTTAAGTGGGCCCTACCAATATTTTTTGTTTATCAAAAAAAATCTCATGGCACCCTAAAATGCCATGGCACACCGGTTGGGAATCACTGGTTTACACTGTAAACAATAGTTTGGTTTAATTTTTAACCTTTTCCTCTTATAACATTAGGTTTCACATCTTATAATTTATGACAACTAGTTATTCATAGTTTAAAAGTATAATTAAGTGAGAGTAATTAATTCAACTTGATATTTATTTTAAGTGGGCCTTACCAATATTTTTTTTTGTTTAGCCCCCCCCCCCCCCCAAAAAAAAAAAAAAAAAAAAAAATCTTGTGGCACATCTGGCCAATCTCATAGCACCCTAAAATGCCATGGCACACAGTTGGGAATCACTGGTTTACACTGTAAACAATAGTTTGGTTTGGTTTTTAACTTTTTCCTCTAATAACATTAGATTTCACATCTTATAATTTCTGAAGAAAACTAGTTATTTGTAGTTTAAAAGTATAATTAAATGATTGAGAACTATGCATAAACAAGGCTGTATGAATTAACACATTAAATTTCCCCCTTATTATGTTTCAAAAAATATCTATCAACTATGTAGATACAAAACTTATTAAAATAATAAAAATACTACTCTAAAACCTCATAGTTGGTTTACAGAAAATCAACAATAAAAATTTTCTTAAAATAACTGTAATTAAAAAGATACATTTAAAATGTATTTATTAAAATGTATAATAATAAATACATTTTAAATGTATCTTAAAACATTTAAATGTATTTTAAATGTATTATATACATTTTAAATGTATTTAATACACTTAAAATGTATTTATTTAAAATGTATGTATTTAAAAGATACATTTAAAATGTATTTAATTAAAAAGATACATTTCATTATTTTTTGCAGTCATATATACCTAGAACATATATATACCTAAAAGCTATATGCATATATATCAAAGTAATAACAGAATAAATAATTAATTTTATTAGTCATTGTTTACAGCTGTAACATAAAAAAAGTTTAGTACATGAATATACAAGCATTGCAGAGCAAAATTTTAACACATAATAAATTTTCACAGCAATTTTTTAAAAATTAAACAAGACAGAAAGAACTGATTTATGGCATTTTTTTTGTAATGTCTAACGTATAATTTCCCCACAGAAAACAAATAACAATACACAAGGGCTGTGGAACACTTGTTATAAATTATAAAATAAAATACACATAAAATGCTACTATGTGCAATATAACAGATCATTTTCCTCATACATACATAGACACTAATTTCAAATCTTAACAATACCCATGAGAGGAAAATTCTTTATAAAAATATAACTAAAGCCCTCTTAAAATATTTTTTATAGGTATAATATCTAATTTTGTATTGATGAAATTTAATCCTTAATCAAATGTTCAGGTAATACGTAAAAAAAAGTTTAAACAGAAATTTTTTTGTTGTTGTTCATTAATACTTAATATTCTGTTAAATTGTTGGAAAGACTTTTACTTGAATATACAGGGTGTTTCAGAAAATTTGACATCCTTATACGATCTAACAACTTTGCCAATGCTCATTTGAATGACCAAATATTTTAATATCATGTGTGGAAACACGTCAAATTTTTATTTCGATATTTTACATGACATTCTTTTTATTTATTTTTATTTTTTTGAAATGGCTTCCATGTGCAGCAGACCTGGCACCTTGTAATTTTTTTCCTTATGGGTGTGTGTTAATGAACTGGTATAGGTACCCCCCTTCCTTCAAATGTAGAGTAACTCAAACAGAAAATCAGTGCTGCTTTGGTAACTGTTACTATTAACATGCTACAGCATGCTTGGCAGGGAAAGGAATACCAACTTGACATGTCACATAACATTTTTAATTTTTTTTTGAAATGGTCACCATGTGTACCAGACCTGATGCCTTGTGATTTTTTTCCCTCTGTGAGTGTGTTAATGACCTGGTTTATGTACAGCTGCTTCCTTCAAATGTTGAGTAACTCAGACAGACAATCAGTGCTGCTTTGGTAACAGTGGTGCTTTGACATGCTATAGTGTGCTTGGTGGGGAAAAGAATACCAACTTGACGTGTCACAGGTGGCACACGTGCTGAACATATGTAAAATTGTTCATGAAATCCACATGCATTTGTATTTCTTGTTCATATTTTGTTTGATAAATATTTAATTACTTAACAATGAGCCTCTTCAGTTTCATTAGATTAGCCAATGTAGTTCCTGAAATATATACATCTCAAATGATGTCAAATTTTCTAAATCACCTTGTATAATGTGATTTATAACAAGTGATAAACAACTTTTCCACTCGTTTTATTTTTTACAGTATATGGAAGAGTTATCTAAGAAACTATCCAGCAAAGTAAAATTAATAATTTACATGATATAAAATATCTTATAAGAATTTTCTTTGAAAAATTTAATTGCTGATACTATAATAATGATAAAAATTTAGGTAAAAAATCTTTAGATATTTTTCTATAGTACTGGAATATCATGTACTCCTTTCATTGGCACAAATATCATCCATCTAAGTTTGATCAATGCTAATTGTCAATAAGCATCTATTTACACAAACCAATCAGATTTTTTACAAATATCAAATAGATAATTTTTCAGTTGCGTATCTGCATTACTCATTATGAATTTGCATTATTAAATGATCAATAACAAAAATATTATAAAACCTTATACTTCAGTCATCAGTCAGTGTAATAAATAATTTAAATGGACGAGTATTAAATTATAAAAAAAAAATACTTTGAAAATATGTCATAATATATAAAGCAGAATTAAATAACTGCCAAAGTGATCCTGCTAAAAAATGTACCTATCTAACACAAGTATAAAAGAAAAAAAAGTAAGTTTAAAAGAATTATTTCTTTTTAAAATAAAAGAAAAAATACATTAACAAAATCTGTCTATCGTTAAGAAAATAACTGATAGACATAAAACCATAAAATGATCTGTAATTATTTAACATAAATTAAAAACATAAATATTTAAAAATTTTAGGAATACTATAATTTCTAATGATAATTTCAAAACAATTATTTTGCCCACAACTATGAAGCAGCAGTTTACCGTCATAAAATTTTGATAACAAATATATCAACAGTCAAAATAGAAATATTCATGGCATGGCACTATCAAATCAATTAACATTCTGCTGCAACCACTGTATAACAGATGCTTCAGTATTTTCCCGCCAACGAATATTGGCTCGAATTCTTTCTAGACTTTGTTGAAGGGACTGCATTCCAGGGCCTACTTCTACACCACTGAAAAAGCTCTTCACCTAGAATAATACAATAATGATACATAACATGATATTAAATCTATAAGGGTGACCCAAATGAAAGTGAGACTATTGGGTTTTTTTTTCTGTAGTGGTTTATTGGTTGGAATATGTGAACATACAGAAAAGAATAATGATATATGAGCTACATATTGGCTACATATAGTCAGCTTGTCAGTTCAAGCAAGAGTCAAAGCGCTTACTAGATTTCAGATACACTGAGTGAAGAACGTTCGTGGTTGTATGCGGAATCAGTCATGAACAACATCCCATACCTCTGCATTGTTAGCAAACCAGTGGCCCTTGGAAGCTTTTTTCAATGGGCTGAAGATATGGTAATCACAGGGTGACAGGAGGGCTAAAGGTAGGGGGGGAAATGGGCAAAGATCTCTCCCTACCTTTTACCTTTACCCATGGGCAAGATTTACCTTGCAGCAAATCTTGCCCATGGGAGTTGATTCCATAGTGATGGCCTAGTGGGATTCAGTAGGTGTCATGTCCCATGCTAACTCATCCATTATGAAATTCCTTAAACTATCTGAATACTGTGTACTGTGACAGACACTTTAGCTTACACACATCCCTCTTATGATGATAAATTTTGGCTTCACTAACACCATCTGCATTCAAAAATTGAATAACCGCTCACTGGGCCTGTATGGATGAATCCATATTCCTAACGCACATATTCACCTTGCTTAAACATGTTTAAACAATACACTGACACTTTCGAATGATAGCAGCTTTGTTTCATAACATACAATGTCATCTACTGGCGCAAACACAAAGCTCCAGCTATTTAACTGCTGCTGCTAAAACAAAAGTCTCACTTTCATTTGGGACACACTTATTATGTACTAAGAAAAGTAATTATAATAAAAACCTTATAAAAGTAAATTAAATATAATACTGAGGTGTAAAAATTAAATAAATAAAACGATTCATAACTGGAGTAATTTTTACTTTATTATACAGAATGTTTTAAACTGTTTAAAATGGAATCAATAGTTAAATATCAATCACCATATTTCTCACCTCCTTTCTTACAAGTTTTAATAATGATTTTAAAATTTACACTTAACACTGAGGTTCTAATGATTTTTTTAGATGCTTTTTTACATCCATAATACAAGACTTCAGGTAAAAAATTTTACTGTTTGAAAGAAAAAAAAATTAAAATATATGTTAATGACAACCTTAAGGCTGCTGTGTACTAACCCTGTGGGATTCACTCACTTCAGTGTTAACCTATGGAAAAAATTTATCCAAGGATTGCCTACTTCGATTTAAAGATTTGTTTTAAAAAAATTGTACTCCATAATAGTGAAAGAAATTTTACACCTAGGGGCATTTTTTGTTTTTTGTTTTTAAAAATGCAAGTAATTTTTTTTTAATTTAAATTATTTTTGGGGAAAAATCTGGTATAGTGTATTTTAAATGCTCCTAAATGCCTTTGGTGGACGAAATTTATAAAATGAATTCTATTTCAAGGTGCAGAAAAGTTCAGGCTATCTGAAAATACCATTTTTATTGGATTGTCAGCATTTATGCTGCTGTAAATAGTAGACATTTTCTCCATAGGTTAACATTGAGGTGAGTAAATCCAATAGGGTTAGTACACAGCAACCTTAAGGTAGAGACTGGTTCAGTTAAAATTCATGTATGACATACAAACCCAAAGCTATGTAGCTTTGCAATGGTGTTTGCAAATGGTAAAATAAATAAATAAAATAAAAAATAAAAATATAAGTTAAATTAAATATGTAAAATAACTACTGCTTTTAAATGCAAGCAACATTCCAATTATTAAAATGTACTCAGTAATTATTAAAAATAAATTTGTGAAAATGAATATAATATTTATACAAACCTCATCATAGTCAAATTTTGAACTAAAATGGGATATTGTCTCTGATATTATCAAATCCATTGAAAAAGATCCTTGTCCGAAACTATAAAGAATTTTACAATATAAGAATAAATATAATAAACATGGAAAACATAATTTTAAATTTTATAAGTCATCAAAATATTCTCAAACATACTTTTGAAAGGTTTCACTGGTGTGATTAGTAACCAATATTGTTATCTTAAGATCACACATCTTAGAAACATCTTTTATTTAAGCCCAGTTTTATTGAAATAGGATTAAAAAAACATTGACTGTTTCAATAGCCTTTCAAATTATTGTTTGTTTATCAGTTTTGTCACCACGAAATTCTTCTATACATGTATTTATACCATACAAATTCTTTCAATCTCTATATATGTGTGTGTGTTTATAAATAAATATATATATATTTTATATAAAAATAATATATATATATATATATATATATATAAAGCTAAAAATATTAGAACTTAAAAAACAAAGAAAAACTGTAGTCATACGGCCAAAGGGGTCAAACTTGAATAAAATTACACACTTTCATATATAAAAATAAACTTATTAAGGCATTACTAAGAGAAAGACATGGAGGTGTTGGCCATACACCATTCCTCATGTGTCTCCTTGAAGCAAGTACAGTGGTACCTCGACTTACGAGTTTTTCGAGATACGAGCGTTCTCTCGGTAGATTTTTTGCTTCGAGTTACAAGCTAAAATTCGGGTTACGAGCAAGCTTCAGATATCCCACCGCTAGTTTGAGCAGTGAATGGCATGTTACGTGCCCATCAAATGCGAACACAAGAAGCATATAATATTTACAACCTGATTTAATTTTTCAGTTCAGCCTTTCTCCTCTTCTTCCATCAGCATCTTCAAGTCTGATCTCCAAGGTAAATGTTGTACATTACATTTAATAAAAAAAATTCATTGCAGTACATTCTATTGTATTGCGTTTTTATACAATGTTCATCGTTTATAAGCCCATTTTTCTTATTTAAAAACATGTAAGAAATAATTGTGGTGTTTTGGGGGAGCCCGGAACGAATTAATTGCATTTCCATTCATTTCAATGAAGAAAATTGATTTGAGATACGAGTCTTTCGAGTTACGAGCTCCGTCATGGAACAAATTAAACTCGTAAGTCGAGGTACCACTGTACATGTAAAAACATAATTATACATCACTTTATAACCCAAATTCCCAAAGTGGACCTTTCCTGTGGTCAGAATTGTCATTAGGTCAGCAAATTTTGAAGTTTGGCATTGTCTAATATGGTTATCAGTTCCAAGTCTAAAACTGCTATGCTATCTATTTATTCATGGGTCATTTTTAGCTCAGAGCTCCCCTGGGGATAAATATAAAAGTTACAAAAAGTTTAAAAGTAGTTAATAAATTTAGTAATTTATTGGACACATTAAGTTAGGGAAAGAGAAATAATTTTTCCGCATAACATATATATATATATATATATATATATACAAACACACCCACAGAGAGAAGAGTATAGTAGGGAATATTTTTATTTGTCCTAACCTGTATAACTTTCATCTAAAAATTATAAGAAAAATATAAAATGAAGACATAAACATAAATTATTATATTAAAATTATTTCAATTTATAATACAACATAGTTTGCATTATGAAAAGGATAAAAAAATTATAATGATGTCCAGCGCCATAACTAGGCAGGGGCAATAGGGGCACCTGCCCAGGGCCCACTTGGAAGGGGGCCCCAAAATGCTGTATTAGTTTTATTATTTTCCCAAACCTTATTAATTAAGGGGCCCAAATGCAAATTCTTGCCCAAGGCAGATGAATGGCTAGTTACGGCTATGATGATGTCATTTGAAAAGTATGAAAACTAAATATCTTAAAATCATATTTAGAAACATCCAAAGAAAGCATTATATTTTCTAATTATTATCAGGGAAAAAGGCCATAGAAAAACTCATTATGGTGAATAGAGATTAAGTTAGTAACATTTAGTAACATCTGGTAACATTACAACTCCTTGTAATCTGAATATCTAGAAGAGAGATAATCTGAAAGGAGGTGAGTGACCTTTCAGAGATAAAAATGCACAATGAAAAATAACAAACACATGTCTCAATGAGATTAGGAAGTACATCAATAAAAATCAAACAATGAGGAAGTATTAAGTGGCACACTGAGCTCAAAAATGAACTGATATTAGGTTAAAATATGGGAAAATAAATGTCATAATTTTAAGCCAATAAAAACAATGATGATGGAAGGAAGTAGGTGAAATGAGATATTGTTACAGTAATGTTATGACAATTTTATATAGGATTTTTTAAAACAAAGTAAATGGTAACATCCATGAACAATTATTTAAGCACTTAAAATATAAGAAATAATATCAGCAAATGAAACTTTGAGCTACAAAATAAACAAACACACACACCACATATATATATCACACATATATATCCATATATATATATATATATATATATATATATGTGTGTGTGTGTGTGTGTGTATGTATATATATATATATATATATATATATACGAGGGTCATTTTTTAAGTAGAACCGTTTTGTAATGGAGTAAGAGAAACTTTAGTTATGAACGTAAATTGTATCACAAACTAAAATATGAACATTTTTTTACTTTTCAACATAGTCACCATTAACATTTAAACATTTGTCAAGTCGTGTCACCAGCTTTTGGATTCCATCATCAAAGAACTCTCTGCCTGACCGTTAAACCAGTTAGTAACAGTTTCGTTCAACATGTCATCATTTTCCAAGCGCTTTCCACCAAGAAATTCCTTAAGTTTTGGAAAGAGATGAGAGTCTGATGGCGCTAAGTCAGGGCTCTATGGTGGATGATCCAGTAATTCCCAATGAAAATTGACAAAATTGACGGCGAGGACTGCTCTCTAGCGGCGGCGTTCTGCTTCACGACAAAGCTCGGCCTCACGTTGCGGCAAGAACAAAGACGCAACTGGACAATTTTCATTGGGAATTACTGGATCATCCACCATTCAGCCCTGACTTAGCACCATCAGACTTTCATCTGTTTCCAAAACTTAAGGAATTTCTTGGTGGAAAGTGCTTGGAAAATGATGACATGTTGAAAGAAACTGTTACTAACTGGTTTAACAGTCAGGCGGAGAGTTCTTTGATGATGGGATCCAAAAGCTGGTGACACGACTTGACAAATGTTTAAATGTTGAAAAGTGAAAAAATGTTCATATTTTAGCTAGTGATACAATTTACTTTCATAACTAAAGTTTCTCTAACTCCATTACAAAACGGTTCTTACTTAAAAAATGACCCTCGTATATACATATAAATATATATATATATATATATATATATAGTGAAACTTCTCTATGATGACCAGTAATGGTTCTGAAAAACGTGGCCATTTTGAGGGATGGCCATGGAAAAGGGGTTTCTTTCATAATATTGGCTTTATGAGTCTTTAATCGGTTCTAAACAAAATATGTCCATTTACAGGGGTGGTCGGTTAGAGAAGTTTCCCTGTATTATACAGGGTATTTCGTATTGAATGGGACAAAAAGAATAGCATAGTACAAATTCTGTAATTGATTTATTTAGCCGAAACAATTTAATTCAGAAACTACAACTATGCAAGTTTTATCTGTCAACAGCAAAAAATCTTTTCCGATTACGAAATTGCTGTCAGAGGCACTGTTAATCATAATGGTGTCATCCATGCAGGAAAAAACACTGTGTTTTGGAATATGTCAAAACATCATTATGCATCATCGTTCAAAGACATTTTTGCATGAAATTCGCACGAAGCTGGAGGTAGATGGTTTTGCGAACAGATTTGTGTTTACAGATGAAGCCACTTTTCACATTTCTGGCAAAGTTGATCACCATAATTTATGGTTTTGGGGCATGGAAAATCCACATGGTGTAATGGAACATGAGCGTGATTCTCTAAAGATGAACATTTTCTGTGCCAGCGGATATCTGAAGTGCTCGAATCATTAACAAAGGATATTCTATCACGAGTGTGGCAGGAATTTGAATACCACATAGATATTTGCCATGTCACCGGAGGGGCACACATAGAACATCTATATAAACTTGGATAACTATAGTTTCACTGTAAATTTGATTTATCAAAATGAAGTAATTACAGCGTTCACAGGTATGCTTTCTTTTTGTTCCATTCAATATGAAACACCCTGTATATAAATATATATACATATTTTTTTCACACAAATACATAATATAATTATTCATACATATCACAAAGAAGAAGACAAAACAAAATTTTGCTGATTTCTTATCATAGTATTATTAAAATTTTACATACTTTGCTTAGGGACAAATCTTAAATCTCTCTTACCACTCTGTGACATTAATCTTACAGTGAAGCAAGTGAAACTTATGTGCAGTATATTTTGGAAACAAAAGATTTAGGGGATAAAACAAAAAACAATACAGAATATTTACATTTCTGAATCAAATATTAAAAATTGTGTCAGTATTACTCTTCTAGTATTAAATACAAAAATGGAATCATTTCATGCAATAATTGATGAAAATACTTAAAATTCTGCACAGTAAAAATTTTCTTGAAGCCAAAAAGCAATTTTTTTGTGGCTGAAAATTTTAATAAATTGTCTTTGGAGCAAATAAAAGTGTTTTCTTTTCTTTGGCCATATACAAATCTATTTCATTAAATTCCATCCCTATTTTGAATAAGATGTTTCAGATTTTGTAATACACAAACAAAAAAGCATTAGAACTGATATGCAGGGGCTAACAGTTTAAAATACATATCTCCCAACACTATAGTTTATGTCCCAAATATTTTAAAATGATATTTCAAAATACTTCTCTTTTTAACTTAAGACATTATCTAGAGATCCGACAGTAGTTTGTACTAACAGTAAAGATTGAAAAATCTAAATTACATTTCCATTAGAGGTGTTATATTTAGTAAAACTGCTTTGGAAACAAATTCAAAACTACTGAAAATTAGTTGTGTGGGTCCTAATTTCAATTAACTTTGTGCCATTTAAACACAATTTTTTTTTAGATAACTAATTTATTTCTTCGAAAAATTAATTTTTTTTTTCAAAACCAAATCTAAATCCATTTTATAACATTCTACATTAAACTTCCTGATTATTCATGAAGTCATTGATTAAAATTTCAACCCACTGAAAAGTTTGATAGATGTACTTATAAAAATATATATATATCTAATATTAAGTGAGAACAAACATGCATAAACAGTTAGAAAAATGCATTTCTTAAATAGGCACCTGGATATTCTACCATGTAATAATTGATTCTTCTAGACAACTGCAAAATTAATAAGATAATAATACCAATTCCAGTGATAAGAACTTACGTATCTAAAAGTTGAGGCCAGTTCATTCGAACAAATCTCCATGTTAATAAACGACCCACAGGATTTCGGGCAGCAACAGCTATCACCAGAGTAGTATCTTGAGGTCGAATTTTATTTTTATCCAAAGAATAATTAAGATACCTTTAAAAAGTAAGAAACAACATGCTTTTATTTTTCTTCACATACAGTAACCACCGTTTATAGTCATCAGTGGTTATAAGAATCAATATCGCAAAAACAAAAACAAATGTATTATTTCCATGTTAAAATTTTCGCTTAAAAAGAATCAATTCACCGGTTTTAAGAATCAGCTTACACTCTTCGCTTTCCTTGCATTTTTCCAAAAAAGCCACTTAAATCCTCAAAAGGCCCGAAGTTCTTTCTTTATTTTTTTTAAAGAAAGGGTGATAATATGGGATGGAATACAGTTGTAAAATGCATTCCTTTTTTGTTAGACATAACATAATGGTTTCCCCTTAAACACTTTAGCTAAACACTGCCCTTTTAGCTTGTCTCAGGGGCATCTAACCCATCTGAGTCCGATTTCACTTTTCTCCACTGACAAACACAGACAGGGACTCTTTTTTCCCACCTCCTACATCCTGGTTGCTGCTTCCTGGACCCTGAAACACATAAATCTTCAGTGAAGTGTCCACTATCATTTAGGCAAACGTGACATTAGTAGATTCAGCACGTTATCAAACCCTGAAACGTAAGCTAGAAGGTGAATCTTCGTCTGAGATATTGGTATTGAAAGAGGTATAAACAGCCTCCTGAAAACTTCATTATGTCAAACTACCATAGAAAACTTTTTCTTGCACCCTTGCTGGAGTTGAAATGCTAAACTGTTAACCAAGTAGGTTGTAACAAATATTGGATTTTTTTCTTCTCTTATCATAATCATGTGTATCTACTTAAAGGTCTAGAAATTAAGTTGTATTTTTAAAATTATAAAGAATAATTTTAATAAAAGATAATTAACGTAAATTAAAGAGTATTTTATGGTAAATTATCTAATATATGTATATATAGGTGTATGTGTGTGCCTGTCCAAAAACCTAAATTTCAGCTATAAGAATCAACCGCTTATAAGAATCAAAAACAGTAATAACAAACGTGATTCTTATAAGCGGAAATCACTGTATATAGAAAAGTAATTTTAAATATTTAAAGTGCACATCTATTCCTTGTTTTATCAGTTATATAAGAAATCATTTTATACTACAAGCATTGTTGAAATCACATTTTTAATTCAATTTTTTTTTATTTTTTAAAGAATACAAATCATTTTGTTTAATTAACAAATCTTTCACTAAATATAAGAAAAAGAAAGCTTGATCCTTGTTTAGCTTAATAAAGAGGGAGACTGTGAATAGGAAGTTATTAGAATACATATTTGACTTCAATAACAAAAGGATAAACAAAATAATGAAAATTTTCTTCTTACTCCAGGGTTGTGATTAATAACTCTGGAGAGATTAATAACACAGATTAATAACACAGTTGTTTTCACTGCATTTATTATTTGTTCATATGCAAGCATGCATGCATGCTGTTTTCCTTATTCAGCATTTGAATTCTGCAGTTAGCAGCAGTTAAATGGACTAATAGTTTCTAAAGCAGGGGTTCCCAACCTTTTTCCTACATTGACCCCTTTTAAAAAAATGATTTTCCTCATCGACCCCCTTCACATTTTCTCTATAATATACAGCATACAACATAATTATAATATTAATAATTTCATATAAAAGACTTAACGATAACAATTTGACTGAGATATAATTTTTTCACCAAAAATTGCTGTAAAAAATTTAGTAATATGTACTTACCTAAATTTAGGTAGAAATTGAATAAACATACTAAATATATATATGTATACAAAATTTTAGCAATTTGTGACCATTAGTTTTGAAGAAATAGTGCACACAATTTTGAAAATAACAGTTTTTCGAAAAAGGCATTTAAAGTTTAAAGTTTCCATAAATTACTTTACTATTAGCTTTATACATCTGGCCATAAAAGCGATTCTAATTTTAGTATCGACTTCATTTTTTTTTTTAAAAGACTCTTTCATTCCATTCTTTAAAATGAAATCATAATAAAAAACTGAGTTCTTTTAAGGTTTTGAGTTGATCTCCCCCTTTAAGGTCCAGTGGATTTTCCTAGTTCTGCCTAGAGTTGGTACACAAATAAAAGTTGACGGTGGCATTTGACACATATACAAAAGTGTAATAACATTCGACTTTAGCTGCGTGTGTCACTCCGCTCTATGCAAATCTATATTTATACATATTAAAATGGATATTATTATCTAATAATTACATTCCTAAAAAATTAAATTTTAAAACAGAAAAATTTATCATCGACCCCCAATAGACCCCTAGAATACTATAGACCCTTTTTATATTTCCATCGACCACATTTGGAATCCTAGTTCTAAAGGATGCAAGAAAACAGTAATACTTACTGCGACAATTGCCACATATCCTGAGTATTACCCAATGCAGTCAGAAGCAAACGTTTTTCTGAGGGAACTTGAGTCTCTTGATACTGTTTCCAGCAAAACTGCCATTCCTCTTTACCACCATATTTTACTCCAGCACTATACACTACATTTCGTAAATTGGGAGCAACTCTGTACAAAAATTAAATACATTTATTTTAAGACAATTTCATGGACTTAAAGATAGTTACGACTTACAGTAAATTTGTGGGAAATGCAAAATGGAATTAACAACTTCTTAAAATACCCTTATATCGATGAATTTCACTGATCTTTGCATTTGTGAATTGTTCATAGTGGCAATCACACGTAATATTCCTTGGCTTAGGATGAACTATTGTACAAAACTTGTTGCCATCCTTTCATTTTTTAATTGTGAATATTAAGAAGCTGTGTGTTCCTGTTATGCATTTTATACAAGTTTCCTGTAAGTTATAATTATCCCAATATTCAGAACAATTTGATATATATGATAATGATAATTAATCTTTTAAATTCAAATACTTAAAATTATAAAACAAAATGGATTTTAAATTTAGTTCTTTAAGAAAATTAATGAATTTATTTTAATTCTCTTTTGGTTTGTATAACATAAATAGCTCTATTTACAACAGTTTTATATTACTAAAATTTTAGTAAGTCAAACATACAAAATAAATAAATAAACATATTTGTTTTTAATTTATAACTTCATTCACAAATAATAAAAATTAAATAGACAAAATAAAATTTAAAAGCTGTTTTGCTAAAATAATTTATTTCCTTAGCCATTTTTTTTCTTGCACTTTAATTGTCCTAACTTCATTTTTATGTAAATTTTTATTTTAAATATTAGTTCTTACCTAATGCCATTTCTCATCCAGTCACTGAATTTCTGTTTGGCTGTAGATTCAATCTGTTCATCATGAAATTTCATAGCAGACAACAGAACAGCAGATCGCAATTTTCTAAAATAAAGCAAAAAAAATTATTACATTTGATACTGTAACTTATTGTACAGAATTTTAAAGCCAAATATTGAAACAAGTTAATAATTCAGAGAACAAATTATAATTAAATATAAATTAACATACTTTTCTAAATGATCACCATCATCATCCCATCCAAGAGATGTAACAATAGGTTTCAGTAATTTCAACATGTATTTCTAAATGAAAAGGATAATATTCTTCGATTAGATAATAAACATGATCATAATATTTTCGTAGGTTGGGGGTTTATTAATTCTTTACTATATTAACAAAGGCTGGATATTAATATGACATTATATTAAATACTTATATCATTTAAAATTAAAAACATTAAGTCCTATATTACCTCATATCATTTTAAACATACCATACTACTTTAGAATTCCATGCCTATATTTTCGCATTACTTTCTTTGTATTAGGAAAACTCTTTAAAACCAAATCATTTCCTCTTGAGACTATAGAAAAATTATTACAATGAAAGCAATAATTTATACAGAGAAAAATATTTGAGGCTAATATAACAATATCACCTTGGTTATGCTTTCTCTTTTATTTACTGCAGTAATAATCATTCTTGTAATTTTTTTGCTTGATTAAATTTTTAAATATTTTTAATTTTTGCAGAAAAATACCATCACCATTTTATACATATTCTAAATTATATCAGTTATACATATTCTAAATTTATTACAAATGATGTAGTTTCTGAAAATCAGCAAACATAGACAAAATTACAAAGAAAACATTTCTACACAAGAAAAACTTGCTTAAAAACTTTAAAAATAAGTACAATTTGAAACATAAATTCAAAGCTGAATTTTAACTTAATAAATAAAAAGAATGGAATGTCTAATGTAAAACAAAAGACTAGTAAATCTATTTCTAAAACTGAAGTTCTTTCATAAAAGTCTGAAAATGAAACATTCACTGTTTAGGGAGATTTATCATACATGAATCTTTGTTAAATTAAGAGTTTACTTTACCATATAAATTTCCTTATTAAAGAAAACTAATAAAAATCTGAGAGATGATGCAGTCAACGCAGAACTCTTGGTTCTTGTGTCCATGAAGAAATATATCACAAGTTTTCGAACAAAAACAGTTTTGAGATAAATACTGATATAAAAAAATATTATAAATCAAAAGTATACATGATTTCTTTGTATTTCAGCCAGTATTGCCCCCCCCCACCCAAGCCTTATAATAAGAAAAAAATAAATAAAAAATAAAAAAAAGTTGCAGCATTCCATATACCCTGTATGTTTATTAAATTTTAAAACTACAAAACTATTTAAACAATAACTACAGATTTTTTTAAACCCAGGAATGAATGTTATGATACACATTATGAAAACTAAATTTCAGGCCAAAATGCTAAGCTATTAAACTTTCTTAAGATACCCACACATAAATAAAGGCCCTTTTATAATTAATTATTAACTTACTATGTCTTTTAAATTAATAGGATGCTATAAATAATAGTCTACTTAAATGAATCTACTGAAGGAATGATAAAAAATCTTCAGGCAAATATTATTTGTATAATTGATGAACTAATAATACCATTAGATTTTCCATTTGTTTACTACCATTATTTAAGGAATGCAGTTCCAATTTTCTTTTAATATATATTTGTATGTATGCATTGATAAAATCAATATCTCTACTGAAGCATACTGAACCCTTAAACAGTAATATTCAAGCTGTAACAGGAAAATAATTTATAACAAGCAGAAATATGATCTACAGTTGTTTTCTGTTGTAAATAACCCACAATACAGACAGCAAATCAACTTTACATATGCACTTGAAAATTAAAAGAAAATTAATAAAAAGCTAAATGTATTCAATATCTACTTTCAACAAAAATTAAGAAATCTTACATGAAATAGTAATAATGCAGGACTTTCTTGCATTAAGACGTCTAAAACTTCTAAATGCAGTATTGCTGTTTCCCATGGAACATAATCTATCTCTCTTTCCAAATATCGAGTTAAATTCAAGGCAAGTGCACTATCTAAAATACCCACTCTGAAACAAATATAAAAAATTGTAATATTAGACTTTAATAATCTCAGTCAATATACACACATTTTGTATAAAATAAAAAAATAAATTATATATGATGCAGAATAGGGGAAACTTTTTATTTTTTTTAACCTATTTCATTTACACTTAATCTGTATGTCTACATATACACAGTATTTAACTATATTATTCTTTAAATATGTACCAGTCTAATACCGAATGTCTAGCTAGATTAAAATTATACATATTCTAAGAACACAATTTGATTAAAAACATTCTGATGACATAACGCTATAATTTTGGGGTTCTTAAAAATTTGGAATTTTTAGCCAGTTTATAAAATTATTAATAGTAATCATACTTGTAAGTCTCTACCATTACATAACCTGTATTACATTACAATATATAACCTGTATTTAATGGCTTATAATGAGTGAAATAGAATCAAGGGGACATGCAAGAGACAGAAGCTGTAATCAAACAAGTGACTCCACTTCAATATCGCTTCCAGTGTAATTTTTTCCTTTGTTTTTTAACTGAATTAAAGAACAGCTTCTTAAAATTAGAACAAACAGAATGGGATCTTTTACCTTGAGAGAGTAAGTGCATCATCCAACAGATTTGCTCTATCAGCAGGCTTAAAAACCTATAAAATAAAATAGCTGTAATTTGCATGAATATTATATAGCACATATATGTGTGTAGAAAAGAAAATAGTGACTGCTTAGGTTTAAAATTCTTAAAATAGCTGAATGCAGGCCATGATCATACAACCATGATATCAACACTTTGATGAAGAACAACCCAAATAATTTTTGAATAGTAGAGATGAGAAGGCTAATCAAGCTGCTAGTCACTTGATAGAAAACGTCATATTATTCAATCAAAAGTCAAAGTCAAATGCAGTTCGGAGTTCCTAACAAGGGGTTGAAGGCCACCTCTTTACCTCCAGCCAGATGTGGTTATGAACTAAAGATGGAAACCTTTTATGAGCACCTTGCTATATGATATAAGAAAGGCAGATTGGCTTAACATCAAGTCAGAGATGTGGTTTAGGTAGACTGTGTAGAAGCGCTGAATGTTATAATTCACCACGGTTTGTGGTCGAGACACGGTCAATAATAAAACTCTTATAACAACTCCAGAGGCAAAAAATAAGTAAGCACTTGAGGAACACTTCGGTGGCACAAAAGAAAAGCTGTATATGTGGCCATTGATAGCGATCAAAAGACTATAAATATTGCAAGATAGATAGTGACGTTATTTTATGACTCTCAATAAAACTTTCAGATAATGGTCAAAGTGGTATCTCAAACAAAAATTATGGTGGGGAGGTACTTGGTAGACTGTGAACATGAGTAATGAAATAAGGGATTAATTGGGGCAGGAACTGCTAAGAGAAAGGCAGCCCACTGTCCAATGAGAGAAAAAGGGGCAGGCCAAAATGGCCCTGGTAAACGGACAATAGCCCCTCCCCCTTAAAAAAAAAGGAGAGAGAGAGAGAGAGAGAAGGTCAACAGATTTCACTGGCTGTTCCTTGGAGCTCTGACGATATAGAGTGCCGATTGGGCTGTCTCGGAGTCTAGCGGATGTTCCTGGAATCCGGCATGATGATGCGATGTAGGCACCTGTCAATGAAATCCTTCATCGCTGTATTGTTCAACAGTAGTAAGTGCCTCCCGAAAGATCCTAGAAATAATTGCTTTGACTGAATATTTTGTCTCTGCTTCTGATTCCTCATGTATTAAGTGATAATATGAAGGGGAACCATATTCTATTATTAATTTCACTTTAAAAGAATTTTTAGAATTGTCTAATAAATGAATGATAAAGGCCAATTCTCTATGTTTCCTTGCTTGCCCCAACACATGCATGCATCAATTTATTAAGGTTCTATTACAAATTATAGGCTGCTTGGGCAAGAGATGGGATGAGTGCTCACAGGGAGTAGGACTTTGACAATGATCTATGCTAATTGGGGAATAAGTGAGAGCAGCTAAGAGCTAAGTTGCCTGTACCCTAGAGGAGGGGAGACTCTGACAGATTGATTAAGTGAATGTGCTGAGCATGAAGGGAAGAACTCGCGAGTTCAAATAATGGTGATGGAAACAAGCGATGACAAGAAAGAGAGCTAAAAAATGAATACAGAATGATGTATACAAAACAATGATGAATTTGGAGCCGAAACACCAAACTAAATTCATTCAATCAAGATGCAGGCAATGTAGAGTAAGGTTCAGGGCTAGCTTTGGCTGACTAAATTTTAACTGTGATTCTAGTCTACTGTGACTTTCATTGACTACTTAAGGAAGAGCTACACTATGCAAACTAGGATCACAAACATAAGAACATTGATTCTATGGGGAAAAAATTAAGTTTCAGGAGGCCATCTTTTAGTAATGAATCAACTGAAGATATTTGGAAGAGGTACACAAGTACCTGAACTTTACAGCTAAGACTTAAAAAAATATTGCTCCTCAAAAATTTCATGGATTTATCTTTCCCTTAGTATATATTTGCAATATTTTGTGACTATGGTCATAGTAAAAAATAGCTTCAAAACCCAACCATGACTTTTCGAACACACTATAAATAAAATGTTGATCAAGTAGTATTTTCAAGGCACTGCCTTCAATTTGTTTCACTAAGGTTTTAAAAAAAGTTTTGGGATCTACAAAACCACAAATGAACTTTGAAAGAAGACTTTTTCCCTTTTTTAAACATAAAAAGACTCTCTTACACATTTTTTAAGGTTCTAGCACAAACTAGCTTTAAAATTGAAAAACATAGCTTCACAGATTTTCAAATTTTATGTTAAAATTCATTTGTGTCAATGTTACTATTTAAGATGTATTATGGGCAAATATTTTAAATAAATAAAGTCATTCCATAGTTTTATTTGTTAATAAGAATTTATTTCAATTTTTCAACCTCATATTGAAATAAATAGCTTAGGATTAACATTTTTTATAAGCTATACCATGAATGAACAAATCAATTGATTATAGTAATTTTTACTGGCTTTTTAGGAATATTATGATTTCAGACCATACATTCATTGTCATTTCTTAAAATATTAACCCTGCACTGGTTGCATATATAAATTGCAGGCATGGTTGTATGGCATCTGATGGATGCCATACTACCTTATTTAGATTTTAGTTATTCTATTTGTAAAAATAAATATTTATTAAAACAGCAAGTTAAAGACATGATGTATGAAAATGAAAACCAATCAAATTTTTTTTCAGTGTAATTTTATATGCATTTTTTACAATAAAATAAACTAAAGCAAATGGGAAAAAAAGGAATTTCTATAAGCAATTTTTACAAATGTAAACCAATCCAATGGGGGAAAAATTTTTATTAGGAACTTTTACAACAGGATAAATAAAAATAAAGCAAATTTTAAAAAAAGTATTTCTATCAGCAATTTTTACAAATTTCATGAAAGGTCAAACGGGTGTTTTGGTATATATTTGTTTTTTATAAAAAAATTATAGCAACTACAGGAGTTTTGTTTGTTAGTTATGACTCATACATAAACTCTTTGAAGGTATTGACATCTGCTGGGCATATAGAGCAATCCATCAATACGCAAAATGTAAACAAAGTGCTACTGGTATCTGTGAGATGACACACGACTAGTGCAGGGTTAACTAACTATAAACTACTAATGGGTGTAATGAAGCAAAAACATTTAGTAATACAATGACTGTATAGTCTGTGGGCAGAAAAATTCTTGACTGAATTCAATAAACTTAGTTTGATGTCTAGAAAATCAGTATATTTAACAGCAGTGAAATATAAACAGGTGATCTATTCATGCAATACATTCATAAAATTCAAATTTTTAAAAAATGTCTTAGGATTTATTGCACAAATTATAAATTAATTAATCTATTAAAAGGCTAAATAATATTATCAAGTTATATTACAAAGTATAATAATTAATATAAAACAACATACTTTATGGTTTGTACGAAGTAGATTTATTAATGTGTTCCACAATCCATCATCATACATGACTCTATAAAATCCAGTTTGATTTATATTTAATTTCAACCATTTGGCTCTTGCTGGTAGAAGAAATTCACCTAACATGTGAAAAATACAACATTTTAGAAAATGAACATTATAAATTATACATTATAAATTATAATTATAAATTAGTACAATATTATAAATTTGAATAATTTTAGATAGAATGAAAATTTTAAAATATACTTTATTCAGTACACCTATAGAATAATGCTACTTGTACATGTAATTGGAAAATAAAAAAAGTTCCATCTAATTTATCAGTAAAGTTTGTTGCAAACATTGTGTTACTAGAAGTTGAGGAATTGATCTCATTAAGTAACATTCATACCATGTTATACATAAAAATTATTAGACACTTCCTCCCCGTTTGTCATTTCTTTTGATGCAGCCAGAGTTCAGAGGTCTTGCCTGCACCAGGTGCTACTTCTGTCTACTAAAAAAAGTTACATGTGTGACATATTTTATACATCACTTTCACCTCTACATTCCTCAATTGGACCCTTCCTGTGGTCAGATTTGTTATTAAGTCAGCAATAAATGAGCTTCTTTCCCTCGCATTCCCATTTATAGTAACTGCCCTAAGCCACCAAACTGCAGCTATTTTCTCATGGGAAATTTTCAGAACAAGTATGAACATATTTTGATATGAACTAGAGAGCCAGATATAAAACAAAACATAACTGTGCTCCCTCTCCTTTCTGACAACATTGCAGAATGAATAAGTGTCGCATCTCTTCATAATCACATCAATATCACAGAAGAAGCTGAGAATGTCTGCCACTGACATCCAAAGAGAGATCAATTTGTCATTGCATATGGTCAAATGAACACTTCAGCATGTTGGCATTTATTGCCCCAATTTCCTTTGTGATGTTGATTTTCAACTGGGCATACAGGCCAAATCGAACAGATATGGATGTAAATGTTAGAATGTATGGCACTTTCTATTCAAATTTCGACTTGAAATGCTTTCCCCTTTCAAAATTGTAGTGCTTTTTTGGGGTACAGTCCCAAGTGAATCATCCTGCACTTAAAAATTTTTACAATAAAAAAATTTACCCCTCCCCCTCACACACACACATCACTGTGTGTGTATATTTTTAATTATATAATATACATACATGTAAGCATGAGTGTATTATAATCAATATTTTGGAAGAGGTAAGGTCTTGAATATATGTTCTAAGCTGAATTGAAAATAAAGTTACGTAAGGCAAAAATAATTACATACCATCAGTCTTGTTCAACCAAAACATATTCTCTTTATCTGAGACATCAGTGATGTATGTTACAGGAACATACCATTTATAACCATAGGGAGACAAATCTGATGGTTTAGCATCATCATATTCAGGTGGAGTGAGAAGAAATCTTCGTTGTCTTAACCTCACAATTCGATGTTTTAAAGTCACTGTGATGAAAGGATATCCTTTTTGCCTTGTCCATGTGTCCATAATTTCAGAAACATTTAGATGCTTTGTTGTGAGGGCTACCTAAAACACAACGTTAAAATTATAAGCAATTTCGACTCAGGGTACAGCAAAGTTTTTAAAGAGATGAATCGTTCATCATTATAAGGGATCTCCTTTTGAAAAACTATTAACCTCTGAAAACAAATTCTGTGAAAGGCAATTATTCTTAATGTCCAATGAGTAATGCATAACAAAGTTTTGGACTTCATCTATATATATAAAAATGTATGTGTGTATGTATGTTCCAGTATAACTCTGGAACACCTAGAGCAATTTCAATAAAATTTGGTCTACACATGTTTCACAATCTGGAAAAAATACTGTGGGAGTGAGACACCCCTACCACCATGGGGTGGGGGTGGGAAGGAGGTAACATGTAAAAATAATCAAATGTAAAATGTAATCGAATCAAATGTAATCGAATGTAAAAATCAAAATGTCGAAATCAAATGAAATCAAATGTAAAAACAACTGATACTAGTGTCAAATCCATAGTTTTTGGAGTCGCTGAGATTAATAGGGACACTCCCGATGCTGTTTAAGTGCAAATTCAGCCCCTATTGGAAAGGGGGAAAGAAGGGGAATAAAATGTCTAAAATGACTGAAAGCAGTGTCGAATCCCTACTTTTCAGGGTCTCTGAGCTGATTGGTGACAGTCTCGATGACATTTAAGTCCATGTTTACTGCACCCCTATAGGTGGGGGTTAGAAGGAGATTATATTTAAGAAAACTAAGATTAATGTCCAATCCATAGTTTTTTGGGTTGCTGAGATGAATGATGACAATCTTGATGCCATTTAAGTCTAAGTTACGCCTATTGGCATGGGTGGTTAAAAATAAAATGTCAAAAATGACTGAGATAAACTGAGATGTCCCAAATACTCGGGCAATGCCAGGCAAACAACTAGTTTGAAATAAACAAAAAATACATTCAAGCAGGGCTAACAAGAGACAGAGGTCTTGTGAGATTTAGACATCCGGTTTGACAACAAGAAGCCCAGTAAAAAATCTTTCCTAAAGCCTTACATAATCTCCTGATACCTCTACATTTAGGATTTCAGCTCTGAGGAAAGAAGCAACTTAGCAACAGGCACTATATAAAAGAACTTTAGTACTTAGAAGCCATCCTGTTGTCAAGTTTCCAAATATTATTCCAATATGTAAGAACAATTTAAAAATTACAACATCTATGAAAATTTATGCATTATATCTGTGAGTTTAGTTGCAGGATTTTGTTATAACGGCAAATTAAAAATTAAAAAAGTCTCAATTAAAGCCAAAATTAATTCACTCTACTATCAGCAGAATATTTTAGAACCAATTTTTGAAGAAAAAATTCCAGCCTTATATGGAAAGGACATCGATAAAGTTGAGCTCCTAGTCACATGTCTCTAGTCACATGTCTAAATCAACTGCCGCTTATTTAGCAAAGAAAGAATCAGAAACAGGAATAAAGTGTATCCCATTTAATGAAATACCTGTAAAATCACCTGATGCTTCTCCAGTGGACTTTTGCAATTTCGGTTTATTTAAACGAGCCTTAGGAAAACGGCATCAAAAAACATTGAACGGACTTTGGAAAACAACCCAAGAGGAATGGGATAAAATTGACATGACAGTACTCGGAAAAAGTTTACTTTCATGGAAAATTCAAGCTAGAGCTATTGTCAAGAACCATGGCTATCAGATAAAAGCAAATTGCCAAAAAATATACGGCATTTATACATAAAACTTAACTATCAAAATTGTTTCCATAAAGTACGAATGACCTTCTGTATACTCTGATAGCTGTAACACTTTTGAAATTCTAGAGTTCAGTTTTTTCATACTGGTAATTGAATGTTGATAGTTATTTTGTGTGTTTTATCCTGCCATACGTGTTAATTTTTTGAGATGATAAAAAATTCTGTACATGGACATGAAAAATTACATCAATACAGAGAAGGAAGAATCAGCTGTTACTACTGATAAAAGCAGCTTCGAAGACTTGAATAATTTTACTTTAGTAATGTTTACAATACATGTTACTATTTAAAAATGTTACAAATTTCTGAAAAAAACTTTTAATCAACTTTGTGAACAGAAGATGAACAATTTGTGCAAATAAACAAAAAAAAATATCAACAATTGCAATTTAAAGATTGGTCTAAGATTTAAATAAATAAAGTAATAAATAAAATTCTGTAATAAATATAAGACTGCTATGAATGAATAAACATATTTTTTTCAGTTATTATGTTCTTACCAAATTTGTTTTCTCTAGAAACACTGAAAATACATAAATATTAACATATTCATACATCTTAATAGTTTAATATTTTAAAAATATTTCTAAGGATACTTGGTGACAGAAAGACAGGCAATTTCAATATGAAGATATGTTACAATAATGTATCAAAAATGTTTCATTTTAAAATAACATAAAGGAAAAACAAATAACTCCATTTGATGTCATCCATCATTTATAAAAAACACAGAAAAAAAAGTTTGAACAAATAAACACAATTCATACTTGAGTAAATGCATCCCATAAATCTTCTGTACGGGCATTTTTAAAACGATATTTATTTAAATATGATGTAAGGCCTTGCTTCAAAGTTTCTCGCCCCAAGAAATTTTCTAACATGTACAAAATAGCTGCACCCTGCAAATTAATAAAGCACTTTACAATATTATAAATTAATGATGAATACTGTATGACTTAATACATGATCCTTGTGATGTTCTATGCCAGATATGACAGCCTTTTAAAAATATTCTATGACAGCTTAATTAAGGAAACTAAATACATGATAATTAATTTGAATATCCTAAGAGCAATGACCATGATTTATAAAAATTTAAAATATATTTTAATGGAAATTGGAAATGGATATTCAATACCTTATATTTGCCCAATGGAGGAATTGGCTAAAGTTTTAAGTAATAGGTCAAAATAATTGAATTGTTAGGAAGGCCATCATACCTAAAACCTTAAATTAGATCTTTTTTTTTTTGCTTCTTTATTTAACATTACACAAAGAAAAACAATTTTACAAAATAAAATGTAAACAGACATAAAAAATAACAAAAAGGTCTAGAAATGTAAAGTTAAGCACTAATTAAACTATGTGATATTTTTGATATTTTATCAAGATGGTAAGATAGGGTTCTTGAAGTCTGAAATTGAAAATGGATATTCAATACTTTATCAGGATCTAACTGAAATGGAGAAATGGCAACCCAGAGAAGTTGAAAACTGCTCAGCTGTTAATTTGTTTCCGAATATTATATATACATATATATATATATATATATATATATATACTCGTACAGTCAATAAATTCAGGGACTTTATTTACTACAACAACGAATACACTTACAAAGTCGTCTGAACACAATCACCTTCAAAATAATGTCCTTCCGCAACTATACACTTCTGCCAGCGTTGATACAGCTTCTGAAAACAGTCCTGGAAACCGTTACGTGAGAGCTGTCGTAAAGCGGTTGTCGCTGTTGCCATTACTTCTTCGGCATTTGCAAACTGCTTGCCCTTGATGCGATCTTTCAGTTTCAGGAACAGGTAGAAATCACAAGGAGTGAGGTCTGGGGAATACGGGGGATGTGGCAGAACTGTGGTGCCGTGTTTAGCAAGGGCTTGTTGCACCATCAGGGATCGGTGTGCCGGGACATTGTCATGCAACAACATCCACATGCTGGATTTCCAAAAGTGTGGACGTTTACCACGGATTGCCTCCCGGAGACGACGAAGAACCTGTACATACCATTTGTTGACGGTGTTACCTTGTGTTTGGTGCAGCTTGTCCTTTCTGGACCTTGCTCCAATAAACTTCAACCAACCAAACAACCACTGCTCCTACCCGTTGGATGTTCGCCTCCGTTTGTGGGGTCACTGGCCACCCACTTCGCGGATCATCTGCAACAGCGTCTCTCCCATTTTTAAACAAGCTGTTCCATTTGAAAACTTTCGATCTGCACATAGCTTCGTCTCAATACGCTTTTTGCAGTAACTGTAACGTTTCTGCAGTGGTTTTACCTAATTTGTAGCAGAATTTAATGTTGGAACGTTGCTCCAAAAAGGACATTTTGCTACATCAACATCATAGGCTGATAGTCTTCAGCCAAATAGTGAGCTGCGTGCCTTATCAGATGTGCAAAGCGTCATGTGACTTCTCACGCATATGCAGATAACCAGACTTGCAAACCACATCGTCATTTCGGTTCCCCCACACACCGGGCATGAGGGGGGAGGGTAGTCCCCAAACTTATTGACTATACTGGTATATATGTAATATGCCGGCCCGGCCCCGTAGATGATGACCGGACACCGGCATGCCACAGAGGGGAAAACGTAGTCGTAGCCAAAAAATAGATCCGCTGTCACTTCTGAAAATACAACTTTATTGAGATGCTGCTACATCAAAGTGGAGAAATGACAAATCCCAGAATCACCCCAGTACACAGACATGCACCTATTTATAACCTAATAGAGGTATAGTCATGTGACCCCTGAACTCTTGCAGCAATTGGCTAAAACCCAGATATCTGGGCTCTTGAGAAAATGGTAAACAACATGGGTTGTATAGGAGTTTATAGGGGTTATATAAAAGATACCTAAAAGTAAATTCCTCTGTTCTTGGAATCGAAATGCGTAATTAATGAAATTTGGAATTTTAAAAGGGATTTTGGGTTTTATATGTTATATATATATATATATATATATATATATATATATGAAATAAATTTAAAACCCTTTTTATTATTTATCACGCCCGCTCCAAAGTTTTCATCCTAACGCAACAGAATACCGTCCCCTTAACCTTTGAATCGCGACCTAAATCCAAACCGAAATAATTTATTAATTTTTCCCCTAAGGCACGTGTGACCAAAGCTTATATAAGCATTATATAACGGGCATCGCGAGACCATCACCTCATATGACGCGACTTAATCACGTGTCAGTTTTTAACGAATTACAGTTCAGCCCGCCTAAAAAATCCGCGCTTTTCTCGATAACTCCGTAGCTTTTGTATGTTTGCTCACAGCCAGAAAAGATGTAGTTTCCGTTCCTGTAAAATTTGTACGGGCGGGGCCGCGTCCCCGTCCCGGCCAGCGTCGCGCGATGTGTTCGAGTAAATCTAATTGATGTTCTACGAGACAATGTCCTGAATAAAGACTTTGTATGAACCAGCTGCCTTTTTCCTGATGTGTTCCGAAGTGTTTATTGCCTCTCCATCTACGTCGCCACTCGCTACTTTGCACGTTATGGATACAAAATGTTTGAAGCTCCCGGCCATTGCTTCGCCCCGCCACAGTTTCCATTTGCCTTAGCTACGACTACAAAACTGATGATTTCGACGGTCAAGTTATGTGCCCGGCTACAACCGTTATTATTGTTATTATCATTACATATATATATATATATATATATATATATATATATATATATATATATATATATAGATAGATAGATAGATAGATAGACACACACAGTGAAACTTCTCTATGGCGGCCAGAAATGATTAAAAATAATAATAACAATAATAATAATAATGGATATTTTAAGGGGTGGCCATGGAAAAGAGGTTTCTTCCATAATATTGGCTCTATGGAGTCCTGAATTGGCCCTCAACAAAATATGGCCATTTAGAGGGGTGGCTGGATAGAAAAGTTTCACTATATATATTATTATTATTATTATTATTAATGAATAAAAATGATGAGCATTACTCTGTTGTTAATAAAACAAATAAACCTGAAAGACGTGGATTTTTAACATTGGCACTAGAATACTAAGGCACAAACAACAATTTCTATAAAACTATAGAAAAGTTGAAACTGAAAACTAACACAACGAGGAAACCTAAATTAAGATTACTCTTTTTCTCTAGTAAATAAAGTTTAGTTTTCCTTCATTTGGTAGTATATAGTTTCAACTTCTATATATGTATAGGAAATAAACTGAAATAAAATGGATAAGAAATTTAATGAACAATGGAGATTTTTTAACTGCAATATGCAAATAATTAGACTCCAAATTTCCTCACGAATGAGCAATATAAAAAATTACAGTTGACGATTTTTATTGCCCTGTAATTGAATAAATAGAAAGCTACAAAAGAGTTCTTAATATCATAAAAAGAAATATTTGTTCACATACACATATGATAAGGTAACCAAGGTTGTAATATCATGGGGGAAGACATCTTTGAATTATATTTGACAAGAACTTACAAAACACAAGCATTATATTTTTTTAAAAAGGGGTATTAATTGTATCCACTGTAACCAAATTAATTCAATTCAAGACTAAGATTAACATTTCTAGATGCCCTATTAAACAATAAAATGCAGATCATGAGTCATAAATTTTTTTCACAAGTTTTGAAATTCATTTGAAAGCTAGATATAACTTATTCATTAGCCAAACTTACTCAGCAGGATGTAAGTTGTTTATCACTGATATATGAATGAACTTTTCTGCTATATTGAAAAATAATTGCTATTTCATTTCAAAAAATTAATATTGCAAAATGAAAATTTTTAAAGGTTAAAAAAGTTTGAAAAATATTTCAACCTAATGAAAATATGTCTAAACTGAACATGCTTATAACTATGATTAATACTCTTTATTGTTATTGTAAGGAGGTAAGTCACCTGGGCTTAAAGCCAATTTTGACACAATATATTAAGGTACATTTTTATATTAAGGATGGATTATTTTAAAGATTTTCTAAAGATAAAATTTCTTGCATTATGAGCATTGAATGTTATTTTCTTACTTTTTTGTATGAAATTGCATCAAATATTGCTTCAATATCCACAGGATCAACCACATTCGTCATTATAGGATGAGAACTTTCAAGGCTATCTAATGCCATAGCATCTTGAGTGGTACTAACAATGAACTGGTCCATCTAGGAAGATAAATTTTAACAATCAGAGAAGAGCTTTTTGGGACAAAAAAAAAAAACCTCAGATTATTATGAGTCTTGAAATCTAAAGTTAGATAACTACATAAGGTATTACTGAACATATATCTACAGGTGGTTTAAAATACTCAAAATCAACACATAAAATACAATTGTGAAGCTTTATGTTAAATCATAATTTCCTGGAAGATACATGTACATGTGCAATTTCTTGGATCATTGGAGATTATTTAGTGGTTTACTATTATGTAGTAAAGAACCTTAAACATGTTTAAGATTTTTACTGCATTCTGGGGATATATATATATATATATATATATACAGACAGTGCTTTTTTCCTTAAAAAGAAAAAAAAAGTGGGTATCCTGTGTTTTCTCAAATAAAGGTATGTATTTTTAGTACTATGTTTTTATATGTCTCACCATAAGGGAACAAAAAACTCGCAATTTTAAAAAAATACTTTTTGTTATAAATTAACAATTCATTCATAAGTTTCTTAAAATTTTGGTTAAGTTAAGCCAAAATAATACTTAAAATAAAGGTACCCTGAGAAAAAAAACCCTGTTTATATATATACATATATATATATATATATATATATTATCTTCCCTTTTAACTTGCATTTTTAGAAATCTTTAAATTTTAATTAATGATCAATAAATAGATTTATATCAATAAGATAATTCACTGATTACAGAATAAATAAATAGATGTTCTCATTCAATTTTGGTAAGCTTTTGAAAACAAGACCCCTTAATATAAAAACTTATTTATTAGCTATACAAAATTAGCTTTCATGAATTCAAAAGTTTTTGAAACTTATACTATAATCTTAAAAAAGGGGGATTAACAAAAGGTTAATTTTTTTAGAAGTTCGGAGACATTTTTAGAATTTTATGAGTTTAGTGACTTTGAAATTTCTTTATATATATATATATATATATATATATAGTACTTTCTTAGCTGTACACCTCACATGGGAATTAAAATAAGATTCTGTCACAAAAATTCATTTAAATAGTTATTAACACCTGTCTTTATATACATGAAATTTTAACCTTTATGAATTTTCTCATTGTGTCTTTTGCTTACAACTTAAAAACAGGCTGTAGTAAGAATTTCAGATTTTACAAGTGTGTTTCTATCCTTTTGAAGCCTAAAAATACGTTTGCTACACTTTATTCCTCAAAAAACATTTGTTATATTAAGACTAAAAACTACATTAAAAGATTTATCTAGCCACAGAACTGATCAGATAGCAATGAAAACAAAATGTTTTTGCAATCACAGATACAGTTCTTAGTGATAAAGTTATTTAAATACATTATTCTAATTTGAAGATAAATTAAAGAAACTTTGAAAATTAAAATGTAAATGTAGTTTAACTGCAGTACAAAAAAACATTATTTCAGTTTTTATGTTGTACTGAAGGTTACCAACGCGTCATTCGAAAATAACCGGCAAAACTTTTTCTATTATTTTGAATTACAATAAGGGACAAAATCATCAATGCTTTTGACTTAGAGACAAATATTTCAATTCGATGTACTTGTTATATTAATCATTTTACCTTAAGATTTCAGAAATACAGTGAAATAAATTTCATTGTGAACTATAGGAGGCATATTCAATATTGCAACTTATAAAAACATACAAATAAAATATAAAAAACATTCACATGTAAAAAATTCAGAATCTATAAAGAAAATTAATAAAATATATTTTTTTAAAAACTTATTCAATAGAAACTCAAAAGTAATTATTTTCCTAGAGATGAAGTTAAATGAGGCTGTTGGTCAATAAATTTACTAGAAATATTTTCTTTAATATCAATCAGGGCCGCCCACAAGGGGAGGCAACTGGAGCACTTTGCCCCAGGCCCCAAACTGCCAGAGGGCCCCCCCTCCCCAAATTTTTTTTAATTTATTTATTAGATTTCCTCCGAAAGAAAATTCTGAAATTTGTACCGTACTTCAGAATTCAAAATAATCTCCTGAAAAAAGGAGATTATTTTGCCCCCCCCCCCCCCCCAAAAAAAAATATTCGATTAATCATATTTTTGGGGGCCCCCAACAGAAGTTTGCCCCAGGCCCCGTAAAGTGTAGTAACCAAATTACCCCCTATTTAGTTTAAGGTAATGATTACATAAGTTATTAAGTTAGATAATGAACACATAACAAAAAACTTTAGTGATTAAAGAAGATCGCATTGTGGTCCAAAGGACAACCCAAGTTCAATCATGTTCTGATACGTGTGAGGGAGGAACAAATAATTGACAGACACAAATGACAGGTAAAAAAAAAAAAACACATTTATTCATTATAAGGAATAAGAGAAACTTATTTTAAACAAAACGATAACAACATTTTAACTATCCCCCAAACATTATATATATAATTTTTAAATTTAAGCCTCAACGGCTAACAAAAATCGTGAGTAAGCATTCAGACCTACATAAATATCATAACACTTCTAGATTAGTTTAAATTTAAATAGTTAAAACATCAAGTTTCCATCTTATGGATTGGAATGGATCCAAAATGATAAAAATTTGGCAAAGATCTCACCGACTCGATGACACTTGACAAAAGACGACAAGACTCCCGGTGGCACAAATCTCGATGACGATTGCTGAGCGTTGCTTTCTGATGGCTGGCTATCATACATTGGCACTTATTACATTGGAAACTGCCTAACGCAGTGAGATTTTAGCAACAAAGGATCCACAATATTGCAGGTGCGGTCACATGGCGCAGATCGAATCCGAAATTTCACACATTGGCACTCATCGCAATGGTAACTGCCTGACGCAGTGATGTTTTAGCAGCTCAGGATCCACGATATAGCAGGTGCGGTCACTTAGCGCAGATCGACTTCGAAACTTCACACATTGGCACTCATCACAATGGTAACTGCCTGACGCAGTGATGTTTTAGCAGCTCAGGATCCGCGACGTAGCAGGTGCGGTCACTTAGCGCAGATCGAATTCGAAACTTCACACATTGGCACTCATGACAATGGTAACTTCCTGACACAGTGATGTTTTAGCAGGCCTGGACGCCGGGGACCAAAACCCCTTTCAACAGATCAAATCTTCTTCCAACGGCCCTCGGTCACTCCTCTTTTCTTTAAAAACCCCACGCACCCCCCTATAAGGGTGGGAAGTTTCACTCCAAAAAAACTCCACGTACACTCAACAACAGCGCCTTTCCATAAAGAGTTCCTTACAAAATGGCGGGAAAAACACCCACGCCCGCGCAGTTATACAGGATGACCCAGAACCAGGTGTCCAGCCAACACACCCTTTTTCGCTGACCCCGGCCGGGTCAGGGAGCTGGGCTAAAAATAGAACGCAAAAACGAGCAGAATTGCTTAAAATGTTGCCAAAATTGGGGAGATTCGTGATTGAAACTGAGTCGGTGAGAAATTTACCAGAAATTACAGACAATACATTAAAACGGCAAATTACAGCTGGATTTTTACCACGTTAATTAATACAAAGTAAAAAAATAGGATATTCTAATATTATAACAGGCCGTTATACAAATTTAAAACACAATAGTGAATTAAATAATAGATAAAATACACTTATTCACTTAAAGAAAACATGGATCTCGCACATCATACCCGCGACGAAGGATACCGCAGCGAGAGAAAAAAAAACATAGCACCCCAAAAGCTTATTAGTACAAGGCGTTTATGACACACAAATGATCTTAATCATTAACGTAATTAAAATTACCTAATTGCCAGAAATTTAATTAAAATTCAGGCTGACCCGAAATTAAAGTTTAACAGAGATTGACAGAACACTAATGCTAAGATATTAAGAGATACAGGAAATTAACAATAGCAAGATAGTTAATAAAATTAGCTGCTATCTACCATAATTAAATATCTTTAATTATTTTACACATTTAATGACAAAAAATGAATGAAAAAAGGAGAAGAAAAAGCTTAAAACAAGTTAATATCAAATTCAAACTTTTGGGTTTAAAGTTATCACAGCCCAGGGTTTCCGAGCAAGTTAAATACTAGATTAAGACTTAAGTTTAAAGTAAACCAAAGTTAATTTTTTTTTTTTAAGAATATTCCTCTCAACTTAATGTTGATGATGAGTGAGCAATTTCCAACTAATAAAAGAGATAAAACTAAAAGTTACTAGCCTTGATTTGTAATTAATTAGCTAATTAATAAAGAGCACCACCACAAAAGTCTCTGGGCGGCCCTGATATCAACACTCTACATTATCAAACTATATAAATTCTTGATAGAAAATAAGTACTTAATTAAGAAAAATAAAATAACTTTGATCATATATTAAAACAAAGACTAAAGATTCAAATGATCAAATCTTAATGTCTTTACCATTCTCCACTGTGGTTCAACATGATCTGTTCCGAGATATTCCATGAAGCTGGCAAATCCTTCATTAAGCCACAAATCACTCCACCACTCCATTGTAACAAGGTCACCAAACCACTACAAACATAAAAATTATGAATGTAACCAGTCATGTTTTGTACAAAATCAAGACAAAATGAAAATAAAAAGTTGCTGTCTTCTCAATAGTATACTCTTATGAGCTTCTTTACATACCAAGAAGTAATTCTTTTACAGCTTTAATTTTGAATGTAACAAAAGACAGCAAAAAGCAAATAGTTCAATAGAAAAAAATGATAAGTTGGTAAGGATTTTTTTTTTTAATTCACTCTTGCTTTTAGACAGAAGAAAAGCAAACATTTCATTAAAAACAAATAAGTTTGTTAGTTTTTTTTCATTAACTCAAGGGTTTCCAACCTTTTTATGTTTGCAGCACCCTTGGGAGTGAGATTAGAAACTTGAGGCCCCCTTGTTAGAATTTTAGTTTTTTCAGTTCTTTAAATATTAAGTTAAAGTGGAATATATTTCAGGAACATGTTAAATTTAAGTTCAAATAAATACTTACTCCATTGCTGTTTTCATTCATTTATTGAAAAATATAAATAACAAACACTAGAATAGGAATTAATAACACAGTTTCAAAAATAGCCATGGAATTCAGTATAGTATTGTATTTGGGGACTACAATGGAAATTGCTAAAAAGAATTCTGTTCTATAAATGTGAGACTTGCAATGAATGCTTAGAGCACAAATGTTTGATATCAAGCCTAACATTTCTGGACATGAGGGTAGCTAATTCATTCACAGGAATGAATGCATAAATTTGTGTCACAATCTGTCTGGTGTTAGAATCATTAATTCAACTTAATATTTATTATAAGCATGTCCTACTAATATTTTTTGTTTACCCCCCCCCCCCCCCCCAAAAAAAAAAAAAAAAAAAAATCTTCTGGCACCCTAACATGCCATAGCATACTGGTTAGGAATCACTGCATTAACTGCAGAGAAATGAAAATCAAGATGTAAAAATATGAAATGTTATATGATTGCTATAGTTCAATACAGTGCATTGAACTATAGCAATCATTCATCCAAGCATTGAGTTGTTGGTTTTGGAACCCTATGGTCATGTTTTGCTACATGAGGGCTAAGCATACATAGACCTACAGTTTAAAGCCTATTTCAAATGATAACAAACACCTTACAAATCATGGGACTGGAAATCATAGACCCTGATAAGAAAGTAAGCACTTTTACCATTTGGCCATCATCCAGTTTTCATGCAAGTATCAAAATATAAATTTCCATAACATTATGTACAACTGATGAGACTTATACAGTACTTCCATATCACTGTATTTTTATTGTGTGTCTATCATACCATGTTCTAAGACCAAATATTTGTTATTTTATACATTTTGAACTTAGAAGTAATTAAACTTCACTTAAATAATATTTCATACAGTAAAATACATAAGATAAAAATAAAGGACTCCTGTTGGTTGCAACATGTTTGTTTGCTCTATATTGGTATTCAGAGCTAAAAATGCCAGGCATTGTCTCTTATTTTAAAGTTAAAAATTCATAAATAAATGTGAAAATGAAAGAAAGATAATAATATATAGGTTCTAATAAAATTATCACAAAATTATGAAGTCCAAATTTTATAAAATGTATTGTACCAAACTAAACAAGTATAAACTGTACCATATTAAGGAATACTCACTTGGTGAGCTAATTCATGAGCAATCACTGTAGCTACATGTTCTTGACTTGCGCTCGATGTCTCAAGAGGATTATACAAAATAGCAGTCATACGAAAAGTTACAAGACCCCAATTTTCCATAGCACCAGGGCCAAAGTCAGGAATGGCAATTGTATCTAGATCGCATAAGGAATTATAATTTATACAACTACTTTTTTTTTAGTAATACATACTTGATAATTTTAAATATGAATATTACTGATATATATAGTTGCATAAGGATATTAAATTTCTTGATGCAATATTATACTCACAAAATTTTTCTCAATTTAATGGGTTTAGTTTTGATAAAAGAGTTTTTTAGAGGTAATTCCACTTAATACATCACAGAAGTAGAAGAGGCAATTGGTCTTACAACATAAGATTATAACATGGAATAACTGCGTATCAACAAATATAATTTATAGTTTTAGCTTATTCATACACTTCATCAAGAACTGATTTTTATTATCTGTTTTGAAATGTTATGCATCTTTCCAAGAACATACCACCTCAATTGGTCCATTAAGATTAAAATATGGTAAGATTTCTAAGGATAATAGCTATCATAATTCTTCATTTCGTTAGAAAAATTTGTCTAGCCTAGGGCTCAAACCCAGGGTTTTTAGTTTGACCACTAATCCATTAGAATGAGGAATAGCTAACCAAACTCCCCAAAGTACATTAGAATGGTCAGCAAAAAATGGACTTTCACTTTGCAATGTTTGTACATGTTTAATAATATATATGCTTGTTACATTTTGCCACCTTGTTTAACATTTTAATGAATAAATATTGTTTAAATGATTAATGGTGATTTTTTAAACTCTAAATAACTGGTATTTAATAATACTTGAATTAAAGATTAATAAGATAATAATACATCATGCTCTTGCCTGCATTCATTATAAATGAAACCTAGTAACCTCAACTGCTCATAATATTTACTGAGCATGGAATAAAGAGATCACACATCTAAACTATGAGAATTGGTTTCTCTTGAGTTTTAGATTATAGTTCTGGATGAATTTATCTTTTCTTTTCAGCCTAAGATAATTCATTTGGCCATTTATAGATTATCTTATAAGGCATTAATATCAAATGCTCTCCAGTCTGGGAACAAAGGATTCAACCCTTTTTAACCTAACAATTTCATAGATTGTCTGCAAACTGTATATTTCATTACATTTCATTTCTCTTCTAAGAGAGTAATGTAATAGAAAATAACTTAACTATCATAAAGAAAGAATGCTTGTAAGAACAATAAAGGAACAAAATCTTTCTACAAATGAGACCAGTTATAACTAAATAGCACTCTAATTCCGCTCACTAACATAACAGATGGGAAAAGCTTGGAATTGCTATAATTTGGGGGCAAGAGTTTTATAGATAAAAAAAATCTTGTTTTTACTATCAAAAATTATCCAGGTTATTCTAAGATATATATTTTGATCAGTTTTATTAATTGCTGATATTGACCAGCTAAATTAATTATAAATTTTCCATATGACTCAATATATGGTTCTTAGAAATTTAAACAAAGAATCAAGTATGGTCAACTCAACAGCATTTGAATGATGAAGCTTCTTTACAACTTTCTTGGGTATAATACACTTCTACACCACTGATATTATAATTATTTTACATTAGAATAACAATTATAATAGCTATTACCTTAGAGGAGTCAGACAAGGAAATGAACATGTAAGACAGCTAAAAAAATTTAATAGCATTTAAAACATGAGACTACTTGGGCATTCCCTAGATGCCATATGCATTAATACATAACATATCATTACTTGTTGTTGTCGTGACTGCAAATAGTGTGAAAGAAAGTCTTAAACAGGACCAAAAGCCTGGATAACTGCAGCTGCCAGATCAAGTGCCTGTGTGCTATAGAGGAGTTCTTGTGGCATCAAAACAAGCTTGAAAAGGGCAGCCACAATGACTGGACAGTCAAAGATGTGCTCTGGACAATTTGTACAGTTGATAAAGGATCTTGTGCCCATCTTGTGGATTTTTATACCCTTAAAGTCATTAGTTCTTAGTCTAGCTATTGTAGAAGCACTTGTTCTGGGACAGTTAAAGTCCAAAATTTGTGGTATCTTTACTTATATCATTACTTATATTCCTTAATTATATTATTATTATTATATTGTTTGAAAAACATATTACCTGTGATTGAAACTGCACTTTGAAATGACAAAAAAGTTTTACATATTAAAAAAAAAAATTAAAGTTCAAAACCTTACCTAATTTGGGTAATGGATAGCTGATATTAAAAAAAGTTTGGAAAAAATGTAGTACATTTGAAGCAGTATCAAGAGCAAACTGAGCTTGGCTGTACATTTCAGGAGGAACAAGCACCCGTACCTACAAATTATATTCAACAGAAAATATTAAGAAAACAGAATAGGAATTTTAAAAAATAAAGAGAAAACAAAACAATAACCTTGAATTAGCTTTTATAAAATATTTTTGAATTTTTATCATGCCAAAGAATTTTAATCATACAAGTAGTAGGATTACACATGTAAATGAAACAATAAATAGAAAATTGCAAAATATCCTAAACAGTTGAAGCAAATTGAATTGCTGCTAATTTAAGATTATGCTATCTCATTGCTACATATTCATAGAGAAAAATGATAATCAGAAATTAATTCCTTGACTTATATGAGACCATTTGCAGACCCATGTAAGTATAAAGTCTGAGTATTTACACTGGACAACTTACTAGGTTTCTTAATGAAATAAAAATAGACAGACATATAAATAAAAAGAAAAAATATCAACAAGTTTTCAAGACATATTTGACAAGGAATACATTAAAATTTCAGAACATAGTTAATTAAGCAGATTATTGGATCATTTTGCATTTTGTAATTATACCATAAACTATATTTCTTTTAGTCTCAATTCTGATTGACATCAAAAACAGAATTTTATCATTTCAAATATGAAATAATCTTTATGCAACCTAGCACACAAATAACTCTTTCTCTCATCTGTAATGGTTGTCTTAAAGTGGCATTACAAATACCAATGGAATTCAAAAAATTGAAGGAGGCTTAGAAGAGGATGTTTTGTGCAGCTTTCCAAATTGATTTATTCAAACAATTGTTACTCTCAGAAACATTGGTTATTTATTCATCAGGGACTACCCAAGATTTTCATAGAAAATAAAAATTAACCTGCATCTATGTGTATTAATTCACAGAGTAATTTTGGGGAAATTATCAATGGATAGTTATAGTCACCTCTCTTTTGGAGATATTACAAATCATTTCACAGAAAAGTTAGTTAAAAATCTGAATTTCTTTTTTTTTAATATATATTTATAAAAATTTTCATGACAAGAAAGCTAATATAGTACAATACAATGCCAGAATCATTTTTTATAATTTTCAAACATATTAAAATAGGTAGATTGACAGTATATGCATTGCATGTTTAAAATTGAGATTAAGTAGAAAACTAAAATTATAAACAAAACTGTATGCTACATATTATAATACATAAGAACATCAAATATTCATTTATATGATTTAAATTGAATAATTATGAACAAAAATGTTCAAAATATATTTTAAAATTAGAGAACTACAATAAAAGTTTCATTGAGAATTTCTCTCTTTCATATATAATTTGTGTAAAAAGCCACTATTAATCATCAAACAAATATAGCAAAAATTAAACAATACTTACATTTATTCCATCTGGATTTTTAGTTTCTAAGGATTTAAAATCACACACAACAAAGGCTACCAAATATGTACTCATTCGCAGAGTTTTTTCAAACACTGTTATTGATAATCCATCACCATAAGGGGCAGTTTGAGAAACATCAGCATTGAAGTAAGCTTTATTTCTTTCTTCATGAACAATTGTTAGCTGAAATGTAGCCTTCATAGCAGGTTCGTCAAAACAAGGAAATGCAGAACGAGCAGCAGTAGGTTCAAAATGAGTTGTTGCAAGGTACCTAAAAAATTTATACTATTTTTTATTTTACTTGCAAATTATTGTTATGCTGATTCAGATTATATTTGTAAACATTATATTTTAAAAGAGTTATCATAGAACTTAAAATATACTTTATAAAAATTATGTAAATAACTTTCAAAATTATTAAATATAATATATCGATCACTTCATAAAACAAATATGCAGTATACATTTTGGTCATTTTTATTCAAAGAATATCAATAAATGCAAAAAATTTTATAAATGCTATCAATATAAAAAATACCTCATCTTGGAAATAAAATTTTATTTGTAATATCCAATATCTGACATTGTTTACATACAATACAAGAGGTTAAAAAGAACAAGAAAATAAAGTACAGTTTTCATTCATACCTTTTCTGCCCATCTGATATTTTATAAGAACTTATATAAAAACCCTCTAGTTTTTCTTCAAGATGTTTTTTAAAATCAATCCATAATGTATATTCTTGGTATGGCTTCAGAGTTCCATCAACTTCAATATATAGTTGCTCATGTTTAGGATACTCTAATCTTTGAAGAACACGCATTTCTCGCTCATCTCCCTCTAAAATAGTGGTACGTGACAGGTTCAATTCCTTAGAATGTAGAACAACAAAATTTGTCTGCATTGTTACTTGAAAGGTAATATTCACACTTCCAGTATTTTCAAATGTATCTAAATTTGGATGCATAAATAAACTGTAGTGAACAGGCCTTATGAATGGTGGTAAACGAATATCATGCCATGGAAATATCTCTCCAGTCTTAGCTGTTGGTACTTGTTTTGTTGTAGCAGGAGTAGTGTGATGATCCTCACGTGGAGCAGTAATTATTGGACATCTCGGTATGGGTCTTGCAAAAGAAGCAATCATTGCAATTACTAAAAGAGCAACAAGCACAACAGCAGTAACACAGAATGCTTGTTGTTTCGAGCATACAATTCGTCTTATCTTTTCAGGTCCAGAATTATCAGCATATAAAACTTGCTTCTTAGCATTTTCACCTATAAACAACAAAATGGCAATAAATACACATATGATATTAAAATAAAATTTCCCGACATCCACTAGAACTTACAAAATTATTCAAATATAATATTACTTCCATACTTTATTACTTTGAAAGAGGATAGGGATTGCTGTTACCGAGGTGCTATTAAAATGATTTTCTACTATTATGGTTTCAGCTATTTTAAAGCTAAGATTTAAAATCAATCTTTTGTTGATTTTTCGTAAATGTATGATTTCAAAAGTGATGTTTCAAACTTTATTTTTCAATATACATACAAGCTTAAGAACTTATCAGCGTAAATACAATTGCAATCATTAAAATACTGCTAGAAATTTTGAGGATTCATAGTTTGCGATTCTTACATAACATAAATGAAAATAAAATTAAAATATCTTATAAGCAAAGTTTTAATTTGCTTACCGGTTAAGAAAGCTACATCGTCAACTTCGGGTTCATTCATTTTTGTATTTTTTTATAGAATGCTAAATGATTAAATGCAGTTCTAATGCAAATCACCATGTGTGTAAGGATGCAAAGATCCGTGTTCTAAATTTAATCGGTATGCATTTCTTTGATTGATCCAAAAAATTAGTTTACATCCAAAAATCCAGAAAGTGTTTGTTTGGGTTCTTTCGTTGTTTTGAATCTTCTCAGCGGGTGTCTGCTGAAAAAAATTACATAGGGCGCCATCTATAATCGGAAATCAGTTTTAAATTAAAATCTTCGGATCTAAACAGCAGACATGGACAGTAAGCACACCATGTCCTGCCCCGCCTTAGATGGACGTTCTCCGTACATACGTTATTGGGATGCATGAAAATTGTATCTTAGTTGCTTTTCTTGTTTATGTATTTCTCATTTTGTTCTCCTTTGCAGTTCGTATTTTTCTTTCTTTTTTTTCTGTATACCTAAGGTCTTTTTCTATAGGTTTCTGCATTAGAAATAATAGACGGGCCTGAATATATATATATCAACTCAATCAGTCAACAAGGTGCATCATTCCTGTACGTCTAAGTACGGCTAGGTACGTCCAGTTAAGACATTATTTGAATAAGAGAAGAAAATATTTGGAATTAGAGCTATGAATACCCGTATTGCACTGAAATTGTTTATTTAGTAATACAGTCGAACCCCGTTATAACGAACTTCAAGGGACCAAAGGTTTTGTTCGCTATATCCGGTGGTTCGCTATATCCGAACTTTTAAGAAAAATGTTAGAGTTCACAAAATGTATAACTCATTAGTCGCTAAGTATATTCCATAATGATGTATTAAAAGAATGATAAAATCTATTAAAAATGATCATTAATGAATTAAATTGACTAAAATCAATTACATTAAACAGACACAATACTAATTAAATTAACTGAAAATGAAGACAAATGGAAATAAATTGATTTTATCTTTAATTGTTGCTCACTGCTTTGATACAGAAATAATCGGTAATCTTCTGCTGACGTGATGCCGATTTCAAAAACATTTTATGAATTTCTTTGTCCAATACATCAAATGACTCCAACGCTCTTTCTTCCACTATTTGTGTAGACAAAAACTTATTAGTTACACCCATCGCTGCTGTAGTATCTGAGATGTGGAAATTTCGTCATTTATGTGCTCCTCTTCATCAGCATCAGAAGCAGAATCTTCGATTTCAGGATTATTCATTTTAATTTCTTCCACAATATCTTCATCAGTCGGATTTTCACATGTAATGACTTCATCATCACATGTTTCGAACAATTGCACGCCACAATCTGAGAATGTTGAAATGTTGTGCTTTTCTATCCACATCGCGATGGGTAAATCTTCATCATCTTCTTCTTCAACATTCTTTGCTTCTTCAACATTCGTTGCATCTTCAACATTCTTAACAATTTTTTTTAATTTAAAAAATTCAGTTGTCGAGTAAAAAAGGTTCGTTATATCCGATTCTTAAGATTTCGGAGGTTCGCTATAAAAGGATAAATTAGCATTAAATACAATAGGAAAACGACGGGACCAAAATTTTTGTTCGTTATATACCGGGTTCGCTATAACGGGGTTCGACTGTAATACTATTACATAGTTCAATTTATGCTTATTATTCACATTTCATGAATAAAATTTGTTGATTTCTCAATATTTTGAAGAATAGCTTCTAGGTGTTTTGTAAGGATCTTTTGACGGCAATATTTTTTATTGATTTATCATTTTTCAAAATTCTTCGTACATTATCCATTATATTTATCACAGAGCCTCAATACTGATCAGTTAGTAGCTCATGCAATGGCGGATCATCGCACAGGCACAAGAAGCGAGCGCTTGCTGCCTCTGATTGTCAGAGGCTAAGGAAAGTTAGCAGCTTCGAAAAGAGATATATTTTTGGGGGTCTCAAAACTATGTGTGCGCTTGGGGCCCTCTAAGTGCTTGATCCGCTACTGAGCTCATGACAATAGGTTGTTTGATTGAGTTGTCTTAGTGAGTCAGAGAATGAATTGAGTCACTGGTAGACACTGTTGTAATGCTTAAAATAAGTTTCCTTTTGACTGATTCTCAATTAGTAGTTATTTGAGAACCAATACTACGTAAAACGCACATGTCGTACCCCGTGGTTCTCCCCTCACCAATCAGAGTGTTTGGCTGACGTCATAGTCAAAACCCGAGGCGGTTAAGGGCCTGTTCACATAGGAGTCCGTTGCGTTGCGTAAAGGAAAAGATGACGTTGAGACGAAAATAAACCAATCATAGGCGTTAAAAATTTCATTGCTAATCGTTTGGAGGCCTATGATTGGTTTATTTTCGTCTCAATGTCATCTTTTCCTTAACGCAACGCACGGACTCCTATGTGAACAGGCCCTTAGAGGATAGTTGGGCAGTGTGTGATGGGAGGAGTCATGTTTACTTCTAAACGTAAAAAGTCATTCAATAGTCACCAAATACAAATAGGAAACACAAAAATCCACTGGTCTGATACTGTCAAATACCTTGGTATCGTTTTAGATAAAAATGTGTCACTTGGAAACATCATATCCTCCATGTCAGGAACAAATTCCGAGCAGCCAGAAGATTAATTTACCCTTTAATTTCTCGGAATAGCAAATTAAGCTTAGTCAACAAAATGCTCATTTACAACTCCTATCTTCGTCCTATCTTATATAACTTATGGAGGGCCAGCGTGGTCATACTGTGCAAACACCCATATTAAAAAACTCGCATCTGCTCGAGCAGCACCATTCGACAAATTGTTAACGCGGATTGGTATTTCAGAAATACTTGTATTTACAGGGAGTTAGGAATCCCTACTATTCGAAATTATCTCAAAAACCAAGCTATTAACTTTCACAATTCAATTGACAGTGAACTCTTATCTAATCTTGCAAATTACGATCACGCTGACCCCACTAACAGGAAAAGGCCTCGTGCCATCCTGAGTCTTTCGTCATAATTTTTTTGTTTGTCCTCGTCATTTAAATAAAAATAAAAAATATAAAAAACTATACTTGGCTTGTCAAGGCAAAAAACATTTAAAAAATTTTATAAGATAAAATAAAAATCTTTTTTTCTATCCTTAAACTTTCTTTTAGCTTAATTATTTTTGTCTCAGAGCAAATCCTTTGGCTTTGCTCATATCGTAGTATTTGAACTCACGGATTCTGAACCTTATCTCTCTATCCAATCACTTTACTCTATTCTCTCTCAACTTGCCAATTGAAATCCAGCTTACAGACAGCCATTGACTCCACCCCCACCAGCGTATCAAATCGAAGATCCAGGAGACATCCAATCAGAACTGCCCATTTTCACCCTTCTATGTACTGACCAGAAGACTCATTGCTTCACTTTTTGTGTTGCATTTCCTGAACTTTTGACGATTCCCAGCAAACTTTTTTCTATTTTCTGAGGAAATTCAGCTCTTCCTTGTTCAAATTATGATATTTCTGTGTTTGAAGGCGCTGGCCTAGGAAACTCAGTTAATCATTTTGTGCTATGGTCCTATGGTGTGATGGGAGGTCTGGCGATATGGTGTAGGCTCGTCCAACTCTGGCTCGTTGTCCTTTAATTTTATGTGTCATTGTAAATAAATACTTTTGTTTGTTTTGTTAAGAGACAACTCAATTTGTATACCTCACTGTCCCTGTGCCATAAAACGAACCTCGGTGCAGTAGACACGACAAATAGTTCTGAACCAATAAATTATTTTACTTTGCATTATTTACAACAGTTTTGTTAAGGCTCACATCAGGGGATACCGTATTCTAACAAATTGGGAAGGCACTACTGTGTTGATTTACATATAATAAACTATAGAGAAACTAATTCTGAATTTTTGTATTGCGCACCAAAATAGCCATAACCCGTTTGGTCAAAATAGCCATAATCCGATGTTAAGAGAAAATATATAACTTTAAAAGTGTATCACTAAAGAAGAAAAATCCTCCTGGTATGTATAACCTCAGAAAATATATTATACTATGCTATCTAAAGTTAAACATATTAAAAAGCAATATAGACTTACCTTAATCATAAAATGAAGCAGAAGATATGCAGTAGAAAGTAAACTTTAATTAAAAATATGAATTACAGTTTTAAGAAGAACTGTAAAATGGATGTTTGGTTTTGTTTATGATGCCTACATTGTTCAGCCAGCTTCTCGATTTGAAGTAAACATTTTTGCGTTGGATCAACTGGCAGTGTTTTAATTCCTTTAAGACTTCGTGGATTCTTGGACTTTCCAATCACTAATAATTTAAGCTTTTCGATCCCATCCGTATTAGCACAAACTAAAGCTATAATCCTCTCTTTACTGCTTTTATCTCCTACGTAAGCATCCCCTTTAGAATGTAATGTCTTGTTTGGCAAGAGTTTATAAAAAAATGCAGTTTCGTCCGCATTAAAAAATATCTTTCGGCAGGTAAGTAGAGTCAGCTGCTAACTTTGTTTTACATTCGCCATTCTCTTCTTTCTATAAAATTTCTACCTTTGTCTCCTAAGTTAGGGTTTTGTACTTTCTACGTGTAGACATCCTGAATTTTTATACGTTTACACCACACACTGAGGTAGACAAACTTGTCAGGTGATGGCCGAATGGCTAGGGCGCTGGCATTCGGTTCAGATCCTGTGGGTTCGAGTCCTACTGTTGGCATGGATGCTTGTAGCCGTTCGGAATCGGCTTTAAACTGTAGGTCTCGGTCTAATTAGCCTTCGTAAAGCAAAAAGTTAACCGCAGCGGTCCAAACCAAACCAAGAAGAAAAACTAGATTACATTAACTTCTCTGCACTGCAAGCATAACTGACGCAAATCCCTAGAATCTGTAGTAAAGACTGGTTTTTCTGAAATTCTAAGAAAATCGATACAAATAACGGAAAATCGCTTTGTCTGTTAAGCACTCATGTCCCTAATGTTTAGCGGGAATGCAATAGTCTAGGAATGCAGGCATGTGCCTCTTTACACAGAAAATAAATACAGATGATTTTGACACACAAAATAATAAATACAGCGTGTATTTTCTCCGTTAAACGAGGAAAAAGAAATTTTTTTTTGTCAAATTTTTAGTTCGAATTAACCGAAGTGATAAAAATTTAGTTCGAATTAATGAGATATTTTTAATATTAATTCCAATACAAGTTTTTTGGGGCCTTTGGATTAGTTCGAATTAACCGAAAGTTCGAATTAACCGAGTTCGAATTAACGAGCGTCCACTGTAGTACCTAACTGGAACACATTTTGGTTACCTTTTAAATGTTAAAATTCGTGTTCAGTCAAATGACAGAACATGCCAAGCTTAAATTGATTGATAATTATATAAATGAAGAAAGTGTTCACTCTCTTAAATAAGTTCTATCTAAACTGCAAAAATTGAAATGTTCGCTATATCCTAAAAAAAAAAACAGTCAATGTTGCCGTCTAAGTGACAACGCAACACGTCACACTGGTCATAATCACAGCGGTGACCGAATTTCGACCACATACTAGTAGTCTAGTCTCTTTGTCCCCATCAAGGGACTTTCTCCCAGCCATCTTCTCTTAGTTACACTGTAAAGTCGTTGCGACAGTCCGACTCCAAGTCACCATGTGGCTCAAGTGACTTCACTGGAAAAGCAACTTCATTGCAAAGCCACACTGATGTCACCGCGTAGTGCTATACCTTTTTCGATGTATTTGGATGTGTACTTTAGTCCTCCATGACTGAAAGTGACTATACTGCGACCTCGATTTCTGATCACGGTACTATTAGTGTACAACTACTATGAAATGATAGAAATGCTCTACCAATTTCGAAGTACTTGGATGTGTACTTTAGTTTAATTAATGAATTAATATTTGAAAAAACTGTATTAACATCAAGTGTCATCCACTACAAGTTTAAAAAAATGTATTTGAACTTGAGTGGATGAATAAAAAGTACTTTTATTAACGATTGAAAATTTGAACAAGATATATATATAGAGAGAGTGTGAACTAATAGTAGGAATTGAAAAATCTACAGCAAAGAAAGATCAAAAGATTTGTCATTCCTTCATACTCAGCATCATTCCCTCATTTCTTCAATAATTTAGCATAAAAATGTAACCAAATTAAAATAAATTTTTATATTTTAAAAATTTGATTAATTTAAAATTATATGTTAAAATAAATTTATATTATTGGAATTTAAAACTTTAAATTTTTTAATTTATGCAACTTAATTTTTTTAATTAAAGCTTATTAAATACATTTATTTTCTAATTAACATGAAAATTTTAAAAATTAAAATTATTGTGGATATTTGAAGAAAGTAAATTTAAAATTCAATAATATACTTATTTCAATTTATTCATTTATTTATTTTGTTAAAATCTCTTTAAATCCCGTGTTATATATGTAATTCAGATTTTAAAACATACTAAATTGCGTAGAAGTAAAAAAAAAACTTATAATTAAAAGATTCCTATATATGTCAACAGATGGCGAAACTGATGCTTTCGTCAAACCCGCAATTGAGTGCCCAAACCGTGAGTCTTTCAGAATATGCGACCCGGCTCTGAGAATAATACATTTATTTTTTTCTTTGGCCCTATGGAATTAATTTCCGTTTATTTATTTATTTATTTTTACTTTTATTTTATTTTAATTTTTTTTTTACAGATGCCAGCGTATTTTAATTCATATGTCCATTACAACTCCCCTAGCACTTGACAACGCTTCACAATGCAACTTTAGGGAAACTTTTTTTCATGAATGATTTTCTTACGAGAATACCTCAGACAAACGAATCAGACTCCTGCGTTTTCGCGCGCCTTCTTTAGGCAGCCTTCATTAATTCCCTGATCAAGAAATATAATTTTTGTTTTGGTCTACCTGTGTGCGATCGTGTTTTAAAGATAGTGAAAAACAAACGTCTTGCTTTGAAATGTCGTGGTGCGATGTAATGTGACGCCAGCTGTGTTTTATCTAGAGTATTTCCGTGCGCGCATTCTAGACAGAAGAGAATTCTATCTTGCGCGCGTTTCTCTGACAGTTGTGTAAACTACTGCATTCCCGCGGGAGCTACCTATTCAGGAATTAAGAAAAAAAGGTTGAGAAGGATGAGGGGGAAAAAGCATAAAAATGGGTAAAGTACGCTCTATGGCATATCAATACGATCCCTACCGTAACAATTACAGTAGTTTGGAAAGGAGAAATCGAAACATACCAATATCCATCGACTCGTAATGGGTAGCCTCACCTTCATCTTTAAGGGTTTGGTAGTTGTTTTTCGCGAACATGTTAGTCTTGGAATTCTACATGTAAAAGACTCCGTCCACAGGCTCCTCTGCCGCTGTTATGACGCTGGATGTCAACAGGTGGCAAAAATCTTTCGTAATTGGAAGATAGGCAGCTGGCGAATGTTGCAATAGCTAGAAAAAGAAAATAAATCGAATGTGAAATGAGACTTCTAAAGCAAACACTTGCGCGGTTTAATCTGTCACTTGACGTTGATTTGGCGATACTTGAGAGGATGAATAGGCACTATAAATACAGTTTTTAGAATTATTTTTAACAAATACTGAGTAGTTAAAATATATATGCCAGATACCTGTGGTGTATTCAGGGCCTTTTTATTGCATGGGCAAATCGGGACTTTGCCCAGGGCCCCCTGATGCTAGGGGGCCCCAAAACCCCCTTGGTGTATGCACCTAGTACTTCTAATAGTATGTATAGCCCATGGATAGATCTTATTTTTATAAATGTTCGTTAAGGGGGGGACCCCCAAATAGCATCTGCCCAGGGGCCCCCAGCGTTCATAATCGGGCCCTGGGTGTATTCGGCATCTTTTGGCGCAAATGCAGCCTTAAGGCTGCTATGTACTAACCCTATTGGATTCGCTCACTTCAGTGTTAATCTACGGAGAAAATGGGTCCAAGGATTGCCAACTTGATTGAAAGATTTGTTTGAAAAAAATGGTACTCGTAATAGAAAAAAGAAATTTTACACGTTGGAGCATTTTTCCTTTTGTTTTTTTCAAAATGCAAATAATATTTTAAAATTTAAATTATTCGGAGAAAAAATCTGGTAAAATGTGTTTTAAACACTGATAAATTCCTTTGGTGGACGAAATTTCTAAAATGAATCCTGTTGCTAGGCGCAGAAAAGTTCAGGCTATCTGAAAATCTTTTTTTATTGGTTTGTCAGAATTTATGCAGTTGTAAATAGTGTACAAATTTTCTCCATAGGTTAACATTGAGGTGATCGAATCCAATCGGGTTAGTACACAGCAGCCTTAAGAAAAACGTTTATTGAGGTTTAGAAAATTAGAGGGTAAAATTGCCTAAGAGGAGACTGAATACCTGAAAGATTAATTGCTAAGCCGCCTAAAAAGCAAACCACATGCTGAATAAAAGTATATTGTTTTCATTTTAGCTAATAATGGTCCCGTTACACTTTTTTTTTCATGCGTGACGCTTCTTATTGCATTAGGCCAGAATCGTTTGTAGGAAATTTTCAGCTAAAGAGTGCTGGGTAGCCACCATATTTGGATTCAATGTTAATCTATGGAGGAAAGTTTCTTACTAATCGCTCACTTGCATTTTAAAAATTTTAAAAATGTAAAGCGTTATAGAGAAAGAAATTCTTTACCTATGTATAATTTTAATTTTTTTCAAAAGAGTATTTCAAAAGAGAAATTATTTGGTAAAAGTTGTGGTATACTGTGTTTTAAACGCAATCTGTTTTCCTTTGGTGGATGAAACTTACAAAAAAGAAAAACATATAAATGTATAGAAAAGTTCAGGCTATGTAAAAATACTATTTATATTTGATTATCAATATTTCAATAGCTGCAGAGAGTGAGAATAAAATTTATTTTGAATACCAAATTTTGTCGAAATTTTTGCTTTCAATAATGAGTTGGGGGATGATGGACGATTGATAACTATGACGGGACCGCTCATCGCAGCAGGCGGCACTGCCCATTCTGCTCCTCACTTGGATCCCCCCTCCCCCAACCTCAACCGCTACCATCCGAGTACACAGCAGACTCAAGTAATACGCCACTCATACCTCAGAGTTTTCCCACAATCTTCTGAACACACTTTTTCTTCTTGAGCCGCGATAGAACCATTGTCCATTAGCATAAACTTCATTTTTTAAGCATTTAATTTAAAGGAGATAGCCACAAATGAAATCAGAGAATCTAGTATAAAGTTTCATGACAATCCGTTTTACCCAAACTTGTGTTGCTTGATTTGTTCCGCTATCAGCCATATTAACATTACAGACCAGACATTGCTTGGGGTTCAGTGTAACATTGTTTTAATACTACTACTATACTACTACTTGTGACATGATTCTAGAACAGTGGTGCGCAAAACTTTTTTCGACCACGACTCGCTTTCTTAGAAAAAAAAAATTACTCCCTCGCCCCCCCCCCCCCCTCTCTCAAAAAAAAATTAAAAACAAAAACAAAAAATTCTGGCCCTTTTTTTAAAATTAGGAAATTGTTAACAAACAAAAAAAGGAGGAAAGAGGAATAAGAAAATTTTAACAATTTTTTTAAAAAAATCAGTGAACTGTAAATTGTGAGTATACATTTACTTTGCATAATAACAATTAAAAAAAATTTTTTCAGGTAGTCTCCTCTAACGAAACTACCGCGGGATTTTAACGTAGGATTATATATCGTTTGCTTACTTTTTTAAAACTCATTTTGGTGCTTTTCTGTTTAACTGTTTACTGCTACTGGGTTTGGCGCGCTGCCAAAATTATAACTCGCGACGCAGGACAATTTTTTTCTCTCCGAAGGACCGTTATTGAGGAACGTAATCCTACGTTAAAAATATTTTGTTTACCTTCTACACTTGTTTTTTGTCAAATCTCGTGTGACTAAAACTTCAGATTTAAATATTGTTATGTATTTTTTATTACCATGTTTTTATTAACTCGCTTTCTTGTTTGTTTGTTTGTTTGTTTGTTTGCTTGTGTATTTGTCCTGTACAAATCTTGCAATCGATTTTTAACTAACTTCCCGACTAGCTAGACATTTGAAACTTTTAGAATAGCTCAGAACACGATGACAATGCATTCTTTTAATACTTTTAGCCATCTTTAAGCAGGTTTGAATTCATTTTCAGTTAATTTTGTTTAGTAGAATGATGCAGCCATCTATCGCCCGGGACGGGAACGAAAAGTTAAACGCAAGTCAACTTTCAATTCTCGAGCTAAACGATTGATTACGCATTTGATACCTCTTTATCACGCATTTTCTTTCAAGCTGATGGGATAATTCATCAAAAAAATTTTTAAAAAGTATTTATTAATACATAGAATTGTCAAATTTATATGATTCAACAGAAAATTTAAAAACATGGTATATGAAAAGTTCTTTTTATCTTGTAATTATTGAATGTTTGGTTAAAAGCTCACGAATAATAAGTGCACTGTGGAGAGACGCATTATCCTGGTGCAAAACCCACGAGTTTTCTCGCCACATTTCAGGCCGTTTTCGACGAATTGCTTCCCGGAAACGGCGCAAAACACTCATTGAATGTCTGGCCAGTTGGTAAGAATCCATAATGCACAACACCATGACTATCAAAGAAAACAGTTAACATTACCTTGATTTTTGAGCGACTTTGACGTGGTCTTTTCGGTCTTGCTTCATCTTTCAAGCGCCATTCACTTGATTGTTGAGCTGTTTCTGTATCAAAAGCGTATATCCAAGTTTCATCACCGGTAATAATGCGTTTTAGAAGGGAATCGTCTTGAAAGCATCTCTCGGGCCACTTGAACACGTTGTCGTTTTTCGAGCAAATTCAAAGTTCTTGAAATAACTCAAGAAGCGACTCGTCGCAACCCTAAATGATCATTTAATATTGCTTGACAGGAACAAAATAATGTAGGAACTTGTTCAATAATGTCTCTTATTGTCAAACGACGATCGCCAAGCACCAGTTCTCTGACCTTATCGATATCTTGATCATTAATCGAAGTGGATGGTCCATCAGATTGAGGATCATCTACTACGGATTCTCTACCATCTTTAAACTTTTTATACCAATCAAATACTGTTGTTTTTGATAAACAGTCATCTTTAAAAGCGTTTTGCAACATTTCAAACGCTTTTGTAGAAGAAATTTCACCGCGAAAACAAAATTTAATGCATGTTTTTTGCTCAATAACATTCGGCATTTTGGAAAATCAACAGAGTGAAAATTCTTAAGTCATTAAAAACAAATTTATTTTCAGACGATAAAAGGAAATAAATTCCTGGCTATAGCCAGATGTTTATAGAAGTCGTAAAAATGTTTGATAAAAATTTGCAGACGATATCTACTATAGATGTATTTTAAATGAAGCATTCCGGATACTTTTTGATCATAGCATATATCGTTCTGTATAAAAATAACACAATTTTTCCTTAAAATAAATCAAATTTTTAAGGCACATAGAAAATGTTTTTATTTCTAGAAAAATTCTTTCTCACATGCTGTTCATTATTTCACTGCAAGTAGTTACAATTTTTTTTAAAAATTATTTTCCATGCACTAAAAAATGTTACAACGGGTAAATTGAGAAGCTTTTGAAAAATATTAAGAATTTATGTTCAAGATATTGGTTTCATATTGAGTATCATTCTTTATATTTTGCTTTCTTCATGCATGTGAAAAATATAATGAAAGTATCTTAAAAATAAAGGAAAAAATTAGAAGGCCGAATTCTATTTCAGTAGTTTTGATTGAACCATATTTATATATATTTATAGTTTTTAACTTAGGATTACGTTCCTCCATAACGTTCCTCCGGAAAGCAAAATTTCAGATGTCCTGCTTTGCGAGTTATAATTCTGGCTGCGCACCAAACCCAGTCTGAATCGCTTAGGCAAGCAGTAAGTTAAACAGAAAAGTACCAAAATGCGTCAAAATTTTGACTCACACACACACTCACACACACACACATATATATATATATATATATATACACATACGTACATACATATAGATACATACGACAAAAGAGGTAAGCAATGATAAGTAATCCTATGTTAATAATCCTCCGTCGTTTCGTTAGAAGAGACTACCTGAAATTTTTTTAAGGATTTATGTTTTTAAATTAACAAATTTATTTGTTATTTTTATTATGCAAATGATTTCTATCACTCAGCTATGTTTTCAAGAATTAATGAGAATTAATGAAAAAGATTTTGAAAAAGATCTCTGTACAGAAAGAGTTTGGTGGTGCCATCTATCGAGTAAAATAGAAGTCTTTGCAATCTGTACTTTAAAAAATTTATATATTATTACTATTACTACTACTATTTAAGAGCACAGAGAACATCCCTGATTTTCCTAGAAGTGCAGCTGTGGCACTTTTTCGTCTTACTACAGGCCATGACTGTTTGCCCGCATATTTTCACCGGTTCAAACTTTGGAGCTTCCCCTTATGTCTTTTGTGCGGCCAAGATGAAATTTTCGATGCTACTCATCTAGACTCATGCTCTGCACTTGTGTTCTTAAACTGTAAAGTTCAGAGGGATTGGAAGGCAAGAGAACTAATGGCGTCATAGACAATCTTCTGGGCATTTGTAATAAGTAAATAAATAAATTATTACTTCTATTAACCCGGAAGGAAAACTATTCCACTTTCTCTGCTCTTTATTAGCTAAGGCTGCAAGGCATGAGAAGTAAAACACGCCCAAGCAATAAACAACATTAGAAACCTAGTTTATAAAGTTTCCTTATTTGTAAGTTTTCAACGTTACGCAGCACATCCGAAATTAGTTAATTAACTAACGGTTCACGTACTTCATTTTTTTTCTTCTGTAAAATGGTGGCATAGTATGCCAAGAGCTCTAGAAATAGAAGACTAAAAATGACTGGTATTCTTAACTAAAATAGAATGAGCTTTTATACCTTTAAGAGGAGCAAGATAAGAGCACATCTGTGAAAAATGCCTAGAGCAGAAAATCTTTACCTTAAAAATGGTAACGTAGTATACTTCACGAAAATATTAACTGCAGTGCTATTCGTGTAGCTCAGTAGTGCGTAAACAATTTTCTGTCTCGACCCACTTACTTTAAATAAATAATTTTTTTTTTAAATCTCGCCTCCCCTCCGCCCCATTTTTACAAACCATTTTAAAAATCGATGACCTGTATCTTGTGGGTATATATTTATTTTGGTGTAACAGTTTTAAAAATGCCTCGTAAACCTTTTATAGTTGTTACTGCCAAATTTCATGTGACCTAAACTTCATATTGAAATATTAATATCTATTTGCATTTCATTTAGGTAAAAGAGCACGATTTCAAAATTATAAGATTCATATAAAAACATTGAAAATTACAAACTGCATTTACTTATATATAATTAAAATTTTAAAAAAATATATTAATGCGCCTGGACCTCGAACAATATTTGTCCAATATTTGTTGAAATATTTTAGAGTGCTCCTCTCGCATCATCTTTACGGCTTGAGTCTCGACCGATGTTTGGTTTTTATAGATATTAATATAGAAAAGCCAGTCTCACTCAGATAGGTTAAAGCGAATGTAAGCAATGTAAGAGCAGCTTTGCAAGACGGTTTGGCACCTTATATAACAGTACTAGCTGAATACCCGTGCTTCGCTACGGAGTACATTCAAATTAAATACGATGGTCAATGTATGCAATTAATGCCAAATACACACACACACACACACACACACACATATATATACAGTCGAACCTCCATATATCGAACTTCCCTATACCGAAATTTTCTATATATCGAACTCTTAGCAAATCTCCATGTTCATTACATAGAAAAAATTGTTTCTATATATCGAAAAAATCTCTATATATCGAAATTTTTTTCAAGACAAATTGGGAGATTTTATTTCACTTTAGAATAAAATCTCCAAATTTTTGGCATTTGAAACAATACGTCGTGGACTTCAATTCGCGGAAAATGTCCCTGATGAAGTTTTTAGTGAACTGAATAAATACGAACATTTCTTTGAATTTTCCGCAAAGCTAACTGTTCAGCAAGATATTCGTAGTTTTTTTTTTTTTTTTGTTAAGAATGTAACTGTGATCATTGTAACCACTGTTTGCATTATTGTTTTTTAAAGATATGTAGTAATCAATAAATCTTTCATATTAATTCATTTTTTAGTTATTAACTTTCATTTAATGGGATTTGCATATAAATTAGAAATGGAGTTTCGTATACGAAAATTAGCTTTAATTTTTTTTAGGAGAATTATGATAAGACTAAGCTCAATTCTATATATCGAAATTTCTATTTATCGAATTTTTTTCGCGCAATTTGCCACTTCGATATATGGAGGTTCGACTGTATATATTTATAATAAATACAACGGTCAATGCATGCAATTAATGCAAAAAAAAAAATTATAAAAATTCGTAACAAGTAATCTATTTATAAACAAAATAATGTAGAAGAAAATATTCAAATTAAATCTAATAGAACATACTAAAGAATAATAGTACAGTTAATATAGTACAGTTTGAGGAAAATTTCTCTTACTGTATTTTAATATTTTTTTGGATAATGTCCAATCGTCTGCCGCATTAGAAAGAAAAAAAAATGTTTTTGTCAATTTATTTCGTTGTTATGCACGTGACACAAAATTAGTTTAAATTATCACAAAAAGAAAAGAAACCACGTGATCAGCATTTAATAAATTAAATTCTAAAAATTCACCAAAAATCAGAAAATGGAGGTAAAGATTCGAAAAAAATTTCGTTTTAAAGGAATTTTTAAGGTCTCTCTAGTGATATAAATTTTATAACTCTCGGACTATTATTTTAAATGAAAACTTTAAAGAATGTTACAAAAACAGCTTAAAAATTTAATTAAAACAATCTGAGAAGAGTTTTACAAAAATCTTTTTTAGTGCACCCCTCACTATAAGAAGAATCGCCATGCAAAATTTCAGCACTTTAGGTCCAGCGGTTTGGTCTGTGCGTTATCTGTTAGTCAGTCAGTTACGGAACAGTTTTATATATATAGATATCTTATGATATAAGAAAATATAAATGAAAATATTATAAATATGTTATAGAAAATCTAAAATATATCTTTAAAATTAAATAATTCAATGATATAAATTTACTTCAAACTATTCGCGGCCCCTCCAATTTTTTTTTCGCGAACCACATTTTACGTACCACTGGCATACAGCAATGGAGGTGAGTGATACTGAGTTAAGGCCTGTTCACTTAGCAGTCCGTTAGCGTAAGCGTAAAAGGAAAAATGGCGTTGAGACGGAAATAAACCTATCATAGGCATTAACAATTTCGTTGTTAATCGTTTGGAAGTTTGTCATTGGTAAAATATATGTCAATACTTTTACACTAACGCTAACGGACTGCAATCTGAACAGAGCCTATAAGCTGCTGTGTACTCACCCTACTGGATTCTTTCACCCAAATGTTTACCTATGGCAGGGGTGGGCAACCTTTTTGCGAGTGCGTGCCAAAATCGGCCAAATCTCTGACACAAAATTTTTCCACATGCCAACCAAAATTTCTCCAGTACATATTATTTGTTATCTTGATATTTGATTTGTAAGTGATTATGTAAATCATGGAAAACTGACTGAAGGAAAAAAAAAAACAAGTTTTTACGAAATATTTTCTTTGTGGATATTTTTTATTAGGCTGTAAGTCTAACTTTAACAGCCATACGTATTCACACAATTTAAACACACTATTACTATTAGCCTCAACATATAAAGTTAACACTAACTGTTATTTTTTTCGATTAAGCAGTCGTTATTTTTTCCCATTTATATATTTGTATGAATAAAACACAATAAAAGGTTATTGCAGATAATCTTTTGCTGATTTTAAATCAATATATATAAAACAGTTCCGTAACTGACTGACTGACATATAACGCACAGACCAAACCGCTGGACCTAAAGGGCTGAAATTTTGCATGGCGATTCTTCTTATAGTGTGAGGGTACAATAAGAGAGATTTTTGAAAAATTCTTATTATATTTCTTAAAATTAAATTTTTAAGCTGTTTTTTGTAACATTATTTAAAGTTTGCCTTTAAAATAATAATCTGAAGGTTATAAAATTTATATCACGAGAAAGATCATAAAAATTTCTTTAAAATGAAATCTTTTTCGAATCTTTACCTCCATTTCCTGATTTTTGGTGAATTTTTAAAGATTAATTTTTATAATTTAATTTATTAAATGCTGATCACGTGGTTTCTTTTCTTTTAATTTTGCGTCACGTGCATAACAACGAAATAGACAAAAAAAATTTCTTGCTAATGCGACAGACGATTGGACATTATCCAAAAAAATATTAACATACAGTAAAAGAAATGTTCCTCAAACTGTACTATATTAACTGTACTATATTCTTTAGTATGTTCTATTAGATTTAATTTGAATATTTTCTTCTACATTATTTTGTCTATAAAAATATCCGTTATGATTTTTTTATAAATATATTTTTTCGTTTTTTTACATTAATTGCATACATTGATCGTCGTATTATATACATATTTTTGGCATTAATTGCATACATTGACCGTTGTAATTAATTTAAATGTACTCCGTAGCGAAGTGCGGGTTTTCAGCTAGTCTCTTATAAATGCCGTTAAAAAAGAAAATATGTTTGTTCATCTTCAAAACAACATTTAAACAACCTTGAACTTTTGCCATTTTCAAAATTAAACATCAAATTAAACTAAAGACAGAAAATTTGCTGACTCTTTTTATATAATAGAAGTGGGACTTCTGCTGCTGCATCACTGATGACAGAGATTTTATATCGGGTCTATATTTAGTAACCTCGAGAGATATACATGTACTACTAGTTTCATCCGTCAGGCTACTCATATTATGAGACTTAACAATGTTCCTCACTGAGAGCAAAGATTCACAAGCATATGTAGACAAAAATATGGATAGTAATGCTGCTGTAACTTTTTTAAACAGACATAATTTTCTGAAATAGTATACCAAGTCCTTAATGCTTCGTTTTCCTTATTTTTCTCTTTTACTCCCGCCAAAAATCGCTCCTTTTTTATACTTTCCAAGTCATCATAAACTCAAAGGTCAACAAATTTCTGCTTCCAAATTGAGCTACTCTGAAATACGATCAACCGCATTTCAAAATCCATGTCTATCCATGAAAAAATTTACAAGTTTAGTTCATCCAGTTTGATACTGTCTGGAAACTTATGAATTTATTCCTTCTCTTCCAGTTCTCTGGGTTTAACAAATCTTGTAACGAACTGCCTAACAGTTGACTCAATAAAGTTTACAAACAGCTTTTGAAGACATCAGCGGTTTGTTGGGTCATCTCTTGGGATTTCATTGATGTGCCTCTTTAGGTTTGGGAAGTATCAAAATCTCTCATTATCTACATCCTTGTTAAAAACTTCTAGTTTCATTTAAAAAACTTTTATGTAACCAAACATAACATCAAGTTTCTTGCCAGAAGCCTGTAGCTTAGAATTCAATTCATTTAAATGTTCACAAAAATCTGGAAAAAACATCAGTTTACCAACCCACATGATGTCAGATAATTCTTGCTAAGACACTTGGTCATGCAAAAAGAGCTTTATCTCATCTAAGCATCCAACAAATCGCTTCAGAACCAAACCTCGGCTAAGCCAACGGACATTGTTGCACATTTCAGTCCCTTATGCACGTAATCTACCTCATTCAGTAGAATTTGAAATTGTCTTTTATCTAAAGCCGAAACAGAAATGTAATTAACAACCATCGTAACTGTTTGCACCCAGAAGTTTCTTTTGGCCATCTTAGAATAGCGCATAAAGCCTCCCCATGTATGATGCAATGAAAACCTATTAGTGCATGGCCAACATCTTTTGCAAACAGATTTACAAATCCTGCCTTCACACCAGTCACGCTGGGGGCACCTTCCGTTGTGGTGGATGGTGCTTTTGAAATGTCAGTTTGTAAAGTAGATAATTCGTTCACAACTGATTTACATATTTCAGCCCCGGTAGTACACTCAGGTAGTGTTACAAGGGCAACCATCTCTTCACATACTTCATCACGCCTACAACATCGATAAAATATGGCTAGCCTAGCTGATGATGTAATGTCCGTACTTTCATCAACACAAATACAAAATAGCTTACATGAAAACAAATATTTCGTTAATTGTTCAGCTGTATTCCTTTCCAACTTAAGTATCCTATCCTTAGCTGTTTTTCTACTCACAGGCAAATCTTTAATGCGCTGAATAATCTTTCCCTTTTTATTTAAATATTGTCAAAAAGGAAAGGTGCACATTCTAGCCAAGCTTCATTCATATACTCCCCATCACTGAGTGGCTTTCTGTAGTGGGCAATAAATTTTGAAACCTTAAAACTGGAATCAGCTACGCTAGAACTGGGCATTATCTGAAATAAAGTTTGCAAAAGTATAAGCCTGTTTTCTTGTCTTGCTAAGTTCACGAGAAATTAATTCTCTTTGTTCCTCCTGAGTTTTATTACTTAAGTTCCTATGAACACTTTCGAAATGTCTCTTTACAGAAGAAGCCCTACAAACAACTGTTTCGGATCAGAAAATGCATAATGCTTCATGCAAAACTGTTCAGTCCAGTATTCTTTAAATTCTCTAATACCACCTTCATTTGAATGACATCTTTTCTTAGCTGGTGGTCGTGACGTTCTGTACAATCCGTAATGGGCAGAAAATGAGATAATGATATACATGAGAGGAGAAGCAAAAGTAAGTCAAAAAGGGTATATACGGATAAGGGCATGGATGTGTATATATATATATATATATATATATATATATATATATATATATATATATATATATATATATATATATATACAAGGTGTTCCGAAATTCGTCCAACAAATTCAGAGGGGTGATAATAGGCATCAAGACGAGCAATAATCAAATAGGAATCTGTGACCGGAAACACTAACCTGACGCTGGAGGGTGCTGTTTACTTAATCGGACCGTACTTCTTACCGACCCCACTAGATGGCCGGAAATATCGCATTTTTCTGGAGGAGGTAGAAAACTCAAAACAAAACAGAATCAAATAAGAATATATGACTGGAAACGCAAACCTGGTCAGCTAGAGGATAAACAAGATAGAGAAATGTTGGCTTTTCTTTCTGCATCCTCTAGCTCAGTGGTCCCCAACCCCCGGGTCGGGGACCGGTACCGAGGATCAAATGGTACCGGGCCGCCCAAGGAACATTAAATTATTTCCATTTTATTTACTGTGGTTTTTAATAGCTGTGGTGTTCTATTTTAAATTAGTTTATTGTTTATTAAACATTTCAAGATTATGAATTAAAATTGCAGTCATAAAATTGAAAATAAATTTGCTTTCCTGAAAAAAAACGAAACAAATAAATAAATAAAACAATAGAGTTTTAAATAAAATAATAGAGTTTTTTATTGAACAATAAATAAACGCAACGTCATTTATTCATCAAAATTATAATAACATCAACATTATCGAATATTACAAATTTCAAATAACTGGAACGCACCAATAATAAAACAAAAACATTACTGTAAACGTAAACACGAGAAATCGCGTTCGGCAATGCGTTCGGCAGACTCACACATGCGTTTTGGGTGCTTGTGATGTATTTTACGTCATGTCTCAGCAACCAATCAGATTTGTCCCGGAGCAGAGTCTAGCCGCCTGTGTTTGGAGCTGAGCGGCTGCAAGCGGCAGTGGCGTTGTAGCTTCGGTAAGGAGAAGATGTGTTCTCTCTGTTCATCGGTACTTTCTCGTGTTTAACAGTGCTTGGTGTATGTGTATATTGTGTTTGCTCAAATTTAACCCACAAATAAGAAAAATGAGTACGAAACAGACGTCGTTAGAAAGTTTCCTTTGGAAAAAGGAAAGGCCCAGTGAAGAGACAGAAAAAGAGCCTCCAACATCAAAGAAACATGTAACTTTTAACAGACAATAGCATGAGTACTACTTGAAATATGGATTTATCAGGACAGGTGATTCCCACACACCAAAACCGCTCTGCATAGTTTGCGGCGAACAGCTCTCTAATGAGGCAATGAAACCTTCAGAACTGCTTCACCACTTGAACGCCAAGCACCCTGGATTAAAAGACAAACCCCTTGAGTATTTTGAAAGAAAAAAAACGGGAACACGAAGGACAGAAGAAATTTATGAGGGCCACCACATCAATAAAGGAGAATGCTCTGAGAGTGTCATATTTGGTGGCTAACCGTATTGCTAAGGCTAAAAAGCCACTAACTGTCGGTGAAGAATTGATGTTGCCCTCCACTAAAGACATTTGCCGTGAACTTCTAGGAGAGGCTGCTGTGGAAAAGATAGCACATGTGCCTTTGTCGGCTAGCACTGTGACTCGGTGCATTGAGGAAATAGCCGAAGACATTGAGACACAATTGTTGGAGAGGATTAATATATCACCGTGGTACGCACTCCAGGTTGACGAATCTACAGATATCGTCAACAAGGCAATACTACTTGTTTATGTGTGATATCTATATCAGGAGGATGTGCATGAGGATTTGTTATGTGCACTATTTTTGCCAACCAACAACACAGGAACAGAACTGTTCAAGTCACTGGATGGTCATGTATCAGGACAACTAAAATGGTCCTTTTGGGTCCTTTTGCATATGCACAGACGGAGCTGCTGCCATGACCGGACAACTGTCTGGTTTAACTGCTCGGATTAAGGATATTGCACCTGAGAGTAAATATACGCATTGTCTCATTCACAGAGAAATGCTGGGAAGCCGAAAAATGTCACTGGAACTTAACAGCATATTGATTGATGTCGTTAAGTTATTAACCACATCAAAGCACACGTCCTTAACTCGCTCCTGTTTGAGCAGCTTTGCGAGGAGATGGACGCGGAGTACAGGTGCCTTCTTTTATACACAGAAATAAGATGGTTATCCAGGGGAAAATCGCTAATCAGAGAATTTGAATTACGATAGCCACTGCAAAGATTTCTCCCAGAAAAGAAGTCACCGCTGGCAGAACATTTCAGTGACAAGGTATGGGTCGCAAAACTGGCTTAGCTGTGTGACATATTCAGCCTGTTCAGTGAACTCAATCTGTGCTTTCAGGGGAAAATGACAACTGTTTTTAAGTTGGCAGACAAAATAGCTGCATTTAAAGCCAAACTGGAGTTGTAGGGACGGCGCGTGAACATGTTTCAGACATTAGTGGGGATTTTAGGCGAGACTGAGCCTGAACATTCATTCTCCCAGTTGGTGCACGAAATAAATTTGGCAAGGACTTGTTTCGCGTACCAGAAACAAGTCATCGGCGTGCCACGTTTGGCACGCGTGCCAACGGTTGCTCACCCCCGACCTATGGAGAAATGTGTGCAAGGATTGCCGACTTGGATTGAAAGACCTTGATTTTAAATTGTACTCCGTAATAGAGAAATAAATTTCACACCTTGGGGCATTTTACGTTTAAAAAATATACAAATAATATTTTTTAATTTAAATTATTCAGGGAAAAATTCTAGTATAGTGTGTTTTAAACGGTCATCAATTCCTTTGGTGGACGACATTTATAAAATGAATCCTGTTGCAAAGTGCAGAAAAGTTCATGCTGTCTGAAAATATCATTTTTTAAGCCAGTGTAAGCAATGTAAGTAAAGCGTTGAAAGACTCTTTGACACCTTATATACAGTATTATATTATATATTTTTATACAACAATGTCGCATCACATAAAAAATATAAATAAAAATAAAAGAGGTTATAGAAAATTTAAAACATGCTTTTTTAAATTAAATAATTCAGTGATATAAATTTGCTTCAAACTATCACCCCCCTAATTTTTTTCACGACACACGGTTTTCGCATCGCTGAAGTAGCTATTGAAAAGGAGGGTAGATTCATTCGATATACGTAAACCTGACTAGCAAATAACTATTTTTTTCAAGAATAAATTACGGTTGCCAAATGTACGACCAAAATGTTGGATGATAATTCTTCGATAGCAAAAAGGATTAGAGAATGAAATTTCTAAAATTGCCTGGTTGAATTATATACTTGAAAATTTGCTTGCAATCAGTCATAAGATTCAGTTCAAAATGTTAGAATAACACCCGTTTATCGCAAGAAAATATCTTTTATCGAGAACTTATCAAAAATATATCAGTGTTGAAGGCCACTGCATAAACCAAAATACATAATAGTATATTTATCGCGAATAGAAGTAAAACAATTGGATCTCTCACATTAAAACAAAAAGCAATATCTTCCAGCTCATATAAAAAACCAGTTTTTTAAATAGATGTCTCACTTGAAAAAATAATATTTATGTTTATTTAGTTTTTTTTAAATCACAGAATTATACATTCACTGGTGAAATAAAAATTCAAATAGAGCCATAAAAACCCTGTAAACGAAGAAATTACGAATATTTGTAATAGAAAATCTTCACCGAATCTAAATTCTGTCATCGTGAAGCAAAGTATCAAAGTGTCGCAAGCCCCTTGATATTAATCTACGAATAATAAATAAGTATAAGCGTTATGTTTCAGTTTATTCTATTCGAGATTTGCAGTGCTGCCAAATTCTGAAAATAAAGTATGTTCGCATCATTAAGTTTAAGAACTACTTGCCTAAAATTTTCTGTATAAGATACAATGGTTTCAAAAAATGGCGTCCATGACTGTCTTGTGAAAATCTTCATCTCGTTGCAACCGAACGGTTAAATAAAGCTGTGTCACGTGGGAAATGTGCAGTAGACAAAAATTATCCGCAATGAACTTTTCACTATCTACTACTGTTGATAACGTAAGGATAGTGAAGACAACATTTACGAAACGAGGAGAGTTCCAGTTTGGAAACCTGACTGAAATCTAGATAAACCAATCTTTTGACGTTTTCGTTATCCATGTAACGATACTATAAACAAAATGGTCGAAAGCTACTCAAAATGTGATTTTGCATTAGATGTAAAATTTAGCTAATTTTTTTTTAAATGAACGATTTTCAGTCATTTTTTTTATAAAAACGTTAGTTACTGCAGAATATTTCCCAAATTGAGTAAAATCACATGAACTGACAAAAAATTAATTTAACTCGTTGTGTCTTTTCATATAGTTTTGTTAGGGTAAAGTTTTGAAAATCAGACAAAATATGAAGTACACTTTCCTAAAGTATGTTTCGCAATTTTGACAATATTCGAATGCATTAATCGTGACAAAAACCGAATTAGTTTAGTAACGGAAAAGTTTTAAAACATGAGAAAATTTCATACAAGTTTATATATATATATATATATATTATAGAAAGAGAATTATACTTTCAGTATTAATTACTTAGTTCAACTTATTGCTTCATGTATTCTAAAATGAGCAGCGAATCTCAAATAGTAAAGAAATGACTTAAATACGTTAAAAAGGAGTAAATGATTCGTATGCATCTCATACTTTATACAAGATCTTGCGCAAGAAGTGTTTTTGTGTCATTAACTAATGATTGTAATTTCAGTTTTTGAGAACGATATTACATTTTTAAAATACCTATAATTATAATTTTTATCCACCTCGAATAACTCCTGTCTGAAAATCGTTATCGAATTATCACATCAGAATATATAAATCCTGGCTTCGAAGGTCTAGCTAAAATAGGCTGGCTTATTATTTTTAGCTATTCGGTGTTTGTTAGCGATTAAAAAATGCAAGACAATTTTCAAGAAAAGTACGAAAGAACTCGGTTCCAGATCTCAAATGTGTACAATATGTGATCGATTAATATCCTTATTATTTTTCCTTTGTTAAATGTCGCTTAGTCATTGAACATTACTCGTCTAATTTTCCTCGACTGACACCAAAATGCTCCGTTTTCCTAAATTCAATTTCCTAATGAAAATTGAATGTGTTGTAATTGCGTTAACTGGCATGTATTGTATTGAAAATGCTGGTATTCTGACTTGTGTTTTTAGAATTTTCTGCTGTATAGAGGACAGTTGTTACGTCTTTTATGTTTGAATTTGTGTATACGCCTTAAGAATTTACAAAATAATAAATTTATTTTGTGTGAACTTTCTGAAGATATTCTTATTCAATCCTAACGAAACCATGAAAACGGAACATTTTGGACTATTTTGTGTGAACTTTCTGAAGATATTCTTATTCAATCCTAACGAACTCATGAAAAAGGAACATTCTGGTCCATTTTGTGAGAATTTCTGAAGATATTCTTATTCAATCCTAACAAACCCAGGAAAACGGAACATTTTGGTCTATTTCGTGTGAACTTTCTGAAGAGATTCTTATGCAATCCTAACGAACCAAGGAAAACGGAACATCTTATGGAAAGAAAAATAAATATCAAACTATAAAAGAACTCACTTCGAGATTTTAAGTACGCACCAATATGTAATCGATTAAATTCATTATCTATTCTCCCTCAGTTCCCCAAGGCATTGCTGCATCATTCGCTTCAAAGTTTGGAGAACTTGATAAAGTCAGAAACGCAAATCTGGGAAAGTGATAACAATGCCACCTAAGCGATAACAAATATTAAAAACTCGGTTCAAGATGTTGAATATGCACCAAGGTGTTATTGAAGAAATTAATTTTTTTCTTCCTCTGTTGAATATCGTCACAGCTTTGTTACATCATATGTTTAATCGGAAATTTTGGTACTCTTGAAAAGGGCAGAAAAAGCAAATCAGTCAAACTGATAACAGAAACTCGGTTCTAATAATAATAAGCAACGTCTCATTTTAAAAGTATTTTTATTATATATATTTTTTAAATTTTTGATGGAGAGACCTATCCGTATTAAGTCCTTGGAAAATGCAAGGGATACCATTCCTCTAAGGCAGGGGTGTCAAACTCAAAGGCTACCTTGGGCCAAACAAACAAGGTTTAACTATAGGTGGGCCGCAAAAAAACAATATTAATAGAAACGTAGGTTTATTTACCTAATTACAGTATATTAAACACAAATATATGCATTTTGTTTAATAATAGCAAAAAATAAGAGTATCATTAAAAAAACATTTAGCGAATTCTTCCTATCTTATTATAATTCTGCGTCGGTTATTTTATTATATATTACTGTGTGCCAATATATTGGCCGGGCCACAAAAATGTTCGCCGCGGGCCGCGAGTTTGACACCCCTGCTCTAAGGCATACCAGGAAATGAAGCAGCGGCTTTATTGGGAAAAAAAGAAACCTTAAGGCTGCTGTGTACAAACCCTATTGGATTCGCTCACCTCAATGTTAACCAATTGAGAAAAATGTGTCTACTATTTACTACAGCTACATACAAGCTGATAATCCAATAAAAATGTCATTTTCAGATAGCCTCAACTTTTCTGCACCTTGCAACTTTTTATAAATTTCGACCACCAAAGGAATTTAGGAGCGTTTAAAATATACTATACCAGATTTTCCCTCCGAATAATGTAAATTTAAAAATATTATTTGCATTTATTTTAAAAAATGCGCCGAGGTGTAAAATTTCTTTTTCTATCACGTAGTACTATTTTTTTTTTAATCTTTCAATCTAAGTCAGCAATCCTTGGACACATTTTCTCCATAGGTAAACATTGAGGTGAGCGAATCCAATAGGGTTAGTAGACAGCAGCATTAATATCCCTTTGTGTTTCCAATAAAATACCTTAGAAAACTGCATGTAACATTATAAAGGAAAAAATGAAGGGTTCTTTTATTTCTGACCTCCTAAAATGTATTCAAAATAAAGTCTGTAACAAGACCTTGAATGGCCTTCCCGATTTCTCACGTGAAATTGTGGTTGCTGCTTTCAGGATTACAACTGAACACGACTGTCTGCCTGGCTGTGTATTTAAACAGAATGGGAATTTTTTTCTAGCCATGTATGCCCCATTGCAATTCCGACAACATGGACGGTAAGTGCGGATGGTAATGCGCCATGGACGGTAATTATGTCCTGCCCGGCCTTAACTGGACGTTCTCTGTGCAGAAGTTATTGGAAGGCCCGTGATCGCATGAGATTCGTATCTTAGTTGCTTTTCTTGTTTATGTATTTTCCATTTGTTCTCCTTTGCAGTTTGTATTTTCCACTTTTTTCTGTATTTTCACTATAAAAATACCACAATCATAAATTGGATGCAAAATTTCAGAATTGCAAAGTCTTACACCAAAGAGAAATAATAAGAAGGTTTATATGACTGTATTGTTTTCGGTAGCACTGTTGGATTTCGTTTTTCTTTGCCACAGTACAAACCTATACATCGGGTTTTTGGTTCCTCGTTACATGTTCCTGATTAATTAAATCCAGTACAGTCTAACCCCGTTATAACGAACCCGTTATGTAACGAACTCACGGATATAACGAACGAAAATTTTGGTCCCGATGTTTTCCTATTTTATTTAATGCTATTTTATTGCGAACCTCCAATGTCTTAAGAATCGACTATACGAACCTTTCTTTTCAGTCGACTACTGAATTTTTTTTTATTTTCAAACTTTTTAAGAATTTTGAAGATGCAACGGATGTTGGAGAAGCAAAGAATATTGAAGAAGAAGATAATGAAGATTTACCTATCGCGATGTGGTTAGAAAAACACAAAATAGCATCATTCTTAACAGTTTTTCTTATGACAGGCAATTGTTCGAAACGTGATGATGAAGTCATTACATGTGAAAATCCGACTGATGAAGATATCGTGGAAGAAATTAAAATGGATCATTCTGAAATCGAAGATTCTGCATCTGATGCTGATGAATAGGAGCACATAATTGACGAAATCCTCACTATCTCAGATGCTACAGCAGCGATGCGTGTAATTATTAAGTTTTTGTCTACACAAACCATGGAAGAAAGAGTGTAGGAGTCATTTGATGCATTGGACAAAGAAATTCATAAAATGTTTTTGAAATCGGCATCACGTCAGCAGAAGATTACCGATTATTGCTGTATCAAAACATTGAGCAACAATTAAAGGTAAAATTCATTTAGTTTCATTTGTCTTCATTTTTAGTTAGTTTAATTAGTATTGTGTCAGTTTAATGTAATCGATTTTAGTCAATTTAATTCATTAATGACCATTTTTAATAGATTTTATCATTTTTTTAATACATCATTATTGAATACACATAGCAACTAATGAGTTTTGGGTCAATCCTTTTCAAATCACCAAGGGGGTGTTGCTTGACATTTTTAATTTTCCTAATTTTTTAACCAAGTTTTCTTCATGGTTTTATGAGTTTAAAAACATGATTGAAATTTTTTTTGACCTTATAGTTTTTTTGGGGGCGACCATTTTTATTCAGCTTCGGAGTCACTTTTTGGTGAAAATGGTGTTCCACGGTAAATGCTATAGCTGCTTTATTTTTATACCTATCAAGATATATGGAAAACTAAAATGTTCAGCATAAAATTTTCTACATTTTAGGTTACTACAGAATTTCATTAAATTTAAGAATCTAGGCCAAAAAAATGTTTTAAAATGTTAGAAATAAAAGGTCAAACACCATATTTCGCTACCCTTATTTCTTATGAAGGAAATCAGACTCACCTTAAATATTTTTTTTCTTGAACAAATCTCTCATAGGGCTACTTGTTGTAAAAATTTCAATCTTGAAAACCTTTTCTTTTTTTTCTACAGCTTATCAAAAACCGTGTTAAGCCTGTTTTGGGCAGTTTTGACTAATCAATATCTCAAAAGGGACTGAGTAAAAAGTTCTAAAAACTTAGGATAATAAACATGTTTGAATTATAAAGCTACCATATAATTTTTATGAGTGATATTTAACTGGTTTTTGAAATACAGTTCACTAAAAATGCACAAAAACTCTGTTTATTTCCCTTCAGTCCAGAGAAAGGAAGTTTTAACTTTTCTCTATATGATGCTTTCTATTTTTTAAAAAATTACCCAAGATGGTTCTTTAATCTTAAAATACTAAAACCTACATGAATAAATCGTATCCCTTATGTTTTATTGAAATTGAAAGAATATCAACATAGAAAGTGTTAAAAATAGTAGTATGATTTTATTTTGTTCATTCACTTAAAAATTGCTTATAAAAATATGTGAATGTCTTCTTTTATTTACTTTTTTTGCATTTTAAAATCTATTTACAGTATTAAACAGTGCGTAAATTTCATTTCATATCTTTCCTAAGATATGAATGTTCGTCCAGAAATAGTTGTCAGTTCGATCGGTGTCAATTTGCATAGGACTTAGTGACAGGAACCCAAACATTATCATTTTTTTAATAACTTAAATGTAGTTGTAGGTCCTGATGAATGAAAAAAGGGCACTAAAATGTCATTGTCTTCTCCACTTTTATCTTTAACTTTACCTATCCCCATTCATAAATGCATGCCATGCTGTCGTTATAGTCAAAGGATGAGGGTTTTGTAAACTCGATTGAGGTTTTGAAATCTTCAAATCTGTGGCATTTCAAAGTAGTATAGCACCAAATTTGATTTTCATTTATGGGTACATACCAATGATAACCTCGAGTTCCTGGGATTGGTACACAACATTCAAATTTTCATTTTAAATCAAGATTCTTTTGTATTATTTTCTCTGTCGAGATAAAAATCAAATTTATCCCTAATACTTCCGCTGAAAAAAACATAAGCGTATTTTGTGGTGTGAGTATTTGATCACTGTAAGGTCTTTGAAGACTGGCTCTTGTTACTTCCCGTTTTTTCCGTGCTATGTGGCAAAAAAGTTCCATTCTGCTGCTATGCCAGAATCGTGTTTGTGTTGGCACACATTGATGAAATTCTCTTTTTTTTTTGTAGTGACTGCTTGCACCATCACTAAATTAAATAATCATCTGTATTCTAGATACAACATTATTCACCTCATATACAACATGTTTTTGAAATGTATACACAGTGGCTTTATCGTGTAAAAGGTGGTCACTAATAATACAAATACTTTTACAATAAATTTGATTGTTTCTTACAATAAGAAATAAAAGGATGTAGTGTAGCCTGTGTATTCGTCCAATGGAATCTTTGAATTTCATCTTGGACCATAAAAACATAATTCTCTGAGAAGTATCTCGTAAATATACATTCAAAATCTGTAAGATTCTCTTTCAGTTCTCTAAATTGTTGAACTTGGACCTTTGATATAAAATGATGCGATTTTTATGAGATCAGTTTTTCCACAAGAGTTTCTAGAAACTGATCACTAGGTAAAAATTGTGTGATAAGATCAGCTCTATCTGTCTTCACCCACTGTTTGAAACTTATTTCATCTGGCAAATTATCAATATCATTCTTGAAGACTTCAGGAAGTACTTCTGGTCCAGCACATTCCAAGCACTTATTCAGCATGCAGGTTTCACTCTCAATGTCACACACGAAGAAGTCTAACAAAGTCCAGTAATTGGTGTTTAGTTTTGCCCTTTCTCTCATCAGTTCAACAATCTGGGAATATTTACATTCACTGTGAGTGCCAGATGTTCCAGGCAGAAAACACCATTTTGGCCGGAGGGCACAGGACATTGATCTACCATTTATATGTTCTGGATATCTCTGTTTGTAAAGACTAAAAAGCTGATTTAAGGGTATCGATACTAACCTTTTTTTGCTTATATACCTTCACTTTGTTAATTCTACCTGAGACACATTTCTTTTTATCCGAAGAGACAGGTGTTCTCATCATCTTCACAAAACTTGATCACGAAGTTGACAACTTCTTCACTTATCTTGTGTCCACCTGTTCTTTTACAAATATTTAGCAGGATACCTTGCTCCATAATTAACTGTCTTGTTTGACTTACAAGATACTCAGAAATGCCAAAATTTTCCACAATATTTTTATTGACCATAAATCTGGTAAGAGACAAATGATCTTAATTGTTTCATCTCAATTCACCAAGCTGCATTTTTCTTTTAATTAGTAGATCAAAATTCATACTCACTTAAGCTGATTTAGAGCAGGTCTGGATTTATTGTTCCTCTAAATCTTCAATTTTCTTTTTGCAGCTATTGCAATTTTATCTGTTTTTTCTGTAAAGTTGATAATCCCTTTTCTTTATTCAATTTCGTTATTTTACTGATTTGTGACAACTCCAATGTAACACATATTGAGTTCACTTGATTCAAATTATTTTCATCCACTAACTCATTAGCGTCAGGGACATATAAGCTTCAGGGACAAGTTTTAGGGTTAGGTCAAACTAAACATTTATGATTTTGTTGTCGAAACAATAACAACAGACTTTAATACTGATTTTGAAAGTGGCTAGTCCAAAAAAATTAGCACAATTTTTTTCACAAATTTAATGCTCTACCACTCTAAAACCAGTTAAATATCACTCATAAAATTTATATGGTAGCTTTACATTACAAAGATGTTTATTATCCTAAGTTATCAGAATTTTTTACTCAGTCCCTTTTGGGATATTAATTAGTGAAAACTGACAAAAACAGGCTTAGCACGATTTTTGGTAAGCTGTACGAAAAAAAGAAAAATGTTTTCAAGATTGAAAATTTTACAAGAAGTAGCCCTATAAGAGATTTGTGCAAGAAAAAAATATTTAAGGTGAGTCTGATTTCCTTCATAAGAAATAAGAATAGCGAAATATGGTGTTTGATCTTTTATTTCTAACATTTTAAAACATTTGTTTGGCTTAGATCCTTAAATCTAATAAAATTCTGTAGTAACCTAAAATGTAGAAAATTTTATGCTGAACATTTTAGTATTTTATTCATCTTAATAGGCATTAAAATAAAGCAGCTACAGCATTTTCCGTAAACCACGTTTTTCACCAAAAAATGACTCCGTAGCTGGTTAAAAATGGCCACCCAAAAAAAAATTGTAAGGTCAAAAAAATTTTAACCATGTTTTTAAACTCATAAAACCATGAAGAACACATGGTTAAAAAATTAGGAAAATTAAAAATGTCGAGCAACTTTACCTTGCCAAATTTGGTGATTTGAAATGGATTGACCCTTTTACATTTTGTGAACTCTAACATTTTTCTTAACGGTTCGGATATAGCGAACCCCTGGTTACAGCGAACAAAACCTTAAGTCCCTTGAAGTTCGATATAACGGGGTTCGACTGTAGTTTATATTTTATAAACAGACCCCCATCAACATAGGGAAAACTGAAAAAGTCATAAAGAAAAAGAAGTATTCGATAATTATTTCTGAAAATTTAAAAAATCAGACAATTTTCTGTGATAGTGATTTTTAAGGAGCATTACACGGTAGTTCTGTAAATATATCCCTTTCAAAAATTATCAATACTTTTTTCATGAATATTTTTTAGCATCGTAATGGATCTAAATCCAGCTTTAAACAGATAATGCCGGTCCTACAAACTCCTAAATTTTATCTCATCGTCACCTGACAAATCACGAAACTTTTAGATTAGACCACTGGATAACAAATCCATGGACAGTCGAGTCATAGTGACACATTGACAACCCAGATTTTTTAGGCTGCTGTGTACTAACCCTACTGGATACGCTCACCTCTATGTTAACCTATGGAGAAAAATTGTCTACAGCTACGTAAATGCTGATAATCCAGTAAAAATGGTATTTTCAGATAGCCTGATCTTTTCTGCACCTTGTAACACGATTCATTTTATAAATAGTGTCCACCAAAGGAATTTAGGAGCGTTTAAAACACACTAGACCAGATTTTTTTCCTGAATAATTTAAATATTAAAATATTATTTGCATTTTTTTTAAATTGCAAAAGACTCCACCGTCCCACCTTTAGGCATACGAAAATGACTGATGACCAGCCACTATGACGCAATCCTCTAGACCAGGGATTCCCAACGGGGTCCAGGTGGACCCCTTGCGGTATATATATATATATATATTAACCAAATAGTAAGACAAAATTATAAGACAAAGTTGAAAGCGATATCCTATACTAATAATGTTCTATGTTAATTTAAATTTATGTATTGGCTTTTCAGCCTGTTATCTATTGTTTGGTCACTAACATATCTTCGTTAATTTTATATATATATATATATATATATATATATATATATATATAATGTATATATAAAATAAATATAGCAATAATAAATATAGCAAAGCCTATGCAAATTGTGTAGCGCTGCGCATCATGTATGCGCAAGTGAGGGCGCTGTGGTAACTGCATATATAGCGCGTACTGTGGTTGTTCTGAATTAGTTGTTGGAATTGCCAGTATGAGTAAACTGCCTGATTTTGACGCCTTCGATCGCGGACAAATCGTAGGTGCACGACGCATGGGCCATTCAATTTCCGAAATCGTCAGACAGCTAGGATTTTCAAGGTCGACAGTGTCAAGAGTATACCAAGAATACATGGATGGTGGAAAAAAAACTAGCGATCGGGCAAACTGCAAAGGACAATTAGCCTTGACAGTGCGTGGTGAGAGACGGCTCAGGCGTATTGTACATAGCCAGAGAACCCAAACATTATCTCAAATTACCACCTAGTTTAATGACGGTGCCAGTCGTACAGTCAGTAAACGGACTGTGCAACGCTCGCTTCACCGTATGGCTTTCGGGAGCCGTCGACCTACGAGAGTACCATTGCTCTATACTCGCCATCGGGCTGCACGTCTTGCCTGGGCAAGAGAGCACAGAGACTGGAGTGTAGAGGACTGGAAACGAGTAGCATGGAGTGATGAGTCTCGATTCCGACTACTTAACGCCGACGGGAGGCTGAGAATATGGCGTCAGGCTCATGAAGCCATGGATCCTGCATGCCTGGCTGGAACTGTACAAGGGCATGGTGGCTCAATCATGGTCTGGCGTGTTTTTTCGTGGCACAGTTTGGGATCTTTGGTGCGTGTACCAACCTCCCTCAATGCAATTCGGTACGTAGAGTTGCTGGGTGATCACCTCCATCCGTTTATGCTGTTCTGTTATCCGCACGGTAATGGAGTTTTCCAGCAAGACAACTGTACCTCTCACAAGTCCCGGTTGGCTACTGGCTGGTTGGATGAGCATTCCTCTGACTTCTCTGTCATGAATTGGTCATCTAGAAGCCCAGACTTAAATCCTATTGAGCATCTTTGGGATGTTTTGGAACAAGGCGTAAAAGGCCATCACACAGCACCAAAGAACCTTACAGAATTATGGACAGCTTTAGCCAATATTTGGCAAGCCATTCCCGTGGAACGTTTCCAGAAACTTGTTGAATCTATGCCTCGTCTTGGGGCAGCCGTTATCAAGGCCAGAGGTGGCCCAACTCGTTACTAGGTAGGTATCCCTAATTCAGTGGCACTTCAGTGTATATATACAGACAAGTTGAAAGTGAAAAACCAGTATAAGCTCTAAAACTACTTGCAGCCAGGAATATATATATATATATATATATATATATATATATATATATATATATATATATATATATATATATATATATATATATATATATATATGACAGGCGTGTGGTTTGCCTGTTCTCACATTAATTTGCAGTCATCATCTTAATACTGATGGCGAGTGGTAAGTAGTCTAAATTCAATAAACAAACATAGTTCCAACGAAATCAAATCTAATTTATTTCTACTTCCAGCAACCACTGATCCAAGTAGCGCATATTTGAGCGCTCGCCATTTTCAAATTGTGGACCCAGCTGACACACGTCCACCAGCAACGATTAAATCCCGCGTTCTGACAAAAATTCGCGGGCATCTCCGCGCGTCAACTCTCCCTGCACATGCGCAGAGCCCAAACCAGACATCTTTCAAGGAGAATTATATAATGTTTCCTCCTCGACCGCAAAACCCACAGGCGCGCCAAGATTACATAATGAAAAGGGGAATTTCCCTTTCCCAATTCGCGTCTTGAAATACGAACAATTAGAGGCGAATTACGCCACGAATATAATTTAATTCCCAAGCCCCCTTTAAATTTAAGTTAATCATTCTTTTCCCACTTAAATTCTGACACACACACACACACACACACACACACATATATATATATATATATATATATATATATATATATATATGGGGAAGTTTAAAAAGGGTCTATAATATTCCAGGGTTCTATTGGAATGTAATTATTAGATAATGATATCGGCTTTAATATGTATAAGTACAGATTTGCAGTATAAATACAGATTGCATACAGTTAAAAAGTATTATGGGAAAACATCAACCACAATCATCGCATTAAATTTTTTGAAAAATATATTATAACTAGCTGAAAACCCGCGCTTCGCTACGGAGTACATTGAAATTAAATACAACGGTCAATGTATGCAATTAATTCCAAAAAAAATAAATATATATATATATATATTTATAATAAATACGACGATCAATGTATACAATTGATGTAAAAAAAAATATTTATAAAAAAATCGTAAGGGATACTTTTATAGACAAAATAAAGTCCAATCGTCTGCCGCATTAGCAAGAAAAAAATATTTTTTTGTCTATTTTTTTTTTGCACGTGACGATAAATTTATTTAAAGTACCAGAAAAAGAAATCACGTGATCAGCATTTAATAAATTAAATTCTAAAAATTAATCTTTAAAAATTCACCAAAAATCAGGAAATGGAGGTAAAAATTCGAAAAAAATTTCATTTTGAAGGATTTTTTATGATCTTTCTCGTGATATAAATTTTATAACCCTCAATGTATTATTTTAAATGCAAACGTAAAAAAAGTTTAAAAAACAGCTTAAAAATTTAATTTAAAAAAATCTAAGAAGAATTTTTGAAAAATCTTTCTTAGTGCACCCCTACACTATTAGAAGAATCGCCATGCAAAATTTCAGCCCTTTAGTTCCAGCGGTTTGGTCTGTGCGTTGTATGTCAGTCAGTCAGTGAATGAATGAATGAATGAATGAATGAGTCAGTTACGGAACTGTTTTATATATATAGATTACATAAAAGTCAGTAAATTTGTTTTGTAAAATATATATTTATATTCGTAATGTTAGTTATTGTGACTATACTATGATAAGCAATTTCAGGCCAAACATTAAAAACATTTGTATCATTGCTTCTAGCACAACCACCACATTAATTGAAATCAAACTTTTGTGCAATTGCAAAAATTCTGAAACCTTGTTTATATTTGGGAAATTAAAAATGAAAATGGTTCAAAAATAATAAAACGTAAACCTAATAAACTACTTTTTCTAATTTTTTGTTCATATTCTTAGTCAAATTGTTATCTTTAAGTGTTTTATGTGCAATTATTAGTATTATAATTATGCTGTATGCTGTTTATTATAGAGAAAAATGGGAGGGGGTCGATGAAGAAAATCATTCTTTTTGAAGGGGGTGATGTAGGAGAAAGGTTGGAAACTCCTGCTCTAGACGCAAACCAGCAGACTTGGTCCTACAGTCCCCACAATGTAGTTTACTATTTCTTATTGCTTAAAGCCCCTTAACCACTATTTCCTAGACCCCCTTCCGGTGTTGCACTCAAACTTCGTCGCTTCTTTATTTACTACACACATTTCAATTTAGTATCAACATTCTTCAAATTCTATTTCAAACTTATACATATTATGCCGTAACAATTTCATATTAATATTTCATTTTGATAGCACAGTGCATTAAACTATATCAATTTTAAGTATATGTGATACATCACTAATTAACGTATTAAAAGTTAGAATTTTACATTAAAAGACACATTCGGTTGCTTAAATCATTAATTCCATTACACTGTGCACAAAGTATATACATACTATACAATACAATTCATTTCACATGACGCAATTAGAATCACATATGGTACATTTCATTAAAAATACGATACAATAGACCAGGGATGGCGAACCTTTTTCTAACGCATGTCAAAAATGTCTTGAAACCGTAGAAATTAACACCGCGTGTCACTTAATTTTTTTTTCTTCCACTTTGGAAGACATTCGGATATTCAAATAATTATACGATATATCTCTCTATTCTAAAAAAAAGTAACTCCCGCTATCTCCTCCAAAACCACTGGGGGTATGGGGTCGAGAGCGATACCAATGGATGTAGAAAAATGGGGGGGGGGACCAAAGTAAGACATGTCTAATCTTCATCGGACTTTAAGTTTTTTTAAAATTTTATGTTTTGAGGGAAAATATTGACTTTTTCATCTTCAGATTACGATAACTCGCCAAAAAATGATCGTAGAATTTTGATCTTTTTACAGTGTAAGACTACAGACATTTCTCTTTCAAACTAGTTCTCATTTGTTTAAAAATATTTTAAAACAGACTAATATTTTCATCAAAAAATGAACCACAGTTTTTCAAGAAATATCGTTCCCTATGTAGATGTAAAATCGATGCCTCTCGAGTTTTTATCTTACAAAGGAAATATTTACATCATTTGAAAGGAAATATTTAAATCATTTGAGGTTTATATGAAAGCATTCTTATTCATATAAACCTCATTTCAAGTCTCTATCTCAAAATTTCGATTTTTAATTGAATTTTAAAGCTCATAATTCAACAGTGATGAAAAGCCCTTCGCATAAGGGTGACAACAGTAAATGGGTGGAAGCTGTTACATTGCCCTAGAATCACCCTTATGTATCTCGCTATTAGCCTTAACAGAGGAGCGAGCGTAGCGAGCCTAGGGGCAAAGCCCCTAGTATTTAAAACAAAAACAAACTTAACTTTTTATTATGGTTTGTTTCAAACTATCAATATCAGGAAGAAAATAAGTACAGAATTATCGAACTTAGTGTCTTTCGGAAGATAATTTATCTATACGTGGTTCGATATTTGTAACTTTTAATCGTACGAACCCAGCGGACACGTCGATGCTGAGGCGATTTCTATTCTTACTTTTAATAAAATTCATTGTCGAATACAACTGTTCGCAAACGAGAGAAAAAAACGAGAAAATTGAGAAAAACCTTGAAAATTTATTATAAATAATTATGTAACAATTATTTTTCTTTGGAAAATTTTCTCTATAAACTCCAGAATATTACCAAAACGTTTTACCATGTAGAGGTAAAAAGCCTTGATTTTGAAATAATTACACCTTGACGTTTAACACATTAAACATCAAAGAGGAACGCAAAATAGTGATTTAACGTCACCCGTTTTCGAGTGTTTGCATGCTGTAGAAATTTTATGTGAATTCGTGTGGAAACTGTTGTAAATAACATGTATTCTTTCTTGACAGAGCAATTTTATCTTTCACGTGACCTTCATATTTTTCTTTTATGTTCATTTAAATAACCTTGAATGGGTAAGCTAACAGGCATTCCCGAGATGCTAGTTTAAGTTAATAAATCGCGAAAGAAAGTGCTAGCAAAGAATCACAAAGCTTATATATATATATATATATATATATATATAGAGAGAGAGAGAGAGATAGATAGATAGATAGATAGATATAGATATAGATATAGATATACACTATCAGTACCGATGAATTTATCTATTTTTATTAAAGGCTGAAGTAAATAAAAAAATTGTTATTTCATACCTAGAATTTAGATATTTTAAGATGCATTTATCGTCATTTACGGCAATGAACCAAGAACTATGAAACTAAAAGTTGGACATTAAAATTGCAACACCAGGAAAGAAAGCAAATAACAAAACTTTACTTATTGTATACAGCATAGTAGGACGAAAACATGATTAAACTTGTAGGCAATTTGGAAGTATACAGGGTCCGAAATTAGTACACACAGCTGTCGTCCCTGGCAGATAAAACGGCTCTAACCCGGTTAGGCATCGAGTCGAACTGGGCTTGGATGACAGATATGGGCAAGTCATTCCATGCTATTTCAAGTCTATGCCACATTTCATCAGTCACAGTGGCTGGAGAGCGGTGGCTGCCCAGTCTCTCAACAACCTATGACCAGATGTTTTCAATGGGTGAGAGATCTGGAGAACATGCTGGTGAGGGCAACAGTCGAACACCCTCTGTGTCGAGATAGGTCAGGACAAGACGGCAACATGGGGTCCTGCGTTATCTTGTTGAAAGATGACGTATCTGAGGTCTCGAAGATATGGCACAGCCACCAGCCTTAAGATCTAAGAAATGTAACGCTGGCGGTTCAGATTAACGACGACGCGAACAAGAGGTGTTCGTGTCGTGTACCCAGTGGCTGCCCACACCATCACACCAGGTACAGGGCCCGTATGACGATATCGAATGCAAGCAGGCCACGTGCGTTCTCCTCGGTGCCTCCATACACGGATAAGTCCATCATGATGCTGCACGCAGAACCGGGACTCGTCTGAAAAGACGATGTGGTGCCACTCCTGTATCCAGTTTTGTCATTGGGCGCACCACTGTCGCCGCGCGTCTCTATGCTGCAGTGTCAAGGGAAGCCGCAATAATGGTCGTCGTGCAGACATCCATACTGCTCGAGACGTCGTCGCACTGTCCGTGCGAATACTTGTGCTGCAAACAAGCCCATATTCTGACTCAAGGTCCGTGATGTGGCTATACGATCCTGCAAGGCCGACCTGACAACATGACAGTCCTCTCGGGCATCTCGGTTCTTCGGGGAGGTCGTTGAGATCCCGTTCATTATGACCCTCCTAAACCCATCGATTCCATATTCGGATGACAGTCATTGGATTTCGAAAAGTACGAGAAGAACTATCACGGAATGATAAACCGCACTCTCGATAGGCCACGATCCTGCCGCTATCGAATTCCGACATGTGCTGGTAGCGGTTTCTCCTTATACGAGGTATAACACGATCTTCTCACAAACAACCAACATTGAAATGCGATTTTCGTATGAGAAACCCGCTGCGTAACTTTCCTTTTATGCAAAGTTTGAGATGCCGTTTCTCCGTCCTGCGGTGTTCGATTGCGCTTAAATGCTAATCATTTGCATATCCCAGCATCTTCTTTCTTTCATGCTAATTTGGCGTTTGTATCATCCCTCCTTCATGGTTTTGCAGTTTCAATGGCCAGCAGTATATATACACTCATGGACAAAAAAATTAGCGCACCAAGAAGGAGTCGTCAAAATGAAACGAAATTTTACATACATAATGATTACTTTGATATAAGTAAATGATAAGAAAATCAAAGAAAAAGGATAATTTATTTCAGAGAAAAAGGCAAAAGAACGGAGGAGTTAATACTCCTTTGGACCCCCCTCTAGCGCGAATGCACGATGCGATACGATCGGGCATTGAGTCATACAAGTTCTGTATGATGTCTTGAGACATTTCGTTCCATATTTCCTGTAACCTTGCCTCTAGTTCGTTCAAACTCGTGGGATGCCCAACTCGTCGTCCCAAATGATCCCAGATATGCTCGATTGGAGACAAATCTGGGGATCGGGCAGGTCAAGGAAGGGTAGTAACAGTGCGGAGACAGTCTTGTGACACCCTTGCCGTATGAGGCCGAGCATTGTCTTGTTGAAAAATGGCTCCTGGGAGCCGTTGCATGAGTGGCAACACATGTGGTTGCAGGATTTCATGAACATACCGCTGGGCTGCCATGGTGCCACGGAACAATACTAGGGGTGACCGTGTATTGTAGGCAATGGCACCCCATACCATCACACCAGCTGTGGGAGCGATGTGTCGCTGTACAGCAAAGGCAGGATTGAAGCGTTCACCACGGGCTCTCCACACACGAACACGATTGTCATCACTGCCGAGATTGAATCTGGATTCGTCGCTAAAGACGACCTGGTTCCATTCCGCTGCAGTCCAGTTTCCTCATGCGCTGCAAAACTTCAAACGGAGGCGTCGATGGGTGGGCGTCAAGGGCAGTACACGTAGGTGGCCAATTCATGACAGAGAAGTCAGAGGAATGCTCATCCAACCAGCCAGTAGCCAACCGGGACTTGTGAGAGGTACAGTTGTCTTGCTGGAAAACTCCATTACCGTGCGGATAACAGAACAGCATAAACGGATGGAGGTGATCACCCAGCAACTCTACGTACCGAATTGCATTGAGGGAGGTTGGTACACGCACCAAAGATCCCAAACTGTGCCACGAAAAAACACGCCAGACCATGATTGAGCCACCATGCCCTTGTACAGTTCCAGCCAGGCATGCAGGATCCATGGCTTCATGAGCCTGACGCCATATTCTCAGCCTCCCGTCGGCGTTAAGTAGTCGGAATCGAGACTCATCACTCCATGCTACTCGTTTCCAGTCCTCTACAATCCAGTCTCTGTGCTCTCTTGCCCAGGCAAGACGTTCAGCCCGATGGCGAGTATAGAGCAATGGTACTCTCGTAGGTCGACGGCTCCCGAAACCCATACGGTGAAGCGAGCGTTGCACAGTCCGTTTACTGACTGTACGACTGGCACCGTCATTAAACTGGGTGGTAATTTGAGCTAATGTTTGGCTTCGCTGGCTACGTACAATACGCCTGAGCCGTCTCTCACCACGCACTGTCAAGGCTAATTGTCCTTTGCAGTTTGCCCGATCGCTAGTTTTTTCCACCATCCATGTATTCTTGGTATACTCTTGACACTGTCGACCTTGAAAATCCTAGCTGTCTGACGATTTCGGAAATTGAATGGCCCATGCGTCGCGCACCTACGATTTGTCCGCGATCGAAGGCGTCTAAATCAGGCAGTTTACCCATACTGGCAATTCCAACAACTAATTCAGAACAACCACAGTACTCGCTGTATATGCAGTTACCACAGGGCCCTCACTTGCGCATACATGATGCGCAGCGCTACACAATTTGCATAGGCTTTGCCATCCCTAATTCAGTGGCACTTCAGTGTATATTTATCCTGGAAGTGAATTTTTACATCACACGCTATTTTTAAAAAGCTATATCTAAAATTCCTTGGAGGTGTACAGAGTTCCATCAATTTATCTTCCCTCAGCTGTCCTCGAGGAATAGATTTGAAGAAAAAAATTCTGGAAATGTTTTCCGTATCGCAAAAATTACCATAAAAATTGATATTTTAAAGTTATTAAAAATTCTATGATAAAATTTTAAAATATCCTGATGGCAAATTATTTTGAAACTTTTTTACTCACAAAATTAAAAAAAAATATGCAAACAGAGCCGTTGGCTTGTCAGGTCTATTAAAAAAGAAACAAATTTTAGATTTTGAATTTAAAGTTTTGCTTTTAAATTTTTTAAAGTGTTTAAGTATTTTATTATGCATAGTGGTTATCTTTTTTATTACAAAGGGTGTGTAGTTTAAAAAAATATATTTTTTTAATTCTACGTCCAACTGCCTTAAAATGCTAATTAAATTTCTTACCCTTGACATAGTAATGGAGATTTGACCCCTAAAACAAAAATATTTTCATTTTTTATTCTGTTTTTGTATTATATTTTTTCATAAAAGGCTTTTGAAGAATGTTACCCCCCCCCCCCCCCAAAAAAAAAAAAAAAAAAAAAAAAAAAACAGAATTTTTAACCAGATTAAGTATCAAGCAGGGCGGTCGACCTGCAACGCCAAGCTAAAAATAAACAAAATAGACGCCAAATGAATAAACGCGCCAAGTACAAAACTTCGTCAGCCGCTTACTGCTTATATACTCTGCACCTCTTACTCCTATACTTCCCATGTTAAAGCAGTGTGCGTAAATTATAAAATTCAGAATGAACTAAGCATCGTACAAAATTAAAACAAAAGTAGAAGAATCTTATCAGCAAGTACTTTAAATTGAGATAAAAATGGACTTTCAGAGTTAAAAATTAACCGAGATACGGAACTTTTAAATTTTCGTAAAGTTAGAGGTTTTGCTAGAATCGAGTTTTCGCCAAGAATTATTTCGTCAACATTTTAAGAAGACCTATAGAGTTGAATATTGGACAGATTCGATTGAGGCTTGGTTTTTTGATAAGTTATTCGCTAACTTAAAATCTTTTATATGTTTCAGTTAAAAAAAATAAATATTTCTATCTTTAATTAGCATAAAACTGTAAATCTGAAATTGATGTTTTAAATTCACACTATCTATTTTTTATTTTTTTTTTCTTTCTGTTATTTTAATGATTTTATTTTTAAGACGGCCACCAAGCCTGGCATGCATAAATATTTAAAACTTAAATTTTCAGAAACAGGTTATGATGAGTTTGGTCTAGGGAAGAAGGGTTTCTATCAACAAGTCATGCTTAACCACTTCACTCAGATATGAAAAATTCGTGATTAGGAAATTAAGTACCAGAACTTAATAAGCTTGGCTATTTGATATCACACCATTTTTTAGTCATAACTTTTGTTTTGAAGCTTGGCGTTTTTTTACTTTTTAAAAGTTTTTTTAGTGGATTTTATATACGAAAAATACCCTGCAAAAAAGTTATCAGTTTCTGAAATTGAAATGATTAATATTTTTTTAAATAAATGTGCTTTCCTTATAAAAGCTTGTAAAATTATCCCTTATCTCTTTCATATCTAGAATATGTTTAAACAAAAGAATGACAACTGTTTATTTATAGATTGTAGGATAACTAACTTTTCAATTAAAGTTATACTACAAGTGAATAGTCACTTCCTATCGTCATTGCAGATTCCTTTTTTTTTGTTTATATTTATCACGGGATTGTGGCATCAAATTTTCAGCACTGCAGTGCTATCGATATTACTCAGACAGATCTGCTTTTCTGTCTTTTTCAAGTTCGCCAAAACAATATAGCGATGCCTTGGCAACGTTTAACAGAGAAAGTAAAAATGGTGAATTTAATCAATAAACCTTGTTACGCGTTTAAAATTTCGAACTGGGTCTATTTTTCTAGCTTTTTATAGTTTTCCCATCATACATTTAATAAGGAAAATACACGCCAAACTCTTAGAACAGCAAAAGACCAAACGTTTGTCATTAAAAGCACAAGTTTCTCGAAATATTGTGGAAAAAAGTATGCCTAAAGAATTGCTCCATTGCGAGTTGAAGATAACGGAACTCCACGTGTAAAATGGATGGCATCTATTTTTTGCCCTTTGTTTTTCACGTGGTTGCATCAAGAACGTTGCATGAAACTTGCCATGTATTTCATCTTCTAAATTTAAAGCTCTCTGACATCACTGCAATTTTAAATATCTTCGCAAACTATGATGGTTCTTTAACTAGGGTAAATCAAATATATTTAATGGCTCCTATTTTCTGTCCATTGTTCTTCACGTGGTTGCACCAGGAACGTTTCATGAAACTTGCCATATATTTCATCTTTTAAATTTAAAGCTCTTTGACATCACTGAAATTTTAAATATATTTTCTCAGACTATGATGTTTCTCTAACTAGGGTAAATGCAATATATTTCATGGCATCTATTTTCTGCCCAATGTTTTTAACGCGGTCGCATCAGGAACGTTGCAAGAAACTGCCTTATATTTCATCTTCCAAATTTAATGCTCTCTACCATCACTAAACTGTAACTGCAACTATATATCTTCGCAAACAATGTTGCTCCTGTAACGAGGGTAAATCAAATATATTTAATGTAATTTTCATAAGCGAGGAACAACTTTTTCAGCATGGAAGCTTTTTTTTAAACGTTATGTTCTGTCCCTCATAATGGATAGAAAATGTTTGTGAAGAGATATCTCTCCGAATCCGACAGGAGAAAGCTTTGTTTGGTTTTACTGGGCCTTAATATCATTCAAATATTTGTCTCAATCGCAATTTTCGCACTCGGTGCGTACTTAAGTCTCAGTGTAAACTTAAAAGCCTGTCTCGTAAAAGGTTACAGTATAAAACCGATTGGCGCAACATTGAGCGGATACGGCATAGCCATGTTCTCAGTGCATTGCTTTAGCGCCAAAGTCAGCAGTGACTGTTGTTATCTGCGAACGCGCCATCGGTTTGAGAACAAACTGTTTCTCATTGTTCTGGGTTACGCTGTTATGTCTTTGGTTCTGCTGGCAGTGTCTATTCTTTGTTTGGTTCACAATATGAGACTGAAGCAAGCGCTTCGTCATGGATTACTGAGCTCCATGAAACTTTATGCCAGAGACAAGAACAAGAAACAAAGCTTTGACGAAATCCAGATGGAATACAGATGTTGCGGTAACGCCAACTACACAGACTGGTTTAGGATAAAATGGATGCCAGACAAGTCTGTGCCATCAGAAACTGATAGCACATATAGGTGGGTTTCAGAGAGAGTCGAAACATTTGAGCAATTAACGAAATGCATATTTCTGTTAAGGCTGTTGAGTACTAACGCTATTGGATTCGCTCACCTCAGTGTTCACATATGGAGAAAATGTGCCCAAAGATTGCCGACTTGGATTGAAAAAATTTTTTTTATTTAATTGTACTCCGTAATAGAGAAAGAAATGTTACACCTTGCGGCATTTTTCGTTTTTAAAAAAATTCCAAATATTTTTTAATTTAAATTATTCGGGGAGGAAAAATCTGGTATAGTGCGTTTTAAACGCTCTTTAGGACAAAATTTATAAAATGAATCCTGTTGCAAGGTGCAAAAAAGTTCAGGCTATCTGAAAATACCATTTTTATTGCATTATCAGCATTTATGTAGATGTAAACAGTAGACACATTTTCTCCTTAGGTTAACATTGAGGTGAGCATATCCAGTAGAGTTAGTACACAGTAGCCTTAAATCCTATAACTATAGGCAGTTTAACGAGGATATGGCGCTGGTTGGCGACGATTTGTCGACTTTATAAATGAATAATACAGTATACACATTAGTTTCAGAGGAAAGTCTCTTCAGGGTTGCAAGAACTCAGCCACCATCTTCCATGATTGGGTGTATTAAACACTAATTGGATTCAGATGTTATCACTGAATATTAATGATGAAAGCTGAGAGCATTCAATAATTGTGCTCCAAATGCGAACCGTTTTTTTTCTCGTTTTTTATCGCTTAGCTCATAAGAGAATGAATGATTAATCGGTCTGGGTTACACGAGCGAGCTTTTAAATTTAGATTTATAAAGTCTGCAGAAAATAACAAACTAAAACAAGAAATTGCTCTACAGATATTGAACGAAAATTATTTCCTAATTTTTAAACTATTGAATAGTTTAGCATATCCTCTTTAACACCATTTACAACGAGTCTTGATTGTCAGTAATAAACAAAATTTTAGTGCCTCTCGGTAGATGAGTTGCATTATAAATTAATTTTGTCCTTACTTTCTTTCGGCAACAAGCAAGCACAAACTGTGCAATGAGTATTTTATCTGTTCCATTCTTAGGGAATAATATCTTTTAGAACTTTTCAGTGACATTTCAAGAATGGTGTCAAAAGTTTAGCGAAAAATTTTAATCACATTATGCTTATAAATATCTCCCTGGACTCAACCAAATTTCCGTACTGCATGGAAAATGTATACAAATCTACAATGTTTATTACAGTATAATTTCAGTAATATCAGTAATTTTCTATGAAGATTTTATACGTCGAATCTAAATGACCCATTCATCTGTTGATTGTTGACATTACCTGTGATTGGTTTGACATATCACGTAGTCATTGCCTTGAACTGTGTGATTGGTTAAAAAAAAAATTTTACGCTTACGCTACGCAAAAACATTGTGAACAAGGCCTAACTCATTTTCCATTTTCAGCCGTAGGGACCATCTGCATTCCGTGCCTTTCAGCTGCTGCGACCCATCTCACGCTGGACCTTGCTTCCATCGCCTCGTAGAAACAGAACGCGGTCAGTACAAGTATCCCGACCACGGTTTCTTTGAGAGAGGCTGCACAGAGGTACTCCTGGGGGTACTGCGGGAAGTAACGCAGGCCACTGCCATATCGGTGTTCGTGCCTATCTTCCTGGAAGTAAGGGTTGGTTCCTATCAGGCTTCCCGTCTCGGGATCCCGGTCATTTTTAGGCCTTGTTCTCTTTGCTTCCGGAGCATTACGTAGCGTCAGCGGCAAAAAAAAGAATTAACCAGTCACAGACCGTAATTCGTTGCCCACGTGATATGTCAGACCAATCAACGATCATGTCAAGAATCTCGGCGCCGACGGGGGACGCACCGCAATGCGTCTGAGGCAATGTGAACAAGGTCTTTTCATTTCTTGACAGTGCCTGGGAATTATTTTTTTTAAACTAGGGGCTTAACCCCTAAGCTCGCTCCTCTGTTATGGCTAATAGCGAGATACATAGGGGTGATTCTCGGGCAATGTAACAGCTTCCATCCATTTACTGTTGTCACCCTTAATGCGAAGAGCGTTTCATCACTGTTGAATTATCAGCTTTAAAAATTCAATTAAAAATCGAAAATTTAAGATATAGACTTGAAATGAGGTTTATATGAATGAGAAAGCTTTCAGCTTCCATATGATGTAAATATTTTCTTTGTAAGATAAAAACTCGAGGAGCATCGGTATTACATCCACAAAGGAGACGATATTTCTTGAAAAACTGTGTTTCATTTTTTGATGAAAATATTAGGTCTGTTTTAAAATGTTTTTAAACAAATAAGGTCTAGTTTGAAAGAGAAATGTCTGTAGTCTTATATTGTAAAAAGATCAAAATTCTACGATCATTTTTTGGCGAGTTATCGTAATCTGAAGATGAAAAAGTCAATATTTTACCACAAAACATAAAATAAAAAAACTTAAAGTCCGACGAAGATGAGACATGTCTTACTTTGGTACCCCCACTTTTCTGTATCCATTGGTATCGCTCTCGACCCCATACCCCCAGCGGTTTCGGAGGAGATAGCGTGACAAGCTTTTGACAGCGGCAGCGGAAGTTACTTTTTTTTAAAATAGAGAGATGTCATTTTTCCCAGTGGGATACTTAGAGACTTATGTATGAACAAATATTTTCTGGGTAGCTGAGGAAGATAAAGTAAGGAGGTCATTGACTGAAACTGCGTTCTGAATGTCTCACTCTACTGCTTTGATCCAGTTTTTTTCCCTAACGTGGCTGGCATCTTTAGACATTTACCCGTTGAAAACTATCTGTGTTGGTGTTGTTGTTGTGGCTTATTCCTCAAGGTTTGGTCGAGGGCTTGACCAAGTCCAAGAGGTCGTGGACTCTTAAAAAGTCATACACGAGAAGAGGCGCAGTAAATAGGCCCTCATGCAGTAGCCCCACGCAGTTCTGAGATAAGTCGTGAAACTATTTGTTCTTGTAATGAGCACCGTATAAGTCAGTGGTTCCCAACCGGTGGTCCGCGAGAGCCCCGGCAGTGGTCCTGCACCACATATAATCTGTCGTCGATTACGATGGAGTTCTAGAAAATTCTTTGTTTCCCTTGCTTATTTGAAACTGTTAAATGATCCTCGCATTTGTGAACTGTCCATAGAAACACTCACGATTAAAGCTCCCCGGCTTCTATGAATAACTATATTTATCAGTTCAAAACTAGTTGTCGTTCTTAATTTTTATTGCTGATTTTAAGAAGCTGTGTTTTCCCATATTAGAAGAAGAGTCCATCGGGTTGATAACGTTTTAGACGCAGTCACAGTTCTAGGCATAAAGTAAAGCTCAGTTTTGCCACGTTTCACATCTCGTCAAAATACATACCGGTAGCAGAGGGAGGGACGAGACTTTTCTTTGGATGTTTTAATACGAATGGCAGGTTTTTGCAAGATATTTTACCCCACGAAAGAATTTATTTTACTAGAGCGTAAATTTCTCTCTTTTTTCTTTTGCAATGCAACAAAAGCTAGGAGACAAAAATTAGAATAAATCATAAGCAAAGACGTCACTGCTTCAAGTGGAAGCAAAGTAAGGTTAAACTCTTTGTATGATATCTTTTCTGATAAAATATCACGAAATTACTTCGATTGTTAAAACCTTAAGGCTGCTGTGTACTAATCCTATTGGATTCGCTCACCTCAATGTTAACCTATGGAGAAAATGTGTGTACTATTGACAACTACCTAAATGTTGATAATCCAATAAAAATAGTATTTTCAGATAGCCTGAATTTTTCTAGGCCTTGCAACAGAATTCATTTTATAAATTTCGTCCACCAAAGAAATTTGGGAGCGTTTAAAAAACACATTCTACCAGATTCCCCCCCCCCCCGAGTAATTTAAATTTAAAAATACTATTTACATTTTCTATTAGCACTCTGACAAAAAAAAAACCAAAGTGTAAAATTTCTTTTTCTACTACGGAGAACAATTTAAGAAAAAAAAAATTAATCCAAGTCAGTGACGTAGCTAGCATAACTGGCGTCCGGGGCACTTTTTGCACCCCACCCCCAAAAAAACATATAGTAATATAATATATAGAATTAGTGAAAAGAACCATGTAGCGCCCCTCTGTGAGTGGCGCCCGGGGCATGTTAGACCCCCTTCTCGCTACGCCACTGACCCAAGTCTTGGACACATTTTCTCCGTAGGTTGACATTGAGGTGAGCGAGTTCAATAGGGTTAGTACACAGCAGCCTTAATATAAGCATTTATTGCGAAATTTCTCTGTTTTTAAGCACTTAAATGCATTAACGCAAAAAAGAACTGAAATATGCAGTTTCTTATGCACAAGCATTTTTCATATAATGTAATATTTTATCATACGTGCGAGGATGATCAATTTTTAAGTACCCTTACAAAACTTCCCTCTTCCATTTACCGTGATTTTTATGTCTTTCAGTTGACGTTAGCAGTACAAACACGTTACTTACAAACGTCGTTGGACGACTGCAAAAGACGGAGAAATCCGTCCGGAATTGGCAACTGCTGGTTGTTCAGAAGATACCCTTATGAACCAGATTTGCAAGCCAAACCCGAAAGCCACGATCTCACAGATGCTATCTCCTTGTCCAGTTCTGACGAATCGGTTCTTTATGAACAAAATGGTTTGAAATTCAACGATGGGTCGGACATTTCTACCCAGCGTCAGCAGAGGTTGAAAAGAGATAAGCAGATTGAATCTATCAACAATGATGGTAGGGCTTTAAGAAGTCTTCTCTTGAGACAAGCGGATATAAACCTGAGACCCAAAAGAAGGTCGCTTTCTGGGCACGGGCGAAAACTGAAGCCCATAGAAGGAGGAAAATCTAAAGTGAAGTCCAAACTGAATGGCGAACTGAAAACAAAACCCCAGCAAGCTGGAAGTAGCTCTGAAACAAAAGCTTTGAAGGACAAAGCACATGAAAAAGCTTGTCACATTTCGAGCGGTGGTGGAATCCCGGAAGTGAAACGTGAGGATGCTAGAGCAAATGATAGCGAAAGTGACGTTTCTAAATCATTGATTGAACGAAGGGGAAAACAGGAACATAAAAGGTAGGCAAATGTAATGTATTCGGTGGAGTGGATAAAGGAAAACTAAAGACAGAAAAGTTATTTGAAAAGGTGAGTTACTGGAAGAGGAAATTTTTCATGGATAGAAAGAAAAAAAAAGCGAACAAATACGCCACAATAGATAAATGAATAAAGAGAACATAAATTTAAAATTTGCTTGAAAATGTCACGAATCGCAGCATTATAAACGCTCTGAGCACTCCTGGAACATACGAAATAGTTTAAATGAGACTAAAATATTGGTTCTGAAGTGAGTATTGGAAAATAGATAATAAAAATTATTAATAATGAATATTACAAAACAGTTTGTTCATAAGCGGGCAAAATTTTTCACGAATCACAGCACTATAAACGCTCTGAGCACTGCTAGAACATAGGAAATAGTCTAAATGAGACTAAAATATTGGTTCCGAAGCGAGCATATGAAAATAGATAATAAAAATTATTAATAATAAATATTACAAAACAGTTTGTTCATAAGCTGTCGAAGTTTTTCACGAATCACTGCATTATAAACGCTCTGAGTACTCGTGGAACATAGGAAATAGTCTAAATGAGACTAAAATATTGGTTCTGAAGCGAGCATATGAAAATATACAATAAAAATTATTAATAATAAATATTACAAAATAGTTTGTTTATAAGCAGTAAAAGTGTTTCACGAATCACAGCATTATAAACGTTCTGAGCACTCACAGAAAATAGTTTAAATGAGACTAAAATATTGGTTCTAAAACAGTTGATGAGACTAATATATTGGACTAAAATATTGGTGCAAAACAGTTTGTTCATTAGCAATCCATCGCAGTCTTGTTGAAGTTAAGAGAAAGCTTAGATATACATCAAGCTCTGTACCATTTTTGTTTGTAGGAATTTCATTCTTATAATTCGTGCGTGATTGGCACGAATCTGTTCTTTATAATTTGGAAATGTAGGAAACCAACCGGTTATGGGTTAGATCTCATACTAGTACTTACGGGTGGTCTAGTAGATACTAAACCTTTTTGTTTGTTTGTCTGTATTCAGTACAGAAAGAATGGCTCACAGCAGTACTATATATGTAATACGGTACTTCCAACATTAGTACAAACAAAATCAAAAGTGTTTTGTCAAACATGGTTAAAGGGGTCAGTGAACTGCATACATTGTTAAGGCATACACATAACGCCTGGCCATCCGTCAGCGTCACCGTAATAGATTCCGTTGGCGCTTATTGGTAAAATGGTATATGATTGGTACATCATTGGTTAAAATTTTTTACTCTAATGCTCCGGATTCAGTGGGAACAGCTCTTTAGTTATAATCAGTGGCGCACCCAGGGGGGATGCTGGGACGTACATATATACATCCATTTATATATACACTGCTGACTATTAAAATTGCAACACCATGAAGGAGGGATGATACAAACGTCAAATTCACAGGAAAGGAAAAAGATGCTGGGATATGCAAACGATTAGCATTTAAGCGCAATCGAACGACGCAGGACGGAGAAACTGCATCTCAAACTGTGTATAAAAGGAAAGTTACGCAGTGGGTTTCTCATTCAAAAATCGCATTTGAATGTTGGTTGTTTGTGAGACGATCGTGTTATGCCTCGTATAAGAAAGGGAAACGGCTACCAGTACGTGTCGGAATTTGATAGCTGCAGGATCATGGCCCATCGAGAGTTCGGTTTATCGTTCCGCGATATTGCTACTCGCATTGGTCGGAATCCAAAGACTGTCATGCAAATATGGAATCGATGAGTTCAGGAGGGTCATACTGAACGCCATGCAGGATCTCAACGGCCTCCCGCCACTAACGCCCGAGAGAACAGGCATGTTGTTAGGTCGGCCTTGCAGGATCGTATAGCCACATCACGGATCTTGAGTCAGGAAATGGGCTTGTTTGCAACACGACAAGGATCCGCACGGACAGTGCGACGACGTCTGGAGCAGTACGGACTGTCTGCTCGGCGACCATTAATGCGGCTTCTCCTAACACTGCAGTATGGAGACGCGCGACGACAGTGGTGCGCCCAACGACAAAACTGGATACAGGAGTGGCACCATGTCGTCTTTTCAAACGAATCCCGTTTCTGCGTGCATCATCATGATGGACGTATCCGTGTCTGGAGGCACCGAGGAGAATGCACGTGGTCTGCTTGCGTTCGATATCATCATACGGGTCCTGCACCTGGTGTGATGGTAGGGGCAGCCATTGACTACACGACACGAACACCTCTTGTTCGCGTCGTCGGTAATCTAAAGAACCAGCGTTACATTTTTCAGATCTTAAGGCCGGTGGCTGTGCCCTATCTTCGAGGCTTCGGAGACGTCATCTTTCAAACGCAAGACCGCATGTTGCCCGTTTTGTCCTGACCTACCTCGGCACAGAGGGGGTTCAACTGTCGCCCTGGCCAGCACGTTCTCTAGATCTCTCACCTATTGAAAACATCTGGTCATGAGTTGCTGAGATACTGGACCGCCACCGCTCTCCAGCCACTACTATTGATGAAGCGTAGTATAGACTTGAAGCAGCATGGAATGACTTGCCCGTATCTGTCATTCAAGCCCAGTTCGACTCGATGTCTAACCAGTTTTAGAGCCGTTTTAGCTGTTAGAGGCGGTAGCTATGTGTACTAATTTCGGAACCTGTGTACCCCCAAACTGCCTACAAGTTATGTTATTTGCTTTCCTTCCTGGTGTTGCAATTTTAATGGCCAGCAGTGTATATATAGATTTTTCGCCTATTGCTGATTTTCAAAGACAAAATTATTTTTAGAATCTGACCATATGAATTTTAATATTTCCTAGCAATTCCCGATAAAGAATATTGATTTACTAACGTATTTTACTTTTTTTTCAGTGTTTCGGAAAATGACTGCCATGACTTTCCCATAAATAATTGAGGATATTTTTAATAACATGATTATTTAATTCACTCTTCAAAAAGTTTCTCTCAATATAACATTCAGAATTGCAGCTAACTCAAGTCAAACTCGTTGGCAATTCGTTGAAGGAAATTCCGCTAACGTTGTTCTGATATGGATAAAGCGACCTCAAAAATTTTCTCTCAATATAACATTCAGAACTGCAGCTATCTCAAGTCAAACTCGTTGGCAATTCGTTGAAGGAAATTCCGCTAACGTTGTTCTGATATGGATAAAGCGGCCTGGGGCACAAAAGTATACTACTTTAATTAATAAATTTCCTGGTAAAAAATTTCAAATGCATGAAACAATCTACAAGAGCTTGAAACTCGTGTAGACAGGTACAGACCTTCTTCTGTGACTTTAGTGAAAGCGTTTAGGAGTGCTAATTTTTCATCCCACTGCAACAAACGGTTGTCATACAGTATGTTTAGCTACTAGATCTCTGTGGATCGCGGCCCAGTTTAAATGAATGGTGACTTTCAAATTGCCTAGCTGTTAGAATAAAAGAAGCAGCTGCGTTAAGTTGAAGAGTTCCATGGACCCGGAAAATAGATATTTATTAACAGTAGGTCAAACACATACAAGCTACAACAGAGATAGACACAGACTGACTGAAAAAGGACATCACATGAATTTATAAACTTATACAGGATCCCAGAAAGAGCTAATAGTAGCTTTTAATAAGACATCCAATAGAAATCTTTGATACGAGAACAATTCAGAGAGACGGTAAAGAACTGATGCCAGATGATGTCGTCTGTGATTACATTGCTAAGGGCCTGTTCACATAGAATCCGTCATCGTCAGCGAAAATGTGTTTAACCAATCATATACCAATCATTGACCCATTTAACCAATCAGCGCCAACGGAATCTTTAACGCTGACGCTGACGGATTCTATATGAACAGGCCCCAACACTAGCTACCATATAAGTCAGTTGAAAGATGAATGTTTTCTTTGAGTTTTAGCATCATACCCATGATTCAAAGGGAAAAAGGAATTGAAAAACTCAAACGTATTTCTACAACCCTTTACTATATATATATATATATATATATATATATATATATATATATATATATATATATATATATATATATATATATATATATATATATATATATATATATATATTAATGGCAAAAAATCAAGAATGTAACTACGGTTTTCGGAAAATTGATAAATGAAACGTGAGTATAGCGATTGAGGTGCCAGAATAGTATAGTTCAGAGGTGGGGAACGCGCGGCCTGCGTGATCTTCTTGTGCGGCCTTCATAAAAGCTAGCACTTGTATTAATTAATATTTAATTTTATAGATTATTACAATTTGCAAATCAATGGAATTAAATAAAGAACGGCGTGAATATATGTACGCAGGCTTCGCGTTACGAAGCTTGGTCCAAATATTCAATTACTTTCAAGCAAGAAACAAATGCAAATATCCTACTAGCTTAAATTTTCCATCGGATTTTAAAATTATTTTAGGAATACTATTATTATTTATACTATTATTTTTCTATTGTATTTCTTTATAATGTTAGAATTATTTAAAAATACTTCTACTTTATTATTTTTATTTGAAGTGGTATTTAAATATGTAGTTGTTTATTAAAATTTAAAAATCTGGATATATATATATATATATGTGTGTGTGTGTGTGTGTGCTTACATAAATAAAAATACCAACAGTGAAATATAAAAAATTACAGTGGTATCTATGAATCTTATAATTTTATAAAAAAAATAATAATTAATGATTAATGTTATAACAAGTTTTTACCCTTATGTGAATACAAAAATATTTTATATTGTAACTTTATAAGTCAAATAATAAATAAATAAGGACTTAATTGTTTTTGGTAATTTTTCTATATAATGTACCAAATTGTTAAAACTATACCTAACTATAATAATTTAATAAAAGTCGCATTTATAGGTACATCAACTTATGCGGCCTCCTTTATTTCTACCTAATTTACATGTGGCCTCTAATGGTAAAAAGGTTCCTCACCTCTGGTATAGTTAAAACAGTGACGGATCAACGTACAGGTGCAAGAAGTGGGAGCTTGGGGCCTCCGAAAGTTAGCAGCTTTTAAAGGAGATACATTTTGCGAACCTCAGGCACAGGTGTCATCTCCAGCAGGGCAATTTGCCGTTCGTCGAAGGACAAACGGTGGTAATACAAGTTTTTACATCTTAATGACCAATAAAATTTCCTTTCCGACCGTGAGAAAATATCTTAAGTCATAAATAATATTTATTAATAACATTTAGAACAAAGGGACCTGGCTCGAGGTAGCCTAGCGGTAGCGTGTCGGCTTTTGGTGCTGAGGATGCTCGGATCGAATCCCGGCAAGAGCCCTTAAATACTTCCGTGTCTGGGCTAGATATGGACACGTTCAATCCGTAGACTGGAAAGTCCCTCTATGAGGTCAGAGAGGGTGGGAGAGGGTACGATCCCCCCAGATGCCGCCACTGGGGCTGCTAGGTCAAAATGGAGGTCGCATCTAGCTAAATCGGACTTCGTCCCTTCTGGTGCCATTATAAACCGGAGCCGCACCCCTCAGCCCTCTAGCCTTTATGAACATGATTTGGAATAATTCCGGCCAGAAGGCATTAGAAACAACAACAACACAAGGGGACCTCCAAACGAGACTGCGCTTGGAGCCCTCCGAATGCTTCATTCGTCGCTGGGTTAAAATAAACAAAACTAACGTTTACCTGTGCCTTCGGAACCAACGCAATTTTCAGTGCATTTTCGTGGCTCCATTCATCTGTTAGGGAAATAATAATAATTTGCAGGATTACGTCAATTCCTATTCTGGCTTCAGAATAAATCGTGATTACGTGACTTCATACAACATTTTGACGCCATTTTTTTTAGAAATTATCCGGTGCAGGACATTTGATAGAGACGGTATTCAACTAGCAGGAAGCCGGTTGAACAAAATATAAGAAGTAATTGAATGACATTGTGTGACTTATTTCCATTTTTCCCCAGTTTCGACCTTGAACTAGTAGTTTATATGCATTCTTCATAATTTTGATCGGAAAAATAAAGCGCGTAGCCTTGGATTTGCCGCATTTCGGTGACACGAATAGCATTTTGTGCCACTGTTATTTATAAAGTCGTAAGGATAAAACTGCTGACAAGCGAAGTTTTCCTGTCGTCAGTCTCGAATATTTCAGTTTCAGGCGGGTACAACCATTGACCTCGAAGATGTCCGATCCCAATTGTTCAGCTGCTTCGAATTTTCCTCTCTAATCACTGACTGGCGAATGCGATTATTACTAAAAATAAGTATTTTTAATGTACAGATCACCCACTCCTTTTAATTCATAGATTTGAGAAATAAGCAGTCAGAACTTACTCACTTTTGTTTCATAGAAAATTAGTAAGGTTTTTTTTTTTTTAGGTGTTTCAACATTACATAATATTTTTGTTACAATTTCTTTTTTGTAATACTGAATTTCCTATACCAGTGTGCCGCAGCACTTTAGGGTGCTGCAAAATCGAACAGGGGTGCCGAGAGATTTTTTTTTTTTTTTGGGGGGGGGGGGGCAAAAAATATCTCTAAGGCCCTCTTATAATAAATATTAAGCTGATATCAAGCATTTGTTCTTTAGGCCAGGGGTGTGCAAACTTCTTTCGACTGCGACCTATTTTCTTAAATACCCTCGACCTTAAATATTAATACTTTTTCTTAAATACCCTCGAAAAAAATACCCTCGACTCGCAATGAAAATTATTTGGTAGAAACATAATATTTTTTTAAAATATGAAATTGCTAACAAACAAAAGAAACTTTTAATTTGGGGTATAAATTTATTTTACACAATACAGTAAAACCTCATCCGGACTAACTGAACCACAGGCAATGCGGACAATCGAAAATCCGGATAATATGGGTAATAAGCAAAACAAAATCCTTAACTCAGCAGACTTACCGTTTATTGCGATAAAAAACTATACTTTGTAACAAAATTACACAGTATTGTTTACAAGACATTAAAAAATATAAAAATAACTTTTCACATCATTTCTTAATAAAGAATAGGTAAGGCTAGTTAAGATTCCTTAAACTCAACAAAAAGCCTTTTGTTACCATAATTTATTGTACAATCTATGCAGGAACTGTACATTGAATCAAACTAAAAAGCGAATATTTGGCGTACTTGTAGTTACGCTCTTGCTATCATGGTTAAAAATTATCCTCTAATGTGAGCATTACATAAAAATAATGTCTACAAATATGATCTGGATTATCCGGAGATCCGAATCAACAGGGCCGACTAAAAGAGGGTTTACCGTAAGAATAAAAAAAAAAGTCTCTCTTACCATTTGCTCTTGGTTTTGGTAAAACTATTTCCCATCTTATTTAACAATGTCATATCAATTTTTAACATATAAAAAATATAAAATAAAGAATACAAATATGTAATTTTAGAAAATTGTAAGCATTTTTTAAAAATAAATGATGATATAAATTTTCTTCAAACTATTCGCGACCCCTCCAGTTTATTTTCACGACCGTCCCACGTTGACATCACAGACTTTCAATACCGATGTTAAATTAAGGGTAATTTTCATCTCTGCATTCCTGTAATGCAGCGATTTTCAAAAATATCTTCTTTTAATTTTGCATTCATAGATACCAATAGTTTAATGTCCAGTAAAAATTAATTTTTGTGAAGAATGATAATAACAAAAATTTTAAAAACTGCGCATGCTTTGTTCAAACGTCTACCTTCTTGTGAAAATAAATAGGGAAACAAACTGGAATTCAAAAATATGCATTTGCTAATCTCTGATTAGAAACATACCGAGAGAAAATTTCCCCGTTGCTTAATATTGGAATTGATGACTTGCTATGTCAACTGATGCACGGCCTTAATCGTACATGTTTGAATTTCACTGAACTGAAATCTACTCAGTGGTGGATTAAATATCCTGAAGTCCACGTTCAACCAAATCTTTGAGATTCCCTTTGTCTCATTTAGAACCGAATTCAACTTTTATCCGTCAACTATCCCAACCAAATATTGAGGCCATCCTTACCCCTTTCAGACCTATTTTTTCTCAGTATTTAAACCATTCTGGTTTAAACGTTGGAAGAAATAGGTGAATCTGAATTGTTGTTGTTGTTGTTTCTACTGCCCCCTAGTCCATACAGGCTACCGGTCTGAGGGGTGCGGCTCCGGTTTATGATGGCACCGCAAGGATCGGAGTCCGATTTAGCCAGCTGCCACCCCAATTTTGACTGAGTACCCCCAGGGGCGGCATCTGGGGGATCGTACCCTCTCCCAGTGTCTCTGACCTCATAGAGGGACTTTCCAGTCTACGGAGTTAGCATGCCCATATCTGGTCTAGACACTGATGTATTTAATGGCTCTTGTCTAGATTCGATCCGACCATCCTCAGCCCCGAAAGCCGACGCGCTAGCACTAGGCTACCTCGAGCCCAATCTTAATTGACTGGCTTGATAGCTGTAGTTTTAAGCTTGTTGAATTGATCAATGTCATCATAACTAACCCTAGCACAGCAAAATTTTAAAAAGCATTTTTCTTTAAAACCTTAGGTAACCAATCAGAAGGAATTTCAGAGGAATAAAAAGCACGTAAAAATATTATAAATTTTTAAAAATTTTCTTTAAAATCTATCACGCTTTTTTTATTATTAAATTTATAGAACTTATGGATAGCGTAATCGTAATCTAAATCTTGCACAAATTCATTTTCTAACGGATGTTAAAAAAATATTTGTTTTAATGCATGTTCGTCAATAATGCATGTTCGTCAGAAAAAAGTATATTATTTTTCGGTAATGAAGCGTAAACAGGCGTTTATCTAAGTTTTGAACAACTCTTTCCCGCTGCTAATACCTTTCAATGCGTAGATCATGAAGCTCAGAAATTCGGTCTCGTAATTCTAAAATGTCTTAAATTCATATTTATCGTAAAATTTATAGTTTTTAAATTACACTGGTCGGCAAAAAAAAAAAAAAAAAAATATGCCCCTTACACCATTCCTGCTGATTCTTAAGTAAAATGACCTCCTGAATCCGAATATGACCTCAATTTTCCCCCATCACCCACCGTTTTCGGGGGATGCCCCCCCCCCACCTATTTTTATCACTTTTCCATAATTTGGAGGGATGAAAAGGATAATTTTAGCCTTTACTTTTTTTCTTAGGGACTAGAGAGGTGAAAAGTTTTAAAACATGAACATTTGTAGCAAGGAGATAGATTTGGGGGGGGGGATTTGCCCCCTTAAATTGTAAAAAAAAATCATTAAAAATGATCGATTTTTTCCGTTTTTTTTCTCAACTTTTTCACTTATTTTCTACCCATTCTAGCTTCCAGACCCCTCCCCCCTCATCCTCTCTCAAACACCCCCAAATAATAAAAATATATAGCAACAATAATAAAAATATAGCAACAGTTCGGAAGATTCCCAATACCCCGCGCGCGCACGTTTGCACCGGAATTTTCATGCTTTGACAAGTTTAAACTTGCATTGCTCTTGTCACTATAGTCCTGCACTGTAAGGGCCTGTTCACATAGGAGTCCGTTGCGTTGCGTTAAGGAAAAGATGACGATGAGACGAAAATAAACCAATCATAGGCGTTAAAAATTTCATTGCTAATCGTTTGGAGGCATATGATTGGTTCATTTTCGTCTCAATGTCATCTTTTCCTTAACGCAACGCAACGGACTCCTATGTGAACAGGCCCTAATCCTTATCGTCCCTCATTTTTATCACTTTCCGATAGTAATTTTATGGCCATGAATTTGATTTGGAGGGGTGAAAAGGATTATTTTAGCTATAAAGAATAATAAATAAAAAGTAAAATAATAAATGTAAAATAATAAATGTAAACAATAATAAATAAATAAGATAACTACCTTCATTTGGTGCTTGCTTTCCTTTTATACCCTGAGGTAGAAGTTTCTCGTACCAAAAACCAGCAGTACTCTGCCAACATGCTCGCATTCCACTTCCCTGAAAATCTCCTCTCGAACTTATTGACGTCTTGATGGAATCGTTCCCCGTGTTCATCCGAAACTGCTCCTAAATTCTCAGGGAAGAAGTTCATGTGTAAGTGAAGGAAATGCACTATAAGAGACATGTTACACCCCATGGCCTCGTACGCTTAGAGCAATTCCTCGACATGAGCGACAATCATCACTTTTGTTGTTACCCCAAAAGTTCTCACACACGTTTTGGAATGCAAGCCAAGCTCGTTTTTCTTTTTCGATTCAGGTGTTCAATAAACGTCGAATCTTGGGAAAATTGTCTAATCTGGGGGCCCACGAAAACTCCTTCCTTGATTTTAGCCTCACTAAGACGAGGAAATTTAGTTTTCAAATATTGAAATGCATCACCTGTCTTGTCCAGTGCTTTCACAAACTGTTTGATCAATCCGAGTTTGATGTGCAAAGGCGGCAAGTAAATATTTTCCTTCGGTACCAGAGGATATGAGAGACATTTTTCTGGCCGGGAGTAAAACTTTCTCGCAGAGGCCAGTTCCGAACGATGTAATGTTTGTCTCGGGCTCGGCTGTTCCACTCACATAGGAAGCAGCAGTATCAGTGACGTAGCGAGCATAACTGGCGCCCGGGGTACGATACCTTTTTGTAGCCCCCCCCCTTTCCGAAAAATGTATAGTAATATAATATATAGAATTAGTGAAAAGGGCCATTTGGCGCCCCTGTGGGATTGTCGCCCGGGGCATGATAGACCCCCTTGCCCACCCCTCGCTACGCCACTGAGCAGTATTTTGTGAAGCCTGATTGCAGGCCCGTGAGTAGAGCGACAACTTTTAAGTCAGCGCAAATTTTCCAACTATATTCATGATAACTGATTTTATCAATGATTTGGCTGATGTTTTCGTAAGTCTTCTTCATATCCACAGAGTATGCAACCGGGACTGATGGTAACTCATTCCCATTAGCCAACAGGACAACTTTCAAGCTTGTCTTTGATGAGTCTATAAGCAGTCTCCATTTGTCGGGATTACATGACATCTTCAGTTCTATCATCAATGCATTTGAATTAGGGCAGAACACTAAGCCTTCATCTTCCGAAAAAAGTAATTTCAGGGTTGACTGCCTGGTCCTGTAAGAAGATATTTTTACGCCCTTTTCTAAGAGATCCAAGAAGTTGAGATTTAGGGCCTGTTCACATAGGAGTCCGTTGCGTGGCGTTAAGGGAAAGATGACGTTGAGACGAAAATAAACCAATCATAGGCGTTAAAAATTTCATTTTCGTTTAAAAATTTCAGAATCGTTTGGAGGTTTGTCATTGGTTAAATATATTTCAATACTTTAACGCTCCGCAACGGACTCCTATGTGAACAGGCCCTTACTCTTAGGGAACTCTAAATCCCTGACGAGATGATTCAATTCCGACTGAGTAACGAGGTGAGGTTGTCGAAGAGCTGAATCAGCTGAACATTCTTCATCATCGGTGGACGTATCATCTGATTCTCCAGGCTGTGGCTCAAAGTCTTTCAACTCTGTTTCAGGCTCTAGAGTATAGGTTTTGGGGGGCACTGGGATTAGCAAATATTCGTTGTGAGGAACTGGTCTTAGAGCTGAAGGGATACTGAATTGTATGCTTACTTTTGCTAGAGAATCCGTCGGTGGAAGTCATACAAAAGTAACAATCTGTGAGATGACAGCGAGATTCGCGCCAAATCATGGGCACAGCAAATGACATTGATTTACGGGTACCTTTGAGCCATTTGGCCAAGTCATTGTAACAAGTAGTGCAGCAAACTGTTGGAGACCAATCCTTGTCCTGATCGCCAACTTGGCAATCAAAGTAAAATTTATAAGCAGTTTTAAGAAGCGGAGAAAGGGGTTTTCGTTGCGCTTTTAAAGTCAATTCCCCGCAAACATAACAGAAGCTATCGGGATGATTTTTACACCCGCGTGGCATAATTAAACAGTAAATCAATGCTTGATACTAATCACAACTTACACTCATGTACTGTAATTCACTTGGAAAAAGCCGGAGTAAAAAAAATTCTACCGTTTTACATAATTTAAAAACTTGGAAACACAGAATCCCCGCCTAGAAAACCGACAAATTGACTCTACAATCGCTAGAGACGTACTGAGGGAAAATAAAGATTACAGTGCAGGACTATAGTGACAAGAGCAATGCACGTTTAAACTTGTCAAAATATGAAAATTCCTGTGCAAACCTGTGCGTGCGGTGTATTGTGAATCTTCCGAACTGTAGCTATATATTTTTATTATTGTTGTTATATATTGCTGCTATATATTTTTATCATTTCGGGGTGTTTGAGAGAGGATGAGAGGGGAGGGGGCTGGAAGCTAGAATAGGTAGAAAATAAGTGAAAAAATTGAGAAAAAACGGAAAAATCGATCATTTTTAATGATATTTTTTTACAATTTAAGGGGGCAAATCCCTCCCCCCCCCCAAATCTACCTCCTTGCTACAAATGTTCATGTTTTAGAACTTTTCACCTCTCTAGCCCCTCGGAAGAAATCTAAAGGCAAAAATAATCCTTTTCATCCCTCCAAATTATGGAAAAGTGATAAAAATAGGTGGGGGGGGGGGCATCCCCCGAAAACGGTGGGTGATGGGGGAAAATTGAGGTCATATTCGGATTCAGGTGGTCATTTTATATAAGAATCAGCAGGAATGGTGTCAGGGGCAGAAAATTTTTTTTTGTATCGACCAGTGTTATTAAAACTAAAAATTTAGTCACATTTAACACTCAAAAAAGAGTTTAAGGACTTTCAGAATATTATTATAAGAAGCCTGGTTAGATGATTTAATAGCTTTCAGAACGACAGAAGAATACCTTAAAATCTTTATTTCTTATGAAGAGGTTTTTTCTTTCTTGTGTTTGGAATTCATTGCTTAGGTAATTTATGCTAATAATCCAGTAACGCTTAAAGTTGACACTGGTGTTGTGGTTTTCCCATCGTTCTCCGCTCATTGTAAACAAATGAAAACACTTAAAATGTTCCCAATAGACCCATTGCGTTTTTTCTATTTATTACGTCTAGTGATTAAATCTCATGGTATTCTCTGACGGTGAGCAATTTTGTAATACGTCGTTCACGTCTCTGAAGTTTCCCATCTCCTCCTCAACACAAACTCCACCTACCCCAATGAGTCCACTCATTTGAGGGCAATCTATACTGTTTTAGGAGAAAATTGGACGATTTAATTCCTCAAAGTTTACAATTGTTTGTGAACTCAAATAAGGATTTGGGGACTGTCATCAAGATTTGAGCACGTGTGGTTGTCTTACTGTCATCACTGGTCCTAGAAGTAGGTTTATTTCCCCCTTTATCTCATTTTTATCTGAGATAACGTTTAACATTACTACACTTGAGAATAATCTGAAAAACTTAATAATTAACTCTTTATTGGTGTTATAGACGTTCTCTACAAGCGTTTTTCCTTTGCATCTTCTGTGAATAATTTTGTCGTGTGTATAATTTCCGTGGGGCATGTTGCCCATATACAATTCCGTATTTGCCTTATGAGCAGAAGGATCAGACTCTTTTAAGGATAATTTTCTCGATAGAGTGCTAAGAAATAGGGTAAGAAGAACATGAAAATGTGAACATTTAAAGTTTTTTTTTTTTTGTTGTTGGGGGGTGACAGTTAAAAAAATATGCATTTAGTTATTCTTTATCAATCTTTTTTATAAGCTTAATTAAAAATTTTCTATGTAAGCTGAACAGAAAATGAAACGTATCGGAAACGATCGAAAGTTCCAGTGGTGACCTTGAGTATCTCTCAAAAGTCTTGTATTTTAACCTCCATGGTATTTATTAATACTACTGCGCTAGTAGCGGTAGGTCGTGCAATCAAATTGAATTAATGTTCTGCAATTTACTATCTACTAATATATACTCTCTAAAGAGCGTACGTGAGTTGATAATGTAATTGATAGATTTTGGACTGGTTGAGGACGTTTACGTTGAGGCGAATAGGACTCATCCTACTTAACGTAAGACCCTCATTGTTTATGTGTTGATTATGTGAATTGCGAAATTACAGGGCTGCGTGTGAGAGTGCTTTGGTGGTCATAGTTTAACTTGAACTGAAAGAGTGAAGAGAATTGAACAAACATCAGAATGACATCGTCAGGTAATAATTTACTTAAAAATTGATTTTTCTTCTTTTTTAAAAAAAGTAAATAACTAAGAGAAATTAATATTGTTTTTTCACTCGTAATGATCCATCTTTAAGGAGCTGCCTTCTTAGCAGGAAATGAAATCTCTAAAATTTAATATTTGTGCATGGCAAATAGTTTAATGTACCTACTCTATGAAGTGTACGAGGATTCGTAAAGTTTTATACGCAGTGCAGGAAACTAGTTTTGCAATTTTTCAGTTTTTATTGGTCTAATGACCTATGTTAATGATTTCCTCAGTATGCGCGTGTTTTTATTTCTTAATACCTTTAGTTAATGCTGAATTTTATTTGCTACTAGAATGATCAATGAAGAATATTCTTTGAGGTGTAAACTGTTTTGATCTAATAGATATTTCAATCCTTTTAACTATCCGTCATCAGTTAAAACTCAATATTATAGAGAGTTGGTACTTTTTTTTTCTCAATTTGGAACTTTAGCTTATTGAGATCAGAAACTTTTAAATTGGATGAGTTGAATTTAATTTTTTTTATTTAGAATGAAGCATGTTATTAGCAGATGGCATAACTTCTTTCTGTACTTCATTTATGACTTGTATAATATTTTCTCTTTAATGAAGACTTATTTATAAAAAAGACTGCAGTAAAAATCAGGGACACACACACACACACATACACATATATATATATATATATATAAGAATACCTTAAAACCTTTATTTCTTATGAAAAGTTTTTTTTTTCTTTTTAGAATTCATTGCTTAGGTAATTTATTCTAATAATTCGGTAACTCTTAAAGTTGACACACGTATTGTGGTTTTCCCATTGCTCTCTGATTGTAAACAATTGAATTATTTGTATAGGGTGAAGTGGGGTAAGTGAGAACGTGGGCTTAAAACCCCAAAAAATTTAACTTAAAAAAATAATCTTCAAGTGTACTTTGTAGGAAAATTCTTGCTCTACTGTTATGTTTAGTTTTTATTTACAGAAAAAAAATTATAAAATAGAAAATTTTTATTCCTACCAAATCCTTGCTTTTTAAGTAAGGTACCCAAATTTGAGTACTAGCCCCCCAAAAAAAATCATAACTAATTAACCTCAACAGATAGTTATTTTGAAAATTCCCACTTATTAGTTTTTAACAAGTTGTTGTATTTGTATGAAAATTAGCATACATACTTTTGGTTATGTTCTACATTTCTAATTTTATCTTTAAAATAATCTATTCACAACTTTTGCCGTAAATATTTAAAGTTTTTGTGTTTTGAAGTGAGAATGAGGGTCCCAATAAATCATAGTTGCTTATAGCAAAATAAGTAGGGTAGGGGAAAGAATAGATATATCATACTGAACAAAAGGCTATTTATTTATTCATTTATTATTTTTTTTTTTTACATTCTTTCGTTATGGAGGTATTCAAGTTAGCAGTGTCAGCAGCATCTGAATATTAACAAAATAAGTATATTTGTATTGTTTGTTTTAGAGTAACGAATGTATGTTAAAAGTTCAAAAAAGTTTTTTCCTTTGCCTAGACCCTACTGAATATTGTAGCACCAAAAAGACATGGAAAAAATTAGTTCATCACGCCTTCCAGGCCTCGGCTCTTCCAGGAATACTAAAAAGTCATCATCTGGTACAAAAGGCAACTCAGAAATAGTGACAACAGAATTAGAAATTCAATATATTCACAAACAGTTTGTAATGTCCACTCCACTCACATTCACTAACAGTTAGTCTAAACAAGTTAATTACAATTCACTTCTTCAAACCTACAATAAAAAAATTAGTTTCAGTTGCATAATTTACTATTTTTTAATGTTAAGGAATTAAAAACAATCATCAGCAGCTGTTAAAGAAACATGGCAAAAGGTGGTTGGTTATGTAGTTTCTCCAGATAGCAGACATGTTGGGAAGGAAAAACTATATGGTTGTTATAACACAAAGGTTGGTTTTCGGTATAACCTTCGTGTTCTCACTTGCCCCAACACAAAATTTTTATGGGGCAAGTGAAAACCCTGCAGTACTGAAGTAATATTGCAAAAAAAAGAAGGGGTTTTATATGTTTTATCTGTATATTTTGTTTCTTAATGAATAAGTGTATTTTCAAAATAACTCTGTGTTGTGGTTAATTAGTTATGATTTTTTTTTGGCTAGTACTTGAACTTGGGTACCTTAGTTAAAATGCAAGGGTTTGGTAGATATAAAAATTTTCCATTTTACAATTTTTTTCTGTGAATAAAAACTAAACATAGCAGTGGAACAAGAACTTTCCTACAAAGTACACTTGAAATTTTTTTTTTAAAGTTAAAATTTTTAGGGTTTTAAGCCTGCATTCTCACTTACTCCACTTCACTCTCTATATATGTATGTATGTATATATATATATATATATTTTATATATATTATATATATATATGTGTGTATACATATATGCAAATATATATATATGTTTGTGTATATAATATATATATATATATATATATATGTATATACAGTGCTTTTTTTCAGGGGGTATGCGGGGATGCAGCATATCCTCACCTTTTTCTAAGTATTATTTTGGCTTAACTTAACCGAAATTTTAAGAAACTTATGAATCAATTGTTAATATATAACAAAAGTTTTTTTTAAATTTGCATGTTTTTAGATCCCCTGTGACATATTCTGGTAAATCAGTATTTATTTTTCTGTGTTTCAATCTCTGTTTCATGAATTTATAAATACACATTCTGTTCAATCTAACAGAATAAGTAGAATCTTGGTTGCTTTTTGGACATCATTCAGCAATAGACACAAAGAGCAAAGAAAGAAATCGAGACACTGAAACTTCTGAAGGCATGAGTCAAATTTGTAGTTTATTATAAATTTTTTACAGTTTTTTTTTTTTTTAATTTTCACAAAATTATTTTAAAATTGTGTATAGTTTTCTAAATCAACAGATAGAATTAGAATTAACAGAGTTATTTTATTTTATAAAATTTCTCCAATAAGTTCCAAAATGAAAAAAATGACCTTTACATCTTCCTAAATCACAAATTTCTTTTGAAGCTGCAAACACGGTACTGAAAATACATATCTTTGTTTGAGGAAACTCAGTACACCCACCTATTTTTTTAGAAAAAAAGCACTGTGTGTGTGTGTATATATATATATATATATATATATATATATATATATATATATATATATATATACAGTGGAATCTCGATCTATCATTTTCGAAGGGACTGACTGAACTAAATGATGGATGCGGGAACATAGAAAAAAGTTAACATACTTTAAAGTTTGATATCCCTAAAATATATTTACTCACATACATAAATGCATACATAACTGTAGTGTAACTGAAAATAAAATTACACAGTTGTACTGAAATCCAAGATAATAATAATAAAAAAAGAAATATATATATATATACACAGGAAATTTGATTCAAAGAAAAGTACTTAATCTTCGTTTGTTTTTTGGCGCTTTTCTCTCCACAAGTAAACAATATTTTTTCTGTGTTGTAAATTGCATTCTTTTCGGTATCGGTTATTGTGTGAGAGTATAAAGAAGCGGCCTCCGTAAATCGTTTGTAACTAGAACCATTCCATTGCACTGGATAGGGTCCGACATAAACCACCAGGAAGTTCTGCTTCTGGTTGAAACCCTCATCGGCTAGTTTAGAACTGCACCAATCAGAAACTTCTCACACCCTAGCCAAACACCAGGGTGCCTCCATCCCAAGGCCAACAAAAAAACTAGAGCGCAGCAGGAACCGCTCAGGTTGGCTGACTGTGTGCCATTGCTAATAAGAACAGAAATGTTGAATAGTCGGAGAATTTGGAATGAGTTGCCGAAAATAGGATACTCCAGGGGTTTAAGAATTAAGGTATACCAACAGCGAACAAATAATGGGAGTGTTACGATAACGCAAAACCAGGCTAAACGGGAGAGAACAAAAATATGAGACTGTGCATCTCAAATGTTCTGCTCATTGTTTAATTAGAGTGTCATTCTAGCTCAATCCAGACATTTATATTTCAGGTTCAGTTATTATGAAAAAACGATCGATCCGATAAATTACTATAAAGCTGTGATATTCTGAACGAATATTGCGGGAAAACAATGGATCGGGGAACGATCCATGTGGTCTGTTTTTGCTTGTTTTCTATGGAATTTATTCGGGACTGGGTGAAATAAACGATACATATGGGAAAACGGTCGTTCGGGGAACGATCAATCGAGATTCCACTGTATATATATATATATATGGTTATGCAAAATTTAGGGACATCCATTTTTGCTAATATTTTTTATTTAAAAAAAATTAAACAGATTTGCTTACTGTAATAGTTTTCTTTCCTGGTACACAGAATTAAAAAAAATTTAAAAGCAGCAAATTATATTTTAATATAGATAGCAGATTCTGTCATTATGTCCTTAATTTTAATTTCTGTAAATTGTTTTGCAGTTAATCCATTTGACAGGCTTCTAAAAACTCTAGAGGTAGATGGATCAGTGTACAAGTACTATGATTTACTGGCATTGAGTGATGGAAGATATGGTAAAAATTTTATTTTTTTGTTTATGAAATTTTAAATTTGTGTTCTTGAAATGAAAGTTTACTATATTTCATTCTTAAAGATTTTGTTTTGATATGCTTTTAATTGTCATAGTTGATATTTGTAAATCTTTTGTAATTTTAAATTAGTATTTAAAGTTGTAGCTCAATTTATGAATATCAGACCGGGGATTAAAGGTAAAAAAATTTTTAGTACATAATAAATTTAATTTGTAGAATCAAATAGGTGAAGCTTATAAGTATTTATAGCAGTATTAGAATAATGAGAGATATTTCAGCTGCTAATTTTCGTAGAAGTTTAGATATACCATAATATTCTATTCATAGTATACCATTCATATGTTGTAAAGTAAAATAGATTAAGAAAGAATGCATATAAAAGAATGTTTGTAAACATTTAAATTATTTAGTTTGGGAACTAGACTTTATGCTCTCATATATAGTATATATCATTAATACTTTATATCATAATATAAAATATAATTGTCTTTTAAAAAAGAGATATAGAAATATTTTTGTATTTTTCGTTAATATGAGTTTTAACAATAATTTTTAGTGGATAGTTTAAAAAATTCTGATTGCCACCATATTCATTTTGGAAGTCAACATTGTTTCATTGTTTCTACAAAGTTAGTTTTGCCTAATCTTACTTGGGGATATGAACTTTAAAATAAAACTAGTTGGTACCTGTCAAAACATGACAGCTAGATAGTAAATAAATGTACATAAAAATAAAAATGGCAGAGAGAGATCCAGAGAGACTCTTTGGAATATCATTAAAACATGTCACTGAGCATTCACAGAAACAGTGTTTCTAAAGACAGATTGAAACATGCCACTGAGCATGTGCAGAAATAAATTTTTAATTGTAAATTATCGCTAATTAATAGAAATTTTGGTTACAAAAACCAAATTTGACAAATCTACAGATTACAATCTTTCGCTTAAGACCAAAATGAAGTAAATTGATGCAGTACTTTTCTCTCACGCACTGCCCAAAAAGTCGGCTTAGCAACTTAAATATATAGATTTTTTAGTTTTTCATGTGTTCAGTCTGCTCGAGGAAAGTTCAAGAGCATATCACATTTGAAGCATTTGTCAGAACTGCTTAGTCATACTTACTGAGTGTTTTTACTTTTGGTGAAAATATATTAATAGAGAGAGTGTGATATAACAGTCAAATAATATTTAAATTTTTAGTCTCTGTAAAGGGAGGAATTATAATTGAATATACTGTGTAGAAATAATTAAACATGCCTGATATTTTCTAAAAAAGGCTCTTTTGTGTTACTAAAAACCTTTTGTCAGACGGGTATTTCATTAAATCCTATGTTTGATTCCCAAATAAATAAAATGAAAAGTATTTACGAAAAATATTCTTTCTTTGGTTTATGTCATGTGAGAGGTGTTATTTTTCTTTGAGTAGTATAGAAAGGGGTTGGCTGAACATACTGGTTATTACAGAATTGCCTAAATTATATCCAGTGACAAAATGACATAAAATCAGATCAGTGAGGGAATTTTACTTGGAAAGTGGAATACCTTTATAGATATAAAAGGAAATAGGTAGGCAGTAAATCTGAAATAAATTAAAAGTAGAAGACTGTCTTAAAAAGAATAAATAAATAAACCCATAATTATTGCTCAAGATTTTATTTTCAAGCAGAAAGAGTTTTTAAATAATTTATTTTTTTACCATCTAGAAAAGTTGCCCTTTTCTATACGAGTGTTGTTGGAAGCTGCAGTTCGCTGCTGTGATAACTTTCAAGTGAAAGAAGGTGACATTGCTAACATATTGGATTGGGAAAATCTGCAACACAAGGAAGGTGGTGTTGAAGTTGCTTTCAACCCAGCCAGAGTAATCCTTCAAGATTTCACGTAAGTTATGTTGCTTGTACAGATTCTATACAGTCTTTTAACAGCGTGTATTAGGAGTGAATTAGATGGAAATTTCTTTGTTAGTAGACTTATTTTTTTTATGAGATTCTTTCTAGCAAATGTTCTGTTTTATCAGAATTTAGTGATTCGTTATGGGATCACTTCTCTACATTAATCACGTTTTGCTAGCCTAAATATCTAAATTGTAGCTGTTATTTGGAGGAAAATGGGAAAAACTGGATAGGAAGTAGCTGATATTTTTTAAGCTCTAGATTCTTCTTTTAGTTCTCTTTTTTTCATTAATAATACTGATTATTATATTAAAAAAATTGAACCTAAATTCTTATTGGCATTCATACAGTGTATAAGGTGAAGATGTTTAAATTTGTGTTACTGTTTTAGTAGGGAAAAAATCTCATATTATTTTTCTTTTATTGTTTCATATTTGGTCAAAATTTCATCAGCTAATTTTTATTAAATTTCTATGTTTTTGATAAACTGCATAGCTTTTTTTCTTTGGTTGCCGAATATAAGTTGATACATGTAAAATTTTCGATAAATTAAAATTTGTAAAGATTAACCGTTCAGTATGTTTAATTTTTTAACTACAACACATTCTTAATTTGCTATATTAGATTACTATAAATATACTCTATATCAGTGGTCCCCAACCCCCGGGCCGCGGACTGGTACTGGTCCGTGGATCAAATAGTACCGGGCCGCCCAAGGAACATTAAATTATTTCCATATTATTTACTGTGGTGTATTTCTCTCAGGTTAATGTAACTTTTTTGAGTTTGTGCTAATTTATACCTATGTAACAAAAGAAATCTGGTAACTATTTTAAATTAGTTTATTGTCTATTAAACATTACAAGATTATGAATTAAAATTGCAGTCATAGCCCCCCTCAGCGGGCCGCGGTAAAATTATCAAATGTTGACTGGTCCGCGGCGATTAAAAGGTTGGGGAGCACTGCTCTATATGATCATAACTTCCATTAGAAAATTAGATTTGTCTTCTACATAATATTTTTCATAAGTTAACTTTAGTGGGGTCAGTTTAACTTCATGCAAATAGATAACTGTAGCTCTCTACCACCTACCATTAACTAAATGGATCTCAAGAAAGTTGAATGGTAGGATGCTGCCTTTCTGTACCAGAGTCTTCTGGTTTAAATGTTGTATTTAGTGTAGATATTTGAAGCTGGTTTGAGAATTGTATGTCCTGCTTTGTTTAGCCTTTGAGTAACAGAAGATGAGTACTTTCAACCAACTAAAAACTTTATTGGATTTGTATATAAAAATCCTAAAGGAAAAATTCTGAAAGTCCTTCCTGAGCCATAACAAGATGGAATCCAATGGTTGGCTTACTCTGATTATGTTATTGCTGAAATTTCTGTAAATCAAAATTTTATTCAGCAGAATATTAACTAAACGTCTTGTCAAGTAAAATTTTGACAAGTTGTTGAATCATGATGTATTTCATTTTAGGCATAAAATCTTCATTTGATAGTAGATTATAGTAACCTTGAGGTTTTCAAGGGTTAAGTATGCTTGTTTTTACTTGTCCTGTTTATGCTGCATTCTATTTCTAAATATAAGTCAACTCTTGACTTTTCTGAATTGAATTTTTTACAAGTTAACATAAATAATTAGGTTAATTTTTTTGTGATTTAAAGCCTATTTCTGTGTTTAGTTATTCAAGTATATGGGATACTGTGCTGTTCTTTGTACAGCATTTTATAAATTTTAATTTTACTTCTATTTGCTTGCATCACATGCTGTACATATATTGTGTTTCTGTTGGTTCCCTGACACTCTGTATGTGTGTTAGCATGCATTGTTGATACAGTATTTTAAACTCTAAAAGCATGCTTTTGCAGTATATTGTGTTGTTTTACTTTTCTGAATTTTATGTTGGATTAACAGTATTGAAAGTTAACATAAGGGACTGTGAGATAAACTCGGATTTTTTTACTTTTGTTTGAGTTATATACTCCTAACCCCTGTGAATTTGGAGGGTCAACTATACAACTTATTCAGAGTGAAGTATATTGTCATTGCAAAAGCAAAGATTAATTTTTATTCAATTTATTTTATAGTGGTGTTCCTTGTGTAGCAGATTTTGCTGCTATGAGAGATATAGTAAAGAAACTTGGAGGCAATCCAGAGAAAGTAAACCCGTTGTGTCCTGCTGATCTAGTGATAGATCACTCTGTTCAAGTAGACTTTGCTGAAAGGTAAATGAAATATTCCTTTTTGATAGAACAAATAACAGTAGTTTTGTTGCAATAAATATTTGTATAGAATGGAAACACTTCAAGGCTATATATAATTGAGAGTTTTTGTATTTTGTTGGGAGCTGAAAAGAGAATGATTAAATCTGAATATTAATTCCTTATTATGAGAAAATGACCAAAAAAAAATGTATAAGGAATTATATGGGAGTATATATTAGTCTGCAGTTTTTTTTTTAAAGAAAAGGTTTTACATTATTAAAGTGAAATTAGAAAATTACATGATGCTTTAGATTTAGTTTTTTTTTCTTTTTTTCTTTCTTTCTTCTTTCAAGAACTGCTGACCAGACAAAGAAGTATTTATTTTTTTCCAATCAAAAGAGTTTAAAATGCAGAAAAATGTTTATTTCATGTCTAAATTATTTCTTTAAAACATAGTTTTTCAATCATAATTTTAGAATAAGCAATTATAAATTGAGTGAATCCTGTAGTAATAGTATTTTTCTAACATATTAAGTCAAATTTGAAAATTTTTTTAGTTAACTACCATTATTTTTAATTCATAGGTAATACATAATATTAAAAGTTTATAAATAATTATCTGTCAAAAGTTGATAAATATTTAATTTATGAAATATATGTTTAAATGTGTATAAAATATCATGTTTGTTTTATTGAAAGCAATAAAGCAAAGTATAGTTTAAAAACAGTTGCATTTGAAAAAAGAATAAACTTGGGCTTTTACTCTAACCTTATATCAATTTAACTTAAAATTTTTGCTTAAACTAGTTTAAATAATAGCAAGGCAAAATCATGTAATTGTTTTAAAATTTTGTGCTCCTATATTACTTATGTTAAATGTAATGTTTTTATTGCCTTTTTCAATATTACATGTAACAGAAATAATTTAGAAATTTTTTTTTATATTAGCTCTGATCATTTTAAATCCAGTTATGTTATATGAACTAGACTAAAATTATATTTCTATAAAACACCGCCATTAATTTAGCTATATTGTTTATTCTCTGTAAGTTAATTACAAAAGAATCATTCTCATTAAATTTTTAGTTGATATTGTTTCATCTGGAGTAGTAAGCTATTACATATGCTATTGTGTTATTTAATATTCTGCTAATTTATTAATTGCATTTAATGCTGAAAACTACAGCTGTGTTTAGTTATTTAACTAGATATAAATTTGAAAAAATAGGTAATCGCTCATAACAAAGTTAATGTACTTTCAGTATAGCAATAAAACTTTATAGAGTCATGTTTAAAGAATTTCACAGATGATTCTAAGAATTTTATTTTATTTTAAAATTATTAAAAAATTCTCAATATTTACAAAAATAAAATAGTTACTTGTATTGCAGTAGTGCACTTTATATGTATGTGCATATCTTTGATGTGCTTGCTTGATTTTTTTTTATGTGGCAACAGATTTTTCAAGGACTCAGTAGTTTTACATATACAGTTCTATCCATTATAAATAACAGGCATAAAATTATTACTAATTCAGAAAAGGTAAAATGCTTAAATAGGTATGTGTTAAGTACAAAAGTATGAAATGCAGTCATTCATCATTGACTGTGGTTTAGATTAAATTTAAGAATCTGTTTGGATTAAGTGTTTTGATAACATTATAAAAACTGAAGGAAATGTTTTTCTGGTTGAATTTTTAAAAAATTCCTTTTAAACATTATCATTTAAATATATAATGAAATCAATTTATTTTAAACAAGATTTTCCAGGTTTTTTTTTTCTTTTCTGTAAAAATATGCACATGTCTTGCTCTCTCTAAATAATTCCTGAACTTATGAGAACAATATAGTTTGGTCTTTATTCATTAAATTAGTGTGTTGCTCTTTCCTCTAAACTGTAATTTTACTATAAGATACTTAACAGCTAATATCCTTCATGCAATACTTGTACTTATCATATTTTTTTATTATTCTAATGAGGTTAGACTCTTTGACCTCAGAGGGCATAGCAAAACACTTCCACTAACAATCCAATCATGCTTTGACTCCACAGAGCTGTATAACACTACTGATGTTGCACTCTTTTCAACATCCCAAGTCTATGTAACCTTTTTACTTTCCTGTACAACTGAAATTTATTTGCTTTTTTTGTATGAATATGAGATGTATTGTGTAGGAACACATGAAGGATGTGCTAAAGTATGAACTGTACAAAAGAGCTTTGAGCACCATTTATTAAAGCTACCAAAATTTAATGTAAAAATATTACAATACTTCAGTGAAAAAAAGTAATACAAATTTAATATAAAGGCCCCATTAAAAGAATAAACTTTGAACTAAAGAGCTTTCAAACTAGAAATTGTTCTGCACCATAAGTATTTGAACACAATGGTTATAATACTGAGGTTGATGATGGATGGCTGTAAATACTTAAGTGTTTTTCAAAGAGCATGATTATATGCAAGACTATATTTTTAAAAAATATTTTATCAGTCATGACTTATGATCCAAGTACTCTTTACATAATCCTCCCCACATAGAATTTCTATTTGTGCTACTACCTGGTGTTACTGTTTGTCACTTCTTAGTCACAGACAGTATTTGAGTTGTACTTAGCTTTCATATAGTAGTTTTTCTAAACTTAGTTTTCATTCTTTATAAGTACTAAATTTGTTTAAGTATCGCTTTCAGCTAACTCAAGTTAACACACTCCTAACTTCATGTACTGCTTGATCTTTGATTTCTCTTTGCTATCATAAATGTTTATCAGAGAAATAATTGAAAGCTGCGAAGCATAGAGCCTGTATTAAGCTTTTGTGAAATTTAATTAATGACTCTTACATAATAAAAATGACTCAGAGATATTAATTGATTAGAGATATTAAAAGTTAACAGCTTAACAATGTAACTAGTTTGTATAAAGCTTATTTTTATACTAACTAGTTAGGTGTACTCTGTACTAAAATAAAAAAATAAAGAAAAAATATTGAGGGGTGTAAACTACAATTAAATTTTTTAGTGTATGGAGTAATATTTTATCTTGAAGGTTCTTAAAAAATATTTAAGTTACTTCTTTTGGTTTAAAATGTTATTAGAGAGTAGCCAAATATTTAAAAAGTAATTTCTATTACAAATGAGACTTAACTGATATCTTTTCATAAACTGACTGATACAAATATACAAGTGTTTCAATGATTTTCCTATATATATCCATAATTATGTGTTGATTGCTGTATATATATATATATATATATATATATATATATATATATATATATATATATATATATATATATATATATATATATATATATATATATATATATATATATATATATATATATATATATATATATATATATATATATATATATATATATATATATATATATATATATATATATATATATATATATATATATATATATATATATATATATATATATATACACACACACACACACACACACACACACACACACACAGTCGATTCTGGTTAATCAGACCACATCGGGACATGATAATTTTAGTTGTAATAACCGGCTGGTCCGATTACATGAACATGCCCTATTAGGTTTATGCAATAGGATTTGTTTCGGTTCTTTAGGATTCGATCCAAATAAGCAGCTGGTCCAATTAACTGGATTTGATTTTGTGTGTGTGTGTGTGTATATATATATATATATATATATATATATATATATATATATATATATATATATATATGTTTTGCATTTGCATGTGCTTCTTTTTTATCCTTGCTTGTGTTTTTTTCTTCTCTGTATGTGCGATTTCATTTCTTTTCTATTTCTTAAACTACTTGTTACATTTATTTTAATTTATGCTGTATAAAGATGCTTTCTTATCTTCAGAATTTTAAAACTGAACCATGTGCTAACTGTTCAGTTGGTGTTGAAATGTCATTAGTTGAATTAGCATCATTCCAAAAGACTTTCTTAAAGTTGCATGTTATATTGAAAGTTTTAAATATAAATATTATGTGGTATTTAGAGGTTTAGCAGAGCAGGGTTTTGGGACCATTCTGAGTTTGAAACTAACTTAAATTATGCAATAGGGGCAGCAGTTCTCAACCTTTTTAGCCCCACAATCTCTCCAAACATAAGACAAATAAAATGAACACTTTGAGACCCCCAGACCAAAACTTTAAAACAGTAATACAGTGGAATCTTGATCGATCGTTCTCCGAAGCATCATTTTCCTGTATGTGTCATTTATTTCAATCAGTCCCGATGATCATATTGCTTTGTTATGTTCTCGCATTTATCGTTCAGTTAAGTCGGCCCCTTGAAAAACAATAGATCGAGATTCTACTGTAGTAAATAATTACATGAGCTAGTTCAAACTATTAAGCTGCCTCTATAATGACCTTGTATGACCCCCTTTAGGTTATGACTCTTAGGTTGAGAAACACTGTAATAGGGTATCTCAGCTAAAGATTTATAGAAACTATTTTATTCTATTTTTTTTATAGCATGGGAAACTGTTTTAAGTTTAATGAATATGCTGGTTGAAAATCATTTAATTCTTATGCGTTTAAAATCTTTTTAATTCAGCTTTTAAGCTTCTTTATAAGTAAGTGTATTTCATTTTTTATGCTTAATTATGAATACATCTGCATATTTAGCTAGTTAAATTTAGATTATCAAGGAATTATAAAACATTTTAAATCTATCTATCACTGATATATGGTACTGAAGTGCAGTTTACCAAAGTAATATTTTTTTAATCCCTTGAATTAGATCATTCTTGAAGATCTCTAATTAATGAGAAGAATTTGTTGAGAGCAGTTCAGGATATAGTTTAAGTAATAAATTGTGATGTCAATGCTCATAAAAGGTTTTAAAGGAAAATTCTTATAAATATTTGAGATTTCTTTTTTATGTTGGGCCAATGGCTCCTCTTTTACCCTGCTTCCTCATTTAAACTGTGATTGGATAGCTTAATAATATTTATCAAAAATACCGTATTTACTTGTGTATAGGCCGCGGGCATGTATAAGCTGCGCCTGAATTTTGAGACAACATTTTGGGAATTTTTTTTTATCTGAATTCAATTATAGACTCAAAGTAGTATCGTTCTGCAAAATGTAGCAATGTTGGAATTCCTTAGAGTTTAATGTTCACCTAACAATATCAGGTACACCCTTAGCTGATAGTGGTGAAACTACAGTGTAAAAAAGATGATCATATATTTATTAGTACACTTAGGAATTATTTCGCACAAAGACATCATCTGACAGCTGCAGTGACAGTGATGGTGATAAAGTGTCAAATGTTGATGAATAGGTACATAAAACTATTTTAATCAGGTCTGAGTGCAATAGGTTAAGGTATATACAGTGGAATCTTGATCTATCGTTTTTCAAGGGACCGATTGAAATGAATGATAAATGCGGGAAAACGATAGATGCTGGAACATAACAAAGCAATATGATCGTTGGGACTGGATAAAAGGAACGATACATACGGAAAAACGATGGATCCGAAAATGATCGATCGAGATTCCACTGTAGATGTTTTATGGTAACAAAGTGTTCTAACTAAAGGATGTTTACTGTATTTTATTTTAAAATTTTGTGTATAAGGCACACTCCATTTTTACGACCTATTTTATGAATAAAAGTGCAGCCCATACACACGTAAATTCGGTATTGATGTTTGGGTTAATTAAATCTGTAGCATGACAGAATTTGCTCAGGCTCTTATTCATTATTAAAAATGTCAGTATGTGTTTAAAAATGGTGTGGTAGATAAAATTCTGCTATTTGATAAGTAATTAAAGACTTATTTTAAAATTATGGGAGTTGGACTATTTTACGTTACATGTAGCCAATAAGAATACAATGATCAAGAGGTCAGGATTAATTATGCTTTTAGCTTCATAGAGAAATGGGCTGGGTACAATTGTAAATATATACTTAGTGTGAGATAAGACTACTGAATAAATTTCTTTTAATCACTTTTCAATTTATATTTTGTTTTTAAACTGCTTTACAATCTGAAAGTCTGTAGTCAATGTTATTTATTTATTTATTTTTTTTAAAACTAGGCTAGTTAAAATTGTCCAGTCATGTCAAGTGTCCTTATATGATAAAATATCTTAGAAAGAGGGGGATCATCATGAAAATAAAAATTCTTGAAATAAGATCTTATAAGCATGAGTTTCATCTTTCTTATATAAATTTTATGCCTAGTATGATGCCTTTGCATGTTTTCTTATTAGGTATATAATGCATATAATACTGTTTTGCCTGTTATTGCAGTTATTAAATAGCTGAATCGTAGTTTTTGCTTTAGTTCATTTTGGTGAAAAAATATCCTCGCTCTCTTTCGCAAGCAGAAGTCAGTTGCTTTAAGATTGGGTATGGTGTTTCATAAGAACATTGAAAATTATGAGAAAAAAAAAGAAAATTTGTGTCTTTTGTAGAAGTACAATTTTTTTCATTTACTGTGTAATTGATGAATTCTGTATGTGTTTTATATTTGTTAGTTTCATTAATTCAAAAAAATTTTAATTGAAAAAACTTTTTCAGCTTAAAATTTACTTAAATCTTTAAGTTAGTAAAAAGTTTTAGTCACATTTTGTTGATAATGCAGTTTTGATTATTTTTTACTTTTTAATGAATTTTAAAATGTTTAAAATCAATTCATTTTCATTTATTTGAAATTCATACTAAATAAGAAATTTTTTTTATAATTGTTACTTTTTTTTATTATTGAGAATATGTTTAGCCAAAAATAAAATTTTGTTAACATAAATGGGGATTTTTTTTTTCTTTGAATATTCTAATTTGTTACCCATGTATATAGGTTTTGTTCAACGGTGCAGTTTTCATTTAGTGGGTTTTTTTAAAAACTTTTTTCTTAGAATACCAATTGAATTTTTTATAAGTGAGTCATTTTCTAAAAACCATTCATAAATAAAGATGAAATGTCTTTTATTGAGAACATTAAATTATAATTATTTCATTTTAAAGACTTTCATCACAGTATTTACATAATTTATACGTTTCAATATTGTATTTTTTCTTTTAAAAGTTAAATTTTCTCTGTAAACTTGTAATAAATGGTGTCAAAAGCTTAATTTAGTCTCAAAGTAAAATCAAAGCTTATTGCTTGCTTGTTTGTAACCACTGCTTTCTGTGAAAGCTGCTTTTATTACACTCCAAACTTTTCTCCCCCCTTTTCAGCACTCTCCGTGACAGCCCTAACCCAGGTGGTGGCACTCGACTCTCCAGAAATGAAAAATGTCATCCTCAAAAGCAAGAAAGTGACTTCTTTTCTGCCAGGTTTAACTCTTGCTCAAAAAATAATATCACAGAAAGAACTGTAAGACCGCAGTTTGCATTTAAAAGTGAACAGTCCAACAGTGAACGCACAAGAATGTGCTGGAGAAATAATTTGGGTCCTCCCAGTTCATCTCCACAAATAAAAAAAGTACTTCCTAATCCTAAAGTTTCACCTCATCCTAATTTACCGCTACAGTATGGAATATGCCCTTTTCATAAATCAAGATCTATAGGGTTAGTTGTGTTTATTTCCTTACCACTAAAAAGTAGTGTTTTAAAAGTGAAATTTATCTGCTGCTTGATAGGATAGTAATTAGAATTGATTTTCAAAAGATGATAGTTTTCATTTCAAATACTATGTTGTGAAAGTGTTTGGGTTCATTATTTATCTCATTAAAGTAAGATTATTTTTTCTTCTTGATTTCAAGCTCTGATGTAAATATTTAATTTTATTAGCTAATATAGATTTAGAAAAGTAATTTTATTTCTTGATGTTTTGTTATTAGCTGATCCTTTAAATATGTCATTGAAAAATAAAGTATTTGAGGTTAATTTTTTGAAATATTATCAGAAAGTAAACTCTTTCATGAATCGAGAGTTTTAAATCCTTTAGATAAAAGATTTAATTAGTTATTCTGTATTGATTAGTATATATCATGTTCATATTTAAAGATTTTAACTATTATCAAACAACCAAATTCAGCCTATAATGTACTTGTCTAAGTCTCCTTTACTAACATTATTTTATTGTACTAATATCTTGTTTTTGCATGTACTTAGTTTGCCTTTCTTTTTGCATGTTTTATGTATACTACAAATTCATGAATAAAGGTTGAAATACTATCTTTAACTGCTGGTAAAATTTGAAATTATTTTTTTGAAAAGTAAATTACAAAAATATGTTTGTAAAATCAATCCCCCCCCCCCCCCCCCCACACACACACACACTTTTTTAAAAAAAAGTATTGACAGTAGAAAGTATGTCTTCGTTTTTGGATACATTCAAACAAATATTATAATTCATACTATTGAAATTATTTTATATTAATGTTCATCATTAGAAAATAATAGATCTAAATGTACCTTGCACCAGAACAATAAAAAAAAATTTTAGACATGTTGTGGGTACTTATCTTTTTATAAAAATGTAATCGACTTATATCTTTGCTACATGTAGAAATAATACTTACTACACTTTATCTGTTTTGTTTACATTTTTATCATTTATATATTTATTATTTTTAGCTATTTTCAGAACATGCTTGCCATGCACATATATATATAATATAGATAAATATGAGAAATTCTTCACTGCTGTAATGCAGTGTATGAACTAAGATTTTGTACTTGTACATATGTACCATTTTAAATAATCCTTAACAACCTACATCTGACTGCCAGATGTTACACAATTTACTAAGAATACTTCATAACATATTTCAGTACTGGAACAGAGCACGTGTTCATGTGCTGATACATAATCCTTTTTATAAAATAGATGAGACGGTACATGATGTACAAAAACAAAAAAAAATTATGTAAGTGGCTCAGTTTTTTTTTTGTGTATTGTTATACTTAAATTATTTGGCCCATGTTAAACTAATTTGATAATTGATACAGGGATACTTCGTATCATAATTTACATTCATTGTGTATGTATATATTAATTTAACACTGTGATAAAAGACTGGACTTTTTTGTCTGCCCAGGTTGTAAGTTATTTACATTTTCTGTGTTTTTCCATGAATGGTGTATAAATAAGCTAGATGACAACCACCAGGTACCATATTTCAGTTTACTTTAATTGTTACCAAGCATCACTACTATTATCATGCTAGTTAAAAGATACAGGAAAATTGCCGACTGATATTGAAACTAAATTATTCTGCTGAATATCAGGGTTTTTTTCCATATTGTTTTCATGAATTTGACCAAAATAAAATGCTATACTTTGAAAACTCATACCTTAGTAATTTACAGGTATTGTAAGAATATTATACGAAACTTAAAATATGAAATAAGAAATGAATTATATCATTTAAATTATTACATCAAATATTAAAAATTCTAATCTCCCTGTTTTATTAAATTTTTTCCATTGCAGTTCTGATGCCTTAGAGAAAAATCTTGATTTAGAATTTGAAAGAAATAAAGAAAGATTTGTTTTCCTTAAGGTAAAATTTTTATTCTGGTTTCAGTTTAAAAAATATGATAAATTTACATTGCTTCTTAATCACGTCTGAAATGATTTTTAGTGGGGAGCAAAAGCGTTCAAAAACATGACCATAGTTCCTCCTGGCTCTGGCATCTGTCATCAAGTAAACCTGGAATTCCTTGCAAGAGTAGTGTTCAACAATGGTGGTTTACTTTATCCTGACAGTCTTGTTGGTGCAGATTCTCACACAACTATGATAAATGGTCTTGGAATTGTTGGATGGGGTAAGTTCATTATATTATAGTTCTTTAGATTTGTAGGATCATTATACTGGAACCTTTTTATGTTAATTTTGACATATTTTTGTTGCTTTATTTTTACTGATATCTCCCTACAATCAGTAGCATAATAGAATTTATTTTCATCCCATTAATAATGCGGTATTATATCATCATGGCAGATAGGTGGGAAATGTCTTTTCTGCTGTATGGTCTATAGTTTTCTTAGTATCGGAGGGAGTAAGATTTGTGTGGTGCAGACATGAGCATATCAAAATTATTAACTCCTTATCATGAAAGAGTCTTTACGTAAGACACATTTTGCTTTGGGAATTTTGTCAAGGCTGTGACTTAACATCAGCAGTAAACAAACTGCACAAGATTTATGGTTTAGACCAGGGGTTCCCAACCTTTTTCCTACATCAAACCCTTTTAAAACAATGATTTTCTTCATCGACCCCCCTTCACATTTTTCTCTTTAATATACAGCATACAACATAATTATAATACTAATAATTGTACCTAAAACACTTAAAGATAACAGTTTGACTAAGAATATGAACAGGGTGAATTGTACAAAGCTTTATCTATTAGAAAACAAAAGCAGAATTGTTGGGAGATTATTAGAAATTATTTTATGTAAAAAAAAAAAAGAAAAAAAAAATTAATATTTTATGGGTAATGAATCTTAGGTCAATGCATTGCATACAGATTTTTTTAAAAACTATAAGGTATATATATTAATTGTTTATGTATATTCTATCCATAGGCTATATTTTAATCTACATCTAAAATAATTACCATATTTCACATAATTTTTTTTCCAGGCAAATGTATTGTAATGTACAAGAAACATCATAAAATTGTTTCACAAAAAATAGCTGTAAAAAAATTAGTAATATTTACTTACCTAAATTTAGGTAGAAATTGTATAAATATACTAGATATATATGTATGCAAAATTTTAGCAATTTGTGACCATTAGTTTTGAAGAAATAGAGTGCACAAGTTTGAAAATAAGTTTTTAGAAAAAGCCAGTTAAAGTGTCCATAAATTACTTTGCTATTAGCTTTATACATTTAGCCATAAAAGCAGTTCTATTATTGTAGTATCAACTTCATTTTTAAAAAAAGATTCCTTACAGTCCATTCTTTAAAATTAAATCATAATAAAACAATTTAGTTTTTTGAAGGTTTTAAGGGAATCTCCCCTCTTAAGGTCCAGTGGATTTCCCCAGTTCTGCCTAGTGTTGGTGCACAAATAAATGCTGACGGTGGCATTCGATACATAAACAAAAGCTTCATGACATTCGACTTTAGATGTGTGGATCACTCTACCCTATGCAACCCTATGTCCACCTTGACCCTGTTGGGAATCCCTGGTTTAGACACTATAAGCGTGAGAAACTCCAAAAACTGAGGCAGTTTGAATGAGAAGTTATTACTCAACCTCCATATTCTCCTGATCTGGCACCTTCAGATTACCATCTTTTTCAGAGTCTTCAAAACCATATGATCAGGAAATAGTTTTTTACAGAAGATGATGTTCAAAGAGAATTAAATTCACTTTTTAGCTTGAAACCTAAAGATTTTTATCGCGGGGGAGTTCAAAATTTTAAATTAAGATGGGAAGATGTAGTAAATCATAATGGTAAATATATTTCAGAGTAAAATTAAACAGTCAATTTTTTTTGTTTCATTTCAAAAATACCTCTAAAATACATTATTTATGGGATGACCCAATATGTAACATATGAGGCGGTGAAAGGCAAAGTGATGTAAGTCAAAAGCATTTTACTGCAAAAATACAAAAAGTTTCACTATAAATTGAATAAATTATAATTCATAATAATTATTATACTATTGCAAATAACAATTATTTGCAATTCCACTATCAATTGAACATGAAGATTACATTTTTGCCTTCAAATAAAAAAAGTTGAAAATGTGACTTACACCACTTTGCCTTTCACCGCCTCATATCACACCTTTGCTAGAAGAGTGTTACATCTCAACAGAGCCATATTTTCAGGAAGAGCTAAAGAAGATATATGTTGAAATTTCATTTCTTGTTTTATGAATACCTATGATAATTTTGAGAAAACTTATTGTTTGAATCACTTCAGAAGGCAAAACTATATACTATTAAAGTTGTTTTCAATTTTTAAAGCATGATTTTGAATTTTAATTACAAGATATAACTCTCTTCTAGTAACCTCATTTTGTCAACATGGTCTGAAAAGCTTGAGGGAATACTGTCATATCTCTATGCTAATGCACAATCTGTCTAAACTTTTCACAATACAAAGAAAAAACCTTCATAACATGAACAGCAGGTTAGAAAATACAAATTTATTTTCCAAATAAATTTTAATGAACATTTTAATACAACAACATTAGGCACTGACAAAAATCTTATTTTTATTCTTCGCACATGAGCAAGTTCCCCCTCCTAGTTGTGGAAGAGGGTAATAAGCGCCATCTAGGAGATTGTGTTGGTACTTGGCTTATAACATTTTAGTGGAATCTCGATCGATCGTTCTCAGAATCATCGTTTCCCATATGTGTCGTTTATTTCAACCAGTCCTGACGATCATATTGCTTTGTTATGATCCCGTATCTATCGTTTTCCCGCATTTATGGTTCAGTTCAGTCGGTCCCTTAAAAAACAATAGTTTGAGATTCCACTGTATTTGATAGTGAGAAGCACTTCTTATAGAGCATTGTGGTGCAATTATCTCAAAATCGAAAATTTCGGAGATGTAACACTCTTTTATCAGAGGTGCAATATATTTAATCAAGTTTTGTAATCATACATATAAATTTCTTTTAATATAAATATCAATTTTATGCATAGTAGTCTTGTGAATTATGTATTGAATTTTAGACATTGTACCATTTACTGGGCATATATGTTAGATGGAACAACCAAAATCCTTCATCTTAAACCTCCATGCTGTTGGTATCTATCAATGATAAATTTTAATTTTTAATTTCCATTTTATTTCTAGTTAGGGCTTGGAAGATTTATTTTAAATGTTAATTTATTTTATATTTTGAGTGTGTAAATTGAGAAAATGAAATCCCTGTTATAAAAATATTGTTACCTTCAGATATAAGCAGTGATATAGCAGCTTTGATAAAAGCATTAAAATTTGTATTAATAATAAACATAATTTATACAAAATTTAAAAATTGATAATGATGAATAATTTATTTAAACTACTGCATTAATATTTTGAAGTTTTTACTCTAGTATTAGAGAGTAGTACATGTAAAAAATAAAACTATACTGCTTGTAAACATAGACAAATGAGCAAAGTTTACTAGTTTTATATTCAAGTACAAAACCTGTGCATAAACTTTTATGTGCAAAAGCATAAATTTCTTTTGAAATGAACCATATTTATGCTTAATTTGTTAAAATTTTACTGTAAACTAGTTATAAATTAAGAATGAATGAGCCAATACCACTGCTTCTTATTCAATTTCAATTGTCTGACTAGTAAGGGATTAATCCAAGAAGAATATGATTTTTAGTATCTGAAATTATTTCTCAATCCATTAAATTAATATTTTTAAAATTTTATATTACTTAATTTATTAGAGATGTGAGATATTTTAATGCAAAACTATAATAAGAGTTTGTTCAGCTTGTTAATGTTACTGTGATGTAAATTTGTGACACTGGGGTGAGTTTTAATAGAAATTAAATTTATTTCACTAAATTGCTGCCATAAAAAAAATTGATTTGTAATTTGATGGTTTTACTTTTGTGCAGGTGTTGGGGGTATTGAGGCTGAAGCTGTAATGCTTGGACAAGCTATCAGCATGGTGCTTCCTCAAGTTGTGGGATATAAATTAATTGGAAAATTATGCCCTCTAACTACTTCAACAGATGTTGTTTTAACCATCACTAAGGTAACTTTTACCTTTTATTTATTTTTTGTAGCTGACTCTTAATATATTTAACCAGTAACAGTCAATCAAAATTTTAGCTGTAGCTGACTGTAAAGAGGAGAAAAAGATTGGACTAACATTTTACATTAATTAAAATATACTTTGATATTAATGGCAAAATATATTTGAAGATTAAAACTACAATTATGCTTATATTTTTCCTAGAGTTTATTTTCCAAATTAAGAATAATTGTGAAATTAATACAATGTTAGTCATTTAAAATATTTTGAAGATAATTTTATTTTTTTTTTAAATATGCATATCATGCTGAGTTAAAAATATCAGAAAAATATATTTAATTGAAATAGAAAAATAAAAGCTATATTATGCTAACTCTGAATAATTAAGAAGAAAATTGTGTTTTACACATTGTATGATAAATTTTTTTTCAAGTTAAATGTTGAAGTATATACAAATTGATTAATAGCTAAGCAACTAAAAATATACTTTAAGTAAATATTTTTTCATTAGACTTATGTTAAATAAAATTAGGTTGACTCTTTCATTAAAATGATGTATTGATTTCTGAACCTAGCTTAGTTTTTATTGTCTTCTGAAACTGATTTGCTTGAAATTATCTTTCAGCATCTCCGGCAAATTGGTGTTGTTGGTAAATTTGTAGAATTTTTTGGACCTGGTGTTGCAGAATTATCCATAGCTGATCGTGCTACTATATCTAATATGTGCCCTGAATATGGAGCTACTGTTGGTTTCTTCCCTGTTGATGACAAAAGTATACAATATTTATATCAGACAGGTATGTGTAATCAGTAAATTAACTTCTCTTTGTTACAATTGACTTTTTACAAGGTAGTTTATTTAAAACTGTAATTTGAGTGCAAACTACAAGTTTTGTAATATGTTGTATGCTTATGCATTTCATTTTTGCTTTGATTTTCTTGTATATACTGGAATAAAATTAAGTCTTCATTTAGTCATTTATTGTTAATATAAATTGTTTGCTGGGTTAAACTTGTCATAAGCCCCTCTGGCACTTCAATTTGAATCAGCAGTGATTCTTTAAATTTTTGAGTATAAATTGGGATAATTGTAAGTATCTAGTCTGTTTATACAATTGAACTATTAACTCTTTTCTAATTTTCTACTATTTTCAGTGCAATCTGAGCTACAATATCATATTTTGAGAATTGTTATTTTGATTTGATATTTATTTCATTTACTCATGTTATGGCTGCTGGTAACACTTTATGTATAGATGTTATTTGTTTCACAATTTTGTCATATTACTTTATATATTTAACTTAATTTTGAAAAACACACATATAAACACAATGATAAACACTATTCCTAGAAACCCTCAAAATTGTACATTCATAAAGGATATCTAATTAGTTATTGTCTAGTACCTTCAGAACAGTACACCTAATTCTGTTTTTACACGATAGATACGTTCCTGAAGAATATGTATAAAAAAAATTCATGTAAAAAAAGACGTATCTATGGAAGAAAAGAAGATTGGTTCTGTGTCTAAAATATCAGTAAAAATAATTTTAAAAAACCATATGAACATATTCGTTTTAAGCTTATCATTTTATTTCATCAAAATACACAAGCAATAATATGTAATGAAAATGAAAAAAATTTGTAATGAACAAAAATTAAATCTGTTTTACACATAAATTTTTTAAAATTCATTTTCACTTTCTGACAATAAACGGTATATATGTTTGTGTATGACTGGAATATCACTGCTATCACTGGAAATGTGGTGGACATCGTCTTCTTCCTCTATTAATGAAATTCTTTCTGTGATCTCTTGAGCAAAATCAGCACAGGTCTCCTCTGGTGCTGATGATTCACTGGTTTTACAAATGAATTCAGTTATTAACCATTATGCTTGTGTTTTGGTTAGGGTGTTCTCTGTAAGAGGCTGTCAACAACTTCAGTTCATGTAGAAACTTCCCAGCACGTTCCTTATTAGTGTCATGTTTGGCAAAATGATTACCCAATTTTTTGGCTTGTTCCAGACCTTCTTTTATTAAATCTGCATTTAAACAGGATCATTTTCTCCATTTTTGATAGAATAAAAGAAAATGTTTTTGCAGACTGAATTCTTGAATCAAAACAGAGCTGGATACATTATCGTGAAAAATAATACGCCACAAATAAAATTTTTTTTCTTAGGATTTAGATACTACCCCCCCCAAAAAAAAAGACTGGTTTGGAACGTTTGTGTTAAATCAAAAAGACACCTAAAAAGAGAATGAAATTTTTTTTTTTTTTGAATTCATGCTAAATGAAATTCATGTAAAAAAGGTTCATGCAAAAACACAATTAGGTGTACTGTAAAACCAAAGGAAAATATTGCAGCTCAAGTTTAAAAATATCAAAAAATCATGTAAAAGATTTTCCTCATATCAGCATCTCATTTCATTGTCTATGTACTCAGATCCATGGAAGTAATGTTTCTTTTGGCTGCAGCTTCACTAAGTCCTTTAGTTCTGTTGGCATAAACTTGTTAGCCCAAAACTTTGCTGGCCAGTTGTTGCCTTAAACTACTCCCTTTTAAAAGGTATCAAATATTTAAATAGCAGAGTTCATACCTGAGTTTGAATGAAAGGAAAGTTGAGGTGAGATGAGAAAAATGGCTACTGCTAATGGTTCAACAAAATAAAAACAAGTAGTGCTGCTTGTTGCAGCCTGCTGACAACTGCACGCTGACTTTCCCAAACCAAATGACAGCCGAATACTCAATAATATGTACATGCTATAAATAGCAATCGATCTGGTAAAAATACACTTGTGCAGATTGACCAATTAAAATAATCACTTGCTGATATAATTCGGCCAACCCAAGTCAGCATGTGGCATAGTCGGAAGTAAGAATGCATGAGATATTTGTATTAAAGGTGTGATATCATTACCATGCAGGATAAACATATACCAGGTAACTAGATTAATTTAATGCCATCTCAACTTTGTTTTTACTGCAATATCTAGCACGTTCCATAGCTTTGCTCAAAATCCTTGACTTCTCTCACCATGAAGTATTCATCGATTTTAAATTTACTGTTTGTATCATGGGTAGTCCTAGTCACTGAAGACACATCATATAGTTTATAGTAAACATATGTAGGTAACAAAAGTTTGTTTCAATTGCAAAAAATTGTTTGTTCACCCAAAAGCAAATTTTCATTGCATTGTTGGGAGAATAGTTAGTGTTGGCAGAACTTCCAGGAACAAATATGGGCCAACTGTAAAATGTTTATGTTCAGCCAACAATTATAAAATTTTGTCCCAACTGCAAATGAGAGTTAAACTGCTCTCCCAATGGTTGGCCAACTCACAGCTAACTGTTTGGTAAGCTGCAGTGCCAACTGTTGTTTCAACATAACCCCAACGACCAAATCCAACTGTTGGCCCACTATGCTGGAAACGGTTGCCCAGCAATTTCCCAATGGTCTTGTGTTTCTTTGGTAGGTGTTTTATTCCTTGTTATAGATAATGTAGGGATGATATTCCATTTGATTTTCTTTTCTTAAAGCTTTCCGAGTCTTACGTGATTTTTTTTTATTTTTTATTTTTAGGCCGTGAGGAGAAACATTTAAAATATGTAAAAAGTTATTTAGAAGCTGTACATATGTATAGAGACTATAATAATCCAGATCAAGATCCAGTATTTTCTCAGGTAAGTTGAGCACTTTTATGAAGTACTTTCTCTTTTTCATTTTCTTAGACTGTGTATATGTTTGTTGCTTCAAATTTGCTAAAGTGAGATTTAAATTAAGCTGTTAAATGGCATTTATATGTAACAGTAATGTTTTTCCAATTGTTCTGGACTTGTAAAATTTAAAATTTTACATATTCTTCACCTTGTTCTGCTTAAAGTTTGTGTTCACTATTTCTTACTTTTCTGAGAATATAACTTAATGAAGAATGGGTATAAAGTTAAAAGGAAAAAAATGATGGTTTTCAACAAATATTTTAGATAAGTGTTGCACCTAAATAATATACATATTAGGATTTATAAATTCATCTTTACCTGTAATTAAATTTCTATGAAATAAACCAATTAAGATTAATGTATTAATTATTTTTATTTTAAAAATAATTTTATTTCAATTATTTTGGATTTCTTTAGCTGTTATTTTAAAGAAATGACGTACCTCCAAATACAAATTCTCTTCTAATGCATGAATTTCTAACTTGTCTTTGGGGTTATATTAATGAATAAAAGGTATAAAAACCGAATTGGATGGTATTTGAGTGGTATTTCTCCACTGCTGTTATCAATTTAACAAATATTTTAGAAAAACACAACTTTGATAACTTCATGATATCGTAGCTAGTGTTGTACACTTTAGCCCAGACCTTGAATGATATTGTTTACTTCTAGTTTCCGTTTACAATATATTAATATTAATCTTCCATATCTGTATTTTCTGGTGTGAGATTGGGATTAGGAAACATCATTGGAATCCTCATAAAATCTTACTTATTTCATACCATATATTATAAATGCTCAGTTTTCTTTAGAAAGTCTCCATCAAAGGTATCATTATGTGACAGATCTGGATGACACATACAGAAATTCTCTCTCCATTTTACTCATAATTATCATTAGCTATTTATTTTTATGGTGTAATAACTTTTCTCTTACTTGAATTCTCTCAAAAGTGTTTGAAAATCTGTTTTTAGCTAGTTAAAAGTAATACAAATTCAAATGGTTAGACAAATATAGATCCCTTGATTTCATTTATTACTAATTTATTTAATCGTGAAGGCTGGGAATAATGCCTATCCGTGTATTGTTTGAGAGAGTATTCAAACATTTTTCTGGTTAAAAACTTGAGAATGACTTTATTATAGTCATGGTTAGAGAAATTCTTAGAAGAAAGACAAGACTGATACTCAATCTTTTTTCCTTAAATTTTTGTTATACAGTCGAACCCTGTTATAACAAACTTCAAGGGACCAAACATTTTGTTCGCTATATCTGATGGTTCACTATATCCGAACTGTTAAGGAAAATATTAGAGTTCATAAAATCTATAACTCATTAGTTGCTATGTGTATTCAATAATAATATATTAAAAAAAGATAAAATCTATTAAAAATGATCATTAATGAATTAAATTGACTAAAATCAATTACATTAAACTGACAAAATACTAATTAAATTAACTAAAAATAAGACAAATGGCAATAAATTCATATTACCTTTTATTGTTGCTCACTATTTTGATACAGAAATAATCGGTAATCTTCTCCTGACGTGATGCCAATTTCAAAAAGCATTTTATGAATTTATTTGTCCAATACATCAAATGACTCCAACACTCTTTCTTCCATGGTTTGTGTAGACAAAAACTAAATAATTACACTCATTGCTGCTGTAGCATCTGAGATAGTGGGGATTTCATCATTTATGTGCTCCTCTTCATCAGCATCAGATACAGAATCTTCAATTTCAGAATGATTCATTTTAATTTCTTCCACAATATCTTCATCAGTCATATTTTCACATGTAATGACTTCATCATCACGTTTCGAACAATTGCATGTCATAATCTGAGAATTATGAAATTTTGTGCTTTTCTATGCACATTGTGATAGATAAATCTTCATCTTCTTCTTCAAGATTCGTTGTATCTTCAACACTCTTAAAAAGTATTTAAAAAAAAAAATTCAGTAGTCGACTGGAAAAAAAGGTTCGTTATAGCTGATTCTTAAGATTTCGGAGGTTCGCTATAAAAGGATAAATTAGCATTAAATCCAATAGGAAAACGGCAGGACTAAAATTTTCGTTTGTTTTATACCAGGTTTGTTATAATGGGGTTCAACTGTATGTATTAAATTTGGATGAGCATGTGTAATACCAATGATTTTGTTTCAATAGATGCTGTGCATGTGTCTAATTTAAATGATTTCTATTGGCATTTATTTGGTTTATATTGCAACTCTATAGTTTCTTTGTTATGTTTAAAATATTTCTATGAGTCTGATGTTTCATACTGAATTTCAAAGAGTGTTGATTTGTGGTTGATAATGAAATTTACTATGCTAGGTTGTCGAGCTAGATCTCAGCACTGTTGTGTCTTCTGTCAGTGGACCAAAACGCCCTCATGATCGCGTACCTGTCCAAGAAATGAAACTGGATTTCCAAAGCTGTCTTGTAAATAAGGTAAGCACTGTTAATATACCTTTAATGTTGCTTCATCTATTAAGAGGCTGTATTTGAAAACTTTTATCCATTTTCAGGGGCACTTTGGGCACTCAGTGTTTTCTAGAAATATCTGAAACCCCTTATAGCATATCCATTATTTCTATTTTTATTCCATAATCAAGAACAAAAAAGAAATAAAATTGAAGTTAGCCATTATAATTAACTCCCAAGAATTTTGTGGAAAAAAAAGTAGTAAGGTCTAAGGTTAGAGCGATCTAACTCTTAAGGCTGCTGTGTACTAACCCTATCACCGGTGGAGATTCATGGTGTAGGGCCTTAGCAGTTATGATTGGCCCCATCTGGTGCATTATACTAACCCTATTGGATTTTCTCACCTCTGTGTTAACCTATGGAGAAAATGTGTCTACTATTCACAGCTATATGAATGCTGAAAATCAAATAAAAATGGTATTTTCAGAGAGCTTGAACTTTTCTGCACCATGCAACAGGATTCTTTTTATAAATTTTGTCCATCAGAGGAATTTAGGAGTATTTAAAACACAGTATGCAAGATTTTTTTTCCATGAATAATTTAAATTTTAAAATATTATTTGCATTTTATAGGGAAAAAATGCTCCAAGGTGTAAAATTTCTCTCTATTACAGAGTAAATAATAAATAAAAAAAAATTAAATCCAGGTTGGCAATCCTTGGACAAATTATCTCCTTAGGTTAACATTGAGGTGAGCAAATCCAACAGGTTTAGTCCACAGCATCCTTAAGAGAGTTCTTGTACATCTGGGAGAACCTGGAAAAGTCAGACTTTCAATATCCAGGATGAATTTGTTAAAAATCTGGTAAAAACACTTTGAAGAATATTTAAAGGTCTTTGATAACTTTTCAAGTTGTTTACCAAAGTCATAACTTCAGCTTTAGCACTCCATGCTACAACTTTAGTAAAACCTGTAACTATATGTGATATAAACTCTTTTTATAGTAGATTTATCTGCATGCTTACTAATTATATGACTTCTGTTTATTTTCATTAGGTTGGATTCAAAGGCTTCGGTTTGGAGCAAGGAAAGTTGTCTACAACTGTGCCATTTGTGTATAATGATAAGCAGTACTCCCTTCGCCATGGAGCTGTTGTCATTGCTGCCATCACAAGCTGTACAAATACCAGTAATCCATCTGTTATGCTAGGAGCAGGTGTGTTTACTTTTCTTTATATTGACAATTTGTCTTTGGTCTATGAAAAACTTGAAGTAGACTATGAAATATATGGGAAAATGTTGGTTTCTTTATTTGTTATTTAAAAATCATGTATTGAGAATAGTTCTTTGGGGGTTAACATTTGCCATTGTGGGTTAGAAAGTGTAGGAATTAATTTCTGATTAGCAAAAATGTAGGATCACCTCTTTCTTAAATTCAGCTGCTATATTATGCTTAAGATCTTCTAACTAATACAAAACTTACAAATACGACTGTTTTTGACATCAAGTTATTTATATTCTAATATGTATTATACTAGCTGAACATCCGTGCTTCGCTATGGAGTATATTCAAATTAAATACAACAGTCAATGTATGCAATTAATGCCAAAAATATATATATAATTATAAAAAAGTCTTAACGGATATTTTTATAAACAAAATGTTGAAGAAAATATTCAAATTAAATACAACAGTCAATGTATGCAATTAATTTTTTTTATATATATATCCATAAAATATACTATTTTGAATTAAATTCTTAAAAACTTCTATCTCAATGAGTCTAGTGGTTAAATTTTATCTTTTACCGTATTTCAATATTTTTTTTGTCAATTTATTTCATTGTTATGCACGTGACACAAAGTTAATTTGAATTATCACAAAAAGAAAAGAAACCACGTGATCAGCATTTAATAAATTAAATTCTAAAAATTAATCTTTAAAAATTCACCAAAAATCAGAAAATGGAGGTAAAGATTCGAAAAAGATTTCATTTTAAAGGAATTTTTTATGATCTTTCTCGTGATATAAATTTTATAACCCTCAGATTATTATTTTAAAAGCAAACTTAAGAAAAGTTACCAAAATAACTTAAAATTTAATTTAAAAAAATCTAAGAAGAATTTTTCAAAAATCTTTCTTAGTGCACCCCTAGACATAAGAAGAATCGCCATGCAAAATTTTAGCCCTTTAGGTCCAGCGGTTTGGTCTGTGCGTTGTCTGTCTGTCAGTCAGTCAGTCAGTCAGTTAGTTACGGAACTGTTTTATATATATATAGATATGAAATAAAGGATTAGATGTGGTAACAGCTGTTCGCGAGTTAAATGTTTTAAAAACATTTTAAGATTTCAAGGACTGAGCGGATTGGTCTGTTCAGCATTATCTGTCAGTCAGTCACTGAACTGTTTTATATGTATAGATTTTTTTTAAAATTTCTGACTCATGTATATATATTTGTACATGTTAATTAAAATTTTAAAAAATTGTTTTTTGAAACCTTAAAAAATGAGAAAGAGGTAACAGTTTAATTGTGAAAGTGATTTTTTTATTTTAACTGCATAGTTTTTTGTTCCCATCAAACATGTATATTGTTGTTACAGATATAGTCAAACAAAATAGCTGGAAAAATGATCATTTATCTTCATACTCTTAAAAATTTTAAAATCCATAGGTGTCCATAATTTATTTCAGAAAAAGTGGTCCATGATAGTGCAATATTTTTATTTTCCCCTTATATGAAAAAACAAAAACAAAAAAAACCCAATTAAGCAAGTTTTGTTATAATTAGGCCACAGGTTATTAAGTGATGGGTATTTCTAATTATGTTCTCTACAGTTCTCATCATTATATTGCAAAAGAGGATGGTGAGTTCAGATTTCATTGCTACTATCTATTGATGAAAGAGGAATATTTTGTCTGTGGTAATGGGGCTGTTTGTGGTTCTAAGCCAAAGAAAAAGAAAGGAAGATGTCAAAACATGCAAACTGGCCAACAGTGGTGTCAAAAGCATGGTTTGTAGAGCTCTAAAGAAGTTAATCCCCAAAATAATGAGAAATAATTTATTTTTAAATTCTGAGTCTCATGAATGGATTGAAGTGTCACAAAATAAGCCTTTAGTTTGGGGCAGTAATGAAATTTGCTCGTGTTCTTTGTAGTAGTGAATGATTAGAGTAAATGAGCAAGTGATTGGTAGAGCAGTCTTATTTAAATTTGGTGTGTAATATAATGTATTTGGTTTTGAATTAATATTTGTTATGCATCAGTTGATGGAATTTTTAAGTGGGAGGTTACTTTCATTTTTTAAGCTAAATTTTAAATTGCATTTATTAAGGTCATGGCAAAGTGGCTGTAGGTTCAAACCACTGGTGTTTGTAGGCATAGGTGTGGTGTAGCTATTTTGATTCAGCTTTAAGCTGTATGTTCTGGTCATTTTAACTATTGTATTATGCAAGTTTGTAATGCTCCAAACCAACCAATCAACTAATCTAAATAGCAAGAAATCAGTTCCAGTCGACATAGCTGCATTATTACTTGCATTTTCCAGAATAATAAAGTTTGGATGTGTATTGTTTGTGTATGCAATATATAATTTTTTATTCATATCGGTGAAGTATTTTCAGTTATGGTTACATGCCAGTAAATACTTTGTCAATTGTGTTTTTGTTTTAATGATGCTTTTAAATTTTATCAGTGCTGTGTGTGAAAAATTTGAAATCTTATTTAATAGATTTCTCTCTTAATAGGCTTACTAGCAAAGAAAGCTGTTGAAAAAGGTCTCTCTGTTTTACCATATATCAAAACAAGTATGTCTCCTGGTAGTGGCGTTGTTACATATTATTTACAAGAAAGTGGTGTCATTAAGTACTTACAAAAATTAGGGTAAGCAGTTCAAAATATAGTTGTTTGATATATTAATGTTTTTAATATGTAAGTTTTTTAATAGCTTATAATAGTCTCAATAGTTCTATCATCACAGTCAGGCATAAAGTAAAATAGTTTTTCATGAATCATGTTAAAACATCCACGAATACGGATTTTTAATTTCAAAGGTGCCTGTTGTTTATATATGTTGTCAATCCATATTTCCAGATTCTGTGGTCATAAATGTCTAAACGTAAAATGTGCATGTTTTTAGAGCAGAATTTTTAATTTGCAATGTAAGGGATATTAGCATATATTTTAAAAATTGCTTTTGTGCATTAATGAATGGCACACACTGTTTTAAAATTTTAAGCATTCAGTAGAAATTAAAGTTCTTCCCTCTCTAATGCATAATTCAGATTTGAATCATAATAATAGCAATTACTAGTTCGCTATGATTTTTTTGCTAGCATTATATAATAATGATCACTGTCCATTAGATAAATTAAAATTCGTGTGGATATTTTTATTTTGAATAAACACTTAGTAATTTTATATATTGATCAATTAGATAGAACAAGATATAAAACATTTGTATTAGAGACTTCTTGAGTACAGGTTGACATTCAAAAACCCAGCCATCGATAATCCAGTTCCTTCATTTTTCCGACATGGATTTCAGAGCTCAATTTTGGAGAACTATTTTATTTTGTTTAATTTCCTTTCTTTAAAGGACTGTGCACATAGTCAATTTCTGTTAAATATATGCAGCATATACAGTCGATTCCGGTTAATCGGACCACATCAGAATGCAGTCATTTTGGTCCTAATAACTGGCTGGTTCGATTAAACGAACATGCCCTATGTTACAAGACAGAATTCGGTACAAAAGGATTTGGTCCGATTAACCGGAATTGACTGTATAACCATAAAAAATCTGGCATTCCTCAGGTCTGGAGGTTGCCATATTTTTTAATGTCAACCTGTATTAGGAAAATAAATATCAAATGCAAATTTGGCTCTATTCATCATATATATGGAATTCATAAAATATACCAGTCGGTAGATGGCCGAATGGCTAGGGCGCTGGTATTCAGTACCCAAGTCTGTGGGTTCAAATCCCACTCTTGGCATGGATGTTTGTAACCATTCAAGATCAGCTTTAAGCAGTAGGTTCCAGTTTAATTAGCCCTTGTGTAGCAAAAATTGACCCTAGCACTCCAAACCAAACCAAACCATAAAATATTTCACATCAGAGGATTGTAGTCAGTCAAGTGTCTTAACAGAGTATTTTCTTTTTATAATTTTGTTTCTCACTAATGTCCCCCCACCCAGCCCCCACCCTTTTAAAAAAAAAGTTTAGAAAAAAAAAATTTTGTAATTGTAATTTTTTTGCACTTTAATATTAGTTAGAAAAAGTGTGAGGTTGAATCAGATTTGAAATAAAGTAAATATATTTTGGATATTACTGTGGTTTATGAATTAAAAAAAAATGTTGAATATGAGTTGAATAAAATTTGGAATTTAAAAAAAAATCTGAAAAATTTAAGCAAGGTTTGGGCCATTTCTATGTATTTCACTTTAACTTAAATAAATAAATTTTGGAGTTAGGTTTACCTTTATTATCTTCCATGTTATAGAAACAGAATTTTATCTAAGGACTTAACTAATCTTATGGTCTATTAATTAAATTATATCTAGGAAAAATTTAGTTATATTTTAATGTGCTTATAAAATAATTATTGGGAATTTTGTTTTCAACTGTGATATGTATTACTATGTATTCCTGGCACACTGTTTATCAGTGCATATTTTGATTCAAGAAAAAAAAATTCATATGTTTAGTTGAAATCATTCATAATACATAAACCTTTCATTTGTTCCTTTTATAGGTTTGATGTTGTTGGCTATGGGTGCATGACATGCATAGGAAACAGTGGTCCTCTCCCAGAATGCATTGTTGAAGCCATAGACATTGTAAAGATGATCATTTTATTATTTCTTATATGCTAATTGTGCTTGCATTACATTTTGTGTAACTCTTTTACAATATGTAAATGTAAGGATAAATTAATATGATCATTGTATTGTACTTAGAATTTTATCCATTGGTTCATAATTTTGTGTGTACCGTATTATTGTATATCTGTTGTAGAGTGGCATTATGTATATCTTAACTGTTTCATCTTTGCTCTAACTTTGTTTGAAATCCAGGATTTATCCCCCAAAAATATGTTATCTGTTTTCCAAAGATTAACTAAACTGCTGAAAGATTTAAAATATTTAGACATGAAATTTTCTTTAAAAAATTAATTACCATAGTTTTGGGACGATAAGACGCACCTCAAATTTATGGGGAGAATTTTTAGAAAAAAATATTTTGTATTGTGTTAGGTATATATAGATATTTTCAATTTCTTACTTGATAAAGATAAAAAATATATGTTATACAAAGTGACAGTTATTTAGCTATATGAAATAAAAAATCAAATTTTAAAAAACTACTGAGTTCAAAAATCTTATTCAAATTTGAAAAGTAACTACGGACAATTGGATTTAGTTTATGACATGTTCAATATGCTTGCCATCAATAGCTATGATGTGGCGCAGACAAAGAGCAAAATTCTGCAAAACTCGCTGAAGTGTCAAGACATCGATGCTTTCGATGACATCCTGAATGGCTGTTTTGAGCTCAGCGATGGTTTCGGGGTTATTTGCCTAAACTTTGTCTTTAATATTGCCCCACAAAAATGAATCACAAGGGTTGAGATCGGGAGAATATTGCAGCCAAGCGATTCCCATTCCAGTGGCCTCTGGGTACCCCAAAACCAGAATGCACTCTCCAAAGTGCTCTTCCAGGACTTCAAACACTCTATTGGTCTGATGGGGTTGTGCTCCATCATGCATGAACCACATCATTTCTAAATATGGGTCACTTTAGATAATAGGGATGAGATCATTTTCTAAAATTTTGACATATAATATATATATATATATATAATATATATAATTAAATATTCATTTCATTTTAATGTTACTTTAGGACTATTAGATGCACCCTAATTTTAAGTCTTTTTTTTTATGTAAAAAAGTGTCTTATGGTCCAAAAAATACAATATATACTAGTAATGGAATTAGTAAATAGGATGTATTAGAGAGTTTTTGGAATCTATATTGAAATTATCATATTCATGATTCCAATTTATGACTTAAATCTTTTTTCTAATTTCCCTTGTTTAAAATATGAATGAAAACAGTTTAATATATTTTTTATGTGTGTGCATGCACGAAGATGAATGCCATGCCATAGCATAAATCGTGGGGTTACAGGTGAAACACACTAAGTCATAAAACATGATTTTGAGAAAACATTGATCAAAGATTTTTTTTCTTTTAACCTCTTTGTTACTAACATTATTAAATCAATTAAGTTATAGCACTGGTGTTTTAATGCTATCTACGAATCAGTCTTGGCTCTCATATGCTTATTTTATATTATTATCCTCAGGATGGTTAATGTGTTTTACCTATACAAACTGCTAGGCTAGAGTACTTAACCTTTTAACTGTCAAGTTATTTTGATGATTTTGATACGGAAAATGTCAATTTTTTAAAATTTATTGCAAAAATCAAATGTTTAGCACAAAATAAGGTACATAAACTGCCATCTACTGAATAACGCAAAAATTCACCTTCCAAGATATGGTATAGAATACTAGTGCTGCCATCTATTGAATAAAGCCTAAAATCAACTTGTCCCGAGATAGATTCGGGTTTTGACAATAAGATGCAGGAAAAAAATCTACCCCGAGACTATCTGAGGTATGACAGTTAAAAGGTTAATGTGATTACAAAACTTTGATAAAAATATAAAATAAAGAAAGATATGACTTAGTGGGTTTCACCAGCAGAAACATCTTTTTGTGGTCAAGAAAAGCTGAAAATCCCAAAATCCATAATTTTGACTTAGTGTGTTTCACTTGTAACCCCACAAAATGGAAGTAACATAAAAATAAAAAATGACTTCCAATTTCTTCAGCAAAGATAATTTCAAAACATAAACATTGTTACAAAATAGATTTCTGACTGTATTTGTATTATTTTTTTGCAGGGTGAGCTTGTTGCATGTGGTGTTCTGTCTGGTAACAGAAATTTTGAAGGTAGAATCCATCCACACACCAGAGCTAACTATCTTGCTTCTCCATTGCTTGTTGTAGCATACGCTTTGGCTGGCACAGTTGATATTGATTTTGAAACTGAACCTATAGGTGAGTTTTTGTTTTTAAACTTTTGACCGAGTTATGTCGAAATTCAAGTTCTAAGATGAATTTGTATGAGGGAAAACCATGTGAGAAGAAATTGATAATTTTAAGATGTTTTGATTGAAAGTCTGTCAAGCTGAAAAATCGTACAGTCAAACCCCGTTATAACGAACTTCAAGGGACCAAAGGTTTTGTTCGCTATATCCGAACCATTAAAAAAAATGTTAGAGTTTACAAAATGTATAACTCATTAGTTGCTATGTGTATTCAATAATGATGTATTAAAAAAATGATAAAATCTATTGAAAATGATCATTAATGAATTGAATTGACTAAAATAGATTATATTAAACTGACACAATACTAATTGAATTAACTAAAAATGAAGGCAAATAGAAATAAATTGATTTTATCTGTAATAGTTGCTCACTGTTTTGATACAGAAATAATCAGTAATCTTCTGCTGACGTGATGCCGATTTCAAACACATTTTATGAATTTCCATTACATCCATACAATTGTCCAATACATCAAATGACTCCAACACTCTTTCTTCCACTGTTTTTGTAGACAAAAACTTATTAATGACATGCATCGCTGCTGTAGCATCTGAGATGGTGGGGATTTCATTATTTATGTGCTCCTCTGCATCAGTCGGATTTTGACATGTAATGACATCATCGCATGTTTCGAACAATTGCATGTCACAATCTGAGAATGATGAAATTTTGTGCTTTTCTATCCATATCGCGATAGGTAAATCTTCATCATCTTCTTCATTATTCTTTGCTTCTTCATCATTCTTAAAAAGCTTAAAAGTAAAAAAAATTCAGTAGTCGACTGAAAAAAAGGTTTGTTATAACCGATTCTTAAGATTTTGGAGGTTCGCTATAAAAGGATATATTAGCATTAAATACAATAGGAAAATGGCGGAACCAAAATTTTTGTTCATTATATACCAGGTTTTCTATAACGGGGTTCGGCTGTAATAAAAAAGCTCTGGAATTTTTTTTTTTTCAGTTTTATTTTTATAAATGTAAAATTTGTATAAAGACAGTAGAAAAATGTTCTTAAAATTAAAATAAGTTATGGTTAATTAATTTTCATAATATGATATACACATTAATTATCCCTTATCGGATATACCTTACACAAGAGTATGATATATTTTTTATTATAGAACATTTGCTGGCACACAGTAAGGAATTGTGGTTATGGGATCAAAGTTTATAGACAAAATCTTTTTCTGTTTCTCATAAACCTCATCTCAAATTGCTTGCACACAGCAAGGAATTGTGCTTATGGGACCAAAGTTTAAAAACAAAATCTTTTTCTGTTTCTCATAAACCTCAACTCAAACTAAACCTCAATTCAAGCTGCATGAAGATACAGTGGTACCTTGGGTAATTGGTTCAAAATGGCATGACGAGTACCGAAAACAAGTACCAAATGGATTTTCCCCATAAGAATTGATGTAAACTGAATTAATTTGTTCCTGAAAACCAGAAGTTTCACATTTTACTGGGCAATTTAAAAATTGATGGGGTTGTGTTTTTTTATACAAAATCTCTAAACTAGACAGACATAATTTAAAACCATAATGATAGGTGAGCTTGTTGCATGTGGTCTGGTAACAGAAATTTTGTAGGTAGAATCCATCCACACACCAGAGCCATATCAGATATACCTTGCACAAGAGTATGATACAATACTTATTTATTATAGAATATTTGCTTGCACTCAGCTAGGAATCATTGTTAAAGAACCTATTTGTTTATGAGACCCAAGTTTAAAACAAAATCTATTTCTGTTTCTCATAGACCATGTACAAACTGCTTGAAGGTATTTATAAAATATTAATACTGAGCATTTTAAATCAAAGTTTGTGTATTGAACAAAAGAAAGGTTTTGTTAGTTGCTCATGTGGACAATCTGGTTGATTGGGATTACCAACATTTTTGACTCTAAATTCATGTGCTACTGCTGAATAATCATGTTTCTTGGATTTATTTAATTATTACCACTTAATAGTAAATAAATATGACATTTTCCCATGAACTAAAAATGATACGAAGTGAGGTAAACTGAAAACTTTCTACATGTGATGACATGTCACCACTTAAAAAAATTCTTGATTTGGGAATACACCTAATCCTTTTTTTACACTGAGGATGTGTTCCAGACTGTGTCGTGTAAAAAAAAAAAAAAGAAAGTTTTTTGTAAAAGTTTAATAAGTAAATTAGTTTTTCTGTTAATTTCGTTTGGCTGTCTATGCCTTCTTTTTGTAATTTACCTTCTTATTTTGTGTTGAATTATTTACAATGTAATAAGTTATAGTTGTTTTTGTTTATGAAATGCATCTAAAAAATTGAAAAATTAAATGAAATAATTTAATTTGATGTTTGTGCAAATTGTATGCATTAAACATAAAGAAAATCATATTCTTAACTATCTTAAAAAGCATAAAAAAATTGCAGTCTCTTGAAATTCAAATTAATCAAAGCTTTATTTTTTAAATTTAAAAAACTCACAAATTCAGGAACAAAATAAGAAAATAAATTATATGATTAGATGTTTTAATATTTAGGTTTGCTTTTTAGAACTAATCGCATCCTTTTGTGTTGCGCTGGTGCAGAATTGCTTTCGTCTTATGAAATTTGTACAGTAGCTTTATAAGTTCTTAAAAATTTATGTAGGATGAAAAAAAAGCAAAAATATTGAATTTTTTTTATTATGTAAAAAAAGGGTTTAGGTGTAGATATAAAAATGTATTTCTTATTTTGATGATTTTTCTTGTACTAAAGAGAAAATGTTGTTCTTTGTCGACTATCTTAAAGATGAGCTGATCACCAGTGTCTATGAGTTAGAGAATTCCTTTTCTAATACAGCTGCTGCTTAGACCAAAGTTTTCTTTTATTTTCATTTGCATATGACTTTTGAAAGCTTGCATAGTATCATAGAAAATTTGCTGTGGATTGCAGTTTGAAATAAGTCCAGCTGAATGTTTATTGCAAAACATGATTACTAAAATGCAGGCTGTAGAAAAGGAGGGATATTTGAATTTGTGAACATTACTATATCATTATAGAACAGTTTGAGTGAATAAATTTAGAATCTGTGCCAGTATTTAACACTAAGCTCATTTTAATTTTTCAGGTAAAGGCCATGGAGGGCAGGATATTTATTTGAGAGACATCTGGCCGTCACGTGATGAAATTCAAGTAATATATTCAAACTGTTTTTCTTTTTTATAGACATATGTAAATTATGCTGTTAGTTATTAATTGTTTGTACAAATTTGTCTTTTTTAGGAAGTTGAAACTAAGAATGTTCTTCCTGCAATGTTTAGAGAAGTGTACTCAAAGATGCAGGTTATTTTATTTTTTGTCTTTATCCTTTGTAATGTTTCTTCATAAAGGAATGTAAACCTTTATATTTTGCAACATTAGACAATTTGACATTTTTACTTTTAAACTTTCAGTGGTAGAATGATAAAAGGCTGAATCTACTAAAATTCTGAGATAACATTTCACATGCTTTTTTTAAAAAATATTATTTATACCGTGTTTACTTTTTAAATTGATTTTGTTTAACAAACATTCTTAAAATCCCGGGCATTACCAGGTACTTCAGCTAGTGTGTGTATATATATATATATAAATTGTTTAAACTCATTCTACTTCTGAGTTCAAAGTACAATGCCAAATCAATTGTCATCAAAATTGCTTATTCTGCACTGGATATATTTTAAACTTTTTTTTTTTGTATGTACATAGTTCTAATGGTTGAATCATTTTCTAAATTTGTAACTCAAAACTTCACTTATGGAAGCTAGTTTAAGATAGTTTTTGTTATTAAAAATATTTCACCAAAGTGAGTGTTATTGATTTGTTTTTAGTTTTTATTTATTTTTTAAACTATAGGTTCATTTGGAAGAAATAAGATCTCAAAACATAGGTTTTTTTTTTTTTATATAAAACTAGCTGAATACCCACACTTCACTATGGAATACATTCAAATTAAATACAACGATCAATGTATGCAATTCTTGTAAATAGACAAAATAATGTAGAAGAAAATATTCAAATTAAATCTAATAGAACATACTAAAGAATATAGTACAGTTTGAGGAACATATTTTTTACTGTATTTTAATATTTTTTTGGATAATGTCCAATCATCTGCCACATTAGCAATAAAAAAAAAATTTTTTTTTGTCTGTTTACTTGTTATGCACGTGACGATAAATTTATTTAAAGCACCAGAATTAGAAATCACGTGATCAGCATTTAATAAATTAGATTCTAAAAATTAATATTTAAAAATTCACCAAAAATAGAAAATGGAGGTAAAGATTCGAAAAAGATTTCATTTTAAAGGAATTTTTATGATCTTTCTCATGATATAAATTTTTTAACTCTCAGATTATTATTTTGTAACTTGAAAAAAGTTACAAAACCTGCTTAAAAATTTAATTTTAAAAAAATCTAAGAAGAATTTAAAAAAAATCTTTCTTAAGTGCACCCCTACACTATAAGAAGAATCGCCATGCAAAATTTCAGCCCTTTAGGTCCAGCGGTTTGGTCTGTGCATTGTCTGTCAGTCAGTCAGTTACGGATGTGTTTTATATATATAGATAACAGATTTGCATGCACCTCTTTAAAGTGAGTTAATCTTTATTATTGAGGCAAGTTTTTAACATAGGATTACATTCCTCAATAACAGTCCATCAAAGAGAAAAAAATTGTACTGCGTCACAAGTTGCAATTTTGGCAGCATGCCAAACCCAGTAGCAGTAAACAGTTAAAGATAAAAGTACCAAAATGTGGTAAAAGAAAGTAAGAGGTAAGCAAATAAGTAATCCTACTGTAATAACCCACAGTAGTTTTGTTAGAGGAGATTACCTGAAATATTTTTTTATTTCTGTAGTTTCTTTCAGCTGTGTGAATTTCTTAAGATGAAATCTTTATGCAGTGGTACCTTGGTACTTGTTCATAATTGGCTCCAGAAGGCATGACAAGTACCAAACAAATCTTTCCCCTGAGGACTAATGTAAATTGAATTAATTCGTTCCTGGAAACCAGAAATTTCACATATTACTTGGCAGTTTATCAATGGATGGGGTTGTTCTTTTTATACAAAGTCTTTAAATTAGGCAGACATAACTTAAAACAATCTATATATATAAAACAGTTCAGAGACTGACTGACTTATTTTATATCAAGAGAAAGATCATAAAAATTCCTTTAAAAGGAAATCTTTTTTGAATCTTTACCTCTATTTTCTGATTTTTGGTGAATTTTTAAAGATTAATTATTAGAATTTAATTTATTAAATTCTGATCACATGGTTTCTTTTCTTTTTTCAATACTTAAATTAATTTTGCGTCAAGTGCATAACAACAAAATAAATTGACAAAAAAAATTTTGAAATACGGTAAAAGATAAAATTTAACTAGACTAATTTAGATGGAAGTTTTTACAGAATTTAATTCAAATTAGTATGTTTTATGGATATTAAACATACAAATTAACTGCATACATTGACCATTGTATTTAATTTGAATATTTTCTTCTACATTATGTTGTCTATAAAAATATGTTTTTGATTTTTTTATAAATATATAAAAATTGGGTGATAATTTTGAACAAAATTTTGTTATTCAACCTATTTTGGTCTTTTTTTTTTTTTTTTTTTTTTTTTGTCTGTGGAGGTGCCATCTTGTCTTGTTCATGTTTTAGTATGTGTGACGAGTACTGAGCAAACGTCAAGTAGTACTAAAGTTTTTTTTTTTTTTTTTTTGCATTGAAATGCAATGAGAATGGAGTTATGACTGTAATTCGTTATTAATATTATAAGCAGAGGTATCAAAGTGAATTTTAGGTATCACAGCTTTAATGAAGCTAATAAAACTGGTGTTATGCAGATATTCCTCTACGTACGACCGGGACATTGGTCGTAAGTTGAGTTTCAAGCAATTTTTTTTTTGTATATGTACATACATATATTTTTTACTTTCATACATACATACGTAATTTAAAATACATTGTATTTAGAAGACATAAATTATTCTTCACCATCACTACTTATTATGTCAGTACAATCCATTGGTTCCAAATTTGCAACAGAAGATACTTTGCAAAATTTTTTAACAAAGTTATCCAAGGTAGTTTGAACAGTTTGTGTCTTCTTTTCCTTGTATATTGTCTGGTAGCAAGCCAGATTTTCCTGAATATGATGATCTACAGCTATGAATCTTTCTTCATTTGGATCCAATGCTTCAAATTGTTGTAGTCCTTTATTAATATAATGAAAAGCTTAAGCCATTTCTGAAGCCAATGAAGGTTTATTTGATTTATCGTGTTGATATTGAAACTATTGCATCATACATTTTTGCAGTAATGTAGAATATTGCATCATATTTTTTAATAATTATGTAATACATATAGGTATATATACTGAACATTTGAGGAACAGTATTTTTAAGAAAAAATATGTATTTTTTTAAATTTTAAAATTTCGGTCATAAATCGAGGAATACCTGTACATTTAGCAAAGTATTCACTATATTGTTTATTTTATTGGTTAGGTGTTATAGTTTTATTCTATTGTCTAGTTTTATTCTATTGTCTCTTTGTAGTTTGGAAATCAGCGTTGGAACTCATTGTTAGCTCCTGAGGGTGATTTATATCCCTGGGATTCCAGATCTACTTACATTAAACCACCTCCATTTTTTAAGGATATGGTAAGTCTCTATAATATAAATTAACTAAATCTTCATATTTTTTCTTCATAGCAATCATCTGTAATGTACCTTAATTTTCTTGTAGATATTAGTGTAGATTACCTATTCATGTTTGGTAAAAATTTCCAGATGTATGTGGTTGATCAAATTTTGAATTGAACTGTTATAAGCGTTACAATCTAAATTATTCTTCTAAAACCCGAAAATGTTGTTCTCATTGAAGGTGAAACTTCAAAATTTTTTAAATTGTTAAAAAAGTGTATAAAAATAATCTCAAAAATTTGGAAAAATTTAGGTACTATAAATTTTCATCTGTTGGCTAGACTTTTGTTTCGTTAAAAAGAAAATCCCTGTGAAGTAAAATTGTTCATCAAAGTAAAATGTGGTGAGTATTATGATATACAATGGAATCTTGATCTATCATTTTCGAAGGGACTTACTGAACTAAGCGATGAATGTGTGAAAACAATAGATGCGAGAACATACAAAAAAGTATTAACATACCTAAAAGTTTGATATCCTTAAAATATATTTCCTCATAGGCATAAATGTACACATACCTGTTTTGTAATTGAAGATGATAAAATTTCAAAGTTGTACTGAAATACAAGACAATAATAATAATGAAAAGAAATATATGTAGATACACATGAATTTTGATTCAATGAAATTATTCTTTAATCGTTGTTTATTTTTTGGCAGTTTTCTCTCCACAACTAAACAATATTTTTTCTGTGTTTCATATTGCATTCTTTTCGATATTGGTTATTGTGTGAGAGTACAAAAACTTCTCGATTTTTCAAATGCCAACCATTCTTCCGAAAATGAAGGTACAGGTAGTGAATCTTATTTAACACCATCTCCAACCTCTTGTATTGTCTCCTTCAACTTTGCGTCACACAAGCTTTTGATTGTTTCCAACCCAGTGTTTTGGGTTCAGTGAAAGTTAATTCTAGTCCAAAGTCAATCAATTCAAAAAAAGGAAAATAAATCTTCTTACCTTTTCTGAAGTCGTCGAATCCCGGGCTGAAAGTTGTTTAAGCAGTAATTTTTAGAGCTGGTTATTTTTCTAAACTTTTATTGCACGCTACTACAAAAACTAAAAAAACATTACTGACACACGAACACTACAAAAAAAAAACCCATCTAATTAAAGGTTACATTAAATTTTAGCATGATTTCCGCACATCTAATATGCAGTGCGTTTTGTGCGGCCTCTATCAATCAGTTTTCAATCAGTTCTGTTCGGTTTTGTTTACAAAAAGTCTCCTCTGCATTCGCGCATGCGTTGAGAGTGCATATTCCTCGACACAGTGTTTGTCCGTTCAGCAACAATGCCACTCATGTACTACATCCCAATACTTTTCGAAGTGAGTAGGGAAAGTGGCAGCCGTGAAATGTTTGTAACTTAGACCATTCTATTGCACTGTATGGGGCCCGATATAGGACCCGGTGGTAATATATGCCGGTGCCTTCCGGTGCCTTCCGGGTGGAACTCCCATCGGCCAGCGTAGATAGCAGCAATCAGAAACTTCTCACACACTTGACCAAACACCTGGGCGCGTCAACCACAAGGCCAACAGAAAAGCCAGAAGGCAGGAGGAACTGCTCAGATCGGCTGACAATAAGCCATTACTGATAAGAACAGAAATTTTGAATAGACAGAGAATTTGAAATCAGTTGCTGAAAATAGGATACTCCAGAGGCTAAAGAATTAAGGAAGACCAACGACACGTGCATCTCAAATGTTCTGCCCATTGTTTAATTAGTGTGTCATTCTGGCTCAATCCAGACATTTATATTTAGGGTTTTGTTCTTATGAAAAAACAATCAGTCCGGTAAATTCATAGAAAGCTGTGATATTCTGAACGAATATTGTGGAAAAACGATGGATAGGAACAATTCATGTGGTCTGTTTTTCCTTGTTTTCTACGGAATTTATTCGGTACTGGGGGAAATAAGCAATACATATGGGAAAACAATTATTCGGGGAACAATCGATTGAGATTCCAATGTATATTGAATAAAAATAATTTCTGTATAAATTTATTGGAATAAAAATAATTTTGGAATTTTCATCAAAAATGATGTTTTAAATATAGTTGAATACCTTAAATACAATCTAATTAAGATAAATGTGTTTAAATCTCATGTAAATAAATGTATACTTCTAACATTTTCTAGACAACTTCTCTTCCTGTCATAAACAATATACTGGATGCCCGAGTGCTACTTCTTCTGGGAGACTCTGTTACAACTGACCACATATCACCTGCTGGTAGTATATCACGAAGTAGTCCAGCTGCTCGTTATCTGGCTGGTCATGGGTATGTTTTTAGTTTCATAATTTAATTCTAATGCATTTGCTATGTTTTCCAAAACTTTAAACTATTATTTATCTTACTTTGATAAGTTTGCAGACATGTTTGTATATAATTTTTATGTTAAAAGTAATTTATCAGATTTTATAAAAATACTTGAGAAGGAATTTTAGATTTGTTGCATTTAATTTTTCAGCGATTTATATGGATATGAAAATCAAGCCACATAAAGCAATTTTTTGCATATGCATTTGCTTGTTAGTAACAGTCTTCGCCTTCCTTTAATAAAACTTGAATTTGAAAAAAGAAGGGTAGAAGTACAGACATGTATTTGCTCTCTTTCTAACTCTGCAGTGATCTATTACCGCTGAACACAGTTGGTGTACAATGCATGCAAATTTGATTGTGTAACATGGCTGTATCATTTTACTAGTGGCAGGATTTATTTCTGCTATTTACTAATCAATTGCAATAAGGACCAAATCTTTTATGAAATGTGAAGCAGTTTATGACTATTCAGTAATAATGTAATTCTTGATTCATTATGTATCTTTGATTTATTTTGAAAATATCATAGAGTAAATGTGACATCCATGACTGCTGTTGCATAAGCTACATGGTGGGCATTGAAAGACAGTATCAGGCATTTGAAATACAATAATGTTAAGTTGTCGTGGTAATGAAGGTATGGTAATGAAGTTGTCATGATAATAAAGAAGTGATAAAAAAGTTGACATGGCAGTAAACAAATGGTAATAAAGTTGTCATTAACATCTTATGAAAAGGGTGGGGGGTTTGGAATTTTAATCCTTTCAGGGGCAACAACCTCCACTGTTTGCACAGTGCAGATTTTTTCCCTGATTTTTTTTTAACTTAAAAAAATCTTGAAAAAATTTCCAATTAAAGGTTGCAAAATGTTTTTACTTCTTTAAACCAATAACAGATGGCAGCACTAGTCATTTTCTGCTCATTTAACTGGTATGTATTGAATGCAAGTGAAAAGACTAGATTTAGACATTTGCACTGTGCAAATGGCATCCCTGAAAGGGTTAAAGCCCTATTTTACGAATTTAGGTAAATATTGTATTTGAAGATAGAAGTATGCTGGAGTTTTATTTATTTTTTATTTAATACAGTTGCTCTTCTTATAATATTATGGTGTTTTAATTTTTTCTCAATCTCAATATTCTGTAAAAGTTAATTAAAAAGTGCCTCTTTAAAATTTCTGTGGAGACTGTAAAAAAATATTGGGTCTTGTAGTGAAGAGTTGAAAAACTGAAGAGTAATTCTTGAACAAGTTTTATCCATACTCTTTGTGTTTAGAAAGCTAGTTTCTTTCACATACATATGTATGAAAAGGAGTTTCTTTTATTGCAGTACATAAGAAACTTTTATTAGTATGTCTAGAGCAATTTCATTCTTCAAATACAGTGGAAACTAAGAAATCAATAGTGTAATAATCCATAAGAAATGTTAAATGACTTTAAAAAGAAAAAAGTTTTCAGTTCATAATTACCAGCGGTTCGTGATGTATTATTTCATATGTGGACAATGTATATGTTAAGAAAACATAAATTTTCACTCTTTTAGCTCTGAATAATCGTGGAAAAACATGTATGAATGCATGACTGTGAGTATACATATTCATTCATACACTCTAGTGTTATAATGTGTGTATATAAAAAAAATGGATATAGGTCTACCTTACAAAAGGGAGTTTTAAAACTCTTGCTACTTAGATACTTGATTCCTGAAGCTGTTATGAAGGACTGGCCCCCCCCCCCCCCCCATAATAACTAAAATTTTTAAAGTTTATTCTGAAAATACCATTGTGTAAAATTCTAAATTTCTTCTGAAATCTCTTGAATTTTGCTAAAAAATTTCTGAATCGTGATTTTAGGGGGCCAGAAGGTGTGCGATATTTAAAATATCTCATACAGGCCTAATGTCAAATTTACTGATAGGGTTATATTAAATATATAATATTGCATTTTCTTGTAGGCTTACTCCTCGAGAATTTAATTCATATGGAGCTCGAAGGGGAAATGATGAAGTGATGGCTCGAGGAACCTTTGCCAATATTCGTTTACGCAACAAGTTTCTTAGCAAAGCTGCACCGAAAACTATTCATATTGAGAGTTCGGCAGAAGTAAGTTTTGTATATTGTTAATAATTTTTAAGAGTGCTTTATCTATATCCCACAAATTTATAATATCAAATACAAATGGTATTTAGTTACTTTCTATCTCTAGAAAGAAAAAAAACTCTTAGCTATATCATTATTAAATTCATAAACTTGGCTAAGTTAAGGCTTGGTTGAATAAATCAAATGCATTATTATTTAAAATTGTATTAATCGTAATACATTTGATTACACTCTCATCAAAGTTTAAATTTGTTATAATCCCTTTAAAGTTAACACAAGTTCGTTTATGAAAGCTATGATGGAAAATTTTCCTTATAAATGCTTCATTAGCATTTACCTCAAAGACAAAATTTAGTGTTTAAATATGGCTTATTTATCAAAATTTCGTGTGTATGTGTATTCTAGCTGAGTGGCAACCCGATGTGTTGCATTTTCGATTTAAAATGAAATGGTTTTATTTCTTAAAGATTGATAACTGTTTAATCACTTTTAAAAATACATTAGAATTTTTAAAAAGCGAAATGATGATTTAAATTTGCCTTTTTCAAATTTTGGTTTTTGGCTTTTGAAATAATTCTTTCAAATGTCCGTTTTCAAATTTTGCTTTTTAAACAAAAAAAGAAGCTCATTCAATAGGACAATGTCTCGCAGCATGTCACATCTCAACTCTTGCAGATTTTACTTCTTGTTTGGTGAGGAGTGGCAAAAAATTGCATAATTTAACATGGCGTTCAATGAGCATTCTTACAGCTTGTCGAATAAAATGCTCTCAGATTACGAAAAGTCTTTAGATACGGTATCTAAACAAAGGTATATCACTAAATTAAACATTCAGGTACATCCCTGAAAGGTTTATTCAGTATGTGACCCGTATTTATTGACAGAGGAAGACTGGAGTTACGATACAAGACGCTGGCCTAAAGTAACTTATCCTGATATCTATACATCGCAACATAATAATAATCATTCTCATTATATTCTCTTAAAACCTTGGGAAATATTAAAATAAAAGTGTTAAAATACCTGTTACATACAACTAATATGAGAAATTTTATAAATAAACTTAAATTATTTAACTCAAAATGAAGGTATTGTCCAAAAACACATGCAAACGCATAGGATCTGCTTCTGTTTTCTGCCACCCGATAATGACGTCATCTATAGCAGAAGAAAACTGACGTAGGCAGTGACGTTGCGACGTTTCGCCTTATTAGGAAAAAATTCTATAGGTTTTAACTTCTCATTTCCTGAAACTAAAATTATTTCTGGTACTTTAAAATTATTTCTGGATTTCAATTATAAAATAAATGACTCGTTCTCAACTATTTTGGCATTTGGTTATTTTCCTTTTGGCAACATGGCGGAATGTAAACATTACATCTCATGGGACAAAAATTGCTTAAAAAAAATAGAAAGACAGTTCTGATGAATTCAAAATTGGTGGCGGAAGAATCCTCATCACTTCCTCATTAATTAGAAACAAATTTCACGAATTTGCTGGAATTATTAGTGAGTAAAATAATAAGTCGAAAAATTACGAACTCGGCATTCAAGTTACATTAGTTCAAAAGTGAGTTTTGTAAGTACGCTTTTTTCGAATGATAACATTTTTTCTATTAAATGTATTTGGTATATTTTGGAAGCTGAACATCTATAAAATACCGATAAATCGTAAAATTGACATTAATAGGTGCAGAAAACCGAAATATTTGTCCATCAAAATTGTCGATTTCGTGAAATTCGGAAAACTGCTTTGGGGAAAAAGCTTCGTTTGCAGTGAAAAACATTTTTAACTTTTTGAAAATGTGCATATCCTTAAAGATGAAGAGTTGTAGAACACATGGAAATAAAAAAATTGTCGACTGGTGGGCGGAAAAGTTTAATTTTGCATGCATGAAAATGGTGGAAATTTGCGAAACGGAAAGGAGCTGGCCCACCCGGAATGACATGTTTCTATTACCCGCTTCTTTTGAGTTCGGCGGTTTTAATTGAATAATTTAAAAAGTTTAAAGTTTTGAAAGTTGAGGATGGTACCAGTGCATGCGTCTCGTCCGACCGCGTCCATCGGTACCAGTCGCGATATCCTGCTATGCTCGGTTCGCGAGATTAGCCCGTCCCCGTTTTCTGCTAACAAACTAACATTTGTTTGCCTTCAGCTGTTATTATATAGATATATGACGTATATATATGACTTGATATATATATATATATATATATATACACACACACACACACACACACACAGTAGAATCTCAATCTATTGTTTTTCAAGGGACCGACTGAACTGAACGATAAATGTCGGAAAATGATAGATGCGGGGAAAATAACAAAGTAATATGATCGTCAGGACTGGTTGAAATAAATGACACATAGGAAAATGATGATTCGGAGAACAATCCATCGAGATTTCACTGTGTATGTATATATGTGTGTTTGTTTGCTCATATTTAGTGTTTTAAAGTGTATATATGATTTAAAAGGGTAAAACTTTTGTACTTTTAAAGGAAGATTAACTCTTAATATTAACTTGACTCATGAAAGTACTTATGTGGGATTTTATCTGCAGTATTCCTGAACAAGAGTGTTAATTTAGAAAATAGTCATTTTTTTACAATTTTTTAAAAATAAATTCACCTTGTCAAATTTCTTCCAGTAGGTACTAAATTGTTTTTACATTTTATAAAATTTATTCTGCAAAGTGAGTATTAGTGTTCTGCATGAACAAGAAATATTTAATATTCTGATTGCATTTTTTAAAGTCTTTCAGCATATTTTGGAATCTGAAATTCCTGAAAAAGTTCTGGAATTTTATTATAATTTTCTCAGGGCCTAGAAAAATTTCAGTATTTGAGAATTTTTAGAAATTTCAGACATTTTCTAAGGCAGTGATTCTCAACCTTTTTTGAATTGTAACCCTCTTCAATGGTTTCCATGCATCCTTTCCCCCCCCCCTTCTTCTCCCCCCCTCCCCACATTTGGGCAGTGACCACATCGGCCGTAAGCCCTCTGGCAGCCCAATAAAAATTAGCCTTGTTATGAATGTTGTCAGGAGTGGACAGTTCAAAAAAGAAAGTGCAGTACAGCTTGTCTAATGAGTAAAATCCATAAGAGCGCCTGAAGAACACAGGATTCAGTCAGGGCTATCTACCACACTAATATGGCACAGGTAATTCTGTAAAAAGTCATGGCCAGTTTAAAGTCTAAATTTAGCAGTGAAGACCAAGCGAGAAAGGTTCATGGGAAGTGGAGAACACAGCAATGAACTCCAGGTCTTACTGACCACAGTTTCAGCATAGTGATTTCAAAGGGACCTTTGTAATTTATATCTTATTACACCACAGATTTGCTGGTAGAACAGGGTAAAGTGTGACTGCCACAAGTTACATCCGTTTTTTGTAAGGATGTCAGTTTTTTCGTTTCCTGGAATCCCAGTAACTAGGAATCCATTGAAGGACAATTTTGCAGCCTATAGAAATTGCTTGATTAAAAAGATTCTTAGTTTCCACATGGTAGGAATCACTCACTGTATGTGAAGTAATAGCCAAAACCGCAGACTGATAGTCTATAAAGAAAGTGACTTTCCTAAGTGGAGTACGTACATTTAGTAAGTTTAGAATGGTTCGTTTTATGGCCTAGATTTCAGCATTGAAGTTTGTGGCATTAGAGCACACAGGATAAAATTCCTCGGAGAATTCCTTACAGTAAAGACCAGCCCCAGTTGCACTCTCTGTTGCAGAACCATCAGTATATATCTGGAACCATTCGACACTTGGATATTTTGCAGCAATGATCTCCAAGGAATGGGCCCTGAGAATCTCATGAATAGTATCACATTTTTTTACAGAGGCACCAATAGTGAGGCAAAAAGTTTCCATGTATCCTGTGATCCTCACTGATTCCCACCCTGCATATTTTCTTTATAAAAGCCATTTAAAACACAAAGAAAAACTTTAAAATACATTTCCCATACTTTAGTTCTAATTCAATGTTTAATTTAACAAAAATGAAATTCGTAAGAAAAGGAGAACATTAAGAAACACCCCTCAGTCAAAGGTGTGTTAAAAGAAAGAACAGTATCTCAATAAAAATGATGCATCTATTGTATTAATTCAGAATTGAAAAACTTTTACCTGAACAAAAATTGCTCCATTCCGTTGGGGAACCTACAATAATAATGCCAAAAGTTACAGCAAAGACTGATGAAAGACAAACTCATGGTCAGAATTTGTGTACTGTATGTAGAAAGTAACTTCGATTTTTAATTATCTTCGAATTAAGGTAGATTTCAAATGAACTGAGTTTGTGCTTTGAATGAGACATTGACAGTGCAAAACACCACTGCCCTACAGTTTAGTGGTAAATTAATATTTACACATTTTTTCGTGGAAATTGGCTGAAAAATTATTTTGATTGAATAAAGCTGTGGTGACCCCCCCCCCCCCCCCCAGAAAACTCTTCTTAACTTCCATAGATTAGGAAACCCTGTTCTAGGGAGTATTTCTGCCATTTGTTTTGGCTTGAAGAGATAATAGATTCCAAATTATTGATAAAGAGAGGTACCGAAACGCCGTTCCGGTGCGTTCTGCCTCAAATCTAGCTCTGTGTGTGTGTGTATGTATATATATATATATATATATATATATATATATATATATATATGTATATATATGTATATATATGTATATGTATATATATGTATATATATGTATATGTATATATATGTATATATATGTATATGTATATATATGTATATATATGTATATGTATATATATGTATATATATGTATATGTATATATATGTATATATATGTATATGTATATATATGTATATATATGTATATATATATGTATATATATATATACACAGTAGAATCTCGATCGACCATTCTCCGAATCATCGTTTTCCTGTATGTGTCGTTTATTTCACCTAGTTCCAACGATCATTGCTGTGTTATTTTCCCGCACTTATCATTCAGTTCAGTCAGTCCCTTGAAAAATGATAGATCGAGATTCCACTATATATATATATATATATATATATATATATACAGTGGAATCTCGATCGATCGTTCTCCGAATCATCGTTTTCCCTTATGTATCGTTTATTTCAATCAATTCCGACGATCATATTTTCTTTGTTATAATCCTGCATCTATTGTTTTTCCGCCTTTATCGTTCAATTCAGTCGGTCCCATGAAAAACGATAGATTGAGATTCCACTGTATTTATATATATATATATATATAATGTGTGTGTGTATATATACAGTGTATCCCAAAAATAATGGTGGTGTTTTAAATGGTTATAGCTTTGGAACAAAACATTGTAGAGAGATGAAATATACGCCAAATTGAAGAGAAAATCTCCAAGTTTCTTACCTGTTCAGCAGACTTTGATGTGTGCTCCCTTAGTTGCCCTGTAGACATCAAGATGATATTCAGTCTCTTCCCATACACGACAGAGAACATCTGGCATGATAGGCAAAACAGCTTCAGGGACCCTTAAATTTAAATGGTCCAGATTTCGATCATGAATAGAATACACTTGTTTTTACATAACTCCAAAAATAGATATCCATGGGGGTAAGGTTTAGAGACTCTTGGGGCCATACAATCCACCCTTCTTGTCCGACCTATTACTGATGAAATGTATCGTTATGAAATTCCTGCACGGTTGTAGCATAATGTGGAGGAGCTTTGTCTAACTGGAAAATAGAATTCTCCAGAATTTTCCCGTGCCAGTCCCGGAGTTTGTCAGAGTCTGCATGTAAGCTTTTGCACACATAAACTTGGAGTGTTTCTCTTTCTTTTAATGTATGACTCGTATCTGCAACGCGATTTGTTGCATAACTATAGCCATTTGAAACCCTACCATTATTTTGGGGGTCACTGTACATATATTATGTGTGTGTGTGTGTTGCAAAATGTATGTATATGTTTAAGTAACATATCTTTGAAAATCAATTTTTGAAGATAGAAAGTTTTTAAAGTTGTGATAATGATTTGTTATTTTTAATTAGATGGATGTGTATGATGCAACTGAAAAGTATCGAAGTGAAGGGCGCCAGTTGATCATAATTGCTGGAAAAGACTATGGATGTGGATCTTCGAGAGACTGGGCTGCCAAAGGACCTTATCTTTTGGTTAGTTTCACTTCACTTTTAATCAAAGTTAATATTCATGTAAACTCTTTCCTTGGTAGCCAGGTGATGGCCAGATGGCCGGGGTGCTGGCATTCTGTTGAGATCTTGTGCGTTCGAGTCCCACTGTTGGCATGGATATTTGTAACCTTTCGGAACCAGCTTTAAAAGGCAGGTCCCGGTCTGATTAGTCCTCGTGTAGCAAAAAGTTGACTGTAGTGCTCCAAACCAAACTAAACCATCTTTCACTTGGTAACTATTGTCCTCAAAAAACTCTCTCCGATTTTCAAGGGGCTTTATAGGATAAAAAAATAATTTAAAACTCAAACATTGTTACTTTATTGCCCAGAGGAAAAGAATTCATAAAAAATTTTCACTGTTTGTGTTCCTTTATGAAGAATATCTTAAAATAATTTAGACATTTCTGGCACGAATTCCTAATCTTTTATGACTAATGTTTGCCATGTTTCATGTCTGATTTTTTGAAAAATTTTAATCTGTCTTGAAAAGGGTTTCAAATTTTATAGACTCAACTACAAGTAATATTTTTATTTCTTTAAATTAAAAAAATTATATTTTTAAATTATGAACTTGAAAATCATGATTGGAAGCTATCATATCAAGCTTGAACTGTGTGTTTTCATGTCCAAATCCAAGCCAAGGCATGTTCCTATGTTGCCATCTCATAGGGAGTAAATTGGATCACCTACTGGGTGCTGTGACGGTCCTAAGTTGACGTCTTTTCAAAATGTTAAAGCCAAAAAAGAGAGCCAGCCAAATTCTCTCTACACACTTCAAAATTTCTGTACACAGCACCCTCTTTTGCTCAAATTCTCATTGGCCATAACATGTGTTTCCAAATGGGATCTAACAAATTGTGGTGTGTATAGGTGCATGTCTTCAGGATAAGTACCACATTAGGTGAAAATTTCAAGATATGTTTCTATAGTCTTATGAAGTACTTGTTATATTTTTATTTTTTCTAGTTTGTATGATTACTGGATGTATAAGATAGTGAAAAAACCACATATATTGTTCTATTATGTGTCAATAGTTATTGCAATGTAATTGTAATCACTGTTGAAACGTAAGAGAGCAATTTTGATGTTTATGCTATGCAAAACCCTGAATTTCTTCTTTGAAGAAATTATCTCCATTTGGTGTTTAGCATAAAATCAATAAAAAGATCAAGAATATTGCAACCAAATAAATGTACTTTTAAATGCCAGGAACTCTAACTCTGTGTTTTACCATATGCAGGTTTGTATATCTTCAGAAGAAAGAAAAACATAAACAGAAAACATATTGTTGTTCAATTGCCATAGATAGAATGTTGTTCAGTATGATTAGTGTCTTTAGGGTGTTAATGCATAGTAAAAGTATAGATGCTGATTGGGTGTGGTGGTCCAGTTGGCAAGAGTAGTGGACCAGTGATCTGAACGTCCCTGGTTCGATGCTCGTCGCTGCAAATCCACTGCTGTGTTCACTAATGGTGGCTGGGGCATGTAAAATAGGTCGTGGCTACAATGTACTCTAAGTTCTCATTTTTACCTTTGGAGGTGCAGGGTCAAGTGTTCCGGTCTCGTCACTTGGTTAAATTATACGGGACAGATATTCTTCGAGATCAAGTCAAACTTCAGCCCTAGTGGTTCCTCACCTTAAAGTGAAGCTGCTTACTACCCTTCGCCAAGGACCTAGGATTTGAGGCCCTTTGGACTTGGTGTAGGCTTTCCTACACCAAGGGGATTGGAAACAATAACATAGATGCTGATTAGTGTCTTTAGGGTGTTAATACATAGTAAAAGTATAGATGCTGATTAGTTTCCCTGTCTGAACAATAAGAGGTTTGAAGTAAGCTCTGACAAAGAACTCAGATCTGAGGTTCTGGGGCACATTAAATTCTATTAAATATGGAATCATATATAGTATGTATTAACAGCCTAATTTTTCTAAAGAAACACATAAGAAAAACTCAAAGATACATGATATATATATATATATATATATATATATATATATAAGATACATGATATATAAAATATGATATATAAAGATACATGATATTTCTGGATACGATACAGAGTGCAAGTAGATGGAACTAAATATGATATTTGCATACAAACTGCATGAATTTCAATTCTGTATCTGATCATTAATACAAGTTTTTGTGAATGGAAATATCTGTATACTCTTAATATGTAGCCTCTCCTGGCCATATTCTAAACTGCCTGGGGCTTACCAAGGAGGATATTTATAGAGACCCTATGCTTGTTATCGATTTCATAGTAACTTTTGGCCTCATGGACCTGGTCTAGCCTACTGCTAGAGCGGGTGGAATAAGCCACACACTCTCTTAATATGTAGTTGCTGCTTTCATGATCTTTTAATTGTAAATATTCAATGAAAATAAATTTTACGTTTATTATAATGCAGTGAAAATATACCACTTAACAAGTTATTAAATTATTTGTAATATAGATAAATGTGGGGAAGTAAGTTGTAAATTTGCCTGATCTTTTTTATTTTTATTTATGTATTTAATTATAATTTTAAAAAAATTTATTTATTTTTAAATTATGTATAAATAATGGAACTTCCGTTTTAAGATAACTATGTAATTTGCACCATGTATAAGAATTGTCAGAGCTGTAAATATTTCGAATTTCAAACCTCATTGTTACAGCGAAATTTGTCAGAGCTTACTTCAAACAGCTTATCGTCCACACTCGAAACTAATGAGCATCTATACTTTTACTATATTTCTGGATATAGAGTGGAAGTAGATTGAACTAATCTCTGATTAGTTCAATCAAACCAAACATAAGAATATAGTGTAACGTAGGAAAGAATTAACAAGCCTTGATTATGTATTGGTAGCAAGTTAAATTGCTTGACAAGGCATAACACTGAATAATATGTAAAACGTTAATTATTATAAAAGCTTTCTATTATAATCTATTTTGTGTGGGATATTATTCTAACAAAAAGTTTTAAGTTTTATGGCTTTGAAGAAAAAACCTTTATAATCTAAATTTATACAATTTTTTGTTTATTATGCCTTGTCACTCAGTTCTGGGCCATTTCTGAAACCCTAATTTATTTATTTTTCAGGGTGTTCGTGCTGTAATTGCAGAGAGCTTTGAACGAATTCATCGTAGCAACCTTGTAGGAATGGGCCTGATTCCATTACAATTCCTTCCTGGCCAGAATGCCGAAACTCTTGGATTGACTGGATTTGAAAAGTATTCCATTCAAATTCCTAATAACTTGATGCCAGGTCAAAAGACTACAGTACAGGTATGATAGAAGGATTTTGGGTATAGTTTCTTTTAACCTGGTTCAATCAAATTTTTGAATACTAGAAGTGTATGTGTTTAGTGATGCCATCTTCTGTGAAAGAAGTTTTAAATACTTTGATTTTTTTTTAAATCCCTAATGGTTGTCAATCTATGTCACATGACTAATGCCAGTCGAGAACATAAAACTGACATCAGAAATTTGTATAAGTTCCTATTGAACACAAGACAAGTGTATCATGAGGATAGAATGGAAGCAATTATAGGCAGCTTTTTTTGTACTGGAGCAAAAAAAATTCATACCTTAACCCTTTCGACCTGACTTTTGCATGATTAAAATTTAACTATGCAAAGTAGTTTAATTTAATGTTGACATGCTAAAAGAAGTGTACTATGAGTTTAAAGTTTTTAACTTTTCGCATTTCCTGGAAATGTCCTGGGACAATATGTCCCAATCGTATTGTCAACTGGGACTATTTGTTCCAATCGTCTAGGATATTGTGATAACCTTACACTACATGTGGATAAATAATAAAATTAAATGAAAAACACTGAATATTTTACTGATGGGACAATATATCCCACAAAAAGAATTTATTCAAAATTTCTAAAATTTGACATTAAAAAAAAATGCTAAATTAGTACATAATAAGAACTATTTCATACTAAGTAGGCCTTAACTATAGTTGTTACTTACTGTTAAGAAAAAAAAAAAAGACAAATCGAAACACTTGAGTAATGGGCGTGCTCAGAAACATAAGTGTGCCATTTGCAATCTGAAAGTCTTGCAAGGTTTCTTTAGTCATATTTTTGTTCCCTAATGCCTTAAGAACACTGAAAACATAAAAACTCATTTAAAAGTGGGGTTTTTTTATACTATAGGGAATGATATCCAATCTCTGGGACATATATGCCCATTAGGACCGAAAGGGTTAAGTATGACTTTACCATTTTAGGATTTTCACCTAACATCTGGACTAAAGACTCAATAGAAAGAGAAGTTACCTGTGCATAGTGTAGAGCAGTGGTGCACAAACTTTTTTTGACTGTGACCCACATTCGTTAAATAAAAAAACCACTTGAACCTCAATGAAAATATTTTGGTATATACACAATTTTATAAAAAAAAAATCATGAAAATGTTAACAAAAAAAAAAGAATGAAAAAAGGAAAAAAATAGAGAAAACTGTACATTTTGGGGATATTTATTTTACATAACAATAAAAAAAAAAAGTCTTGCTTACCATCTGCACTTGTTTTTAGTAAAAATGTTTGACACCTTCAGACCTGCCAACTTTCTGGATTTACCCCAGCAATGCCAGATTTTTAATGCATCTTCCGGGTTTCCGGAATGGACACTATTATTACCGGATTCCGAAACGTAAAAAAATTGCGCTGGTTTTAACACTCCCTAACAGTAATAAAGAGTGTGAGAGGATTTTTAGTTACATAACAAAAATACCTACTCAGTTCAGGTCATCTATATCAAGGGAAACCTTAGAAAATTTGCTAATATGCAAATCGAACCCACATGGTCACTGTTATGAAGAACAATTTGGCAATGAATTTTTAAAAAGAGCAAAATCAGCTACAGTAAATGCTACAAAAATTCCAAGATTTTCTACAATTAATTAAAACCATAAAGAAATAGAAGTACTCAAAATATAGACTGCTGGGGTCCCTGCTAGTGTAAATATGATGTACATTAAAATGTATGATTACAAATTTCAAATATATAACTTGTTTAATATTATAATTTCAAGATCAGCTGAACAGTAAGGAAATACTTTGAACTATGTAATATTATTAAAGAGATCGTATAAACTATAAATAAGTGTACATTATCATTCTTTTATTATAATTTTTTACTATACTGTTTTGTGTTATGTCAATTATTTTATGCACAGTAGAATATTGCAGGATTTTGCTCTTAGTGAGGTTGGCAGGTCTGCACCGTATATAACAATATCATATCATTTTTTAACATATAAAAAATATAAATGAAAGCATTAAAAATACTATAATTATAGAAAATAATTACAGAGAATTATTAATAATTATAGAAAATTTAAAGCATTTTAATTGTATGATTCAATATGACAAATTTACTTCAAATTATCCACAACCCACCCAAGTTTTTTCATGAGCCCTCAGTGGGTTGCGATCCACAGTTTAAGCACCACTGGTGTAGAGCAAACTTTTTATGTTTGTATGGTTAATTTTAAGGTTTGTCAAATAATCGTGACTATTTCTAAAGGTGTAAAAATGGAATAAAGTACAGTTGTGCAGCTTCGTATGTATGTATGAAGATATACGCACAGTTTCTGAAAACCTATTGTAATAGGTATTTTCTGTTTCCGCTGCTGTGTGTTTTGCTTTAGCCAGGGCTTGAAATCAATATGAACCAAAATGAAAATTTCCTATCGAATTAGTTTTCGTGGAATTTTTTATTTATTTATCCACATGAAACCATTATTTTGTGATGATTTGATTTTGCTCCTAAAGATTTTTATTGTTCCGAATATTTATCTGACACAATGCAATTCATTAGCTCCGAGTAAGAAATTGTTCCACAGTTTGAGCACCACTGGTGTAGAGCAAGCCTTTTCAATTGCGACTCATTTTCTTTCAAATAAAAAAACACTTGAACCCAATGAAAATTTTTTGGTTATAGCAAATTTTTTATTTAAATTTATACAATGTTAACAAAAAAATGGAAAAATCAAATAAGCAAATTTTTACAAACTACTTATCACAACTTCACAAAAAATCAATGAACTATATGTAGTATTTTGGATACATATTTACTTTGCATGATAACAATAATAAAATGTCTCGATTATATCCTGCACTTGTGTTTCACAAATTTCATGTGACTAAAATGTCATATTTAAATAGTACTAATATGTATTTGTGTTTTGTTTTAGGTAAAACTTAACAAAAATATAAAAGATAAAAGAGAATGATTTGAAATTATAAGCTTTATATTAAAACACTGAAAATTATAAACTTCATTTATTAATATAAACCTAAAATTTTTCTTCAGAACCTTGGATAATATTTGTTCTATGTTTGGTAAAATATTTGAGAGTGATACTCTTGTATCATCTTTAGGGTTAAGTCCTGATCGTTGTTTGGTTTTTCTAGTTATTCATTTTGAAAACCCAGTTTAATATATAAAATATTATAAATTAAAATATTATAGATATGTAATCATTAAAAATAGAAAATATATTTTTAGTTAAATAATTCAACAGGATATAAACTTAAATTTTTTATCCTTCAATTTTTTGTGACCTCTCAGAGGGTCGTGACCCACAGTTTGCACAACACTGTTGTAGAGCATGAACCTCATCCATGTGATCTGGGCTTAAGGCTGCTGGGTACTAACTCTATGGGATTTACTCACTTCAATATTAACCTATGAGGAAAATATGTCCAAAGATTGCCGAGTTGGGTTTAAATTTAAAAAAAAAAATTGTACTTCATAATAGAGAAAAAATTTTTACACCTTGGGGCAGTTTTCTTTTTAAAAAAAGCAAATATTTTGAAATTTAAATTATTTGGGGAAAAAACTCTGGTCTAGTGTGTTTCAAATGCTCATAAATTCCTTGATGTTTGCATATACTAAAATAATATGTACTAATACTTTGTCTCTGTTCAGCTTCATCACCTCACAATATCAATATCGCTGTTGTGGTGACGTAGTACAGATCGCGATCGTAATTTGGTATGACGTCACTATGGCAGCGGTATAAATCGTTTGTTTAAAGATGATGTTGGGCAGTTAGCAACGTGTGTATGCAAATCTTAGATCCGGGCAGTTGACAAATTTTTGTTTTAATATGAGTTCTTTTTATGAAGTTTAGTAATAAAATAAACTTTGGTTTTTAACTTATGCCTGCTACTTCAATTTCACGTATAATTTAATACACAATGTCTACCAACATCTGCTGACCTTCAAAATTTATAAAGTGAATTGTGTTGCAAGGTGCAGAAAAGTTCAGGCTATCTGAAAATATCACTTTTATTAGATTATCGGCATTTATGTAGCTGTCAATAGCAGACACATTTTCTCCATAGGTTAGCATTGAGATGAGCGAATCCAATAGGGTTAGTTCTCAGCAGGTTTAAGTATTTAGAATTTTTTTTATTTTTCATCCAGGATGATGAGTGTCCAACTTAAAGAGTGAAAACTTAATTATTGTGTTCTTTCCATGATGAAATTTTTAAAAGTAATTAATTTATTTTCAGCTTGATGATGGGCGTCAGTTCGAAGTGATTGTCCGGTTTGATACAGAAGTGGAGCTGACTTACTTTCGCCATGGAGGCATTCTGCAATACATGGTTCGCCAAATGCTGAAAGCCACATAAGATCTTCCATTTTATCCCAATACATATGGACCTAATGTTCTAATTTTTAATTCCATATAGTTTAAGGTGTGGGTCAAATGCTCAAATATAAATTATTTTAAATGCAGCCTCCTAGAAATGGATGCTATGTTATCAATTCCTCACCAAATTTCGTTTTATTTTAAATTGAATGAAATTGCTGCTTATCCATGTTGGAAGTTCCTTATTGAAAACTTGTTCAAATGATATGAGCTAAAATTGAAAAAAACTCTATGCCTTAGTTTCATGTTTTTACTGGGAAGTTTCAACATCCAAAATTTATAGTCTTCGAAAATCTAAGTATCGAAATTTAAGTTATCTTCAGCTGTAAAAAAATATATATATATATGACATTGGAACCCACAGAAGTTTCTATCTGAAGAGTCTGTTAGAAAAAAAATTCGCTTTGTGCAGCTGAAATTTAAAGTGATTGATGCTGAAAAATTGCACAAATACGTTAAACTTCAAGCCATAATCAAAATTTAAATAATACAATATGTTTTACATTCTGAGAAAAATATTTACTTCTTGAGTTTGGTGATCTCTTAAAATAAGATAGAGCGTGTTTTTTAAAATAATAGCATGATTTAGGAACTTTTTTTTTTTTTTGTTTGCAGATATCATGACAGGTTTCAGATACTATGTATTTCTCTTTCTGAAAGCTGTCGCTTTTTATGAAAAATTTAAGTGATTTTTGGATTCGTTTTTATTTGACTTAGAATGATTCAGTATGATTCTACTTCTATATGACTTAAGTGGCATGAAATTGTGTTGTATTAGACTTTTGTGTTTATATGGTTAATTATAAGGTTGGTCAAATAATCATGACTATTTCTAAAGGTGTAAAAATTGAATAAAATATGTTTTTGTACAGTTGTGTAGTTTTCTTTCTCTGCTGTGTACTGTGTTTTAGCAAAGGCTTGAAATGGATATGAACCAAAAGGAAAAGTTCCGATTGAATTGGTTCAAGTGGAGTGCTTTATTTATTTATCTGCATGAAACCATTATTTTGGGATAGATTTGATTTTACTCTTCAAGGTTTTTATCGTTCTGGATATTTATGTGACCTGAAGCAATTCATTTGCTCAGAGTTAGAAATTGTTCCGAGCCAGAACATAAAATTTCTCTCCTAAAAGATTTTGCTCTTTTCCTGTTTAGAAAATTTTGAAAAATTATCAAGCTATTCTGATGTGGCTAAAATTTTAAATTTTGGAACTTTCAAGATCTGTACTTTTTTTCAAGCATCCCAGATGCCAGCATTACCTAGTAAACTAATTATCTATTTTATAGGTTAAATAGCTAAAAAGTAAGATTATATTTTTTAACATAAAGGATTACGTTCCTCAATAACGGTCCTTTGGAGAGAAAAAAATTGTCCTGTGTCGCAAGTTATAATTTTGGCAGCGTACCAAACCCAGTAGCAGTAAACAGTTAGACAGAAAAGTACCAAAATGCTTAAAAATAAGAGGCATGCAAATGATAAGTAATCCTACATTAATAACCTGCAGTAGTTTCGTTAGAGGAGACTTCCTGAAATATTTTTTCTTTGTTTTTGTCTTGAGCCAAAGCCTTTCTGTGCACAGTTGCAAATAAACTGAACAGATAATTTGTTTAGTTTTAGAAGGATTCTTTTCCCAACAGTGTTTTTTCAAAACTACTTTTGAGTTGAAATGGAAATAACGTGTTAAATTTTCTACATGAACCTTTGTTTCCACAATGTTTGCTTTTACCATTACATATAGGTACATATAATTTCATGTATACAAGGCATTAATTTCTTTTGTAAGAAATATATTTCTTCACACCATAGCATCTATATATTTAAGTTGCTAAGCTGACTTTTGGGTAGTCCGTGAGAGAAAATTACTGCATCAATTTACTTCATTTTGGTCTTAAACGAAACATTGTAATCTGTGGATTTGCCAAATTTGGTTTTTGTAACCGCAATTTCTATTAATGAGCGATAATTTATAATTAAAAATTGATTTCTGTGCATGCTCAGTGGCATGTTTAAATGTCTAAAATCTCACTGTTTTTGCGCATGCTCAGTGGCATGTTTAAATCTGGCTTTAGAAACTCAGTTTCTGTGCATGCTCAGTGATATGTTTTAATGATAAACAGGTTTATTCCGAGGAGTCTCTCTAGATCTCTCTGCCATTTTTATATTTATGATAATTATGTTTGTGAAATATAAGATTAAACCCCATGGAAATCGTTTATTTCACGCTGTTTAATTAGCGATAATTTATAATTTTAAAAAAAATTGCCTTTTGTGCATGCTCAGTGACATTTTTAAATCTGGCTTTAGATACTCACTAAGCAAGAGGCAGCTTAAACACTTAAACTTGTTTCTGCGCATTATTATAATTTTCAACATTTGGCAATGATGTGTTGAGTACAATTTCTGTATTAGTACATTTATTTACTCTCTAGCAGTCATGTTTTGACGGGTACCAACTAGTTTATTTTTAATTTTGAATACCAAAAAGAAAATAACATTGAATTCCATTTTCATCTTGTATTTTTTTCTACTTCTGGGAAATTGGGTAGTACATACCATAGATAAGACATTAAAGTGATGAGAACCTTAAATCACATTTTAGAATCATGAAGTACATTTCTGTAAAAAATATTTTTTTTAAATCTGTAAAATTTCCAAGAGCAAAACTTTTTTTGCTACGAGTCTGATCAATTCAGAAGGATCAAAAAAATTTTCAATCATTTGGATTCAATCCGCTAAGGAACTTGATCCAAGAGATCAGTTTTTAAAATTTTATTTTTGTTTGTTCTGGTTTGGATAGAAATCATTTGACTCTTAATATTTCTATTCGGGTTGGAGCAAAAAGGATTTGTTCTTTCAAGCGCTGGTTTTAGCTTGAGGTATTTTATCAAATAACTAGCTGTACCCGGCCACGCGTTGCTGTGGCTCAGTCTGGTTAAATGGAAAAGAAAGAAAAGAGAAAGTACGTTTCTAATATGTTTAATTTATAAAGGCTGCAAAGCTGTTACCCATTTAGCACTACCAAGGGGGCTAGTTTAGCTTAAAGTATGCTACGGACACGAGTAACGTTACCCACCAACATATTTTATAATTCAGTTTTTAGTACTTGCTTGTTTTATGTAATATCTTGGCGAGAGAATTGTGTTCCCCTTCGCCCGCTGCATTGGAAAAAAAAATTTTTTTTTAAATGTTTAATTTTACAATACTTGTGGGTATGCATTTTTTTTGTTGTTCCATTGTCTGTGCAGATTGTCTGGTTTTCCGACTCTAGAACACGCAGCACATAATTGTCCATGTGAGAAACAATCCGTGTCTAAATCTAACTCGCACAATTGTAAAGATTGGCCCTGAGCTTTATTGATGGTGATTGCTAACGCCAATCGAATTGGGAATTGCAATCTCTTAAATTTAAATGGCATATCCGTTGGAATCACGGGAATGCGAGGAATGAGGACATCTTCACCTTTGAATGGTCCTGTCAAGATCGTTCCTTCTACGACGTTGCTTAGTAATTTTTTTACTGCAAGCCGCGTGCCGTTGCAAAGCTTTGGTTGTTTGATATTCCGCAACATTATACTTAGCAATCCGACTTTCAATTGCAGTACGTGCGGTGGCATCCCAGGCAGATCGAGTGAATTCAAAAATTCTGTTGGCTAAAACTTCAAAAGTTCTGTTGGTTCAGTGTCGACGGATATGTATGTGACTGCCTCGCTTTGAATGTTATACTGAATGATATTAAGTTCGTAGACATCTTTGTTCTTGGCGGCAAGAATGTGTCGTTCACTCATCCAATCATGATTCTTATAATTGGTTTGAATATTGGGAAATACTTTTTCAACCAATTCTTTTGACGATGCTAAATTGCAGAAGTTATGAGGCAATGAAATTCGTCCTGATGTCAGATCAACCGGCACCTTTCCGTTCTCAATACTTCCAGTCTGATGGTGCTAAGTCAGGGCTGTATGGTGGAGGATCCTGTAATTCCAAATGAAAATTGTCCAGTTGCGTCTTTGTTCTTGCCGCAACGTGAGGCCGAGCTTTGTCGTGAAGCAGAACGACGCCGCTAGAGAGCAGTCCCCGCCGTCGATTTTGACAATTTTCATTGGGAATTACTGGATCATCCACCATACAGCCCTGACTTAGCACCATCAGACTCTCATCTGTTTCTAAAACTTACGGAATTTCTTGTTGGAAAGCGCTTGGAAATTGATGACATGTTGTAACAAACTGTTACTAACTGTTTTAACGGTCAGGCGGAGAGTTCTTGATGATGGGATCCAAAAGCTGGTGACACGACTTGACAAATGTTTAAATGTTAATGGTGACTATGTTGAAAAGTGAAAAAATGTTCATATTTTAGTTTGTGATACAATTTACGTTCCTAACTAAAGTTCCTCTTACTCCATTACAAAACGGTTCTTACTTAAAAAATGACCCTCGTAGATTTCTGCTGTGAAATCCATGTTCATATTTGAATTTTCCTCGCGTATTCGACGGAAAATATCTTCAGCCATGTGCATTCTCTTATCTCTTCAATCGTCTTTTATTGTCTAGAACGATCTCTGTGTACTTTATGACCTGTGGGGACTGCTTATAGTGTGGTCGCACCCGACCACATAACAAACCACATGACAAATTTCTGTTCTGAGAGGGAAGGGAAAGACATTTCTCGTTTGCCGTAAAATACTTAGTATAGCGTGTGTTTCAAAAAAAGCATATACCTGTCACAGGTGTGACATCTATATAACAGGTATATACAAACACTCACGTATTCGAATGCAACATTGTGTCAAAATTTCAAAGAAATCGGTGAAGAACTTTCGGAGATTTGAGGTTTTCAACAAACGAACATTTACATTTTTATTTATACAGATTAACCCTGCGGTATAATGAATCGGAGAAGGGTAGTTTGTATTCATACTGTTTTGTAGATTAGATGGAAGTTACATTATTTATGCATACAGTTTTTAAAATATTTACAGTTTCAAGGGAAAGTCTTTGAAACTTGTTTTTTGTCTTTTAACACTTGAGGACTGGCTGTTTTATATAGATCTAAATTTATTCTGTTGTTAATTATGTAACAATTGGATTGTTTTTACAGATCTTACTCTTGTTCCCAATGTATATTGTAAGAAGACTACTTTTCTAGAAGCTAATATTATTATGACTGATCCAATATTTATGACATTAAGAATAGTTTACATTACTTTTGGACTAGTGGTAATATTAACCCTTTGCTTACAAATGCTGGAATATATGCCGCATAACAGTTTTGTTTGTTAGATCGAATGTCTACTTGTACATTGCAACAAAAAATATTATTAATAGTTGATATTATGAAAAATATTTCCATTATAAAAAATTCGAAATGATATTGATGAAATTTCCATTGGAAAAAAATTCTGATTCATTTTGTTATGCTGTTATTCTAAAATGATATAAAAAAATTTCTACTAAAAATATTTTTATCCCTGCACGTAATAGAAAAGCCTTTGATAAATAATCTTGCTTCATATGAAATAAACACATCTTTGACCTCTCTGTAAGCAAGCTCAAAGGGCTTCTCGTCTGCTGGGGAATTATACCGAATATTAACGAAACCTAAATTCTGCTTAGCCACTAAATGGCATACAGGTAAACAATTTCACATGCTGTTGTCTATATAATCTGGTTTTATTAGTATTTACTTTTCAAAATAAGTTTAAAAGTAAACTATTTCAAAGTCGGCTTTAAAAACATTGCTCTAACACGTTAGCGAGAATAATTTTTCAGTACACTAAACACGGTATAATCGGAGTCAAAAAAATCCAAGATGGGGAACCTGGCTTCGGGTCCTGTACTTGCTACTTTGGCAGCCTTCCGTTTTCCCCCAGTATAAATTCTAAATCGTCGATATAGCGTGAGAAAAATGAAGGTTGTGGGGGAAAAAAAGTGCTAGTAAAGCTAAATCGCACGGTCCCATTTTCTCACCAAAATCGCGACAGAGGTTGTTGCGTTGCTGGGTTTGCTAGAATGCGAATTCAAGCCTTTTTTGAAGTATTCAAAAAAGATTATTACTTTTGAAGAAATTTACTCTCATGTAAAGTTTCCAATAGTACTGATAAACTTATTCTGAACCTCTGCAATCTTTCATTATATTCCTTGAATGAAAACGGTCAACTGCGTTCTTTCTGAAAGTTGCCTGCAAAATGAAGAACTTGTGAAAACGAAGCACGTATAAGGTTGATGAAATTAAATTAGTTTTGTCAAATAATCTGACAGGGAAAATAAAATTATTTATTTTTAGAAAAACTGAAAATAGAGGTGTCATGTTTCGCATAATTAATATATGAAAAGATTGTTATCAAATAAACTATTTTATTACCTTTTTTTTTTAAAGTGGGGCGGGGGGGGGGGTTGAGATTGACTCTATCATTAATTATAAGATTATTTAGTACAGTTGATTGTGTTACATAAGATTGCTTAATCTAAATGATATCGAAAAACTTCTTAAATACTAAGTAATCAAAATTTTAACAGAAAACAGAGTCGATACGCGAGATTTTAAAAAAATATTTTATTTTTACTTTTAATTTAATTTAATTTATTTTTTCTTTATTTTTAATCTATCCCATGGTGTGCTATACATCGCTTAGCTTCTCGTCCTTTTCTCTGAACACTTTTATCTGTTCGTATTCATTCTTCCTTGTTCTCGATTCATCCGAAGCTTTCCTTCGCCGGTCGTCCACTCAGTGGCGGACCAAGGCGGGGGCGGTCCGCCCCGGGCCCCACTTACTAGGGGGGGGGCCCACGAGAGGGGTCTTTTTTAAAATTGAATGATAACTTTACTACAAAAAATTAAATTTTTAATGAAAAAAAAATCAGACAAGAACGTTATTGTTTTTATAAAATATTACACTTTCATATTTTAGCGACTTCCAACATTTCACATGCCCCCCCCCCCACATTTAACTTGAAATAAATTAAAACGTTAATAGAAGTTCAGTAACAACCATAAAATTGTAGAAAACTTTTAAGAAAGCTGGGTTTTTTGCCGCCTTTTCAAACTGTGAAACTGAAGATTCCGATTATGTCTTTTGCCTTAACATAGATTTTAACAATGATATGATCCATAGCATAAATTCGATGCTATATTTTTTTCTGATTTTATTAATATTATATTTATTTTTCTCATTGTATAACTAACTACTCAAACATGAATTCTATTTTTATTCAATTTCAAAAAATCCCAATATTTAATATTTTAAGGACCGTCCGGTAGTCAAAGCGCTAAGGAGGGCCCTAACTGAATTCAATTCGTGCCCCCCCCCCCCCAAAAAAAAAAAAAAAAAGGTTAGAAGCACGCTACGCCTATGATGCTGAGAGATGCCATAGAGCTGACGCTGAGTTGCTGAGAATCGCCCGACATTCTTCGTCGTATTCCAGAACCCACGAACTTTTCTTGATGTATTTTAAAATTTTGTACGTAACCGTATTTATCCTAGAAGTGCAATAAACGCATGAAAATCATTAAATAGGCTGATAGTCTTTATTTTAAGCAAAGTCCTTATAGACCAGGCCCTAATTTTCCACTAGGCCCGGCAGGCCGGGGTTAGGGGCCCCCGAATGTTGGGGGGCCCCAAAAACTTTTATTTTAAAGAAAAGAAAATTTCCAATTCAGTTCTTTTTTATTTTGCCTTTTTCAATATCAATTTTTTTTATATATCCTTTCAAATTTGATTGATTGGTTCATCATATGTATAGCTATATGTATAGTTCATATGTATGTTATAGTGTATATAAGAGATTACTAAGTTTTTCTGGTTGCATTGTATTGGTGTTTTAATATAATGAAGAAGTTAATATGTTGTATTGCTTTTTGTTATTTGATAATGCTCAAGGCTTCTACGCTTCAAATAGCCAATTCTCGGTAAAATGATACTTTCACAATGATTCATGATTATTTTTTGTGTGTGTCAATTTTGGAAATTTTACGCCCACATTACTGTTAGGGGGCCCCCATCGCCCCTTCCCGAGTCAAGAATTTTCCCCCTAAAGTCAAGAATTTTCTAAATCGGGCCCTGTTATAGACTGGTTAGTTTTCTGGTGTCAGAAGTCCTGATTTAAGCATTAGGTTGAGGAAAGACTGACTGATGACGACGATGAGCCTGGAAATTACAGGTAAGCCGATTCTTTGTCAGATTCTGGCTTTGGCGTAATATGTGAATAATGTTGTGTGTTTTGGAAAATTGATAGATGCAGTGGAGAAGCTGTGCGACGAGTCTGAAAACCTAGATACAAGAGGATCAGCTCAGATTATAATGGCAAATGTTTGTGATTTTAAGTTTATAGCGTTTCTACGCCTGTGGTCAGACATTTTGGAGGAAATCAACCACACTCAACACTACCTGAAAATTCAGGGGATTTCCTTGGACAAGGCTTTAAATAAACTAAGAGCATTGGAACTTTTTATTAAGGAAAGCAGAGAATCTTTAGTTAGTGATGCTTTGGACTTCGCTTCCCAGAAATGTGAAGAAATGGGAATTGCTATTGAAAAGAGAGGCAGAAAAAGATCGAAAAAGATGATGCCGGGTGTAAAAGCTAAAGATGAGGGTTTATCTTTACAAGAAGAACTAAGGAGGTCCATGTTCCAATGTGTGGATACGTTGTATTTGGAACTCCAAACAAGAACAAAATCCATGGACAACATTCATAACAAATTTGAAGTCTTGCAGTCGGTTAATTTGATCAAAGCTCTAGATGAGAAATTGCCAGAACTTATTTCTCGTCTAACTGAAAGTTACGACGAATTTTCTAAGGACGAGGTTTTGCCAGAAATAAAAAGACTAAGACGTAAATGGTCGGATAGCCCTTACGTCTAAGGACCTCCATCAATCGTTTCTGCATAGATTGAACCAGTTTGAATGTTTCATTAGGAGATATATTATTCCATTCCATAATGATAATCTTGAAATATTAATACAGAGGAAGTCAAAAAGTGGTCAGCTCTTCAAGTTTTGCAGTTCATTGTTGGTATGGGATTTCAAGAGTCAGTACCAAACTTGTATTTAGCTCTAAAGTTGTTTTTGACGATTTGCATTTCAATCGCAACTTGTGAAAGAAGTTTTTCGAAATTGAAAGTCATCAAAAACTATTTGTGCTCAATAATGAGCCAAATCAGACTAAATGGCCTAGCAATGTTATCCATCGAGAACAAGTTGGCTATGAAAATAAACTTTCATGAGACAATTAGACAATTTTCTGATGCAAAAGTTAGAAAAAGACAATTTTAAAAGGAGACTTTTACCTATTTGAAATTAATACAGAATTCTTAATTTAACTTGCTTATATGGAATTTTTAAAAAATTTTGTTTTTAATAAGTTTTTAGAACGCACCCCCCCCCCCTTTTTGGAAATGTCCCTGGGTCTCATATTACATGGTTTCACACAACACGGCATTTTCTAGGTGATGTATTCCCATTCTATTTTTTCAGACTGATACTGTGAATGTGTATTGCCTTGTGAAAAGTAAAAATTTTTAAAGTTGAATTACCAATAAAGTTAACGTAGATCAAAGTGAGGTATTTCTTTGGTTTTCCTTGAAGCTACCTGAATATTATAAGTAAGTATTGGCAACAAAATGGCTCCTTTTCTTTTTAATATGAATTTTGTCTTTAACTATTATCGCTTTTATTAATCAAATAGCCAAGCCTTTTACCATTCACCTTGGCCTGACGAAAAATTCATACAACGAAAACCAGCGCCGTACAATTGATTTTAACCTTGTACCGAACAGTAAGTTAGCGAGCTCATGGATCAAGCGGTTAGAACGTTGGTCTCGGAGCTGTGCCGTGCGGTACGTCATAGGTTTGATTGCTCGAACCCAGTCCTTGACATAAGACTTTTTTCATTAATTTAACGCTTAAACAGTGATGATCATTGCTCACCTCGTACTGCACGAGTTCGCTCCCTTATTCTGTCAATTTTTTCTCTGCACACAGGGGCGTGCTGACGGGGGAAGGGGGGAAGCGGGACAGGACCCCTCCCCCACCACAGAGCTAAAATAAATTTTTTAAATTTACAAAATAATGCAAAAGTTTCGTATAGGCCTAATAGTAATTGTGTTATTTATTCTTTACCATTACGATGTTTATTGCACTTACATTTTTATCGATCTTTATTGTTACAATTTTAGCGCTATACAGTGCCAGAACCAGTATTTCTAAAGCCAAGTGCCGAGCACTGTTTATACACTTCTACAGTACTATCCGCGAACCGCGAGAGTGAACCGAACCCTTGCCTATCAAAGTATTGAAGGGGTCTTTTTTCAACAGGGCACGCACGCACTGTTTCGTCGCGTATCTGCTTTAAAAAGTACTTCTTGTTAGATTTTCATTCCACTAATGACGGGGACGTCGCTTTAAATATTTTATCCGAATTCATAGATATATGATTTTTAAGAAGTGGCATCTAGTACTCTAGATAGTCTAAAATGGCACTATTTAACACATAATTTTCAAAATTTTCCGGGGGAGGGCCCCCGGACCCCCCTTCGGCTGGTGGGTATTCCATATCCTCTAGATCCCCGGAAAACACCCCCTTCTAGTCCACCCTGATAATAGTGCGTCAGGGAAATGGACAACCCCTAGCACATGGAGGCCTTGACCCCCCCCCCCCCCCAGAACAAAATTCTGAGAACGCCGCTGTCTGCACAGGTCAATAGCCTGAGGAGACTATCTGATTAAGGCAAAGAAAGGCTAGCTGTCATTAGAAAAAGTTAAAAGTTACCATTTCTTTGGGGGGGGGGGCCCAAAAAATAAATCCGCCCCGGGCCCCAAATGGTCTAGGTACGCCACTGCGTCCACTCTTCTCTGCCGAGAACCGATCTGACTGCACCAATGTCGCTTCTCTTCTCGGCAGAATTCGTTCCCCCCCCCCCCCCTCAGCTAGGGTCACAGAGACACAACACTGTCTCCGGCAACTTAATGTTACTTGCTGAATGAGGCCTACACTATCTGGCCAAAAGTATCCGGACGCCCAGTGGTATGGACTCTGAGAATCCTGAGGCATATATTAATATGATGTTGATCCTCCTTTTGCATCGATGACACCTTGCACATTTCCACCATTTTTTGATAGGTGTCCATAGGAATTGACTTCCAGGCGTCCATCACAGCTGAAGTGAGTGCTGGCAGTGAGGATGGTCGATTTGGCTGGCTACCTAATCTGCGTTCTAATTCGTCCCAAAGGTGTTTTTTTGAACACCCATTTCGTCAAACTGTTCCTGCGCAAACCACTACCAACACTTTTATAGCTTTCGGTTACGCATCAAATTACGTTGCCTGCCAGATCCACTTCTTTAGGGGGGTGTCGGGATACTTTTGGCCAGATAGTGTATATAAACCTTCCATAACCCTTTCCTGTATCACTTACGGTCGCCAACCTGGCGATGAATCGCCAATGGGGTTTAAAATGTTTACAAAATAGAGCATACCTTTAGTTGCCAGGCTCATACAAACTCAACGTGGCTTAGCTCCATTTTTATTAAATCCTTAAAATTTACGTTATCTACATTCGTGTTGAACAAACATATTCAATTTCACAGCACAAAAGGCATATAAAGCAAACCAAATAATATGCATTTCACTTTCGGGCGAAATTACCGCGACGATAGGAATTCAACATAACCTACCTAATACACGACTCTCTACCGAAATTAGTTTTATAAGACGAAAAAGTAGGAACATTTTTGCCAAATCACTAAACTTTTATTAATTACATCCCAATCTAGCATCTTTAACAAAATTTTAAAACTTTAAAAAATGGTTGCCACATTTGGCGATAATCCACTGGTATTGTACACTTAAGTGTAGCCTAAATGCGTTGTCTTTAAGTTAACGTTAATAAAACAGGGAACCATTATACACCCGATGGGACTGTACGGAGAAACTGAAATCCGTAGCTTAAGGTGTAGCAGATCAAGTGAATGCTTTTTAAAATGCTTCGATATCGTGCTAAACAGTTCGTCAGGAACTCCTTTACGGTTGATGTCAAACGTAAAATGACTCGTCAGCAAACAATGCACAAAATTATTCAGAACTGTAAATAAACAATATGAAACACTGAGCTTATTTATGTTGTGCATGGAGGCTTTCGAGTTAACCTCCATGAATTTTACAACATTTATTTATTTTTATTGATTTTATTGTTCAATTGACCCTTAAATTTTGGCGGGTGTAGCTTTCGGAGTTTCGATTTTAAAGCAGTTGAAAGCAACCGTGTGAAAAACGAAGGACAGATAATGAATGCTACGTTTTACACGTGGACTGTTTTCAAATTGAAGTGGACATGGACAAAAATTTTTCGTGAGGTTCCAAATAGGGCTAAGAAAGCCCTTTACCCTCGGTATGGATATGGGAAGCACTGAAGCTTTTCACGCATGGTCCAAGAAGAAACGAATTAAGTTTTTTAAAAAAGGGTAAAGTTAAGTTGCAAAATTAATTAAAGAAGTTACAAAAATAAAAATAAAAACATTAAAATTTAGTAAATTAAAGTTAACACACAAAATTAAATCAGCAAGACTTGTCAAAATAAAATGTTCTAAGACAAGATAAAATAAAAAGCAAAATATAAAGATTAAACTCTCAAAAGTCAAAGACGAGCCACAGAGGACCGCGAGCAGCAAAGATATTAAACGCTGGGATCAAACCCAGGATGGGAAAGAACTATCAAGCAACCCGTGCTTGAAAACAGGCCGAAAAAGGAAGCAAGATGTTGAATTTGTATTACAGAGTTTAAAAAAGATCAAGCTTAACTACTGGTCGAGAGCAAAATGTGTCCCGCAACCTGATTGGTTGACGAATCAAGGTCCATGAGCGTAGCAGAAGATATTATCAGGAAATTGCAGTGGTGCAATAGACCCATTACGGTTGGATGACAGTGTAGAATTCAGAGACATGACCTACGTTTTGCTTCAGCTGAAAATTTCCCACGACCACGGGCCACTGCGGGATAAATGACGTCACGCCTAGACAAAACGCAACCGATCTACTGTTTAAGCATACATTCCAATATGAATTTTGATCTATGTTTTATAAAACATTGTTGTCCTACGTTCTTCCATCAGTCAGGCGATGACAGAATGGTTAGGGCGCTGGCTTTCGGATCAGATCCTGTGAGTTCGAGTCCCACTGTTGGCATGAATGTTTGTAGCCGTTCGGAATCGGCTTTAAACTGTAGGTCCCGGTCTAATCAGCCCTCGTGTAGCAAAACGTTGACCGTAGCGCTCCATACCAAACTAAACCTACGTTCTTTCGAGAGTAAGGGGCTGTTCACACGGCGTCCGTCAGCGTTTCTCGAATTGATATATTTTAACCCTTGTGGGTCCCTGGGGTCATATATGACCCCAATGCAAATACTGTTTAATATGTCTTGTTAATCAACCATTTGTTTATAGTGACATTTTGTGACTTTTATTCTTTTAGTTTTTTATGTAAAATAATGATATTATATTGTATTTATTTTATTTTATTTTTCCCGAATTTGCATTTTTTACACACGAGACCTTTTGGGGTCACTGGTGACCTCAGAAATATTATCTTGTTTGCTTACCACTCCCATGTTCTTATATGCTTGTAATGTTCTTATATCCATGTAAATATATGCTTTCGAAAGATAAAAAAAATTGAATGGCGTGATACTCCATACGCAGGACCTAGACGAACTTCGTCGGTGAATATCGTAAAACTTAAACCGGGACCAACATCATATGCAACATCAAGAGCAATAGATGTAAAATCTACTTTTCTATTGTAGTTTCCACCTATCACTGAAAAAATTATCATAGACATGACGAATATGGAAGGTGCTAAATTATTCGGAGATAAGTGGGAAAAAATGGATTGCAATGAGTTGCATTGCTATTTGGGGCTTCTAATCTTAGCTAGGGTTTTCAAATTACATGGCGAAGCAATGACAAGTTTGTGGGATGAACAGTTTGGACGACCTATTTTTCTAGCTGCAATGTCTCTAAAGAGGTTCATCTCAGCTCGAAACTGAATCAAAACGAAGGACTCAAGTTATATCCAGAGTCCTTCGTTTTGACAATAAAGACACTAGAGCAGAAAGGCGACTGAGTGATAAATTGGCTGCTATTTGAGAATTGTGGGACAATTGGGTTGAAAATTTGCCTAAATTATACAATCCAGGAAATAATGTTACAATCGACGAACAACTTGTCGGTTTTAGAGGCCGAGGCCCTTTCCGTCAATACATGCCACAAAAACCGTCGAAGTATGCCATAAAAATATGGATTGTTTGTAACTCTAAAAGTGCATATGCATGGAATATGCTAGTATACATTGGAAAGCCCAAGGATGGATCACCAGAGAAAAAACAAGCTTTACGCGTTGTTTTGGATTTGACCTATGGTCTCAAGGGACATAATGTTACTTTCGGTAACTGATTTTCCTCTTATGAACTTGGCCAATTACTACTAAAGAGAAATATAACTATGTTAGGAACAATAAGAAAAAATAAGCCGGAACTTCCCATCGAATTTACTAATTCGAAAGGATCGGAGGTATTTACCTCAATTTTTGGATTTACAACTGACACTACATTAGTAGCATATACACCAAAGAAAAACAAATGTGTCACTCTAATTAGTACCATGCACAACAAAGGTGATATAAGTAATAGATCTGATAAAAAACCAACAATGATATTGGATTACAACTCAACAAAAGGAGCAGTTGATACTTTGGATCAAATAGTTACTACTTACACTTGTAAAAGAGGAACTGCTCGTTGGCCAGTTGTACTTTTTTACAACATAATTGATGTATCTGCGTACAATGCTTTTGTGATTTGGCGGGAAATTAACCCTTCATACCACGAAAACAAAAAGAATAGAAGAAGGTACGTATTTTCTGGAAGAATTAGGTTATGAATTAATAAAACCTGCACTACAGGAGAGAAAATTTCTCCCAAGCACTGAAGCAACCGCAGCAATTGTTCAGAAATCGCAAATAGATCCTACAGTAGATCCAAATATGAGTGGAAGCAGGACAAATGCCAAAAAAGAGGACGTTGCAACTTTTGTCCAAGAGACTAGATAAAAAATGTAGCGAAAAATGTCATAAGTGTTTGAAATTCATTTGCAAAAATCATTCGTTTCAGGTCTGTAACAGTTGTCAATTAATCTACAGTTATTGTAAGTTTTCTTCTAAAATTAATATTTTTTAATACATAAACTAAATTTTACTTTGATTGCGTCTTTTTATTTTTATTTTTTTATCATTAAAAAGTGTGTAAACTTAAAAAAATATATGTAACATGCAATAATCATAATAAATTAATTGAAGGAAAACTTGTGGGGTCATTTATGACCCCAAGGGTCTTGAGTGTAACCGAAATGGGAGGAACCCACGAGGGTTAAACCAATCACAGACCTTAACAGTTTCGTGGCTAATCGTTGGAGGTTTGTAATTGGTTGAATATATTTCAATACGAGTAAGCTGACGCTGAAGCACACAATGCATTTGAAAAAAAAGCATTTTATACGGTGAACTAGGTTTATTACTATGTTTTTATTAACTCGCTTTCTTGTTTGTTTGTGTGTTTGTTTGTCCCGTACAAATCTTGCAATCGATTTTTAACTAACTTCCCGACTTGCTAGACATTTGAAACTTTTAGAATAGCTCAGAACACCATGACAATGCATTATTTTAATACTTTTAGCCATCTTTAAGCAGAATTAAATTCATTTTCAGTTAATTTTGTTTTGTAGACTGGTGCAGCCATCTATTGGCCGGGACGGGAATGAAAAGTTAAACGCAAGTTAACTTCCAATTAACTTCATTTTCTTTCAAGTTGATGGGATAATTCATCGAAAAAATTTTAAAAAAGTATTTATTAATACATAGAATTGTCAAGTTTATATGATTCAACAGAAAATTTAAAAACATGGTATATAAAAAGTTCTTTTTATCTTGTAATTATTTTTCAAATAACTTATAAGTGATTTGACAAATATAAAATTTTAGAGTAGTATGTAGTTTATCACAAATTTTATGGTTAAAAAGATATGAAGTTTTTAAAAAAATTTACAATTTCTTTTAATTCTTGAAAGTTTGATTTTTTAAAAACGTTTTTGAACTGGAATTTTATGCCAAATCATGTGGAAAACCTTAAAAAAAATTGGGGCGAAAATTCTACTCCGGTATGAACCTTGTTGATTTTGTAATGTCTGTGCGTTTAGGGGAAAGTTCTGATCCCTGAGCCTTGTTACAAATATATTTCTCGCAAGATATTTGCAAATTATTTCTTGTAGTGAAATCCAGGTGGCGCACTCCTTTGCCTGCGGCATCCACGTTTGTAAGAAGAACGCCTACAGCACAACACTTTGACTTTGACCTTAACAGATCAGCGGGAGGTCGAATTTGGATTCATTTGGTTTGGTTTGGTTTGGAGCGCTACAGTCAACCTTTTACTACACGAGGGCTAACTAGACTGGGACCTACTGCTTAAAGCCGATTCCGAACGGCTATAAACGTCCCTGTCAAGAGTGGGATTCGAACCCACAGACTTTGTTCGATTTGAGTTCGATTTCTTTTGTTATTTTGCAGTACATGTTCTTGCTTTTATGAAGTGTTAGTCTTTTTGAGAATCGTTCCTATAGTTATTGAATTGCTGAATTGGGCATTCGAGAACCACCGATAGCTGATAAACCTTTTTTGAATAAGACTAAAATTAGGTTGGTTGGTTCTGATTAGTCCGAGACTTACAAGCGTCGGCCGAAGCCTTAAAATCGGCAAGGGAAAAAGAGGTGATTCCTGGTTTAATTTTCATACACCTCCCCCCCCCCCAGTGTTGCCAAGCTCCACGAAGTTCCCCCCCCCCCAGCGCCATCTCAAAATCCCCCTGTTCCCCCCTAACACCAACTTGAGATCACCCTAGACCTTCCTAAAAAAAATTCTGGCTCCAAATAAGCATCCTCTTTGAGAGATAAATTGAAATAAATAGAAAATACACACATAATGAAATGGAGGTTTATTTACATTTCACATATGTATGGAACTTATAATCTAATAAAAAAGCGCGTCTCGATTGTACATTACTGTCGATTAAAAAAAAATTAATGAACTTTAAATCAACGCCCCCCCAAAACCCCCATAGAAAATGTTCCCCCTAGAGAATTCCCCTAAAAAAAGGTAACTTCTAAAAAATGCGCAAAAAATTTGTACTTCCTAGAAAATGCCCCTAAAAAATGTCCCTCCCCCCACAAAATGCCCCTAAAAAATGTGTCCCCTAAAAACACCCCTTTTCATCTAACTTACCCCCAAATTTAGGGGAAAACCACAAGTTGGCAACACTGCTCCCCCCCCCCCCAAAAAAAAAAAAAAAAAAAAAAACCTCTCCTAAATGTGATTCTGGTTGCGCCACTGGGAGGACCGATAGTGCAATTCACTACGGCTTGCCTATTCTTAATGCATCTCATAAAACCCCTGTTTCAATTTCACCGCTTTGCTCGTCCGTCTTATGCCAGTAGATTACATTCGAAACGGAAGTTAGGATGTTCCCTCTTCATTGAGAATAAAACAGTCTAACTGCGCACAGTAACCCCTCTGACGAGAGTCGAGCAATTTGCACGAGTATAGGAGGGCCAGGCCAGACGAATTAAGGACCGTCGCTCTTCTCCAGTTCATGGCCAGTGATTCCTCTGTCTCTTATTCAAAGCGACGATAGTAAAACCAAAGGGAGCGGAAGAGAGTAATCTGTGTTGTTCTCTGCAGCACCCTTCTGCCTCGACCCCCCCCCCCCCCCTCACGCAGGAAGTTTTGTGAGTGGGGGCTGGTTGAAGAGATCCATTATTCAGATGGGCAACGGATCTTTCTTCGGATGAGGGATGGGTTTACCCATCCTCTGCAAACTTTGGACTGCAAGAGGGGGATTTTTCACAAATGTTAGACCTTTTATTCCCATGTATAAGCTGTTAGTGTGCCCATCCTTAGAAATTTCCATTAAAATGCGAAAAGTTTTTGCATTTTTTTACGCATTTTCGTAGCGATCTAAAAGCCTTCAATGCGTTTGTCATTTCTCCTAATGTATTTAAATAGCATAGTTTAAAAATTTCTAGCTAGTACCATAAGTACACAATGAATGCTGTAGTACGTAGATGTAATACGTGGTGAGATACCTTTTAAGGTTGCTGTGTACTAACCCTATTGTATTCTCTCATCTCAAAGTTAACCTATGGAGAAAATGTGACCTAGAATTGCTAACTTGAATTGAAAGATTTTATTTAAAAAATTGTACTCAGTAAAAGAGAAAGAAATTTTACACCTTGGGACATTTTTCGTTATCTATTTATTTATTTATATTTATTATTATTTTTAAATGCAAATAATATTTTTTAATTTAAATTATTCGGCAGAAAATCTAGTATAGTATGTTTTAAATGTTCCAAAATGCCTTTGGTGGACGAAATTTATAAAATCCATCCTGTTGCAGAAAAGTCCAGGATATCTGAAAATACCATTTTTACCATATTTTTATTAACTTGCTTTCTTGTTTGTGTGTGTGTTTGTCCAGTACAAATCTTGCAATCGATTTTTAACTAGCTTCCCGACTAGCTAGACATTTGAAACTTTTAGAATAGCTCAGAACACGATGACAATGCATTTATTTAATAATTTTAGCCATCTTTAAGCAGATTTTGAATTCATTTTCAGTTAATTTTGTTTTGTAGACTGGTGCAGTCATCTGTCGGCCGGGACGGGAACTAAAAGTTAAAAGCAAGTTAATTTCCAATTAAAATCATTTTCTTTCAAATTGATGGGATAATTCATCAAAGAAATTTTAAAAAAGTGTTTATCTATATACAGTGGCTCCCAAAAGTGTTCGTACACTTACGATTTTCAGTGAAATAGGGGTCTATCCATTGATTAAAATGAATATTTCATAATGGGTATTTAATAATAAGTTCTATAATCTATTCTTAACAAAACTACATGAAATATTTTGAAAACATAGTAAAACTTTATTTTTAAGAAACCAATAATCCAAAAGTAACAAAAACTTTATCTCACAAAAGTCATCGTACACTTGTAAAAAATCTCTACATATTAGTAAATATTCTAATTTTTCGTTAAATTAATATTTAGTAGGATATCCTTTAGCATCCACAACAGCTTTTAAACGTCTGGGAATAGGTTGCTTTAGTTCTTTTGTAATTTTTGCATCAATGTTCATCCATTCTTCCATCATAATTGTTTTTAGTTCGCTTTTCGTGTGAATGTCGTGTTTTCGTACTCGAACCTCCAGTTCTCTCCAAATATGTTCTATTGGGTTTAAATCTGGCGATTGAGGTGGTGTTTTCAAAACTTGTGGACAATTATAGAGACACCAGATGCGAACGTTGAGAGCCGTGTGCTTAGGATCGTTGTCTTGATAAAAAACAAAGTTGTTTCCAATACCCAAATTTTGAGCTGATAATTTTAAATTGTGTCTTAAAATATTTATAAAAACAGCATGATTCATTATGCCATCAATAAATACCAAATTTCCTAGTCCTGATGCTGACATGCACCCCCACACAAGGACACCTCCACCGCCATGCTTAACTGTTCCTACTAAGTTCTTGGGATTAAGTTCCTCATTTTTTTCTTCTCCATACAATTATACGCCCATCAGCACCAAAAATGTTCATCGGCAAATAAGACATTATTCCAATAGGTTTGGGGCTTATTTATCATTGATAGTGCGAAGGGAAGCCTAAACTTTCTGTTTTTCTCACGCACAAAAAATTTTCTATGGGCAGAACGCCCATGTAATCCAGCTGTTCTGAGAACTCATCAAAAAATTTCAGGTGAAATTGAAGTAGAAAATGTTTCATTGAATTCTGTAGAAACTTTTACAGCACTCAAACGTGAATTTCTCACAAATTTTCTAATTATAAATCTCTGATCACGTTTTGTTAACTTTGCCGGACGGCCTTTTGTTACCTTGTTTTCGATCCAATTTTTTTCTTTAAAACATTTTTTTCACATACTGCACAGTAGAATGGGATAAATTAAGTAATTTAGCAATATTCCGAACTGATTTACCACTACTACGATGAAAAATAATCAATTTTCGAATGCTGTTTGTTGTTTCTTTACGACTATTAGCTATTTTTAAATAATAAATAGAATATTACGGAGTAGGCAAGCAAAAATTAAAGCCAAACGATATTTTGAATGCCACCACAACTCAAAAAAAAAAAATAAAGCGCCAGACATTAATTTTAATTATGAATTTATCCGAAAATATTTCAGTGTACGATGACTTTTGTGAGATAAAGTTTTTGTTACTTTTTGATTACTGGTTTCTTAAAAATAAAGTTTTACTATGTTTTCAAAATATTTCATGTAGTTTTGTTAAGAATAGATTATAGATCTTATTATTAAATACCCATTCTGAAATATTCATTTTAATTAATGGATAAACCCCGATTTCATTGAAATTCGTAAGTGTACGAACACTTTTGGGAGCCACTGTATATAAAACAGTTCCATGACTGACTGACTCACTGACATACAACGCACAGACCAAACCGCTGGACCTAAGGGTTGAAATTTTGCATGGCGATTCTTCTTATGGTGTAGGGGTGCACTAAGAAAGATTTTTGAAAAATTCTTCTTAGATTTTTTTAAATTAAATTTTTAAGCTGTTTTAGTAACTTTTTTAAAGTTTGCATTTAAAATAATAATTTGAGGGATATAAAATTTACATCACGAGAAAGATCATAAAAATTCCTTTAAAATTAACTCTTTTTCGAACCTTTACCTCAAATTTCTGATTTTTGGTGAATTTTTAAAGATTAATTTTTAGGATTTAATTTATTAAATGCTGATTACGTGATTTCTTTTTCTTCTACTCTAAATAAATTTATCGTCACTTGCATAACAACTAAATAGACAAAAAAAATTTTTTCTTTCTAATGCAGCAGACGATTGGATATTATCAAAAAAAAAAAAATCCCTTACGAATTTTTTATAAATACACTGGTGTAAGAAATTAAGAGAATTTGCAGACTTGGTCATTTATCTCTAGAACTACTGTACCGATTTTAATGAAATTTGATATGTACATACATTGATACAATACAAAACAAATAACCATTCAATAATTGTAATACACACGCATGATCGTGCGTAACACTCGTTGGAGTCGGAAGATATGAAACAGCGGTTGCAGAATAAACAAAAAATTGGGTTAATAGATGGGTAAATAGGGGGTATGGTCCCCTCTTACAGATATACAGGTCTCGCAGCGTGATTTCATAGATACTTGAAATAAGGCAGTTTATCATTTCCTGTGGCAATTGGTCCCACTCATTCAGCAACGCTGTTTTCATTCCCTGGATGGTTCTCGGAAGGGGGTTGCGAGTTGCAATTGCCCTTCCCAGAGCGTCCCAGACATGCTCTATAGGGTTAAAGTCTGGAGATCTGGCTGGCCAATCCAACCGGCGAATATCCCCACTCTCTAGAAATTCGTCGACCAGAAGAGCTCTATGTGGCCTCGCATTATCGTCCATTAAAATGAATTCAGGGCCAACTGCACCCCTGAAAAGGTGAACATAGGGCTCCAAGACCTCATCCCTATACCCCACACTAGTCACAGTGCCTCTTTCAAAGACATGGAGAGGTGTGCGGCTATCCAACATGATGTCTGCCCAGACCATTAGACCTCCTCTGCCATAATGGTCGATTTCGCGGACATTGGAGGATAGGTAGCGGGTCCCTGGATCTCTCCATATGAACGTACGGCGAGAATCGGTGTTTAGGCTGAACCGGGACTCATCAGTGAAGATAACGGTCGCCCATTGATCCATACTTCAATCTCTATGCTCTCTGCACCATGATAAACGGATTCTCCTGTTCGTAGAAGTGAGCGGGACGCAAACAGCAGGTCTTCTTGCAAACAGCCCTCTCTCATGAAGTCTTTTGGAAACAGTCACCCCTGATACATGGGTTCCTGAGGCTGCATACAAGCCACGAGAGAGCTGAGAAGCTGTAGCACTCCTGTTACGCCTCGCTATAATCGACAAATGGCGATCTTCTCTGGTCGTGGCTCTTGGACGACCTTGCCCAGGCTTTCTCTCGGTGGATCTGGTATCCTGGAACTGTTTCCACAAGTTACACACGACGCTGGGCGTTAAATTGAACTCTCTACAAATTTGGACTTGAGTTTGGACTGCTTCTAGCCTCCCCACAATTCGGCACCTCATTCCAACATCTAAACGTTGGTG